>JAJHJA010000353.1:0-1200000 GCA_021202915.1 Heliconius himera
TTGCGTTATAGAAGGCAACCATGGTCTGGTGAGTAAATATTGATATGTGTGTTATCAATAGAAATATAGAGAAATGAAAGAATGTATGTGAGATTAATGTTTTTTTTGGTAATGTGTATCTTTCGTATAAATATAAATATAGGACATATCTACCCCTGCTAAACAAAACATCGTGTCGATTGGCGAGTTCAACGGCGTGATATGTCTAGTTATTAGAGAGATGAAATGAAAATACATTATTTCCTTGAGTGAAACAACCTTTGCGTTTACAGTCAGACGCTATGTCTGTAATATTATTATGTTAGGATTCGTTGTAAATATAGAGATAATAGATATTACAGTATCTATTTTCTTGTAAAAATAAACGTGCCATGGTTGTAACTTTTGATTTAAAAAATTGTTTATGTATTCATAACAAATGTTCATGTTTCATATCTTATTTAACCCAATTTCTAGAATTATAGTAGTAGTAGAGCTTGTGCAGCGCTTAGATAATGAAATAAATATCAATGATCTCTTAAAACAACTACGTAAGAATATTGTTTTTTCTTCGGGTATGTTTGATTAGTATTTTAATTTTGTTCATTGTAGCACGTATGTTCGACTTCTTCGACGCGGGCATGATGGAGGGGCTGGCGTGGCGGCTGTCGCGCTGCACGCGCTGGCGGCTGGGCGGCGCCTGCCCGCTGCGCGAGCCCGCCGGCCGCCACACGCTCACGCTGCACGCCGCGCTCGCCGCCACGCGCTACAACGCGGCCGAGGCGCGCCGCGAGGCGCTGCTCACCTACTACCCGCCGCACGTGTGAGTATACTGCGCGTTGTCGTCTTGGGTGATGGCGAGGTGACTGTGGGAGTATACGTGTGTATATGTTTGTTGTTGTTGTTGAGGAGGACGAATAGTTATTTGAATGTTGAATTACATTTGAGATTGTATGTATGTTGTTGTTGTTAATATAATATTAATTAATAGCTAAAACTACTCGTACTTATTGTAGGATAGAAAATTTGATAAATAAGAATGAGAAATTTTTACTTTCGTCCTTGTCTACTCTCATCAACATCTTCTTACATGCTCTCCGGGCGGACCTCATGCTTTTTACATGACTTTCCTCCAGGATCTTTGATACTGTGTTTTCGAAGGTCAACCGAGGTCTCCCCTACCTCTCCTACCACTCACTTTTCCATCATAAATCTTTTTTGTCATTCCTTCATCACTCATTCGTTCGACGTGCCCATACCAGCTGAGCACGTTCTTCTTCAATCTCACCGAGACATCCTCGCTGGTACCTGCCATTCTGTGTACCTCTTCATTGCGGTCGATCAACTAAGCTGACTGCGCATATCCTACGAAGAGATCGCATCTCCACGGCATTCATTTTTCTTTTTCCACGGTATTCTTCTTATGTAATACTCACGTTTCGCTGCCGTATGACAGTGTCAGTATCAAAACTGCATTGTTTCGCCTTCTTATCAATGCAGCCAAGGCACCGTTAACCCTGTTACCGGCAGCAATACGCCTTTTTTCATCCATCTCGTATCTTCCATCTCTACTGAATATACTTCCCAAGTAAACTACTTCATACACTTGTTCTAATATCTTACCATTTAAACTCTTTATTGATTTAAACATCTTGCACCCCATCCTTTCTCCATCGCGTTCAAAAACCTTTGTCTTATTAATTGATTGATTTGTTTAATGCCAATCTAAAAGGTTGTTTTGTAAATTATACCTAAAACTATTCTTGAAAGTTAGAGGCTAGCAAACTATATATTTAATATTAAAAAAATATTATCATTTTGATGAATATTAGACGAAATTAAAAAGTAATATTACTAACATAGTTCATTGTCATTATCTTATTTATTATTAAGATGTGGATTGCTTTATAACAGAGTGTGATTGGAAGAATGTCATTAAAATATTTCTATGCCTGTGTATGAGAGCTAACTAAGATTTGGATTGTCGTGGAAGTATTTGTGTAATAGTTATGAAACATTTGCTATTAAAAAGGTTATTTAAAAAGAAATAGATTCTATATAATAAAATGAGTAATAATTTAAATGATAAATTGTTAAAAATAACTTTACTAGATCCTTCTCTTTTTCAAAAACTACTTACCTGATTTTAATATTATGAACATACGAGTATATTAAGAATTAGGGATCCGTTCGCGGCTTCCTACTTGAAACACAAAATTATTTGTTTACAGAATTGCTTAAATGATTTTCGTATCCTAATAACAATGGACATTGTTGGTAAAACTATAATTTTGGAAACAAAAGTTTCAGACAATTCAATAAAACAAATATTGTAGCAATTTTGCCGAACAAAATATTTTATGTTGATTTTTTTATTGAACATTTTTATTTATGAACAGATAGAAATAAAACACTAAATGGTAAAGAAAGTTTGCCAATATGTCAAACAATAAAAACTGCATTTAAATTGGTTAAGCTATTTGTGAGATTAGCATGCACAAATGCACATACAAACAGACAGACCGACAATTAGACAATTTTTTTAAATATAGTGTTCGGTTAGAATTTAATTATTTGTAGAATATGTGAGTAAATATTTATCTATGTGTTTGTATCAAAAATGTGTGTTTTCAGGTAAGCATTGAATTTGGAGATTTATATACATAATTTACCGATACTAAAGAAGTAATGAAACATTCGATGGGAGTGTGATTTTGGTTTATTTTATGATTGCAAATAAAAATGAACTTCTTACTTTAAAACTAAATTGAAAGTTATCAATAATATTAGCAAGAGTGTATACTCAAGAATCACAAAATTTTAATCTAAAACAGTTACAATATTAAATAAGGTTTTAATTGTTTCTTAATACTAATCGAAGACATTTACAGACGCGAAGTATTCAGGTTTTGTGTTTATATAGAAATTGAACAGGTAACGTCAGGTGGGTCACTTTGAACCAATTGTCGTTAATGTTACTAGATGCAATTGTTATGGATTAATTTCATATTATTAATTTTAATTTCATAGTAATATTGATATATTGTATTGATAACAAATAGACAGTATTTAATTTCATTTTTATTCACCGTTATGCTAATTTGTTTTATAGAAGTTTCTAGCAATTTCGATCTTCCTATGTTACGTAAGTTTTGTTTTCTAAACAGGATTCATACACAATATTAATTAAAATTAATATTATGTTTCTTATATTTTTGTGCCATAGAATCTATATTTACAGTCATTTAACATTTTCGCCATTGTAGGGATCATATGCATCAACTACATTTTTTTATGAAAGACTTGAAAATAAAATGAAAACTAAAGTCTTTTAATTATGTAATCATTTCTGTATATATAAATGTAAAAATGCATGCAACTGATCCTTCCATTTTAATTGCTTCATATTGTGTTATACATTATAGTATAAATGACTATCATATAAGTAAAAAATTACTTAGAATGCCTAATGTTGTCAGTAAGGCCACACAGAAGCATAAACATAGATGAGTTGCTAGCATTTAAAAATTAGTCTGAATAATGTAATTAAAATGTTATTTATAAATTGTGAAAAATATTCTATTCTTTTTAAAAATTGCTTTTGAATAGTTGTCACATGCCCAATTTAATTAATATGAAAACTGTTTATTAACCCTTTCTTGCTAGCAACTCCTAAGGGTTGCCAGCCCCAATAACATAGTCTAATTTTGTGTCACTTTATAGTAAAGCTTGTTCTTAAAAAAGAGTGGAAATAAGGAGAAATTTTCAAACCAAAAATTGATTTAAAATGTCTTATTAGTTACTGAAACTTTTAAAGTAATATTTTTATAATAAAAGGCTGGATGTATAATTAACGTCTTTATTCTCCTTTCATTTACACTCAGTGCTACATTATTATATTTTAACAATACTGCCATTATTTACTAAGCATGTAGTCGTCGTCTCGTACAACGCTATTTAATTCTTAAACTGGTTGCATGTGCGCATTTTACTTTCACTATTAGAATGGGTTTGCAACCCGTGTTCAAACTGCAAACACACTCCCAAATCAACATGTTTTAACTAGTATTTGGCGAAATTTTAACAACGATCGAATTGGTTAATTTTGTTTCAGTAAAACCTGTGTTTGCAGTCACATTGCGTGTGGCTTCCTTGGCTTACAATAATATGAAATAATGAAACATTTCAGGATCGAGGACGAATGGGTGCCGGAATGCGAAGTGAAACGTATCAAACGCGTGGAGATAGCCGCCCTCCCGGCCCACACGAAGGTGATGCTGTACGAGCAGTTCTGCTCGTCGTACCGCAAGGCGGCCTCCCCGCCGCCCGCGCGCCGCGCGCCCGCCGCGTCCGCCGCGCCGCTGCGCCTGCTGCCCGCGCGCCAGTGCACCTCCTCGCGCCTCCTCAACAACCTCATCGCCAAGCAGCGCCGCGAGCGCAACGACTGCAGCGCCACCAACATGCCCATGGCGCTGGACTACCAGGACGCCAGCGAGCGCGCGGAGGTGTCCGGCGCCAAGAAGAGGAAGATGGGCCGCAAGTACGGGGGCGCCTCGTTCATGCCGTGCGGCCGGTAGTGCCCCGCTTCTTCGACTACCGCGAGCTTCGACAGATGTTGATTCTACCGGTCGACGATATCGCTACTAGGTAACCGATGACCGCCAAAGATACGTCGATCGATATGGCTAGTATCCAGTTCAACGTTCAAAACAAGACTGATTTAATTTTGTATATGATATTGAAGGGTTGAAAAGATCATTCGATATTTCGAACGAACAAATGTGTATATATATTATATATATAGGAAATGTATAAAGATAGGTGACTTGTAAATTAAATGGGAGCGAGTTTTTTTTTAGTTTATTCACGACGGAGTAGTCTGAGTAGTGTTAAGTTAGGTTTAAGAGTGAACGACCAGCGTTTAGCATCACTGCCACTGTACATAGTTAGTGTTACTAGTATCGGAATCGTTTTGTTTTCGGCTTTTTTGATGTATTGCGTTCGCATATCGATTTTATTTATTAGAATCGAGTTGCCAGATGCAAATTCGGTAGTAGGTTTAGGGAAAAACGCTTTAATTATTGCGTGAAGCGTAATGATGTTTTTATGGGATCTGTACAATAAAACAACGTGATCCCTTAGTCTCTTATGTTGGTAGTCTTGAGTAGGTAATTTGCTTTTGCTTCCGAGGTGCCAACGTTACTAGATTTTGATGTAGTTCGGTTAAGCGTGATCGAGTATCACCAAGTGCCTCTACGTAGTCCAAGTGCAGTGTTACCAACACACAAATAACATTTAAATAATTCAATAATATTTGGAAGAGCAGTTTGCATAGTATACTGCCTTATTATAATATGTTGATAAGATGCTAAAATCAATTGCTTAGAAAATCATACCATAGATAAATAACAATCTTTAAGTTATTATTACTCAGAAGTTGGAAACACTGCTTCGTCCTACATTAGCCGTGTTCACTTTATATCAGGTTTTACGCGTAGTCATATCAAACATACAGTTTTTGTATTAGACACCATTTTGATACGTTTTTACTGTTTGCGTGTGAAAGCGAATTCGTTTGTTTTACAGAATCAACAACTGTCTACCATTTGATGTTATTGTTGTGTCACGTTTGGATAATTATACCGAAACAGTGGTAATATTATAAGAAATAAGATAAAATATGTTTTTAATTCCAAGTAAAACTACATGGTTTTTAATATTTTAAACCAATTGTTTACATACAATTCGGTCAGTGTATCCGAGCGCGACACAAAAAGCCACTGCCATTAAAAGTTGTGTTTAGTTTTACATAATCACTTAACATCGACGATTTTATAGCAATAAACAATATGTGATAAGATAATTGAATATAATTGTATAACCGATATAATTTTCCACGCACAAGATTTTTCAATGTTTTTTTTTTGTATCGGAATCCAATAAATTGCTTAGCGAGTAGTTATAATGTTCCATTAAAGCATTTGATGGCAATAAATGTTGATAAACAATAGTTTTTAAAGGATATTCACTCGATTTTTCTAGAACAAAGTCGATTCAGGTAATATTTTATGTTTTTGAAATTATTTCAGACACTCATTAAGAATAGAAAAATATTTTAGAAAATATATGAAAATTTGAACGAGCGGGACTTAAAACTCGCGATTTTTGTTTAGAGTTCTGAGCACTTAAGCCGTACGTTCATAATTAAGCCACATAGATTGATATACACTTATAACGTAGCTTGATAAGAACTTACGGCTCAGTGCTCAGAGATCTTGGACGGTAAACGTAAGACACAGGTTCCAGTTATGCTACGTTTAAACTTTTGTATGTTTTTTAAAGTAATATTTTGTATGTATAATTTTTTTTTTTTGCAAATAACACTTTGTTCTATGAAAATTGAATTATATCAGAATTAAGGCCTTAAAAGACAAAACTATATAAAGAAACACCAAAATTATTTTTAATGACGATAGAAATAAAGAGAAAATGTGTAAATGTCATTAGTAAAATTTTTTTTCGTTTTTGAATTCAACTTTTTATTTAGTTAAATTTTTGTATGACGATATACGTTTTTTTCTTTGTTTCTTGATCAAATTAATTACCTTGTATAGAAATGTGTATGAAGTAAATTGTTTTATTGTCCATATTGTTTATAGAAACAGTACTGTAAGTTGTTTAGTTGAAATTGTATTTAGGTTTCTTATCATTAGTACTTTTAAAAAGTACTTTTTTTTTTAAATAAGAAAAAATATTTTTAATTTATGATACAATATTACGAATAAAACAGTTTGCTTTAGCGAAACAATAAATGATATGTCGGTAATGTCCATAGCAGAATTACTAGGTTTAGATGTTTTATAAACACTATACAGATGTCAATGCCTTGTTAGAAGTAAGGTATACAATAATATACAAAATATGATGATTTTAAATTAATAATGAGAAATTAAATACAATATTGTGTTCTGCTCACGCGATCTCGCTAGTATCTTTAGTTTTAGAAGTAAGTTAGGTAATGGCGGACACTTTTATATGGACATACCTTGATATTTTTATACACGAGTTGATCTTTGCCTTTGTAAAGTTGAATGCAATTGTGGCGATGGCTCGAGGCTCGTCCATGTATAGAAGTTGGTATCGCCATCTCTTTCTAACATTTGCTTAGAGGTGAGTAGGAAAGGGACAAAGAGACATGTTAGGTTACGCGTTGCCCTCTAGATTGTTAAGGTTAAGAGAGTATATTATTGAATGGCGTCACTTAGTATTTGAGCAAATGAACGTAGAATATTTGGAATCAAGTCTTAGATCGATTCCGCGTTTTAAAAAGTTCAGAAAAAAATCAATTGCTCCAATGCAAGGTGTCTTGTAAATGAAATTTTAAAATGAATATTGTAATAGGAAATTGTAACTTGAGTAACTTCGTTATTGCACAACTTGCTGTCCTTGTCGTTCGTATAGTTGTATGAGAGAGACGGCAATATGCAATCTTGAACTTATTCCTAGTAGGTATGGACCCAAAGAAGTGTTAGGAAAATTTCTCAAAAGTTATAGTAGTCAAGTTGGTGCCTGAACGTCGATGTGGTATCGTAATTTTACTTCAAATTTTTCTTTTGGGAAGCTTCCAATGTACTGATTTTTTTTAATAAATTAAAACACTACTAGACTAATGTCTTTTCGCACTGACAGTAGTGCCATAATTGGCTCACGTTTGTATAATTTAATTTAATAGTCAAATACGACACCAAATTCAGAATTACAAAATTGATTGCAATTTTGTGGACTTATTTGATCTCATTCTTTCGATCGGCAGTGACAGATAACACACGATCTGTCGTGTTAGTTCGGCCGACACCGAGGCGGGAACATGGCGTCGAAACACGTTCAAACAAAGCAATAATACTTTACTCTAATAACTTATAGAGTTGCCTATATTTTTGAAAATTTTTATAATAAATTTAAATCTTTAAGTCTATGTGTGTATGGCAATTCTATAGACGCTGTTACTTCCTTCGATGCCCTTTCAATTTCCACTTGTAAAAGCTGCACAATTCGGCCTAGAACGAGTCAGTACAAATTTAATTTTTTGCTGTATATTTAATAAGGTAACGGTTACTTTAGTGTTTTGAAACTTTTTATATTTGTAACGAATAAGTAATCGCTTAGATTAGATCGACCGTTCGAGATGTTAGACAGAGAGATATTTTGTGACCGTAAGTCTTACCGGCGACTAAATTGTAAAGTAATATTTGATGAAATAGTTATATTTTTTATCACTGCCACCATTTATAGTCATAGGACGCGAGGTAAGGCCTCGGCTTGCTCAGGGGAAGTAAAATTAAATTTTAAGTTAATTATTAATTTTATTGGAGAACGTAGCTTTCTTTGATGTAACTCAAAAACTTGTATTTATTTTGAGTAACAATTGTTTTCCATTATGACTGATACGCATTTCGAGTGACGTGAAAAGCTTACAACGCGTGGAAAGCGTGTTTAGCGTGAAAACGTGTAAGACGTGAAGGCGTGAATCACATTACGGCTGCAATCGCATGTACAAACAAGTAAATCTTGACCCGAAACATGGCGCCACTAGGCTAAGTAGTACGACAGTAGGAAATGGTAGCATAATTGTCGACGTTTCGGTCAGGCTTTACGAAATTGTAAATAGTTAAGTATTTATTGCTAAGTATTACGGCAGAAGTAATTTGCTTCGCGCCTGGGAATGTTGGGCGATCCCGGGATTCCCTGGTTAGCAATCCGGAAAATCCCCGGATCGCGATTAGTGTTAGTACGCGAGTTTTTAACATGTTTCCTATATTGCGTTTATTATAAATGTTCTTTATTGTAAATTTTTGAAATTCAATAGTAATGTATTCCGAATATTGTGCACTACCTATTCAATTTGTAGATATTTAATTATATATAGTATAATGTTTACGCGTTCTTATTTGCTTGACCCTGGATTTGTGATCCGTTATATATTATAATTTACACCCCGCAAGGGATCTACCTCAATTAATTTATCACACGTTCGGGCATAATAATAGTGAATTAAAAACTTAATTGAATTTAAAATTTGTTCAATGTAGTAAATGTAAGGTATTTTTTTTTAAATATGATTTGTCCACAAGTCACAAGTACTGTATCTTATATTAAATACATATTGTATGATTGATTATAATGTGTTTTATTTCATCTTTTATTTCCAAATTTATTTATTGTATAGAAGAATTAAAGTAAATTGCTTTTGGACTATGCGCTAAATATTTGTTTTTGATAATAAACTTGCCTTATACGATATAGCTTTGAAGTTATTTAGTGAAATATGTAAAAAAATAAATGCCAGTCGTGGCGCAGGGGCAAAAACTATGACGCGACTGGTTGTGGATTCGATGCCTACTCGAGGAAATTAAATTTTTATTTAAATTAATGTTTCCATTTCTTTGCTCTGGTGTCGAGGCAAAGTTAGTAGGTGTATAGTTCTGCTACTCAACACGCAATGCCTCCAGAATTAGGCAGCAAGTGGGGAACGGAGTGTTAACACTAGGTTCTCTCTGTATACTCTGCCGTGTGCGGCGGGATACAGTGTGAAGCTGAAATAAATCACATTTAGTATAGGCCTTGTGCTATGTATCTCCCGATCTTGACAGAAAAGGGTACTTTTTTTCGAATTACACAACCTATCACACAAAATTAGTGACAGGAACAATTAATAATAAAAGAAATTGTGGAGTAATACAATGTAATGTATTTTTAAAAACTATTTTTTCCATTATATTACTTACCTTACAATAATTACTTTTTCTTGGCCTGGTAAGAAAAAACACGGCATTAGGTTCCGCCATTAAGCAAGCAATTTCAGGTGATCTGTTAAGCTAAAAAAATACTCAGGATGGTTGAGAAAGTGATGAGACACTCAACAACATGTATATAATTGGTATTGGCATTGGTAGACCGAGGGAACCAACTTTCAGCCTAATATTCGAGGCATTGCGTGTTAAGTGGCGGAACTCAACGCCGGGCTTTTGCCTTGGTGCCAGAACGAAAAAATGAAAATATTTATAAATAATGATTCATTTTCTCGAGTGGGAATCGAACCTCCGACTGTCGCGTGTATTTCTTCGCTTTCCTTGTTTAAAATAGAAATCATATTTGTATATAATATTAAATATCTACCAAATGCATTTCATTCTGAACTTCAAGGTTGCAATATGACACCCGTTGCACCCGTTAGCCGTGCAAAATAAACAATGGTAGATAGCGGAAACTTTGGTAAATACTGCTGTTATGTTACATTTTTCCGTATTATTTTAATTTCTTATATTGATAAATAAGAAATTAGTATTTATAAATTCTTTAATAAGAAAGAAAATGTATAAACCAACAAATATGTAGGTTCAGAATACAAAATATTTAGCAAACGTATAAGCTATGCGTTTTCAGTTACAAAAAGTGTTTACAGAACAGTTATGGAATTTTATGATTAATTTAAAAAATATATATATCAATTCTTGTACATACATATGCGCATACCTTTTCCTTAACATACATTTTGATATGATAATGTGTTAAAAAATGACTAAATATTGACTAATTAAAATGAATTCCTCTCCCCAGTATTAGAACAAGCATCTATAATGTTTTTAGGGTAGGCTGACGGAACCTAGTGTTAGAAAGGGAACGGAGTGTCCGTTCGCCACTTTCCGCCGAAAATATTTAATTTCTCCAAATGGGAATCGAAGCCACAACCGTCGCTTTCCCAGTCATACGATTATGCCTCTTCGTCACCACGACCTGAAACCAAACTGATTGAAATAATTCATATAATATGTACTTAATAACTGACACTCCGTCGGTTTCTAAAGAGAAATAACATATGGCATATTTTTTACTATCACTATCAGAAGTAAGCTAATGTCTCTTTGTCAGGCTACTTGAATGAATTCTTAGAACAAGATAATATTAATCTATTTAAAAAATATTTAAAATGATTGTATATGTATGAATTTTTATTATGAGACCGTGGTGCATGGGCACAGCATCTGACTCTAAACGCGACTGTTGTGGTTCCGATTTTTACTTGAATTTTTTCTCATGTTCTCGTTCAGGTAATAAGATAAAATTGAATTCTGCTACTCAACACACAATATCTCGATTATTGGATAGAAAGTTGGAAATTAAGTGTTTTAACATTAAGTTATGCCCGCCTATACTTTTATATAGGATACAGAGTGAAGCTAAAATAAATAATTAAAACATATATCTAATTTTTTAATAAGATCATACAATTAATATCTACTTCAGTCAAATCTTAGTTCTAAAGTATATAATATAAAGTTATTAAGTCGGAGCTTTAGTCTTCAACTCATGAAAAAATCCATTTGACGTCAACATTTCTAAGTAGGCATTTTGTTATAGTTTCCAATTTCTTTGTAATACATAATCGCATTGTCATTCGCCGGTGCAGTGTTCTCTTACAGCCAGCGGAGTTATAATTTTACGCCGGGAATGCAAACGATAAATGTTTCACAAGGCAACCCGATACCTCGCTAACTAGGCGGCGCCAAGTGCGGCCCGCTGGAACACTTTTTTATTGATCCTATTCAATTGAACGGTAGTAGGTTTTCGTTACAAAATTTTGTATTATTATGATTTTATTGTGAAAAATGTGGTTTTAAAAAAAATTGCGTTATAAATTTGATTCCTACTTGGGGTAATGAAATATTTAATATTTCCATTTCTTCGCTCTATCAAGGAAACACAGCGAGAGTTGAGTTCCACCACACAACGACCTCGACAATTCGGCGGAACGTGGGGAACGGAAGTGTCTTAAAGCAAACGGAGTATCTCAAAATTATGATCCCAGGTTCCATCTACCTCCCTTGATTATACGTTGCGATATTTTAATTCGTGTTGAATAGCATTCAAGTATTTTAGTCACATTTTGCTTTTAATATATTTATATGAACTAACGAAAAATCAATTGTTCTTAAATAAAACAAATCGTATGTAAAGCTGTTTCAAAAAGGTTAATTCTCATATTAACTTACAATTACCAATAATAATTTTGGTAAATTACCGAAGTCGGTACATAGATGCAGGTGAACATCATATCAGCGTCACTAGAATATTTATTTAACTATTTTACAAAGACAATAAACAGTATGTAATTTTTGAACATTTTAAAGTGTTATTTCACACTTAAGTATAAGAAATACGTTTTCTAAATAAGTAGTATGTAATTTGATTATTAATAAATATTATCAAAAAATGCTGGTTGGCTTATATTTTATTATAATCCTTTGTTATAGAATCCCTTCTCACTCATGTAGGCTTCAATCTCTTAAATTATGTAACGGATTTTACTACGGTTTTCACTAACAGATAAATTTACACTAACAGATAAATTTAAGAGATACCTAACTAACTAACTTGTTATTTATTTACATTTATATTTCCATTTCTTCGCTCTGGTGTCGAGGCAAACTGCGGCTTTCAGTTCAACCACTCAACACTCATTGCCTCCAGAACTCGGCGGAAAGTGGGAAACAGAGTGCTTTAACACTAGGTTCCCTGTCTACACTTCTGTGTGCGGGATACAGCGTGAAGCTGATTTAATTTAATTTATCAAAATAATCATACCCGATTGTTCTACGTGGGTGAAGCCGCAAGCAGAGTTTCTTCTATCTACCTTGCTACATGCGTGTACAGGATATAGCGTAAAGCTAAAAAAAATGCTATATTCCAATACTAACATGTACACGCAAATATTTGAACGTAGCATACGTTCTTAGATTTTCAGCATACTTCATAATGACAATGCAGAAAATCTAGTGGCTGCCCGCAATGGTAGATATTAATTATTTCTTATAGTATAGCTGGACCACTTCGGACCACGTCCTATCCATCGGGTGTAGTGTATCTTCAAAATCCAATATAGGCTATATTCCAGTTAGATCCTGCCCAGACTTAAAAGCTACGAAACAAAAAAGTTTCAGTCAAATCCATCTAGTAGTTTAGAAGTTGTGCGTCTACAAACAAACTAAAAGTATTTTTTTTTTTATATTTATAGATTTTTATTCTATTACTGTTTAATGCTTAAGAACCAGCTTCCCGTTGTACACTTAGGCCCCTGCGCCACAATAAGCCTCTAATGTTTTTTTTATTAATATTAAAAGTTTGTAGAAAAATAATAAACTTACATAGATTTAAAATTTTTATAGAGATGTTGTACCTGTGAGCCAATTTTTTACAATGTAGCGTTAAATAAGTCAATATCTCGTGATTTTTTGCCCCTTTGACTCGTGGCCTTTCCAAAATAGGCTTAATATTTGTATGTTAATTTATTATTTATTTTTAATTAATTCGGTATAAAGATTATCTAGGTCTACTTTGTGTCAATTTTAAGGTAAAGTTGTTTTTTTTTAATTATATAAAAAATTTTGAAAATTTAAAAAAAAAAACCTTTTATATGCATATTTGAATGCCATATGTATTCAAATATGCATATGTAATGCAATCTACATTAACTTTAAGTGGTTATTTTAGTTTCCATTAAAACATCTAGTAGAAAATTATACACAAACATATTCAATAAAATGTTCAAAATATAACTTCATGTGAGAATGTAGTAGCGACATAACTATCAAGCCAAAGCTTTTGAGCACATATTGTTATAGAGTTCAAAATATTTAAATAATGCTTTTTAAACATATAATATTTTGAACTCATAACCGTCGTCTAAAAAGTTTACATCTGTTAAACGATGGTTGGAACGATGAATGGAAGCGAGTCACGACTTTAGAACTGTTCCATTATCCGGATTTTAGTATAAATTAATTAATACTAAAATGAGGTGAACAAGAGAATTAATGTTAACATTAATTTATCTATATTTTAACCCAGTTATAGCGGAAAGTAAAAAAAAACTCATATATACGCAGATATACCTACATGCATATAATCTAAAAGGCCGCCTTTGAAAGGTGCGCTCCACGATCCACGCTCAAGAGGTCTCGTTGAACACGTCGCGTTTCCTAAAGACAAAGGGTTAGAAGAGCGAAGTAGGCTGTCATACCTTCCAGGAAAGCCGAAACCTTCTACTATGTTCTAGGTATATATTTAGATATAAGAAATGTTTTGAGGCCCAAATGGTGCAGTGGACAAGTTTGACTGTAAACGTGAAGGTTGTGGGTTCGATACTCACTCAGCGGAATGATTATATTTTAATTATTTTTATTTCAGTGTGGTGTTAAATTCCGCCACTCAACACACAATGTTCCTAAAATTGGGCGGAAATGGAAACGGGAAGTGTTACTCTAAGTTCCACCTGCTCTGCTGAGTAAAGTGTGAAGCTGTTACAGATTAAAATATTTTTTGTATTTAGTATTATAGTTCAGATAATTATTTTTATAAAATATTAATAATGTTGCTTACGTTGACACGATACTGTTTATTGTGGCGAGAAAAATTGAAATCATTAATAACTAAAAAAATTATAGTGAGTTACAAAGTTTTTCCCAGCCTATACTCCGATATTTTTTCTAAATGAGAAATATTCGTTAATATATATATATAATAAATCTAGTAATGTAGTTAATCTTTGGTAATTCTTCATATATATAAAAAAAAAAAATGTATTTTACATCACTCATTTTTAAGGTGGTAGTATGCCGTGGTGCAATGGCCGCTAAAATTCAGATTAAAGCCCTTAACCCTCTTATGCTCTGCGGAATATAATTGCTAGTACTCAAATTACGTGGCATGATACAGAAATATTATATTAAAAATGAGGTATTTTTTTAAAGGCAGTAGGATTATTTTTCGTATAAATTATAAAATAATATAGACTTTTTTTGATTAACCAAATCAAATTATGATTTCATATTGAATCAAAATTAAATCCGCTTTACGCTGTACAAACAATGTAGTGTAATGTAGTATGTAGATGGAACCTAGTGATAAGACACTCCGTCCCCCCCTTTTCTCCGAATTCTTTAGGCTCTTTAGGATCACTATTTCAAAAAAGAAAATTTTTAGTCGTCGTTGCTTGCTTGGCGTCATTGCGATTTATCTGAATATATATTGTACTACTGGTTGTATAGTGAATCCCCAGCCAAGCATTTTTTTTGTTATATTTAATGCATTTGTTTATACCCAATTTAGAATTCACGAGGATGTGGAACTAAATATTATTAAAAAATAGTAAAAAAATATCTTTAAATTTTGATGATAGTCAAGCTCTTCTAATCATTTTCCTAGAAGAAGCTGTAAATGATTATTACTATTACACTTATTATGTAACATAAATTTCTTCCCATAATAAAACGCAAATAAAATATAATAAAAGAATAAGAATCTCTGGCAAAACTCATGATGCAGCATCAGCATGTCGCCAGCAGCGACGCGCGCCCGCCGCCGGCCACTCCCGCGCCGCCCGCCGCCGCTGTCGACACACTACTCACTATGTAAGCTACCTATATTATTTATTTGTATAAGGATTTATAATATTTTTTTTAGCTTTTAGTTTAACAGAGTTAATCTTGAATTATAATTAAGTGTATATCACTAACGTTTCCATATAATCGCGAAAAGAAAACCCCGATATATTTTTGATTTTGATGAAAGTTTCATTAGTACACTTAAATTAAATGTAAATTTTAAACCACATAAAGTGTTACTTGTATTTTGTGTTTTTTTTATTGTTTTCTTAGCTAAGCTTTTAAGGAGCTTTTGGATGTATTTTTTCTAAATAGTACTACTTTTTTTTTAATAATTTATTTTATATGAAGATCTCAACGTAAATTATAATAAATATATAATACTTTTATATTAGCAGAAATTGTAAATCTAACATATTACAAAAAAACTTTAAAAATTATTTATTTATTATGTTATAAAAACATTATAAAATAAAATATATAAGATTCTTTTGAAAATTTTACTTTTGAAAGCAAGCGTTGAGTTCCACCACTAAACACGCAAATTGTCGAACTGGAGTGGAAAGCGGCTAACGGAGTCTCTTGACACTAGGTGTTCTCTCTCTACTATTCTACGTTAAAATTTTGCGTATCATCAACAATGTATGAAGAATAAGAAAGAAGAACAAGAAGTTCAGGTTTGAAATGGCCATTACCTCACAGTCACGTGGTCTCAGTGGTACAACGTGTGATGTGACGTAGTGGAAGTCTCGGCCTGGATATACGACTTGAGCTTAGAAACAAGAAAAAGAAGAAGAAAGAAAATATTGAACATTTCATATAAATTTTATTCTATTGATTTTGTGATATTTTTAATTATCTGTTTATGTTTAATTAAACGCATATAATTATTGTTTTAATAATTAAACTATTACTAATATGTAACTCACAGACTTTGCATAAGATTAAGCTATTGAAAAACGTATTAAGCTACGGTCGTAGCTCAATAAGGACTCTAAAGCTTAACTGGGTTCTACCCAATTAAGCTAGAACACTCGGATGGATTCCAAAGAGCCGCGGGTTCGATCCCGCTACTTTAAATTTTTTCATACTTAGATATTTTTTGTCGGAAGACGTTGAATATCAACTACAATTACATACCATTAAAAGTAGATTTTTTATTTGTATAGATTTATTTTTTGTTACTTATTTTATTATACTCCCAATATAAATGTTTATATTAATTAAATATTAAAAAAAATGTTTTATAATAGGCATACTTTTCAATAACTCTTAAAATTTTCAATGTCATACAAACCTTACAAGTACGTACTCTCATTTCCATACAACCACAGCTCACCGTCTTCTCATAAATTATGTAATGTGCTTCTATTTTACTTTGATAAAGTTTCACTTATCACTTTAGTTCAGAATCTCATTAAAACAGCGTTTCAGTCGCAGTTACCCCTTGAATGTACCAGGAGATGAGTTCAAAACTATTTTCAGACTGCGTCACGTATCGCTATGTTATTAATTGCATATTAATCAAAGTATCAGTTTTGAGTCTATTTTTAATGACAAACTATAAATACTTTTTAGTTCAATCTTTTTTGTAGAATTAAATAAATATTTCACATCTTTATCTGGTATTTTTATTATAGCATTGTAGGTAAGAACAAAGGTCAATATAATATTGTGTTTTGTAAGTTATATCTCGGTTACTATTTATCAAAAGATATATATAATTACTTTTTTTATTATTCGAAGTTGCAATTTTTTTAATATTTATATGGATTTATGTAGTTATAATAATATTACTTAAAGTATTATTGTTAAAACATATAGTATTAAGTATTTATGATCTGGAGAATCTAATGAAAGCGGATTTTTTAAAATAAAAAATACAAGTTTCAATTCTATTCGCTACCTAATTTGAACATGGCAGGAGCACAGAAAGTGTTACGGTTTAAAATTTAAATTAAAAAAAAGCATATATTATAATACAATGAACATTGCAGGAGCACAAAGCCTTAAAGTTTAAAATTTAAATAAAAAACATATACCATAATACAATTTAAACCATATTATATTTTTTTTACACCATTTAAAAATAAATATTGATTGATTGAGGCCGGTCGTGGCGCAGCGGCACGAGGTGTGACTGCAAAATCGACTGGTTCTGGGTTCGATTCCCACTCGAGGAGATGAAATATTTACTTAAATTTATATTTCCATTTCTTCGCTCTGGTGTCGAGGTTAAGCGCGGCGTTGAGTTCTGCCATTCAACACGCAATGCCTCCAGAATTCGGCAGAAAGTGGGAAACGGAGTGTCTTAACATTAGGTTCCCTCTGCCTACCCTGCTGTGTGCGGGATACAGCGTGAAGCTAATTTAATTTAATTTAATTTTAAAAATAAATATATTTGTATTCAAATGAGTGTTGTTATTTGCCACCACGACGTCAGGTCGTGGTATCATATTTCCACCAATCGCCACGTTGCACCACACTGCACTGGTCACTGTCTAAAGCAAATGCTTAGCGAAATTCAACACTCATATCACGAACAATCACGTAGCTTTTAGTCAAAACATTGACGTCATCGATATTAATTTAGCTTGTATTTTCTTAGAAATATTTTTAAAGTACAGATTTCTTAATACCAGTGAAGTAGGTAATAAAAATAATAATTATAATGAATATATATATATATATATATATATATATATATATATATATATATATATATATATATATATATATATATTGTCTAAGACTATATATATATATATAAAATCAAAATATCTCCTTCACGTTGTATCCCGCAAACAGCAAAGTAGGCAGAGGAAACCGAACTTACTGCCGAATTTTACCTGTTGAGTAGCCGAACTCAGTACCGGGCTTTTGCCTTGGTGCCAGAGCGAAGAAATGGAAATATTAATAAATAATAATAATAATTTATTCTCTCGAGTTTCGATCGAACTCACAACCGTCGCGTTACAATCCTGTGCCACGACGGAAAAAATATATATTTAATACATACCATTATTGAAAAAAAAATATTTTATACAAATACTAGCCAACTAGAAATAGAAATGAGTAAGGCCTATAATACTGGTTATATATAACATTAATCCTATCAATATAACCCATTTCAGATCACACGGAAAACACATTTAAAAGCTAGTTCGTAATAAAATCGATGAAACTCTTGTGAAATTTCTCACTCACGTTCCTCACTTTCCCCCGAATTCTAGAGGCTCTGCCTGTTGAGTTGTTGTTGAACTAAGCGCAGCGTTTTTCCTCGTTACCATAACGAGTAAAAGAAAATATTAAATATTTCATTTTCTTGTGAAGGAAGCGAACCCACAACTGTCGCGCTTACAGTTGTATGTGTTAATTGGTTTCAATCCATTTTGAAATACAGAGTTTATTCTTACTCTTTTATTCTATCGGGGTAGCCGGTAGGTAAGAGTGGAGCATCAAACCATACAGTAAGTTATTTAAAGGATTTCTAAATTTTGTTTAATTAATTAGCTTCACACACACAATCCCGTCAATAATTGCAAAAATACTTGCTTACGGCCCTTGAACGGCCCCATATAAGTATATTTTTTTTTATTTTCGTTACGTTTAGTATGTAAAAAGTTAATATATTTAATAGGTACTGAAGAAATATAAGAAATACTGAAGAGATAGAATCATCATTCTACGTAAAATTATAATCATATTTACTAAAAAAGTAGAGTAAGGTAATCTATAGGCTATACCTATATGTTTCAAAAAATTTACTCTTATAGAAAAATTCTTTCCTCAATTTCTTTAAAATAGTCATATTAAACATATAACTTTATAACTACATAGCCTATTACAAGCTGTTCTTATCATAAAATTAAAAATTAACCACCATCAAGGAAGTCAGAACAAAAGGCAGCAATTCCGCATCTCCCTTAACAATTACCATAACGCGTTATATAAACAGTGCAGTTGATATCACCCCCGATGGGGTGCGCTTTTTATCACGCCTTTAATGTCTATTACTATTTGAACGTTTCAGCTGAAATTCAATTTAGGTATAGGTACTACTTACCTACTTATTAGGTAGTATATATATATATATATATATATATATATATATATATATATATATATATATATATATATATATATATATATATATATATATATATATATATATACTACGCGCTGTGTAGCGCGGCGTTGAGTTGCGCCTCTCTACACGAAATGTCTCGAAAATTTGACGGAACACGGACATTCGATGGATCCGGTTGGTGTATCACTAGGTTCTTTCTGCCACCCCTGCTGTATGCTGAGTACAGTGTGAAGCTGTTTGTAGATATTTTTTTCGGTATGGGAATACCTACACCCATCTACTTGATACTTCAAAAATTCAAAACTTTCTTGAAAATTCTAATTAATGTTTGAAATTTGATTGACTTTTTGAATCACTTTTATGCTTTATAATTTAATGACTTTTTCTGTTTATCTTCAAAATACATAAGTGAAAGATAGATTATTTTATTTTTCCATCTTTCCACCATACGAGATAGATAGTCTCCACACAAACTCCATTACGTATGAATTTATAAAAAAAACTAAGTAATATTAATAAAGAAATTAAATAGTTTCGACTTATATTCGACAATCCGTAGTAATGTATTTTATAAGCCCGGCAACCGGGGGGAGATCCCTAAATTGCTGGGATTTGCGAATAGCGAGATATGAAAAACGAAATCGAAGGACTAACACTGTGCGGTGTTGATATTGCGAAGTTAATAAGATCAATGTTTTCTATAAAAAATCTTTTAGCTTAAAATTTCATCGTGAACTATAAACATAATAGCCCAAGTTCCCAGGGCCCCCAGACCTAAGCTACTTATGCTAAAATACAAAACTGATAATTTGAGGACTGTTAGGCTAATATGTAGTCAAGACTGTACGCGTACTCACTAATTTGAAAGTAGGGTCATACTATTAATTGAAAAAAAAATAGCTTTGCTAAAATTACGTAGGTCTGGGGACCCTGGGATCTCAATCTATAAAACTTTAATGAAGCCACTAAACATTTTAACGCGTAAATTTGAGAACTAGCGTGTACAAGAACCGCGATATTTAAAAGGAGAAAAGTTAAATTTCTTTTATAAGAATGTAAAGTTATAGTGGCAAAAAATTTATTCCGCAGACATTGTTTAGATTCGGAGGTAAAATATTTAAAGATTACTTAATTTACTGCATAAATATTTACCGTCTCTTATTTAGTAAAGCGCTACATCAAATATTTATTTTTTAATTTCACACATGAAGCAAGATAACAATAAGTCGTCCTTTTAAGAGGTCATCGCAGCGCAACGGCACAGGGTCCTACCACTACGCTACTACTACGCGACGGTCATGGGTTTGATTCCCACAAGATGAAATGAACTATTATCATTTTCTCGCCCTAGTAACAAGACAAAAAGCAACATTGTCGCTCGGCCACATTCTTAGTGTGCCTACTCTGCTACATGCGGGACACAGCGTGAAGCCAAAAAAACATGAATAGTAACGGAACCGAACGCCACACTTTCACTTAACAGAAGGAGAATTGAAAATAATTGTTCCCAGGATCCCTTTGCCTACCCTGCTATGACTAAACTACTAAAATGTTAAATATTTCATTTCTTCATGTGGGAATCGAACCTACAACCTGTTGCGTTTACACTCACACGCTCATACCCCTGCGCTACGCTGCTTATACTTCAGGATTATATTTAAAATCAATATATAAATGCACGTGTCGCTATAAACATTTCATCGGTTTAAATTAACTTTATTAACAAGTGAAGGGCGGCGTCGTCAATTGCCGCGTAATGCCTCCAGGGATGCGTGCGTCGGCCGTATTCGTGTTGATTTGCAATTAGTGTACAGACCTATATTTATTATTTTTTGTGCAAAATTATTGCAATAATAAAAAGTATGCTTTTATTCGAGGCCTGTTGTAGCGCAAGGGCACAAGTGTGTGGCTGTAAACGCAACAGGTTGTGGGTTCGATTACCACTAGAGTAAATGAAATATTTAATATTTTCATTTCTTCGCTGTGGTGTCGAAGCAAAGCAAAGTGTCTTAATGGGAACTTAACACTAGGATCTCAGGTTCCCTTTGCCTACCGTGCTATATGCGGGATACAGCACAAAGCTAAAAAATGCTTATATTAAATTACCTTCATACGTTGACTTTGATTGTGAAACGTATTGTTTTGCTCTGTCTGTTTTTTTTATGGCGTTGCGAACACGTCAGTTGAGCACTTATCACTTCGTCAATGTCACGTGATACAGAGAACCCATGGTAGAGAATGTGCGGTGACATAAAGAGGATGTTACAGAGGACAATAGGAGAATGCATGTTAAAAAGAGGCCCTCGTGGCACAAGGGCGTACGACTGTAAACACGACGATTATGGGTTCGATTTACACCCGGATGAATGAAATATTTAACATTTTTAATTCCACGTTCTGGCAACGAGGTAAACGACGTTGAGTTCCATTATTCAACTTGCAATGCCTCGAGAATTTAGCGATATGTGGGAAACGGAAGTGTCTTAATGGGAAAGGATTGACTTAACCCTAGGAACCTGGATTCTTTTTACCTACCCTGCTATGACAGCGTGAAGCTAAAAAAGAGAATTAAAATTAGATTCCACTATTATACAGCCCATACCTATAAAAAATTATCAATGTACAGAATACTTGTTAAACGTAGTATCAGTCTAGACTGTAGTTAAAAATAACGCCCTAATATATGAGTACGTATGTAGGTCACAATATTTTTATAATAATTGACAAAAAGTAGTTCCAATACATATAATGACATTTTAGGACCATTTCGATGATTGATAACAGTCATTAAGCAACGTCATTTTAAGGGTTATCCCAAGAACCCCTTTTTGTCAAACCGGGGTTAATACTTTTCATGTATTTAAAAATGAAAGATATAACGGTGGCTTACTATACTGTCGTGTATTTTTTTTTTTGCTTCACGCTGTATCCTGCACATGGCAGGATAGGGAACCTGGGGACCTAGTGTTAAGTAACTCCGTTCCCATTAAGAAACTTCGCCCCGCATTCCGCCGAATTAAAGCATTGCGTGTTGATTCGCCATACTCTTCGCAGCGCTTTGCCTAGTTTCTGGAGCGAGAAAATGCAAAATGTTAAATATTTTATTGCCCCGAGAGGGAATCGAACCACCAGTCCACGATAGCAACAATAATCCATTTAATTATAATATGAAAACGCAAAAAAAATCTACACGCTAAATCTTAAGAGGAAAACATGGGTGGCGTCACGCCGGCGTTGCCACGCGACACTGCATCAATCGATAGCTCCTGCACGAGGGCAACTTGTCACTTCATTGAGACGCTTAGACCTCTGAGGCAATGGGAAAGCTTTATGTGGAGATGTGCTTATTAGTGTATAATAAGCTATATTTATAAATATGTTTCGATCGAGAAAGAAAATATCATATATTTTACATATCTTACAATTTTAAATTTATTCATAACAAATATTATATGTGACACACAACCACGACACACGTGGCACAAGCGGGTTATTGTAAGCGCGACGGTTGTGTGTTCGATTCCCGATCAAGAGAATATAACATTGAATATTTTTATATCATCGCTCTGGTAACGAGACGCGAATGGAGTGACTTAACTTTAGGTGCCTTGGTTTCCGTCTCTGCCTACCCCTACCTTGCTTTATGTGGGATACATTGTAAAGCTAAAAAAATATTTAAAATGAACTCCAATGAGGTCATCGAGCCGCAATGGGATAAGTGTGATTTCGCAAGGGAATGGTTTATTTTAATTACTACTGGTATGTTAAGGCAAAGTGCAGCGTTGAGTTCCTCCACTGTTGTCTCTGCCTCCTTTGCTATATTACTGGACAAAGTATGAAAAAAAGTTGAAAACATTATCCAGGAAAATTTTAAATTGCATAAATCTAAAGCTTATTTTCTTAAAATCCATAAGAGCATAAGATATCTTTCTCTCGAAACTTTTACGTTCTTTTCTTCTAAAAATATATACTATATCAACAAAGTGAGTCAAAAGTCCACTTCACTTAAACGAAAATAAATATAACGAAACTAGAAAAGCATTAATATCAGGAGTAGCTCTTTTATATAATCCTTTCAGGATATTAAGAGTATAAATAGACTGAATCAATACTGTTTTCGGAATCAACTCCCAGTGTGGGATGTTGGCAGACAGCAGAAGGTTGAACATGAGGCTTGGACGTAGGCGCACCTACTTTATATAATGTGTATCTAAATTAATTTACTTTCCTACATTATTTCTTACTTCTTACCATTTAAAATGTCTTTCGATTTATATAGAAAAGGTTATGAAAGAATTCTGCTTAAAAGATAAAAAAATTATAAGTACGTTTAAAAGATAAAATATTAACTAGTGTATAAACAAAAGAAAATGTAACAGTTAAAATGTTATCTGGTCTAACAAAAATATACAGGGTATCTGCGGGGCTGCTGCTACGGCTCCAGGACTCCATTTTGTTAGTAACGCAAAATTTATCAAATTTATCAACAATTGTAGAAACAAGAGAGAAATGTTATCTACATATATAAAAGGACTTGTGCTGACTGACTGAGGTAAGACGCACGCAGAGCCGTAACCGCTGATGGTAGAAACGTGAAATTTGGGCAGATGTTTATTTTCATATTCTGGACATCCACTAAGAAGGGATTTTGAAAAATTTTAACCCTACAGTGATGAAATAGGGGTTGAAAGTTTGTATGGATTTTTTTTTAAATTGGCACCGATTCTTATAAAATTTTTAATCTAGACTCTTAAAAATATTTCATTGAACACGTGTTTCATGGTTTTTAATAATTCACCCCCTAAGGGTTCAAATAAGGGGTTGAAAGTTCATATGGAAAAATCTTTAAATCGCCACCGATTTTTATAAAAATTTAAATTCAGACTGTTAAAAATATTTTATTGAACACGTGTTTCGTGGTTTTTTTAGAATTCACTCCTAATAAGCGGGCGAAGCCGCGCCCTCTAGTATATAATAAAGACTAATACTCGAAAACATAGCTAATTGTTTTACATAGTACAGTATCAATTTTTGTATATTCCTATAAATACAAGAAAAGTATGTAAAAAAATCTGTTTGTTTTTTTAGTTGATATAGATTGTTTTTTCCAATTTACTATTATGTCTTTCGAGAACACAATATCGATGATAATGGAGGAAGGTCACGTAAAATGCATGAGGACGGTGAAGAGGTTGATGACGGAGGACGAGGCGAAATAGGTATGCATAAACATTTTGGCCATTCATTTTCTATGGCTTAAGTGAGAGAGAGTGAAGTGTAAAAAAAAATCAAAAATATTCCGTTATATGATTGTTAATGTATACTTATAATAACAATGTAAGACGCGAGACGTTGAGTTCGAAGCTCCCACCACTTTGAAACGACCGTCTGTTAAGTTAGTCAAGAACAATAGTTGTCTCTAAAAATAGTAATTATTGTATCAAGAATATCTACTCTATAACAAACTTTATATTAATTTTACAATCAACAGAATATAAACTTTCATAAATCTCGAAATTATTTTAACAAAATCTTAATATTGCATAAAAAGATTATATATTTTTTTATACTTCACGTTGTTTCCCACTTATAAGTAAATGTAAGTACGTGTAAAGAGTAGCTCTTTTTTATAATTTTCCCTCCGAGCTCTAGACATTGCTTCTTGAGTGACGGAACTCAACGCCGCAAACAACACAGACCAGCGGACAAATGAAAATCATTTATTATAATAGTTGCAGATGCAGTTGTTGCACAACCGTCGCTGTTTACCATTAATTAAGCGTACCATATATTCTGTCATTTTTTTTTGTAAATGTTCAAAAAACTTACTTTTGAAAATACGTTTGCTAATAAAAAAATTGTAATTAGATAACAACATTGAAATTATGTAGGGTAAGTTTTCCAATCTCTTTGACGACAAAGCCACAATATGTAAAGTTGGCTCATTTCTGAGGGTGAAGAATATGCGACGTAATATTTCGCTTTGTTTGTAAAAAGAAAGATTTTAGATTAGTAGGTATGTACTTTCATTTTGTGATCAATAACAAAAAAAACTTATTTTTTTTTGAGTTCACACTGTATCGCGCATATAACAGGATTGGCAGAGGGAATTTAGTGCTCAGAAACCTTCCAACTATCGGAACCTGGCATGTGAAATGCCCGAATTCGATGCCAACACGGCATCGAATTCTATTGATTCTCCCGAGTAGGTAGATCAAATCCACTACCGTCGCGTTTTCAGTCATACGTTATGCTTCTGGCACCACATGTTATTTTTAAAAATACCATATCACACGATTTTTTTAAAATGACCTGATTGCTAAAAATTATCCTTTCCCCAACCAGAGGCGATCCCCAATGAGTACCACCAGGCACCCTTTTGTAAGGTGGTAAATACGCAACTACCACATGTGGACCTAATCCATGAAAATAAAATTTTATGACACAAGATAGTTAGTAGTAAAAGCGACTGCTTGTGGATTCGATCCTCCGGAACTTAAATATTCCGCTGGTGACGAGGCAAAGCGCAGCGTTGAGTTCCGCCACTCAACGCGCATTTCTTTCAGAATTTGCCGGAAATTGGGGAACGGAGTGTTTGTGCACTAGGTTCCTTCTGCGTATGCTGCTGAGTGCGAGACAGCGTGAAAAAAATAGGTCTCAAATTCTAAGCCTACACCTAGATGACGTCTACATAATAGCATTACATTGTAAAATCCGCTTTAGGAATTCTTTTCTTAACGGAACAAAGGGCAATTGATTATTATATGACTTCATTAGAACTGTTAAGTAGATTATATTTCCAACTAAATAGATTAATTTTTCAAGGACTTGAAATAATTGACCTCATTTGTAATAACTTAACATGTGTTTTTTTTTTTAATTTCCATAAACCGATTAAAAATAATGAAATTACCACGATATTAGGTTAGAAAAATACAAGGTGTATGAAAAATGCTAATATTTTTTTCATATGGGTAAATAATAAAATTCATGTTCACACTCTCGAAATTTTCAAATACTAAAATATATAGTTATATAGTATGTTTAGGTTCCCAGTACCTTCTGCTTAACCTGCAATATGCAGGATGGCGCAAAGATAAAATAAAATGGTCACGTAAGGCTATCCTGATGCAGTAGAGTAGATTCAGATTACTAACGCAATGGTTGCAAACCAACAATGTGGTGTGGTACCACAGGAGAAAGAATTATTTCTATTTTTAACATTTTTAAAGTGTTATTCCACACTTGGAACTCTCTTTTTGAAAACGTATAAAAAAATTAACACAGCGGTAATTGATAATTGATAGTAAGTATATTAAGTAATTAAGTGTATTTGAATTCTGTGTAGCTTGGTTGGACGATTTCCAAGCGCGCTTACCACCAAGTTCCCCCCTCTCCTCTTTGGTTAGATAATGTGCGGTGTTGTGTTTCGCTTCTTAACATGCAATGTCTTGAATTCGAGCCGAATTTGCAAAACAAAATATCTTGACACTAGGTTCTCTATACTATTCTATATGTGGAGTAAAGCGGGAAGCTTAAAAAAAAGTAAGACATGTTCATATCATCTGTTATAAGTTTCTATATCTATTGTTCCAAGTGAAAATAAAGTGAAAAATACAATTGTATAATTTTCTACAAAGTAATGTATTGAATTAACATAAAAGGAAAGTATGCGTGATATAAAATTTAAATAAATATGTTCCGAATGGATCTTAAGTGGAGCGATGACAGTCCACGGGCATTCATGCTTGTCTAACAGAGCATCGAGTATTGAGCATACGTCCGCCCACGACGCGTGAAAACTCGTATAATTTACATTCAATACACTATACTACGTTAAGACTACAATCAATCGTGTTTTGATATAAGTTGGTGTGTAAAAATAATAGCAATTTCTATTATAAGCTTTAAAAATATGTATATGATGCTGTAGTATATCTAGAAAAATTATACTGTTTTTATATTGAATTTCTAATAAATATTATAAAATGTTACTGGAAAAATTTTGAGGCATTGTGCGTTGAGTTGCGGAACTCAACGCCGGGATTTTGCCTGGAGTACTAAAAAAATTATAAATAATAATTCATTTCTCCGATTGAGAAGTAAAAGTTAAGAGTTAAATTTCTTCTATTTCACATTAATATACATAGAAAATATCTGAAAAGAACAAATTTGTAGAACATATCACTATCTGCCTATAAATAAGGAAATCGAAATTACAAGCACTTTAGTTTAAAATTTTCAGATTAAGTCGTTTCAGTGCATTTGCTACAATTTCCGAAGTGGAGATTCGGGAAGTTATTGCCATTTCCGGTGCGAAGCTTAGCGGAGACACACAGCTTACTAGATGATAGTTCGGGCGTGTCGATTGGTTGTTATTGGGGAATCAATCGATTGGTCGAAGTACTAATGAGTTTACGGTATATCAAACACAACACATCAAACAAATCACGATACTGATAAAAACGAGAAAAATAAAAAAAATCTGTTAATACGGAAAAAATATTATAAGAAATATAGGTCAATATTTTATAATTTTTTTTTAATAAAAATTAAGAAATTGCACGGCGGAACTGGCACAGCGGAAACATGAATATAAATTAAATATAATGTTCTTTACCAACAGACCTACCTCTAAAAAATATATAATCGCATTTGGCTGACACATTGCGTGTTGAGTAGCGGAATTTAACGCCGCGCTTTGCCTCGTTCTCAAAGCGGGGAAATGAAATTATTAAATATTTCATTCCCCCGAGTGAGGATCGAACCATCGTATTTATAGTCGGACGTATTCCCACGGAAATCACAATTTCCATTAAAAACCTTTTAAATCTCCTTCATTAAACCATTGAGGCCAGTCGTAGCGCCTGAGCACAAAATGAGACTGTAAAATCGACTGGTTGTGGGTTCGATCCCCACTCGAGGAAATGAAATATTTATTTATATTTATATTTTCATTTCTTTACACTGATTTCGAGGCAAGGCGCGGCCTTGAGCTCCGCTACTCAACAGGCAATGCCTCCATGACTCGGCGGAAAGTGGGGAACGAAGTGTCTTAACACTAGGTTCTCTCTGCCTACCCTGCTGTGTCCCGTACACAGCAGGGCAACATACAGCGTGAAGCTTATTTATTCAATTATTAAACCATTAAAAAAGAAAAATAAAATAAAATAGTGCTCAAAATATTACGAAATAATTATACATTTATTGAGAAACTGCAAACAAATACACTAATACACCCTGTATAACACGTACATAAAGGAAAATTTCATTCTCAGTAGCTCCGAATTGAATAAATTGGATCCAATATTCCACAGCGGCTGTAAATCTGTTGAAGCAATGTTTTGAGACAGTGCACCGCGTAGTATACGGATGTTCACTTTGAGGCAACATTTTGAGTGTACCAAATTTTTGTATGTAGCAGCTTGAATTTATTTTATATGCTTGTTATTGCATGTTATTATTGAATATCTGTAATAAGTGCATAGCATAAGCAATTTAGTTATTTGCTATGAACGATGTATTGGTCTGTATAAAATCTGTCTAACGCTGTATCCCGCACACAGCAGAGTAGGGGGAACTCAACATCGCGACACCAGAGAGAGTAAGTGAATATATAAATTTAAATTCATATTTTAATTCCTCGCGTGGAGATCGAACCCACAACCAGTAGCGTTTACAGTCACATACTTGTGCCGCTGGGTTATTAACGACCGTGCCAGATTTCAGTCAAATTAGATAAATCATAATGGATAGTAAATTTCTTAAGTATGCTTCTCAATATCCGCCGGGTTCTGAAGGCATTGCGTGTTGAATGGCGGAACTCAGCGCCGCGCTTGCCTCGTATTATGTAACGAGATAAAACATTGTTCTCTCTATTTAATTTTTCGGCACCAGAGCGAAGATATGAAAATATTAAATATTTAATTTCCTCGAATGGAAATCGAACTCCTCGAATCTGTTGTGTTTACAGTCAC
Source organism: Heliconius himera (assembly GCA_021202915.1). Lineage (NCBI taxonomy): Eukaryota > Metazoa > Arthropoda > Insecta > Lepidoptera > Nymphalidae > Heliconius > Heliconius himera. The sequence goes on from JAJHJA010000353.1 coordinate 29,487, forward strand.
AGAAATGCGAGATTTATTATATTTGTATGCATTTTACGCAAACACTGCTATACAAAATAAATACGATTTTCACAGTCACATACATTGCAAGAGGTTTGTCTTAAAATTTTGTCGTTTTATCTTTCTCAACTTTTGACAATGTATGGTTTAATAATTTAAGATTGCAATACGATCTCCAATGGGAAGAATGAATTATATTGTTGCGATTTTCGAAAAAAGAGCGGCGTTAGGTTCCGGTTCTCAATGTCTTAAATTGGAGGGGAAATTGGACAAGGGCATGTCTTGTTGTCACTTTTCTATGCCTACCCGGCTGCATAAGATAAAATGTGAACCTGAAAACAGCATCAGACAGACAAGGAAATAAGTACCGCCTTTTATATAATTTAGTTACAAAGGGAGGGAACCTAGGAACATAGTGTTAAGATACTCCGGTCCCATAAAGACACTTCGGTTCTCCACTTAGTGTAAAATAATTACATACTTTGTAAAACATACTTTCTTATTTTGTCAATACTTTGGCAAAGTATTTTATTTTAGTAACACTCATTTGCAGAGCATTTGAAATATCGAATGAACATAAAACTTCAACCGGAAGACAGATCTATTAAGAAGAGTAAGAGACGAAGAAACTTAACAGTTGCTATTTTTAATATAAAATTTAAAATATTATTATTTATCACCATGGTATTCAAAAGATCATAGTTTCACAGTCTTTTATCCTTCAAAATATTGTTTTACTTATGAGCATTACTTTTACAGTTATTTAAAGTTTTTTTAGTGGGAAATTTACACGGGGCTTGTAACAAGTAAGCTACATATTTATGTAGCGGCGTTGATCTCCACCCTTCAACATATTTCTTGAAAATTGGACGGTATGTGGGAATCGGAGTGTGTAGCGCTAGATTTCCACTGTCTATTCTAGATCCCGATCCCGGCCTAGAATAGGATCATCCTGGTACTGGTGGTATCATCAGAGGCGACTAAATTACGTGTGGTAGAGTCACGTCGCCAGCAATGGCAACACGCATGGGCAGACTCGACCGGATCATTACCACCCCCGGCATTTAAAACCGGCGTGAAGTAGTGGTTTTATATCACTGCGTTTCGCATCAGGTAATGCCGGGCTCCGGCCTCCAGCCCACCTTAAAGGCCGGCAACGCACCTGTAGCTCCTCTGGTGTTACACGGGGTCGTGGGCAGGGGTGATGACTTACCATCAGGTGACCCGAACGCCCGTTTGCCTTGTCCTTTCCATAAAAATCCTGCTACATGCGGATTCAAGCGTGAAGCTAGAATAATTTAAACTAAATTAATGCAACACTACACTTATAACAAATTAAAATAGTAATAATAATAATAATAATAATAATAAAATGATAAAAAGGCATTTAGCTCTAAGCCGTTCCGGTTTGTTATGTTTTATTTAAGACAATGACATTTCTTTATAAAAGTCTCGGGATTGCAGCGCGGCGGCCTCTTTGAGCACATTTCAAGGAAATAAACGAATAAACAATTTTTCATTCCAAGAGAACGGAAGAGGGTGTCGGCGCGGCGTCTTCCGTGTTAGCTACAGTACAGATATACTGGTACTGTTGTTGTATGTATTTTCGTATATTTATTTATAAGGAAAATTATGTTCATTCATAGTAATTTATGTATATAATTATCACTTAATTTAATTTTAATTGAGGCCAGTTGTGGCGCAGAGTCACAAGCGTGTGTACGAGACAGGTTTTGGATTCGATTCCAACTCGAGGAAATTAAATATTTTCATTTCTTTGCTCTGATATCGAGGCAAAGCGTGGCATGGAATTCGTCAGGAAATAGAGAGAGTATCTTAACACCAGGCTCACTCTGCCTACTCTACTACATGCGTACTAATACAAGGAAATGAACACTTCTAAAATATTCCACTCCAGGACTATTTTGCATGGTGTCGATCTCTACTTTTCGTCTGCCTTTCTTGATGTATGCAGAGGAGGAGGAGAGAAAGAGGTGGACAAAGCTAAGAGAAAAAAATACCAACGTCGATATTTAAAAATCAATTGTGAAAGAACAATACTTATATTTCCTAAAAAATCATATAATTGCTAAGGTCAAATATAACAATAGCCAGGAATAACAAAACCAACACGTAGTATTACAAGTCGACACTTAAAAAAGTTTATTGTGGAACTTTTTGTTCAATATTTTCATAATAAAGTAAAAAATGAACGTAAACGCTATGGAGCGTTGTTAATTCTTAGAAGTTTTTCATAGAAATGCGGAAAATAATGGAGTTTCAAGCGGAATTTACCCTTTGAAGTGCACATTTCAGTATTTGCATGGTGGAAAACACAAGAGTTATGAATAGTATTCTGTGTTGTCGAAATTCGCCTTTTTTTCTGTAGGCAGATGGAATCTGGGAACCTAGTGTTAAACTCCGGTCCCATTAAGACAATTCCGTTCCTACTTTCTGCAGAATTCTGGGGCCAATGTGTGTTAAGTGGCGGAACTCAACGCCGCGATTGTTTCGTTTTACGTAACGAGATAAAACATTATTCAATCTGTTTATATACTCTTTTATTTGTCATTCACAATTGCATCTCTAGTGGCGTAACTCAACGCCGTGCTATTTACAAGAGCGAGCAACTAAGCACAAATGTGTTTACCCACAACCATAATTCATACGCTGTCCTACAGCGCCACGGTAGTTCGAATATACCTCATACCATTGTGTACATTATAAAATAACACAAATAATAAAAATTACAAACTTTTTGAGCAATATGGCGAGACGTTCGTCTTTTTGTCGAGATCTTGAGTCAATAGCGACTTCCCTTTTGAATACATCACCGGGAAATGGCGCATCTAAAGTAGACATTATTGTAGGAATAACGGAATGCAATATAAAATTTTATTCTATTTCTATTGAATAAATTTATTTTTAGAATAGCTTTAACACGCGGCTTTGTTCGCGGCAAAATGTAATAAATATTAGTTGTTGTAATATGTGTCATGTGAGACATTCTAAGTATCCAAGGTAAGTTTTAGAGCAGGTACCGTGGGTAACCTACGGTACCGAAACGATCAACGTGATGTAATATTGCCTATAGCCCTCAAAATTCGACACATAAATAATTTTCTAATTCAAACCAGTTATTCCTGAGATTAGTGCGATTAATCAAACAAACTTTGCAGCTTTATAAAGCTGAAAAGTTATCAGTATAGATTTAATGTGAGGTCACTATGCTCTCTACATTTATTATGAAGGTGCCGGAACAGATATACGTATATTACAACATTTCTTGTAAGGGACACAGACGCTACAACTTGTGGTTTCCTCAAGGATGATTCGAACTCACACTATACTAACCACAAAATCGATTACAATAAAGTAAGTTCTAACAACGTCATGACGTTTATATGTACATACGAAATGTAACGTAATTTATATAAAATTTACCTTACTGAGTGACTGACAGCCAGAAATACGCGGTTCTACGCCGCGTATTTCTGTAGAGAGCGCAGTGGAGATTCTTCTTATGTAAACGGAAAAAAAAGGATTTTACAATTCACACAAGCTAAGTTGCTGGCGGCCACTAGTATAATATAATATTTCCACCTTAAAAAAAAAACAAATAATCTCTTGAAACAAGATTTTATTACAGTATTTACATAAAAGTTTTCAAAGCAAGCAAGCTCCCTGTGGTTTTCCGACTTCGTTGTCTCAAGTTTCTTTCAGCGTGATTCTTGCTTTAACTTTATGAAACTTTATCCTTGCATTTACCAAACGTATGTACTTTATCTAGAAAATATTCTTCAAAAACATTTTTTATTTAATAATATAATTTATAGTATTATTTAATAATATAATATAATTTATAGGAATTGATATTATCACGAATTAGTCGTAAAAATAAAATAATATAATATAAATTAAAATTAACTATTATTAAATTGAAATGCTCAAATCAACTCCTATGTACTCACTACTCCTACTAGCTTGCCGTTTTAATCATTTTAAACTAGTGCTTAAAACGTTGGATATTAAAGAATTTAATATATTATTACGCATAGAGAAAGAATCTATTAAAAATGAATGACGGAACCTAACACCGCACTTTAGATACAAAAATTTAAAAGGTTATAAGCATTCTTTTAATAAAATTTTTGCTTTATTTAAATTTAAATATACATCAACACACATTATTCTTAGTAAGTTTATATTTCTAAATACCTAATATACTCGTAGCATCGCGAACTAATCTCGTTGTTTTTGCCCCAGGATCTCATCATCTTCGCGTTTTCCGCTTCAGCGGTAACCCTTCCATATTTCGGTATAATTGCATTTTATATATTTAGGTATAATATGTTGTTCATATTTTGTTTTATTATGTTATGTAGTTATATTTGGAAATTTTTATTTTAATCCCGCACACAGCAGGGTAGGCAGAGGGAACCTAGTGTTAAGACACTCCGTTCCTCATTCAACGCCGCGCTTTGCCTCGACACCAGAGCGAAGAAATATAAATTTAAGTAAATATTTCGTCTCCTCGAGTGGGGATCGAACCCACAACCAGTCGGTTGTGCCCCTGTGCGACGACTGGCCTCAATTGTCTTATATTATGTAAACCGTGATACTAAAAAAAAACATCGCTTTCTGTCCACATACCTATCTGAATCTTTTTAACTACACGACTAATTTTAATGCAGTGTCATTATATATTTTTTTCAGCTTCACACTATGTATCCCGCATATAGCATGGTAGGCAGATAGAACATAGAGTTAAGACACTCCGTTCCCACAATTTTCTAGACGGCGTATTGAGTGGCGGAAATCATTACCCCGCTTTTCGTTATTACAGAGCGAAAAATTATAAAAACAATTTATTTCCCCGATTTAAATCAAACCTACAACCGTCACGTTACCAGTCAGACGTTGTGGCGCCACCACACCACGCCACAGCGGTCTCGTTAATACTCATATAATAATATAGTACAGGTGTAATAATCGTGAAAATAGTTTTTCATATATAATATTCTTACAAGAATATTTTTTATATCTTCATCGCCGCTCGTCTCATGAGATCTACCGGTATAAGCCAAATTTGTTAGAAATACCTACAGTGCTTTTATTAGATAAAATTGTTTACTAACTTCAGCGCTTTTGCGCCAAGTTACTATGCTTATATAAATTGTATATATTTTTTACCTTCACACCCGGTCCGGTTGAGGGAACGTGGGAACCTAATGTTAAGACTCTCTGAAGGCGTGTTGAGTGGTTTAAACTGTACTCAACATTGCTTACAGAATTCGGCGGAAAATATCGAACTGAAATATCCTAATGGAAACAGAGTGCTTTAACACTAGATTTCCAGGTTCCTCCTACCTACCCTGTTATGTACAGGATACAGCGGGAACCTTAAAAAAATATATAATGTATAATGAAATAAAAATATATAATATATAATGTATAAAATAATATAATCTTCAAAAAACTTTAATTAATATGACAAAATATTTTCTTTCTATAGAGTGTCCGTGTACAAATCGAATCGTGTTTTTAATTAGGCGCAAAGGATCCACCACTTTAGAAATCGTAGATCACGTTGCTTTTAACCCTTGCTAAAAATAACATTTCAAAAATAAACTCTCTTTCAAGATACGTAAGTTCATTTTAGCTTAACTAATTATTTCAATATTGGGCAGTAAAATGATACTCCTCTAATATTTAAATGTAGGAGTTCACTTAATTAAACTTTTGTAGTCATTTTTAATTTATTACGTCGAATAAATACTTGATTAAGTTTATAATTAAAAAAAGGTTATAATTGTATTTTTCTTAAAAAAAATGGTGTAATGAAATAATCCTAAAAATATATATCTTTAGGTAAAGGTATTTGGAGAGTTTTAAAGAAAGGAAGTGAGCAGAGTTACGTTTCCCTTCTAAGTAAGAGACACTGCGTGAATGGCGGAATTCAACGCCGCGTTTTGCCTTACCAGAGCGGGATAATGCAAATCGTGTTTGCAGTCTAATACTATCCCACTCTTTTATTTTATATTCCTAATACAATATGTTAAGAAACCAGCCAAGTGTGAGGCTTTACCCTTTGGATACGGAACCTTAAAAATAAGAAATATATACCATATATTTGAATAAATAACAAACAAACAAACAGCTTCACACACAGCAGGGTAGGCAGAGTGGGCTTGGTGTTAAGACACTCTGTTCCCTACTTTCACCAGACACCAGAGCGAAGAAATGAAAATATAAATGTAAATAAATATTGCAATTCCTCGAGTCGGGATCGAACCGACAATCAGTCGATTTTACAGTCACACTTTGTGTCAGACTGGCCTTAATATTATAATAATATATTTCAATAAAAGAAGAGATAAATATAGTGTTATTAGAATACTCTATACATTAGCAATTTGATACAGGATCCTCCAATCAGATTAGGATTTCTATCTTTATTAAGCTTACTTGGCTTTCTAAGGGATCTGTCTTTTATTTATGTCTTTATAATATATAATATCGATGTTTTTCTTACTTGATGGCATTTATTTTGATTATTTTGTAAACAAATCTTCACTATTTCGTATTCAGCAGGTTAAGTTAAAAGTGTTAAGACCGGCCTTTGTACAATGAATCGTGGACGAGAGTCTGAATTTGAAACATCGCGTAATTTAACGTCGTTTTTTTATTATGCCACAGCTAGGAAATAAAAGTAAGTATATCCTTCCGAGTGAGGATGAAACCCACAATCACCGCTCTTACTATCCGACACTGTGCTACTGTGACGTGATAACCTTAAACATTTAATTATGCATTTTTTATTTGCAATGATAGCAGAACAGGTATATTGATAACTGAACAAGTATTATAGACTGTCGTTTATCGTCGCCTCTGTGGGTTCGATTCCCAATAGAGTCAATAAATTATTTTCTTTCCCTCGCTCTGGTAGCAAGAAAGAGCGCGGCATTGAGTTCTACCACGCAGCACTCAATACACTCAACACTCTCGAAAATTGGGCGGAAAGGGAAGAAGCAGACTGTACTAACACAAGGTTACATTTGCCTAGCCTGTTATTTGCAGGATAGCGTGAAGCTAAAAAAAGATATTTGAAATTACATTGAAACTTCTCGATATCAAAAGTCTTTAAATGTTTACGTAAATATTGTTTGTTTAAGAATAAAATATTCATAATATATTAATGTATGAATATGCGTCTCAACAGTAAGTCGGTCAACTGGGACGTACTCGTGTGTATTTACATATTATATGAATTCAAGTTACTCCGTGTTTTTACTATGTTATGACCTGGATATAGCAACATGTACAGTTCCATTGTATGAAAATAAATCTTTGTTGTGTTTTTTAGGACGCAACAGTTTTATTCGTTCCTCTGATATAATATAATGGTTTTCTTATATTTTTGTAAATATGAAGGAAATTTTTCATTCATATGTTGCCGTGAATGATTCGTCATTCATTGCTTAATATATAACAGATTTTTTTACTTATGCTTTAGTTAAAACGCAACTTTTTCTTATCCTGTAGTATTGTGCAGTTCCCGTTTTTTCCGATAACAAGCAGGAAGAATGTAGTAATAAGGATAATACTTTCTGTGTATTTTACGTATTAAGAGACCTTACCATGTGGATTACTCGAATCTGACGTCATACTTTATCAATACATATTTTCCCTCAAAAGGGATAGCATTTTATCATTGTTAGCGCTTTGGAATAATAATAAATTCACTTTGTTATGATAAAAACAAAAGACAAGTACCTACGACTAGGATCTATCCACCAAGAGTTCCGTATCAATTTAATTAGGATTGTAGGTTAACGGGAAAGTGGATTACAAAAGATGACAAACGTACCTATGTGCCAGCGTGTGCACTCATTTTGTCTTATATAAACATAAATGTAAGTTTTAAATGGCTCTTTTTTTCGTGATATATGTGCTCCAAGGCTTGATACCTTACGCAATCTGGAAAAAAAGTACTCTTAACAGATGGAAGAGACCCACAGACTAACAGACGGACAACAAAATGATCTTATAAAGGTTTACGTCGTCTCGTTTTTTCTTGTGATGTACAGCCCTAAAAATATAAACCAGCATCAAACAAAAAATATCAGTAGCTTTCCCCATAAAACATTTAACAGCAAGTAAAAATTCAAAAGATTGTTACGATAGAATTAATAAAAATGAGATTTTATCCCTCAAAGGCCACGTCTCGTCCGCGGGCGGAGGTGAAGAGAGAACGACCCTTCGCAACAATATAATTATATTACAGCCAACATTGTGTCTAGCTTGTAGTTTTATTTAGTCCTGATTTAGGTGATTTACGTAGCAACTTGTTTCAAGTAAAGTAAATGATAGTTAACCTGGTTTTATTTTATCGACTTTAGAAAAATCCATGAATTTGGAACACAATAAAGTATTAGTAAGATAATTTTTTACAAAAAAATAAGTTTTATTAAATGTTCTATATAACCTTTTCGTGTGTTTTTTGAGCTTCACTGTTGCTGTTGCTATATCACGTACACATCAATTAAGCACAGGGAACCTAGGGTTAAGACACTCTGTTGCCTATTTTCTGCCGAATTCAGAGGCATTGCGTGTTGAGTGGCGGAACACAACGCCGTCTGTGTTATAATTTAATAAATTCTACAGTATATTCTATTTCAGTTTAGCCATTATTTAACAATCTGCGATGATAGACGCCAGTAGCATTAAATCCAGAGCATGTCACTTGAGTGCAACGCGGCGATCAACTTCATGTGGCCCACAATATGCAGCGATGGATCTTGAAAACTTGCCAAATAGCTTTCCCAGCCGAGCAAAAATTCGCTTAACCTTCGCAAAATATGAACTTTTATGAATGTGTTCCAACCACTCGTAACTCAGTTACACTATCTTCCATTTCAAACTGTTCTATGGAAAATATTTGAATTACTTATATCTAAGCCAAATATTCTAAGTAAACAAAAACAAGGGTGGGAAGTAACTCGGTGTAATTAACAGGAACTGCAATCACTCATTGCAAGTCAAATGCCTTATTCAACGTAGATTTCAATTATAAATCGAATACGTTCTATTCGCACCCTTCGCGATTCTGTAAAAACCGCCGTCGTTTTTGCCTCTGCGGCAATCATCTGGTAGAGTAAAATCTACCCTGTTGCCGTGGTAGAGGGTTGGTATTCCTTTAGGGTGTTTTAGTAGGGATGCTGCGTCGCCGTATGTATTATAAATTGGTTTAGAGAGGCGCGGGGGAGTGGCGGCCGCTCGCTCGATACCGTCCAGTCGCTGATCTGAATCGCTCGACGATTCGCGCCTACGAAGGACATCGAAAATAAAAATAAACACTGTATTGATATGAAGTTTTCCGAACTCAATCCTCAGTTGTAGTGTTATGTAAGGAACGTGATGTGTTCTATATATTTGTGGTGATATATTTTCAGTGGTTTCGGAAGCTTTCTCTCGGAGGGTGAGTGAGCTTTTGTATGTAAATAGAAGTTAAATTTGCAGGGGTTGCTTAATATTGTCTATGTATTGTGCCCACCGGCGTGGAAGGACAGGGCCCAATAAGTCCTTATTGTGTTCATATAAGTATATACTGTATTTCCTGTCTGGTAATCGTTAAATCGGTATATTTGTGTTATGTTTATATGATGCAATATAATCATATGATATGGCATCGTAGAATAAGGCAACGGAGGAAACAAAATTAAACATCACAACATACCTAATATGTATATTACTTTAATAATAATCAATGAATTAATATTCTTTAATGCTTAATTAGTAAGGATAATTAACTTTATCTGGATTTTTTCCATTTTAACCAGCTTAAATGTTAATAGACCTCTAAATATTTTAAAGATATAAAAAAGCTGCTACTTCTACTTTGCGAAAGTATAAACAAAAACCAAATTAAGAAAAAAAATAACAAAAAACAAAAAGCTATACCACGAGCTTCTATGTACCTATTATTATGCGGCAATTGAGTAAAAAATAAAACCAAGAGTTATTAAAGAAGTTACATAAATTAACCATCGAAGTAACTGTTTCAATAATAGTATTACTGATATAAAATATATAATATATAAAAGGTAAAAAATTATAATAACAAAATTGAATCCAAACCAACTTTTTTAATTAAGCTCTGGCTGTTAAGGCAAGCAATTTACCTGAGCCTAACACCCGCCGATAACAAGAGGCATATTACCCTTTATAAAGGCTACCTTGTGCATCTCATTCCAAACTGTTTAGGTCCCTTCAGATACAAAGTGTTATATAGTTCTTTACTTTATTACACCTAATACTCACTAATTTGACTAATAACGTTACTTTTTACGAATATTATGGAAAACGGAGTGTTTTAACTCTAAAAAGTAGGTTCCTTTTAGTAAAAATAAATAGAGTATAATGTATATATCGACTTACAGGAGCTTTCTAACGAGAGGGGGAAGACTAACTACAGTAAAAGGCACTTAACGTAAGTCATATATGAAACGACGTGTTTGTCGCATGTGGGAGGGGCGATGATTCCAAATTATACCTGAACTGTTGCCAACAAACGCTCTGAGTGATATATGTAATTCATGTAATACAATGAAGTTGAAGGATTGTCCTGAATCTTTGAAAATTAAGATGGTGGTGAGGTTCATATTGTTTTATACATAGATCTTTCTTTTCATGGAAATGAGTAATTTTGAGGTTCCTCTTTTTCGGTGTTCACTTCAATTATAATTTGAAAAGAGTTTTTTTTTCCGGTTTAGGTCCTCGCTATACCCCGCATATACGTGCTCCTGCGCTAAATTATAAGAAAATATTAATTTGAATTGATAGGGGAAACATGAAAATGCAAATGAATGGAACGGAAACATGAAAATGCAAATGATATGTGTATAAGAATAACTAGGTATATCTTATATTAATTGTCACAATAAATTACTATAAATAAACTGAAATTTGTAGCCTGTTGTATCTTCGCAAGCAGATACATACTTTACCCCGCATAGCAAGATAGGCAGAAAACCTAGTGTCCAGACACTCCGCCCTCACTTTCCGCCCAAATTGCGTTACGAGTCGCATTTTCTCTTAGTTGAGCGGAGAGATCGTGCTGAGAAAATCGAACTTACAACCATTGTGTTTTATAAACGTTAATTATAGTAATAGTACAATAATAATTACTTATAAGTTAAATCAATATCTACGAACTACGAACTCTTTTATAGTCCGCACACCGTCCAAGTGAGTGCCGCGTTGATAGCGTCTATTAACGACTTGGAATGAAAACGCAAAAACTAATAACTAACTTCTTTTCATTAATTTTATAAGGATTGCTGTAATCTAACTGAAAGTTATCGATATTGTTATTATTGCTGTATTACGTTCTTTGTATATACCTATGTTTGCTTTTGCCTTTTTTTAAGTTAGCTTCACGCTGTATCCCGCACATAGCAGAATAAAAACCTGAGAACATAGTGTTAATTCACTCCGTTCTCCGATTCCCATTAAGACAATTCTCTTCTCCACTTTCTGCCGAATTTGCCTCGTTACCATAGCGAGGAAATGGATAGGTAATAATAAATTCCTTATACGTACTTAGCAATTTCATTGAATATAGAGATTGCCATTTCACAAATGAATGATTATAATTACTAAACTTTAGTACTAAGTATCCTTAATATGTATTTATTTTATTAAATACAATTTATTATTATTATTTTAAAAGTCTACTTACTAAAAACAAACAAGTATTTTCCCCTTAAGAGACATTTAGATATTGCCTATGGACATATTCTTATAAGAAGTTTCGTTATAACTTTAGGTTACCAAAAAACTCTTAAAATCTAGTAAAGATTTTATAATAATAAAAAAACTATTTGTAACACAACAAAAAAAACACATAATAATTAAAATAACAACATCTCAAAAACGTTTTTAAAAGAAATGCTCATAAACTAAGTATTTAAAGTAAATTTTCCGAGCAAAACTGGGGCAGGACACTAGTGAAACAGCACTACAATACATACCAATGCTGTTTAAACGTTTAAGCCTACGCTACACCTATTACTATGAAAAGGAGGTTGCTAGGAACTCAGTGCTCGACTGTTTTCAAAGTTATTATTGTTTGTATGAATGGCTTTTTTTATTTCCATTGTTCAGCAACGGAAGTTCGTATAAGATCTGTTGAGTAGGTATAAAAAATGTTACAGAAATCCACTATGTTTATGTTTATTGTTGTTATCCTGTATACTGTGGATGGTGGTTGATATTGTATAGTAATTTGTTGAATAATATTGGTCTACTATCGTGGGGTTTAAATATTAAATTTGTTTAAACCTGCAAGCGATTAGGTAAAAATGTATTACATATATTTATGTAATACGTGAAGTACTCATTATACGTCCGATGACTAGGTTTGATTCCCACACAAGGAAAAAAATATAATTTTATTTTTTTTTCTCTTTGAAAAAGTTATTCTGAAGAAAATAAGGAAAGTATTACTACCCTGCTATACCTGAATATAAAGAAAAATATTACGTAAAACAATAAACACAAAGAAAATAACAAAATTTCAAGAATTTTGCTCAATTTTGAAACTGTTTAAGGCAAAATACTGGTAGTAGTTTGTTGTTAGAAAATATTTACTTTATTAATCACATATAACTATTCATAATTGCTCTAAAGAAATATTATGGAATTTTCCTAATTAGTATCTACGCGGTAGAGGTTGTTTTTAGTGTTTAAAACGATATAAATGGTAATAATCTGTACGATTTATCTTTCTTCGAAATATGTTAGACGTAGTTATTTAAATTGTTAAGTTTGAGTTAGTACATTTTTCTTTTAAACCATTCGAAATTAAATTAATTTAGGGACATAAAAGAAAAAAATACAAGAAAAACAGTGCTCCCGGCTATACCTTAGTTGGAACAGACAGGAAAAAGACAGAAAAAAAAGAAGTAAGTACATATTTTACTGTAAGTGCTTGGATTTGATATCATGACTATTTCATCTTAAATTCTCATCATCATATTATATCACTCACTTGATAGAAACATAATATACACAAAAATATTTTCTACTTATTTAGAAAACGTATAAAAATTTGAATGTAGCGGGACACTCTCGAACTCTAACTCGAACCCGCGCCTCCTGGAAACCTAACCTTTTCTAAAGAAGTATTTTTCTTTACTAGTGTGGATTAACACTTTAAAAATATTAAAAAATATTTTCTTTTTATTTTAGACAAGCTAAGAACATGAACATTATCGTTACATTAAAAAAACATTGAATATTTCTTTAATGTCCGTTTATACTGTTATAAGCCTAAAACATTTGTTATTCATCTTTTATGTGCCTGCGAAGACCTTATTTGCGTATCCATTTGTCGACTGGAAATATCAGAATTTTCTGGCCTTGGAAACGCAATTTACTTGGAAACTTTCTACGAATTTAATCAGATAAAGGGATATAGGGAAATATGAAAATATATTCCGTTGGATATGAAACTATAATCGAATGTGATATAGAGCAAGATGAGTGTAATTTACTGTTAAAATATCTATTTTAATGCAGTAATAAAAAGCATATTGATATAAAGTTAAGTAAATATTTCATCTCCTTGAGTGAGGATCGAACCCACAACCAGTCGATTTATAGTCACATTTTATGCCCCTGCGCCACGACTGGCCTCTTATATAAAATTGTAATAAAATTCAAATTCAAATTTAATTTTTATCAGCTTCAAGCTGTATCCCGCACACTGCAGGGTAGGCAGAGAGAACCTAGTGTTAAGACACTCCGTTCCACACTTTCTGCCGAATTCTGGAGACATTGCGTGTTGAGTGGCAGAGTTCAACGCCGCGCTTTGCCTCGACACTAGAGATCCCAGTATTTTATTTAAATAGGGAGAAAGACGCTGAGGTAAATGAGAAATGTTGTAAGAGAGTATGTTTAACATCTTAATATATAGTATTTTTAAGTAAAGTTAAAAATCAGAAAAAATAAATTTATGTGTGTACGGTGATACATAGATATCTTATCGTTTGATATTATTTCAATTGGCACAATTGAACTATTATTAACTATTAGTTTCTAAAAATTAAATTTAAATATAATTGAAACTATACTTAAGTAACAACTAACAATTAAAACCTCTTATATAAAATAAACTAACAACAAAAACTACCAATAATAATACAGCATCAAGAATCCATCCCAATAAGAAAATATCTCGGCGACCTTGCGGCACGTCCCTCCAGAGGTGAACGCACTGTGGGGTGACACTACGCATGCGTGCATTGTGTTTTGGGTTACCCAAAATACGTATATATGTATATAAATATTTCCAGTAGTAATAATGATATGTGATCGTAATATTACTACAAATATGCACTTGTAACTTTAAGTAGAGGAGCTTTTAAGTTTTGAGTTGAGAGCTTTTAATTTTTTTTATTTGAGTTCTTAATTATGAGATGAAGTGATGTTAAAAGTGTCTGTTTTGATAATGGATTGAGAAGGGAGCGGAAAAATCAATATTTTAAAACAACGAAATCCATCTACAAGTAGCCGAAGAGGCGTAGTTCAGATACTCGATATATAAATTAATATAAATTAATTACACATTTTTGTTTCCCCGCCCTGATAAGAGCGGCGCGGCGTTGAGTTCCATCACTCAATATGCAATATTACAATTTCAAACGAAAAAAAGAGTGTCTTAACAATACTTTCTTGTGGCTTACCCTGCTATGTGTGGAATACAGCTTAAAGCTGTAATATTCAATTTTTTTTTCTTCGAATAGGAACCCACAACCTGTCGCGTTTCCAATCACACGCTTGTACTCCATTACCACGAACGGCCTCACTGGCTTCCTTAAAATTATTTAATAAACCGAAAGCTGCCAGCTAATTTTCAATGCTGTTAAATTACACAGAATTGGAGAATGACGAATAAGTAATATAATTGGCAACACTTGTCGCAACATTGGACGTTACTAAATATGCAAGATCCAAAATTCTATAAATATTCATAGCCTCTTAGTGAATAAACTTACATAGTATAAATATAAATTAGAAAAAGCTTTTCTTAATTTAAGCTCTTCTTTGTAGCTTTGGAAATGTAAGGAGCTTTTAAATGATTATTATTCTCTTTATTGTAAACATCTTAGTAATTGTTGTGGGCTGTAGGCATTCAGTTTCATCTGTTATTACTATTTTGAAATAGACTACAAATAAATTTATTTTCTTTTACTTTTTATATAATGCCTGTAAACTCGAGTGTGTAGGTTTTACTTAATAATTGCCAGAAATGTGTTTTTTTTATATAATACATTTATATTTTTATAAAGCTGCCTTTATTTTATATTTTCTTTTATTTTTTGGTAGAGAGAACAAGACACTTCGTACCCCAATTTCTGCCCTATTCGGGATGTGTGGCGGAACTCAACGCTTTGTCGTGTTTTTCTTCATTTCTCATTCTTATATATTTTTATTCAATCTCTGAATCTTAAGATTTGTAATGCAATTTATGTCAAGAAATAATTAACTTACCTTTTGAATACACGGATAGCCAAAATATAAGCATTTTCAGCAGATATAATCAAATTTTTATTAACATCAAAAACTTAACAAAAGAAAAATAACTTGCCAAGTCCAATGATAGATAAGCAATCTCTACGTCATAATAAAAGTAGCGTAAAATTTAAGAAGAAACCCTAAATTAAACCACCTCCTTCTATTAAGGCGTCTAATCGATTCTTAGAAACTAATTTCTCAGTGGGGAGCTCGGAAAGTGAGGAAAAAACCTATTACACGGCCATTGGGATCCTGTTACTGAATATAAGGTGCCTGTGGGGAGGATGCGCGTAAGTATATGTTGTATGAACAGCTTATATGTAATTATTGTGGAAGTTTTATTTAAATATGTATTAGAATGTCTTTGGATATGATTATAGAGTGTTTACTCAAAAGTTTTTTTGCAACAGGGAAGGCAGAGGGAACTTAATGTTAAAGCACTCCATTACCCATTTTCCACTGAATTCTGGAGGTAATGCTTGTTCAGTGGTGGAACTCAACGTCGCGCTTTGCCTCAACAATAGAGTGAAGAAATAAAAATATGTAATTTCCACGAGCGAGTGAACCCACGAGCTTTTGCGTTTATAGTCACACGCTCGCGCCTTCTGGCCTTCTTGTTAGTAATTTATGTTGAGAGTTTGAGAATTATTTTCGATTATCTTGAACCTAACAAACTAGAACCAAAAAGGTTAAAATTAGATGACAAATAAGAATAAACGATGAAAGAACAGTATTTGCAGCAATACATTTTCTTAGATTATTTTAGATGAAATAGTAATGGTTATCTTTATTAAATTCCTGAATAAAAACTACAAATAAGTTTTTAAATATTGTAATGGAATGAGGAGTAGGTACAATCTTAATAAGGTGTTTCTATTTATTTTCTCAATGAATATTCATGATATTAGAGATATTATGTGTCTAGTGTAACTTTAGATGCCACTTGAGGCGGAGGGGCACAAGTATGTGACTGTAAACGCGACAACTGTGGGTTCGATTCCCACTCGAGACATTAAATATAAAATATTTTCATAGGTTCGTTTTGGTGTCTTTGCAATGCCTCCAGAAATGTTCATAAAGAGGAGAGTGGAGTCTCATATCACTAGGCTCGCTCTGCCTATCCTGCTACATGCGGGATACAGCGTGAAGCTGATTTATTTATTTACGTGTTTAGAGGCAAAACTCGACGTATATCTATCTTTCTATTTCTAAACAACCGATAAGCAGTAGTTATATCACTTTGTATTCGAGCTGCTAAATGCAATTAACTTCATTGTCGGCCATCCCTCGTTTAACAACTGATGGCGATGTAATCTAGACGGATGTCTATTGCCCGTCGAGTGCTGTAAATGGTGATGCAGCTTGAATTATGTATAATATATTATATTATTAATATAATTGATAATCACTTAATGTAAACCACATTATGTTAACAAAGGAGTGAAATATAGTTGGAGTTTCAGCTTCAGTTCTTATTGTTTATTTGATTTGGAGAATAGCAGCCTATTGCTTTTTATCGCATAGCACGGTTGGTAGAGGAAACATAGTGCTAAGATGTTCCATTCCCAATTCTCAATCCAAATGTCAGGACATTGTGTTTAGTGGCGGAACTGAACGCTGCGCTTTCCCTAGTTACCAGAGCGAATGAAAAAATATTAAATACTATATTTCCTTGAGTGTTTTATGTAGTAATATGACTACCGCAATCTTGTCTTTGATGATACTAAAAATAAGTTGAGTTAGTAATTTTTATTAAATAATACTAAAAACAAATACATTTTCCTAAAATTATGAAATCGGTCAAATGCGAGTCGGACTCGCATACCGAGGGTTCTGTATTTTAGGATTGTATGCCAACGGGAGTTCAATTTATAAAAGTTGACAAACTTAAGTATACGGGCGTATGCACTGACTTTGTAGGACACGAATAACAACTACAAGTTTGTAATGGTTTTTTTTCTTTGAAATACCTATAAATTTTGACTTTTTGGATTTTTTCCTATATTTGTACTGCAAGTTGTCACTTTTGGTCAAACGTTATAACTGTAGGTCCACGAGAAGTACCCTACAGGTATTGATTACTCGGCGAACTTTCTACAAAAATGCATAAACACGCATTGCACACGCAGCACGCGTATCTTTTGATTGCATTGACATAAAAGCATAATTTTTTCCGTGCTCCAAGAAACTGTAGATCTGAATTTTTGGTATCAATTTGCGATCGATACATTCACGCGATCTCTAGATAAATGCCAGTGCTTATTGTGCCAAGACGGACAAAAAAGTGATCCTATATGATTTCCATTTTGTCCTATTGAAGAACGGAACCCTAAAAACAAGCCCATCAGTTTATTAGGATAGTCAGGACCCCTGAAAATTATACGGATTTTCTAGTAAAGATTTAATTGATTGAAGAGTTGTAGGTCTACAAAGCACATATCTTGTATACATATATACAAGATACGCGCGAAAAGCATATCCCTTTATTTGCAGTCGGGAAAACCTTCTATAATACGTAAGAAATGCAATGAAATCATACCTTAATATATACTAAAGGAAATTTAGCGTTTATTACCTGTAAAGTATAATGCGATAGAGTAATGAGTAGCGGTTCATACCCACTATCTTAATTGCGTATGGGGATCCCAGATTTTATATCTACGTAGCTTCGGGGGCTTGCGTTCCAATAAAGACTTTCCTGTTGCGTGGAATTTAAAATGGTTTTTAATGAAGCTTGAGAGAAATTAATCATACTATAATATAGAGTCTATGTTACTCAAGGCAAGAATATAGAGAAAAAAAATGTTTTAATATTGATTTTTTTTTACTTTTTTAGATTAGCGCTGTATTTATAGCAACAAAGGGTAGAGATAGAGAGGAAGAGGGAACCTAGGAACCCTAGTTCCAACGGAGTGTCCGATGCCATTGAAACTCTTCTGTTCTCTATTTTCTGCTGAATTCTGGAAGCTTTATCGAATATTCCAAAGGGACTTTAAAAAATATATTCGATAACAAAACTCACGTTTGTAAACATTGAATAATTAAAAGTTTTCGCCCTCTACGATTTTAATACATTGTTAAAAGGCTACGGGCGCCGGTCACGGTGCAGTTTTAAACGCACGTCCCGTTGAATTTGTAAAGTTATTTGCGCTCCAACACAGAATGGGAAACCCATTTTGTAAAGCTTTTAAAAGGTTTTTATAATATAGTCGCTTATTTTGCAATAGGATAAGAGTGTTACGGAATTTAACTTTATATTAACTTGTTTATTTGATTTTTTTATGTAGAATATAAAATAGTGAAAGTAAAGTACATCGGTGGGAAATACATTTTATATAAGTTTATATTATTAAAAAACCACATATCAATCAATCTTTTTTTTAAAAAATGAGCCTCACGCTGTATCCCGCACACAGCAGGGTAGGCAGAGGGAACCTAGCGTTAAGACACTCCTTTACCCACTTTCTGCCGGATTCTGGAGGCATTGCGCGTTGAGTGGTCACAACCAGTCGGTTTTACAGTCACACTTTGTGCCACTGCGCTACGACTGGCTTCATCTTTTTATTAATTATAAATAAAACAAAATCATAATACTTTCAACAATATCAAATTTTACTTTCAATATTACACACGAAGAATACCCTATATCTTAGTATTAAACTAAATAGATTTGCGGCATCGGTCCGCGGGCGTCTCACCATGTACGATATGATCGGCCTCATGCCTCTTTATTGTTATAATAAATTACATCGCAAAATTGCAGGTTCCATCGATCGACGATGCTTGTGCGTTTGAGATGCTATCGGTTACCGCTCGGTGGTTGGAGGTGGATGGAGTTGTATGATCTTATTTAGAATTGAATAAAGATGCTTAAAATTAGAGATCGTTGTGGCGCAGTGGCACGAAGGTGTGACTGTCACGCGATGGTTGTGGGTTCGATCACCAATTGTGGGAATGAATTATTATTTATGAATATGTTCGTTTCTTCGCTCCGGCATTCAACATAATAATAATCGATTTGAATATTGTAACAAATAATAATAATTACTAATCTATAGTATAATCATGTAATAATTAAAGAATTATGCCATAAAGTTTAAATATAAAAACCCTATTTAAAATAAAAGTTTTAAAAATTAAATCAAGAAGATGTGTCGCAAAAGTGTATTCATAAAAATAAAATATGTAAATGGTAAAATTAGAACACAGATAATTTGATAACCACAAATGAGAATTACGGTGTCAAGGACTTATTAAATATTTTTTTAGTTTTACAGGAATCTTATACATATAAATTACTAAAATAACATGTAATAATATGCATAACTCAGCACGAAACAGATTACTCCACTGTTCCTAATTCGTTGGGGCGTCAACAAAGTTACATATAAAATGCAAGTACTATCGCAAACAAAATGCTTAAAATGCATTTTATAGCTTACGCTGTATCCCGTATGGAGCAGAGTAGACATAGGAAACCTTTCACTCACTTCTTTATCACTTTCCGATGAATAATCAAGACATTGCGTGTTGAGTGGTGGTACTCAACGCTGTACTTTGCCTTTGTTATTATGAATTACCACATATATTATTTTTTTCTTTTCAACCTCACGCTGTATCGTACTGTATAGAGTAGACAGAGGGAGCCTAATGTTAAGACACTCCGTTCCTCACTTTCTGCCGAATTCTCGAGGCATTGCATGTTGAGTGGCAGAACTCAACGCCGCGCTTTGCCTCGACACCAGAATGAAGAAATGGAAATATAAACTTAAGTAAATATTTCATTTCCTCGAATGGGGATCGAACTCACAATCAATTGGTTTTACAGTCACATTTTGTGCCCCTGCGCCACGACTGATTAACGCATATTTATTTACGTATATATATTTACGTTTACGTATATAATATAAAATTCATATCCAAATCTTTTTTTTTTTCATTAAATAATTTAACATCACTAATGGGATGTAGAACGACACATATGTCGTTGACTGTACCGTCTGACGAGCCAAACGATCCCTCGGCGGGGTCACTCGCAGAGGTTGCATTGTATCCCTCACAGATACTGCCATTATATTAAGTGATTAATGAATTTCATAACCATTTACTTTTCGGTTTTCCCAAATTATATTCTATTGCTGGACCGTAGAGTATAATTTTTGTATCAAAGCTGTATAGGGGAACGTGTGTCGGCTACTTTTAAAAAATATGGATGGACATGATCCCAGTCATTTTTGTATTTCTTGTAAACACAGACTAAAGTACTGTCGAGCGTAGGGGAGAGGGGGGCACATTCGAACGATTTTTAAACTTTGTGTCATATCTAAAAATTCTACAGTTTTTAACTTCTTTACTATTTCACAATGCTTAGTCCAACTATTGTGCCACACAATCGTAGCATCGTATGTAGAAAAATATATAAGGTAAAGGTGCAATATCAACTTTAGTAGCAGTAGTCAAATGTTCAAAGCTGCCCACCTTGCGGGGTAGCTTTGAACATATATGGGGCAGTTTTGAACTATCATCGAATTCAATGAAATTAAAAGGCTTTTAAGTCCTTTTATTAATAAACTTAACATTAGAAACGATGGAGATCAAATATCAGTACCATGTTAACTTAGAAAAATAATATACCTAGTTCAATATTGCGATTGTACTAGTACTGGTGTTAAATAACTTTAATATTATTAAAAGAGAGGCTGGTCGTGGCGCAGCGGCACGAGGTGTGATTGCAAAAACCACCAGAGAACCAGACACCAGAGCGAAGAAATGGAAATATAAATTTGAGTAAATATTTCATCTCCTCGAGTGGAGATCGAACCCACAACCAGTCGGTTGTACAGTCACACTTCGTGCCGCAGCGCCGTGACTGGCCTCAAGTCTAGTCTACGTAAGACTTTTGAAAAACTAACGTAGCACTTGTCCTCTTTCTCAAGAAAGAAAAAAAATACAAGCTACTTTTTTATTATTCACAGATGATGAGACATTCGCTAAAACGAAGTCTCCAATATTAAGTTGTAGTCTAATTTTGTTTTTCTTTCGCGGTATTTTTTTACATATAATAATATTCAAAACTGCCCCCTTTATTTTGTTCAAAGCTGCCTCAGTAGTAATTAAAAAATTACAAACGTTTTTTTTTCAAGTAAATGTTTAAAAATTGTAGTGATTTCTAGTTTATTGCATGATATATGAAACATTCTAACTAAAAGAGGAAAAAATAAAACCATATACCTTGAATTGGATCCCTGCGATCCTTACGCGCTTATTTAAAAATGCATAAAATTTTACTCAAAATCAAACATTCCTCGTAACTCAACAACTGGTTCGCATATATCAGCGGCGACAAGTAACACGTGTGCAGATTAGTGCTGTCACTACTCAAAAAAAATCTACCAAAATTTCTTTTTAAAATAGCTCTGTTAACACATATTTTCAAAGGTGCCCCTGTTCAAAGCTACCCCCCTCTCCCCTATTTATTAAATTTAGGATACCTGTCATCGGATTTCAAATTAAGGGAAGACTTATTTTTATGGTCCTGTAAATTAATCGAAATAAAAATAAAATATTAATTAATAAACCTTTTTAAAAAGTAAAACCAAACTTTCTAGATGTTTTTTCATGAAATTATGTTTTATTAATCAAGCCTTTTCATTTGATATCCATATTAGATAGATTGCGCAATAATTTGCAAAACGCCATTTTGGATTAACAATATTGATCATAAATAATTTCTTTGTCACCAGAACTGAAGTGTAAACCAAATTTCAGCTCAATTGGACACTGGGAATTGGTCAAATTGGGCTTGCAAGACTTTATATACAACACACATACTAACATGAATAGTTAAATTAAAGCTTGTAAATATGAAAAAAAAATTGTTGGTACAATAATTAAAATATAAAAATAAAATAAATATAAATAATATATCAAGATAGCCGTGGCGCAGGGGCACGAAGTGTGACTGTAACAGCGTCTGGTTGTAATAAGTTCGATGTCCACTCGAGGCAATGAAATAAATTTATATTATATTTATTTAAATTTATATTTCTGTTTCTTCGCTCTGGTATCGAGGCAAAGGGAGGCGTTGAGTTTCGCCACTAAACACGCAATGGCTTCAGAACTCGTCGGGATAGGGAACGGAGTGTCTTAACACTATGTTCCTTCTGCCTACCCTGCTGCGTGCGGGATACAGCGTGAAGCTGATTTAATTATTTTTTAAAAATAAATATAAATGTACATATAAAAACAGCCTTAATGTAAATTAAAATTAAGATTATGATGATTTTGTACTATTTAAAGAATACGGTGTAAGCATTTCATCTATAAAAAATATAAATAAGTAAGTTTATAATAGTATGTTTTGTTGTTTTGTTGCTTGGCCTATTTTTCTGTAAGCCATTGTCGATTTATTGCGTCAATTAGACCTGCCCTAAAGTATCCTTAGGTATTTATGATATTCAATAAATTATTGACAGTAAATAACACTTGACATTTAAGGGCCTATTTAGAAACTTACCACAAATGTCCATTTGTATAAACAAATATTACTTAAAACTAGCAATTTATTAATGCTTTATGAGCGATAATGGTAAAACTTTTGAATTATTATAGTGAAGTTGAAAATTTCTTATTACACATATTTTAAAGATATTTTATTTATTAAGCTTAGCTTGCAAGGAATATGTTGCATATGTTGCAATATAACATTAATAATAGATTCAATAAAGCAGTGCGTTGTTAACCAGCAGTCGTTTTACTTGAATAGTAGGTATATTCGGCAATACATCGAATAAGGAATGTTCGTTAAGCCCTGTTTTCCCAGGTTTGGTTCCCTGGCCCAATATTATGTCTAGAATTCGTTTAAATTATTGTCATAAAAGTGTGACAAGAACAGGATTGGAGAACGGTGGCTTATTTGTAAAATGGTGAAAAATTGGTCTCCCAAATCTTCATTATGACTTGTTTCAAATGCTTGGCAAAATTTTTAAATTAACTATTAATACAGAAGATGATTATGTAACGATGATTTATATATTAACGATCATCCATTGTTTCTTTCATTTTATCAATTATCGAGGGTCGAAGTAAGGGGAGGGAATTCCTCAAATGGGAGGGAAGCTGACATAGTGCCCTGTTACAAACACTAAATAATAGTTCAAAAACCCTCCAAAATGGCGCTAGCATACGCGAATTGTTATTGGATTGAGGTTAGCATAAGTTAGAAAATTTAATATCTTAACTGAATAAGAGTAGTTAGTAAAAATAAGCTATACTATAGGTTTTACGTTATCGTAAATCTTTTGTAAACAAAACCATCCTTTCGAACTTGTCTATTTCTCTTTCCTTTTCTAATAGCTTTTAGCACTCATTTTAAAATAATATCTCCCGGTGATTACTGTAGCGCCACTGTACCATCGCCAATTTTTACGGCCATTTTCATACAGAGAGAAAATTCTTCTTACTTCTACCCTCCACACAACAAGCTCACAAACGAAAATATAGAAAAACGATTATAGATTATATATTATCTAATGCAATAAATAATATCAAGTCAGAAGCAGTTTTGTTACTATTAATAATGTCAATGACGAACAATCAAGCAACTCTGTATGACGGAGAATATTAATTAAATATTATTTTGCTTAATAAAAAATTATTAATGAACTTCACGTTTGCTTAGAATCGATTAAAAACTCATCAAGAGCACACGCGATCTTGCAACGCTCTAATTAGCTTCTATATTACATGGAAGAACTATTATTCGAAATTTGTCTTTGATTTAATATAAATATATTTTGTCATTTTCTTAGTTTTTGTGTTACTTTTCTTTTGATTTTTCTTTCTTTTTATTTCTTTAAATATTATTTCGTCTATTACAGGGTTAGTCGTGGCGCAGAGGCGCAAAGTGTGACTGTAAACGCGACTGGCTGTGGGTTCGATCCCCACTCGAGGAAATTAAATATTTACTTAAAAATTATATTTACATTTCTTCGCTCTGGTGTCGAGGCGATGTGTGGCGTTAAGTTCCGCCACTGAATACGCAATGCCTGCAAAATTCGGCGGAAGGTGAGATATGGAATGTCTTAACGATAGGTTTCCTCTGCGTACCCTGCTATGTGCAGGATACAGCGTGAGCTCGATTTATTTATTTTTATTTTTTATTACAGCGATTCAAATAAAAATACTATTCTATGATGTGAGAAATTGCATCTTCTTGTGGTATTTTTTTTTATGTTAAATAAAATCTTCATTGCTATAATTAAAATTCCAAATAACATGAATTATTAATACAATGAAAAAAGCATTTTAAAAATTACATTAAGTAACAATTATAGTAATGGAGGCCGTCGTGGCGCATAAACATGACGGTTGTGGGTTCGATTCCCACTCGGGAGAATGAAATATTTGATATTCTCATTTCCTCGCTCTGGTAGCGAAGCAAATCGCAGCGTTGAGCACCGCCACTCGACACGCTATACCTCCCGAACTCGTTGGAAAGTGGAGAACGAAGTGTATTAATTGGAACGGAGTAACTTAACACTAGGTTCCCAGGTTCACTCTGATATTCTGTGCTGTGGGATACAGCGTGAAACTAAAAAAAACATTAAGTCATAAAATAATTACATAAATAAGTTACGAACGGTTACCAAATATCATTAAGAATCATTAATTATAAAATAATGATTTTTATTGAAGGGATTAATAATGATACCGACTGGTTGTGGGTTCGATCGACCACCCACTCGAGGAAACGAAATATTTATTTAAATTTATATTTCCATTTCTTCGCTCTGGTGTCGAGGCAAAGCACGGCGTTGAGTCTGCCGCTCAACACCCAATGCCTCCAGAATTCGGCAGAAAATGGGGAACGGAGTGTCTTAACACTAGGTTCCCTCTGCTTAACTTGCTGTGTATGGGATACAGCGTGAAGCTGAGAATGGATTAATCTTGATGTAAGTTATTTTTCTAATGATTGATAAATAAAATAACAATCTGAATCTGTAGTCAGTTAAAAACATCCATACCCAGAAACTATAAGCATAAAGCATATTATAAAAAAATGATTAGAAAAACTTAAACACAATGCGTTAAGGATATAAGGTCGTTATTAAATATATGAAAAAATATGATAGATGATTGCCTTTGAATTAAATTCAACAATCAAGCGAATTCAAATCTCGTAGACATTTTAAATGCAATGATGTGTCCAGGAGCAATGCACTATACTTTGACTAGGAATTTTGATATTTATTCTTATTAGAAATAAGATCTACAATTGAATACAATTTCGGTTTTTGTATGTAATTTCTAGATGCATTTTAAACCCTATGGAATAGTAATAGAGTTGCAAATTGAACAGCAAATCTATACTGCACTTTATGTAGTGCAGTCTTTAATGCATAGGAAATAAGGTTCAAATTTGAGTATGTTTTAGTTTTGTTGTTAATATGCGGCGATCGTGCATCTCCCGGGAGGCAAGGATGTTGATTGGTAGAAGTGGAGGCGTGCATAATAAACAGTAGGACACTTTTGATTTCTAAATGCCAGTTTTATGATAAACCTCACCTTATTTTAATATTTTGCAAAGTTAATAGTTTCTATAGTTAAATAAAGTAGTTTTATGAACTACTTATTTATTTTAAATTTTATGTACTTATACAAATATCAGTAGTTGAGTTTACATTTTGAATTGCAACGGGAATATTTTATTCTTTAGGTCAACAAAAATATCTTTATTATTTTTATTTTCCCGTAAAGGAATCCACAATACTTTAGTGCAAACAAACAGATCCTGAATAGGGTGGCTTAGGATCATTTTGTTTGCACTAGAACAGTTAGAACAGAAATATTTCGTTTACAAAAAATAATTTTTACTAGGTTTCTTTCTATTTATACCAGTAAATTCGAATAAATCGTAGGTAAACATAAAAAGAACTCGGGTTAATAATAGTAAAAATACATGACTAAAGCTCCCATCAACATCGGATGTTTCATAGCCCTGATAGGAGTCGGCAGAGACGCACTGCATACTGATTAGACGAGCATGAGAAAGAGTGAATGTGAATAGATAGTGAATGTTTTGAATATAATCGCCTACGATTGTGTGATGTGTGCATCCTAATGCATCTGACAATTCTATGTAAAGTAGGAATTACAAGTATTAAACTCATATTGACTGAAAATGTGACAGGTTGTGGGTTCGATGCTCTCTTGAGGAAATTATACATATAATAATTCCATTTCCTCGCTCTGGTAACGAGGAAACGCGCGGCGTTCAGTTTCGCCACGTCACGTCGTCTTTAAAATTAGACGGTGAGTGGAAAAAATTAGGTTCCCTGTGTTTATCCTGCAATATGCGTTATACAGCGTAAAGCTAAAAAATACAGTATAAGACAGTAAAACAATTGTGTTATTGTATAAAGTTCTCATATGTAGATACGTACTTGTACCATAAGTTTCAGTGTCATTTCACATTATTCGTCGAAACGGAAAGACGATGCTTGTTTGTTTTAACATAAAACGGAACGATATCCGAGCCGCGTACAACGGTATGACAATTAAAAGGAACAATTTAAATATTTCGTATTGTCACTTTTAAACTCTTAATATGGTATTTCTTATGTTCGCCACCACTTTAATTACCACCTAAAGTATCTATCTATAGAGGTGATGCAAAAAATAAAATAAGTACTCTAATACTAATTCTCTAAATGTAGTGAAATGAAGATACTTGTTAATATGCAAGATTTTCTCTTTTTTTTCTTATTTCTGCAATTACGGTAGGCTCACATGATATAACATATACAGCATACTCCGTTCTCCATTTGGAAAGCTAAAAATATTTAGCACGTTCAGTGGCGGAACACAATACTACGTTGTGTTTCACTAGAGATTAATTATTTGCATCTAGAAGTGATAAACCTACAACCACCGCGTTGACATTCACATTCTGTCCCACTGCGCCACGATGTCCTCCATTTACATCAGAAAATACCACAGACGCACGAACAAAACACGAAGAAAAAAACTATAATCTACGTTGACGTTACCATAATAACCATTCTAAATTCCACTATTTGACGTACGCACTATACATATAACACTACATTATTATCTCTTTTCACCCGAAAAGAGTTCAAGAATCGTTTGAGCTACACATGGGGTGTGTAGGGGGTGTCTATGGTGACAGTTCGGTAAACAACCATGCACTAAACTGAGGCATTGAATTGAAAAATGTTTGAATGAAAAAACGACGACGGTTTCTACTTTTCCGCAGTACATGACCTTCGATGAAAATTACTATGACATGAGAATAGAAATGCAGATGAGAAAAAAATAGTTTCCAGGTTGCAGTTTAAAATTTACGTGAATGTATTTTGTGGTTATTGTTCAATAAATATAGCAAATTTGTAGAGTTATGTTATTGCTATTTAGAATAATAATTGTTGAAGAAGTAAAATATTTTTAAAATAATGATAAATATAGCAGTGTGGTCAGTCGTGGTGCAGGGGCACAAAATGTGAATGTAAAATGGACTGGTTGTGGGTTCGATCCCCACTCGAGAAGTAATATTTACATAAAATTATATTTCTATTTCTTCGCTCTGGTGAAAAGGCAAAGCGCGGCGTTGAGTTCTGCCACTCAACATGCAATGCCTCCAGAATTCGGCAGAGAGTGAGGAATAGAGTGTCTTAACACTAGATGATGCCCTCTGCCTACCCTGCATTGTGCGGGATACAGCAAGAAGCTAAAAAAGAAAAAAAAAAGTTAAATATAGCATTGAGGGCCTCGTGTGCAATGGTACAGCGTCTATACTACAGGAGGAGCGTTTGTGTTTTTTTTTAAAACAGATATAGCTAACGAACTCATACAATAAATATACCCAGCCATAAACTCGTAAAAAACCAACCATTACGTCAAGTCCCATATGAATGATAAAATAAATCAATATTTAATTTCTTCTTAATAATGTAAATAACACACACATACTATTTAAATTCTCTATATTATTTTTAGATCAACATCATTAAATAAGAATACCTACCTTATTATTAAAATAACAATACCTTATCCTAAGCTTGCGGAGACCCTCAAAAGCTTTAATACCAAAGTAATGATCAGGTTTATCTTTACTTATAGTTGTTAGGAGGATCTCTGGGTCCTAATACCTTTATAAGTCATTTGATCAATATGTTCTTTAGAGGTTCTTTTTAGTTTCACGCTGTATCCCGCGTATAACAGGCTAGACGGGATTTAGTTTAAAACAATCTGTTTATCGTTTTCCGCCCAATTTTCAAGACATTGCGTTGAATGGACGCCGCGCTTTATTTTGATAACAGAGTGGAAATGAACGCGCTTATTTATAGTCAGAGGTTGCGCCGCTGCGCCACAAGGGTCTTTTCTTTTAAAGTATTGTAACATTTTTAAATACGTTTTCTATGTATATAATATTAAATATTTCTTTTATATATTTTAAGCGTGCTATATTTTGGAATTCAATAATTTATTGTACTAAAAGCATATATTAACATTTTCTAAATATTACTAACATATGTTAATTTCGTTTAAAAATATATTTTTATATTTTTAAAATTTTTTCATACTTTAATATAATAAACTATTCATAGTAAATCGTTGTATTTTCTATATTATGAGGTTTGCCAAGCATCGTTTTATTGGTGTTAAGTACATACTTTTTTAAGGTTTACATTTCTTGTTTGGACACATGTCCGAAATAGGCTATCGTTCAAACTTCAAATACCTCCAATTACGGCGGAAAGGGACGCGTGCGGAATGCCATAGAATAATTTATTGCTACAGACTCCCAACTATTTGAAGAATTTAATAAGGCTTTTATTCGATATTTTTATCTTATTGGGCTGTCGTGTCGTCGTGGGATTATAAACGCTACGGTTGTGGGTTCAATTCTCACTTTTAGGAATAAATTATTTTCATTTTCTCATTTTGGCAACAAGTTAAAGCGTGATGGTATTTTGCCACTCAACACGCAATGTCTCAAATTTGGGCGGATTGTGAATAATGGAATATTTTAACACATGTTTTAATCGTCGATCGAAAATCGCGGGGTTCAGTTCTGATGCTAGAATAGTAGAATAGTAACGGGAACGGAGTGTATTAGCACTAAGTTCCTAGGTTGCTGTAACCTGTGCATGCCATGCACAGGTTACAGCGTGAGGCCAAAAAACGTAGATAATATTTTTTTATAGAAATTTCAATAAATTTCCCATACAAAGCCAGGTCCAACAATTAGTATGTAAATTCTAAATGAAAAAAAAAAGAAATAAATAAAAGCACACAAGTCCCACTGATACGACATTACTATGTAAAGTTCAAGTACCCAGCAAGTGGAATGTCGGTCGATGTTTTCGTTTGTACAATTGTCCCAGCGCCTGATCCCCACTCACCTCACTCGATGCTTGTTAAAAAACTTTTAACCTTTTTGATTTCGATTTCAATATTTCTATGAATATATTGTGTTTAATTTTTTATAGGTTCACTATGTATCCCGCACGTAGCAGGGTAAGCAGAGGGAACCTAGGAACCTGGTGTTAACCTATTCTCCATTCCGAATAAGACATTTCCATTCCACTATACGCCTAATTCTGGAGGTATTGCGTTTTATATGCCGAAACTCAACGCTGCACTTGTTATCGGAGCGAGGAAATGAAAATATTAAATATTTAATTTCTTCGAGTGGTAATTGGACCCACTACCTGTCATATTTACATAATGTAATTATATTTGTAATAATATATCATTATTTTTGTAATGTGAACGTAGAGCTATATAATACATAGTCTTATTTATGTAATTTAAAATCTGCCTGTTGGTTTAAACCAAAAGTTTTTTTTTATTTTTGTCTTATATGTGTAGAAAATCTTTTATAAGACTTGATATTTGAAATGTTGGTTGGTGGAACTCAAGGCCGCATTTTATTTGACCTGAGCAGGACTACACATTTTCGGGTAAGAATCATGCCTAATACTTAGATTTGAAAAAACAAAAACAATTTCAAGTAAACAGAAGGAACCTATTGTTAGGACCAGGTTTCTATACTAGAGCAAGGAAAGGGAAATTAAATATCCCTACGAGAGAATATCGAACAAACAACCATAGCGTTTACAGCTACCTACTGTACCACTGCGCCAAGACAGCCTCAATCCAAATTTAAAGCTTTAATTTTTTTATTCACAATAAAAAATATCTATAGATTACAAAGCTTCTTAATAAACCGAAGCTCCGTAAATATGAAATATTTACTTTAATACATAAACAGATACGCCGAAAGTTTGTTTCGTTATCTCATTATACAAATAGTTTTGACAATTACGTTGAAACAATGTCCTTTTAGATAAAATTACACAATACAATACCGGATACCGACAGCCCATACTAAATATTTTGGTTAAGTACCTAACTAATAATCTACTCTAACTATTTTAAGTTATGTCGTTTTGAATTTTATCGTCTAAATTATTTAAGTAACATAGCAGGGCAAAGAAAACCTAGGAAAGCAGTATTGAGACACTCTGTTCCCATTAAGACATTTCTGTTCCCCCTTTTTGATCTAATTCTTGACGCATAGCGTTGTTGAGTGGCGGAACTCAACGCCGCGCTTTGCCTCGTTACCACAGGAAATGAATTTGTGTTTCTGCGCCACGACTGGCCTCAACTGGCCTAGTTTAAATTTAAATAAAATTATTCAAAATATAATTTGAAAGATAGTTAAGTTTATACTCGTACAATCTAAATATATAAAATGCAATAAGATTTTAGTTACAAACGATTAAAATACATACATACATTATTATAACAAGATAAGAAAAAATAAGAGTTGCGTCGGATGCTATAGTGTCAAAATATGTGAGGGACGGGAACGAGAAATGCGGGAATACCGAAATTTCGAATAATACCTAACTATCTAACTTATGTTTATAGTACTTGACTATAAATACGACGGGATAAAGCGTGAAGCTAAAATAATATATCAGTTCTATACTCCACATATGTGTGCCCTCCTTATATTTTTTGCGGGAACCGTATCAGCCCAATAGGCTTATTGTTACTTAATTCCGTTTCCCCGTACTCGTAGAGGGCCGATCCCACGGGAATAACCTATTGTTGGCGCTGTCTTTAGCTTGTATTGTGAGAGCACTTATGAGAAATGCCTTGTTGATATGACTGCTTTATTAATAGCGGAGTAGAGCATTCGATGGTAAATTGAATGTTATATTAACAGATTCACGCTGTTTCTCGCATACAGAGGGGTAGGTAGAGGGAACTAAGTATTACGACACTTCGTTCTCTACTATACACCGCCGCCGCGCTTTGCCTTGTTATCAAAACGAAGAAATGTAAATATTGATAAATAATAAATCATTCCTCAAATGGAAATGGAACCCACAACCGTCGCGGTTACAGTCACAAACTGGCTAATAAAGTATATAATAAAAAATATTTTTATTATAATAATTGTTGAAATTCACATCACTCCGTTATCGACTCCGTTTTGTGATTCTCAAATGCCATAACTCTGTAAACCCACTATGATGGTAATTTTACAAGATTTTTTAGTCGTTAGTCTTTGTTAGAATATATGTTTTCTGTATGATTGTACTTATGTGTATTTCTAATTAAGTTATGTGAGGAATCGTCACTTGTTAATAGTACTGTCTATTGTTTTTCTTAATGACTATTCGAAAAACATAGAAAACATGGCTGTATTTCTATATCTTCTACAAAAACGTATGGGAATAAATTATTATGAATACTAAATGCAATCGAGTGAAGTACAAGCAAACATATATTATTAAGTTTATGAAGCTTTGACGCCATTCTGCCGCAGTCTCCCTACGTAAGTATTTTTCTTTATTGTTGATTGATGCTGTCGTGGCCCAGGGACACACGCACAGGATGTGACTGTAATACGACGGTTGTGGGTTCGATCCCAATTTGGGGGAACGAATGGGAATCGAACCCACAATCTGTCGCGTTTACATACGCATCAAACGTAAGATATATTATATAAGTAATTTAGAAGTTAAGAAAAATAGCAAAATTCTAAATTCAATAATAAATTTACAATCTAGTAATTAAATTATCATCTAGTTGGTAATTCTAAAATATCTATTAACAATTGCAAGCAATTGGTAACTTTTCAGTTCAATTAGCTTTAACTGTTGCGAGAGCTCCTGCAATCTAATATAAGTTTCCGTGTTATATCGATTTATATGGAAATTTTGTATCATTGCAAATGTCTGGGACACGAGACTGTTAGTAAACATAAAAGAAATTAACAAAATACATTCTGAGAAACGTGAACTGGCATTATTCTATATAAGGATTTATCAAAGATCATGTAAAAAATATCTTAGTTTCTGTAAACAACTTAACACAGTACAGATGTAACTGTAAAATCGATTGGTTGTGGGTTCGATTCCCACTCGAGGAGATGAAATATTTATTTACATTTATACTTCCATTTCCTCGCTTTGGTGTTATTTGTAAAGCGCGGCGTTGAGTTCCGCCTCTCAACACGCAATGCCTACAGAACTCAGTGGAAAGTGGGGAACGAAGCGTCTTAACTCTAGGTTCCCTCTGCCTACCCTGCTGTGTGCGGAATACAGCTGATTTAAATTTTAACAAGCTTGTTCATTACTAAAGTATAACGAAAATTTAAATCCGTACCTTCTTCTTAGATGTATGTAGATATATTTTTTTTATCATAAACTTTACTTGAAATTTATACCATAAATTATGAAAGAATTGGGTACAAATACTACGTCTGAACTATACTAAGGAACGAAAACTATGTTAATAAAAATATTAAAACTTAAATATAGCGAGATTCGAACTCCCGCGTCTGATACTATCACTATTAAAACTTTAACTACTTTCAGTTTTCTATACGTTTTCTAAAATATTTAAAAACTACCTGTAAAAATTTACGGACTTTTAAAAGTCATTTTGTGCAAAATCACAGTGGCTAACCATGATTTGTTAATGACTGACTCAGTGGCTGCCGATCGATTTACATGGACATCCGGCTCATCCGGATGTGGTGCTGGCCAGCGGTTATTGGGGCACGCTTAATTGGTCTAAACCATACTTAAAGGCTTATTCTACTTTGTTGTAGAATGTGCTAACTTTCGCTTTCAATAATTGTAGCGCTAATATATGAAAAGTTTGCTTTAGTTTTAGGTCTGTAAGTATATGTAAGACTGTGAAATGATATGCACGGGGAACTGGATATTTTTTAATTTTTTTTTTCTATATATGTTTGCTTATATATTTATATAGGTACTCTAAAAGGGAAAAGGGGCAAATGTTCATAATTTAAATTTCTCCCATCTGCTTGAACAAAGTGTGCATCCTACTACCCTTTGGCCGAAATGTAGAGGAGTGGACAAAAGGTTTTCATTAATCAATAAGTTCTTCTTAATGCATGTTGTATATTTTTTCGAACCTTGCGCTTTATCTCGCAAAAAACAGGGTAACCAGAGATAATCTAGTGTTAATACACTCCGTTTTTCGATTCCTTCACGAATTAGGATTATTATATGTCAAGCAGAATTGAACACCGCACTCGATTTTAGTAGGGCGAAGAAATAAATTGATAATTTCTCCAAGCAGTAATTAAACCCACCACCATCACGCTGCTACAATAATGTATTCCAACTACGATATAATGGTGAATGTAATTTTTACACAGATCTATCTTAGTTCAAATTTGCAATTAATCAAAGCAAAGCAATTTAATGTAAGGAATCGAAATGACAAATCTCTTTCACTTCTATTGTTTTAATTTTGAATAAAAGCTCGTTTGAAGGCTTGAGCTTTTGATATAACTTTGTTTTAGTACCTTAAAGGATGTCTAAGAAGATCTCTAAAAGGAAATTAATAATGTATGTTGAAAAATGTCTTTCATAAGGTCAAAATCTTTTAGTAGACCACAATTACAAGTTTTGAACTATTATTACTTTTTTAAGCTAATAATAATGTAATTATTTTTTATTATAATCACAAAGCATTAGCTATAGGCGTAAAATAGAAGAAAAAGACACAATTATTAATTTTAAAAAGTAGGCAATGTTAAGTACTAACACTGCCATGTTACCCCACTTTCCTTTTAAGAAATATAACAAAAATATTAATTAACCTATAATAAAATCCTCTAAATACTCTGTTATTGCCATAATAAAGACCATTAGTGTAGACTTCGTACTGGGAAACGTTTAAACTGTTTTTATTTTTAATAACTGAGATAGTATTTTCTTTGTCCGAGAGTAAAAGACGCAAAACCACATTCTGTTAAAGTTATTGCTGACATAACGGTTGGTACAATGGACTTGGCTTTCTTTCTATAGGATTTTAATCCCTAAATAAGAAGAAATAAGAGCATTTTTCGAATGGTATAATAAAGATTCCTGTATGACACTTGGTGGACACTTAACCTCGTGGCTTACGGCGCGTGCCTCCCTTAATTACAAGTTCGACTTTAAAACTTAGAACATAAGATTAAAATGTTAATGCGTAAGATGTTATAATTGATTTAAAATATAATTACAAAATTAAATAAAAATAACAGTGAATAAGTCTTTTAGTTGGAATTTGTTTAATATTTTTAAATAGAGGTTAAGTGTTATAGCCACATCTACTTGGCTATGTTTTAACCACTATTTTAATTCTCTACGCTTATTAAAATTAATATGGATATTATTACAATAAAACAAATTATATTTCTTAAAGTCAATATTTTTAGATTTATTTTCAAATAAACCAAAAATTACAACACTATAATTGCATTACAGTTTGAAAATTGGTCAAGTGCAGGTCAGGCTCGCCCACTAAGGGTTCCGTATCAATTTCAGAATTGTAGATCAACAGAAAGTACAACTTTTAAAAGTACGCTTAATTTTGCGAGCGAAGCTCATATTCCGTAAATAAACTATAATACATGTATAAATTTGTTATAGTTTTTATCTGTAATATAAATTTCTAGTTTTCCGATTTTTTCCTTTATTTGTACAATACAAATAAAGGAAAAAAGTCTCAATTTCATAACTGTAACACAGATGAATCGTGCTCATGCTCGAAAAGCCATAACTGAAAAGTTTTTCCAGTTATCTATATGTGCCGTTAGATCCATAGATCTAGATTAAGATTTAAATATCTTAAAACTAAAACTTAATATAGGGTATTCAAAAGCATGTTCATAGTTTACATAGTGTAACTTATCCCTCAGTCCACTTCACAATCCCGCAGAGTCACACACTAAACGTGTTACTATTATCCACAAATATCAATACTAATTGAAGTGTTAAAGGTATCTTTTCCTTTTATTATTTTTCTTTGCGTAACTAACATAAATATCACAGGAAATTAAATATAAAGAGAACTTAAAAAATATTTAGGAACGTAGTAAATTTATAACGTACTTGTTTTAGTTGAACGAAAAAAAAATTTAGAATAAATTAAAAAAAAACCTTAAATTTATATTTGAACGTGGTGTTGCCCGCGCCTCTTGGTCCATTCGTCTTCTATGAGGCGCGGGGTTCGAGTTTGTGCTCACTATTACATTTCTATACGTTTTCAAAAACATATTTTTGTATCTCACTAGCTCACGCTGTATCTCGCATATGCATATTAGGCAGAGGATACTTGGGATCCTACTGTTAAGACATTCCATTCCCATTTACACACTTCCGTTTCCCAATTTCCGCCGAATTCTTGAAGTATCGAGTGTTTAAAGTTGGTATTCAACGCTGCGCTTATAAAACATATTTATTTCCTCCCTCCACACCGACATTATCAGTGACGTAATAAACAAACTCAAAACTGAAAATGGGGAACGGAGTGCCTTGACACTAAGCTCCCTAAACTTACTTCACTTATATGCAAAATACAGCATAAAGCTATTTATTCAATTTATTTTATAACCGTAACGTTATATTTTTTACTCCGAGGCCGACATTACTCTAGTAGTATGGACGAGGCAATTATACCTATCACAATTTAATAAAAGAATGCGTACCAATTTGTGTCATCCTATCCCATAGTGAAATAAAAGGCAATTACGTAAAAAAATCTAAACAAGCGAAACACGTACGGTCGTGCGCTCCACGTGAAGTGAACAATGTATTTAAAAGAATTCTCTCTGCAAATTTCAACTCTATTTGACAAAAAATTGAATTTAAATTTCACTGCGATACAACCTTCGATACAGCACGAGTCCTCAGAAGAGACGGCAGTAAGAAAAGAACAAAAGAAGCAAAATAAAGTGACTATATAAACCGCGTGTCGACGCATACGTTCAATTGCAAGCGTATAGCAACATCGACTTTGGCCGTATAATTTTAAATTTCACATCACCCTACGCCGTGAAATGGCTATTTTCATAGTTCATGTAATAATTTTATTACTGTCCCCTGGTATTATGGCAGGACGTGGCTATTTTAGGAAATTCTACAACAATAACCTTTAATGACACCGAGTCTATTATCTAGAAAGATAGTATTGTATTTTTAGTGAATAAATTATGGAAAAAATGTTGTAATTGAAGCGTATAATACATGGATTTGTGATTTTAAAGCTTTGAAGGTATATTTTTGTTTCATTTTCATTTAGTTTTTGGTTATAGAATACTAGCATTTACCTGCGGATTCGTTAAAATGGATACAATTAAGGGTTTTGTATGAAGTTCTTTTATTGAGGTTCTAGTGCGAGGTAAATTTTATTTATAACGTATATAATGATTTTGGACGTTTATTAAAAAAGCAATCCTCAACTTTAACTCAAAATGTTTTATTGACTGTTTTACTATAACCACGATGATCCATACCTTTTATTAACTTTTTTAAATCATAAGCTTTTTTTAGTTACCCTGTATCCTACACAAGGTAGGCAGAAGGAACCTGGGAACCTAGTGTTATGACATTAGGACACTTACGTTCACAACTATAAACAATATAAACGAATATTTGTTTGTTTTTTTTTCCGCTATTTAAGCTACGCTTGGAATGAGACATCGTTATTTGATAGATTTGCAATGATTAAAAGAATCCAGATATTTAGATTGTATTTCTCTGTATAATAAGTAGTAATATATTATTTTAATAATTATTATAATACAATGATACTAAACTATATAATAATAGAATATTAAAATAAACTATAAATTTCAATTATATCTTCCCATGTATTTACCTACATTAAAACAATCTTTACTCAAAGTAAAATCATGCATTTTAATATAATTTTAAATGTATGTAATTAATATCAAGCACAGAGAACGTACGATTACACGCCACAGCCTAGTAATCTCGCGCGAAGCCCTAGTGTACCTACTTGCTTTGAAACCCTAATTGGTTCCTAACTTAATTAACCAGACCCAACGTTTTCATTAAAAACTACATTCAAGATTATATGATAAGACGATATAAGAAATCAGTTAAGCTGTGTTTTATACACTGGGGTAAGTAAGGTTTTAATTAGCTAGATGACTTGTTAATCAGTTAGGGTAATCGTTGAAAGAAGCAAATCAAGCTATGCTGTAGAAATAAAAAAAAAATTATATGGAATATATAAAATTTGTATACGATTTTTGTATATCGAGGCTAGTCGTGCCGCAGAGGTGTACAATCGTATGACTGTAATCGCGATAGGTTGTGGATTCGATTCCCACTCGAGAAAAAGAAATATTTAATATTTTCATTTCTTCGTTCTGGTGTCGAGGCAAAGCGTGGCGTTAAGTTCCTCCATTCAATACGTAATGCCTCTACAATTCGGAAAGTGGGTAGCGGAGTGTTTTAACACTGGGCTTCCTCTGCTTGCTCTGCTAAAAAAGGGATACAGCGTGAAACTGAAAAAAAATTGTATACAGAAAATCTAAGGTACAGTGCTATGAATCACACACAAAAACAGTTGTGCGACCATTTCACTTTGAAGGGATTTGTCACTAACACCCAGATAGGTGTAGTGTAGGTGAACCTAGTAAAGTGATTATTTTAAAGTGTGGAAATGTAGGTACGAATATTGACGCTGGCATAATCTTTGATCAGAAATATTATTATAGTCTCAGTTCATAATCCATCATTCGAAGCGCTTGAACAGTTCAAAGTAAAGCACCTAAACATAATAAATTATATTGTATATGAAAACAATTTATAGCGAGTTTATTTGAAATTGAACAGGAACAGGCTCACGGGAGCTGTCGGCACTCGGCACTGTAAGCCCGTTGATAGCCCCTGAGGGTTCATTCCGAAGATAATATGAGACTTACAAAAATAACCACCCAGATGTATTATCTTTTTTTTAATAAACTTTACTAGATTAAAAATAAATAAAATTAAGTGCAGTTAATAAGTTCTAATATTTGTATGTTATGGTTGTAGGTTCGATGCCTCCAGAGTAACCGATTATGTCTATCATATTTTTGTCCTAAAACGGAAAGCAGCAAAAAAAGGTTTCCTCTGCCTACCCAGTAAATGCCTAAGATATGTAAGAGTAAATAAAAATTGTATTTAATCTTATTAAACAAGTTGTTTTAATAATATTTTTATTTCCAGATTTGTTCGCGATTCCCACTAATGCAACAGTAAAGGTAAATAAATATAAAATACCATAACTATATACACGTGGATATACACATGTTCAAATATCACAACCAAAAAGCTATAAAAGTTTCCGTAAAAGTGACATATATGTAAATTTTTCAAATCAAGTAAAACATTATATGGTTTTTTTCTTGGAATATTTGAATATGTTATAGACAGGTACTTCAAAAAGGAGAAAAATATACGCTTCGTGATCAGCTTATGTTTTTATGGAAAAAGATAGCCGTATTTTCCAGGAATACGAAATAGGGTCTGCTTAGGCATTCACAACATCTGGAAATCTTTCGTGCTCATAATATTTACATGCGACAGGCCTTCTTCGTAGTCTATTAAACCTAAAAAAACAGTAAATTGAACGATAAACCGATACTGAGAAGTTCCTTTTGAGAACAGGATTAACGAGGTACCTGCTTAATGCCTGATGAATTGTTGAATTGATAGGTTGAGGAGCACTTTTATAGTATAAGAAGAAATTCGATTTAATAATACTTTTTTTTGTATTCGTACGTATGTGTCAGTTCGTTGAGGGCGTCATGGCGCAGGGATAAAAGTGAGCGATTGTAAAGTTGAGTTTGATTCCCAATCAATGGACTGAATTATTTTTTATTTTTATTTTCCTCGCTCTGGTAATAAGGCAAAGCACTACGTTGAGCTCCGCCTCTCGACACGTGATGCACCGTGAGCAAGATAGAGAATAGAGTGTCTTAACACTAGATTCTCAGGTTCCCTTGTTTCGAATTTAACCGGAAAGTATAGAACGGAATGTCTTGACGCTTATTTTTCTTTGCCGCTCCTGCAATGCGGATAAAAGCCTAAAGCTGCTATTCATAAGCTTACGATTCAAGAACTTTTAATGTGATTAAGTCAGTGACCAAAAGAAGAATTTACTCTACATTTTGTATAAAAACAATTTAATTTTGTTAAACGAAAACCAAAGTAAAGAAAAGAAAAATAAAAAAATGTTATAAAAAAAGTCGCCTATTTTTAAGTTTTCTCTCCGTATACTCAATTTACATGGTTTTATAGTCACCATTAGCGAGTTCACCTCTTAAATGGTACCTATAAAAGCTATTCGATTAAGCGCGTGTTAAAGCGCCGTGCAAATAGATTAACATTAACGAATCCCTTTTTCTATCGATTTGCACGATCTCTTTATGTAAACGAATTAGAAGAGATTGGGGAAAGATTGTATTTAGTATTTTAAAATACTTAGAGTTAGTACTCACTTCAGGTAATAATTAATTAATAAAAAATGCATGCCCTATAGGTTATGCCCTACTGTAGCTATATTTTGTGAGATTTATTCTGAGTACAGTCATGTATCTACCATGTACATATGGTTATACATGAGGTCAGTCGTGGCCCGCGGGACAGGGGCACAAGGGTGTGACTGTAAACGCGACAGGTTGTGGGTTCCATTCCTACTCGAGATAATATAGCATTTATAGTTTTCATTTCCTTGCTCTGACAACGAGACAATGCGCGGCGTTAAGTTCCGCTACGCAATATTTCCATAATTCAGTCAGTCAATGATTTTTTAACCTACATTATTTAAGTAGAGCTACACTAGTAATGTCAACATAAAGATTTTTTTGAGCACGTGTATAAATTTTAATTTTTATGAAAAAAAAAACATTCTTAAAGTTGCTGAAGCGACCATTTTCCCCAGTTGGAATTCAACCCAAAACGTTGCGGCGTTGAGTTCTGCCACTCAACACGCAATGCCTCCAGAATTCGGCAGTAAGTGGGAAACGGAGTGTCTTACCACTAGGTTCCCTCTGCCTACCCTGCTGTGTGCGGGATACAGTGTGATGCTGATTTAATTTACGTTGCCCCACATAAATCTGTATATAAATTTGTACCTGTATAAAATATATTCTCACATTTCGTACGGTTATCGTCCTGATATAATATGTAGGCACAAAATTAACTTTCAATTACCATATTATTGGAGCGCCTCGTGCGTGGATGTGGGACATCTACTTGCCCTACTTTAAATATGTCTGAAATAAAATAATATATACAATATGAGATATCATTATAGCCTTTGTAGTGGAGTGAATATTTTTTGACTTGTTATTATGTGTAAAATTTAATACTATGTACCCTTCTTTTTCCCAACTGCTAAGGAAGGGTTATGTTTTTCGCGCGTATCTTGTATGTATGTAATATTCTTTATTACCTCATATCTCCACAACCTCTGAACGGATTTACACAATTGAGGTATCGTTACATTCGTATTAGCAGCCCAAGTGTACTTAGATAGGTGACGTTAAAAAAAACAATCATGGCACTTGTGGGATCCTATTGGACTTAGTGAAAAAAAAAAATCGTTTTGAATACCACAATATGGGTATCAAATTCAAGAGCTAAATACGAGGATTTCAAAAAGATATATCATGACTATCATTACTTTAATAAATCCTAACAAAAAAGTGAAAAATAAAAAAATATTTGTAAAAACAAAAACCCCGACTGCATAAAACTAAAAAGAAAATAAACAAGCCCAATAGTTTATTAGGATTAACAGTCGGGACCCATAAGTGATTCTTTAATCAATAAAATCTTTACCAGGAACCCCGTATAATTGAAAAAGGTCCCGACTATTAATCCTGATAAACTATTGGGCTTCATTTTCTTTTTAGTTTTATGCAGTCGGGGTTTTTGTTTTTACAAATATTTTTTTATTTAATTATGTAAAGGTATAAGAAAAAACACCCTTCCATTCCATGAACTGAACTATATAAAAGTTGTTTAAAAAACTGAACTGATTTATATAAAAGTTTACAGTAATGCAGTATATCAGAATTACACATATGGTATAGTTTTTGTAAAGATTTTGTATAATTTGATTATAATGTAAGTTTAAGGGGACGAAGTGGGTAATAATCTTAAAATCAAGTGTTTATTTTTTTGTAATGTTTAAATATTTTTTTATTACATTATGAACAATGGGAACCTAAAAGGCTGTATGTGGCAGGAACAGCGAGAAGGTATGGCTAAGAGACTCCGTTTTCTACTTTCCACCATTTTTTTTGAGAGATTACGTATTAAGTGGCGGAACACCGAGCGATGCGAGTGTCTTATCACTAGGTCTTTTCTACCTATCCAGTTATACAAGAAAAAATGTTAATCCATAAAAAAATAAATCACAAACTATTGACTTCAGTATTCTAGCTCTCAGTACAAGGAAGACACGAATGTAGCATCATTTCCGCATCATTCCCTTGCTTCGCGGTTACATCTCATTACAGCGGAGATGATCTATCGTGTAACCAGGCGCGAAAACCTCGCCATATTGCGTTATATTAATATTTCTAGGTCGGCTGTACTCTTGTAAGTATATGGGGTAAGGTAAATTTTAGTTTTTCCTTTTTGTATGTAAAATTTAAGATTTCACG
The DNA here is from genome assembly GCA_021202915.1 of Heliconius himera. Taxonomy (NCBI): domain Eukaryota; kingdom Metazoa; phylum Arthropoda; class Insecta; order Lepidoptera; family Nymphalidae; genus Heliconius; species Heliconius himera. The sequence continues at coordinate 72,106 of JAJHJA010000353.1, forward strand.
CACTTTACTAATGGTAGGCAAAACAAAATAGAATTCGAGATGCCGCGGGGTGAATGGCAGAGCTTAACGCAGCGCTTTGTTTTCTAGAGTGGAGTAACTTATTCTGTACGATAAAATTGGTATAAAATAATCAGAATATAGATAGATATTATATAGATAGATATTGTCTCTGACTATAAAAAAATACAGGTTCCTATATTTTGAAAGGAAAGAAGTAAAAAAAAACAAAGCTTAAGCTTTGTTTTGGAAAACTTGCAATTTGATTAATTGAATGAGTTTAGAAAATATCAACGAGACAAATCACAATTTTATTGAATTCTTCAATTGAATGAAAACTATATTACAAAAAGACGTACATATATAACATAACTTCTTAGAAACCGTCCCTCCGTCTTGAACTATCATGTAACCTAACAAGTAACTAATAAATACAATCCTCCAAAATCTAAAGTATATTATAAGTAGCTATCTACTTATACTTAGAGGCCAGTAGTGATGCAGGGGGACAAAGTGTGACTGTAAAACCAACTGGTTGTGGGTTCGATCCCCACTCGAGGAGATGAAATATTTACTTAAATTTATATTTCCATTTCTTCGCTATGGTGTCGAGGACAAGCGCGGCGTTGAGTTGAGGCCACTCAACACGCAATGCCTCCAGATTTCGGCAGAAAGTGGGGAATGTAGTGTCTTAACACTAGGTTCCCTCTGCCTACCCTAAAGTGTGCGGGATACAGCGTGAAGCTGATTGATTTATTTTATTTTATTTACTTATTACATTCCAGTACAGAAGGAAGTTAAGAAGAAAGATCGACTCATTTCCTTATAATTCCCACCCTTTGCGGTTACCTTGCATTATGTGTCATTTCTTCGGAAATGAACTATTACGTCGTAGCGTAGTACTTACGACTTCGATTATTTTACCGATATATTTGAATGAGGCCAGTCGTGGCGCAGGGGCACAAAGTGTGACTGTAAAACCGACTGGTTGTAGATTCGATCCCCACTCGAGGAGATGAAATATTTATTTACATTTATATTTTCATTTCTTCGCTCTGGTGTCGAGGGGAAAGCGCAGCGTTGAGTTCCGCCACTCAATATGCAATGCCTCCAGAAATTGGCGGAAAGTGGGGAACGGAGTGTCTTAACACTAGGTTCCCTCTGCCTACCCTGCTGTGTGCGGGATACAGCGTGAAGCTGAAAAATATTTTCATTTCCATTGCCAGAGGGCAATGAGACAAAATGCGGCGTTGAATGCCGCCACTTTACACGCAATGCCTCAAGAATTTTCGGAGAGGAGGAAGAAAAAAAACTTATAATTAAGTGTCTTAATGAAGAATAGAATGTTAAAACATTAGGTTTCCAGATTCTCAATAAAATGTGAATAATTTGATTGTATCAATGTGACATGTTGATTTAACAACTTACCTGAATAGCATTACACATAATACTTTAACCGGATTTCGCTATATTCTATTACTAGGGTACATTCTACTACTATTCTTGTTGAAAATATATTGCTTTATAGTTGGCTACAAATGTATCCAATGTACAAAATATAATTAAAATATTTTAAAATATATTTTTTCTCGCTGTACTCCGCCTAAAGGGTAGGCAGATGGATCCTACGCCAGTATTTATGAATGGCTCTCTACTCTGATATTCCTATTAAGAGCGATATTGTGATGCCGTTTTTATTTATAAATTATTAAAATTTCAAGATCGATCTCAAGATGGATCTCACAGTTGAGAGCGGTCAATACATTCCGTTCCAAACGCAACGCCAGTTTTTCGACATGATGTCTCATTTAACATGAAATATGACGTAAAACAATGTCGAAGAAATAAAAAACGTCAGACAATATTTTCCAGTGAAAACAAAGTTTAATCGATATACCTACGAATAGAATAAAATAAATAAAAAATATATCAGTTTCACGCTGTATCCCGCAAACAGCAGGGTAGACAGAGGGAACCTAGTGTTAAGAGACACTGTTACCACTTTCTGCCGAATTCTGGAGTCATTGCGTGTCAGTGGCAGAACTCAACGCCGCGGGAACTTGACACCACAGCGAAGAAATGGAAATATAAATTTAAGTAAATATTTCATCTCCTCTAGTGGGGACGAACGAACCCACCACCAGTCGGTTCTACAGTCACACTTTGTGCCTTTGCGCTAGGACTGGCCTATGGCGAATAGAATAGTTGTATTATTTACTTGGAAATATAAACTTTTACTGTTCTTTTTAAATGAGGCAAAGGAAAGTGAGACAAACGTGCTAATCTTTCTAATTGTAATGCGTTTAGATACGCCGATGGTTGATTACTTTTTGCTGTTTCAAAGTTAAAAATATTGTAATGTAATTGTAATGTTTGTTAAAGCGTATTTTTTTAGTCCCCCTTTTTATGTAGGGTAGACAGGTATTTAGATAATCCGTTCCTCACTTTCCGCCCAGTATTGGAGACATTACATGGTAAGTGGCGCAACTCAATGCATCGCTTTGTCTTGTTACCGGAGCGAACAAAAGAAAATAATAAATTTCCTTGCGCAAATCTCAGTATCTTAAGATGACTATGCCAATAAGCATACCTAATGTTGTAATATTAAAATTGTTGTTTGTTGTTTAGCTTCACGCTGTATCCCGTTCATAGCAGGGAAAGTAAAGAGCTGCATGCTGTGTGCGTGATAGGTTAAGGTAAGGGATGGATGAGAGTTTGTTAATATAATTATTGAAGGAGGAAAATATTAATAAAGGAGGAGAGGAGACTCACAAATGTGACCAACTGTGACAAGTGATCATGACAATCGCGTGATATAATTTATAATTTTTTTACATATATTCATTAAAAAAAATTGCTACTGCAGTGTGGGCTAGTACGTATAGGTATGCGAAATATTGACTTCGTTACCGGTTCCTTAATACATTGTATATTAAATTTACAATTATATTAAATTTTCATAATACAATAATGTAGGAGTCGAAATAATTGAGATTGCAATACGTTCATAAAGATAATTCATCTCACGTCCATCTGTCCGTGCGTAAATATCTATCAACATTACCTAAGGCTCAGGTCGCGATGTGTTACGACCTATCTATGTATTATATATATATAGATATTAAGACATCCATAAAATTACTGTTTATAACTAAACTAATCTTACTTACTACTGTTTGTCAAATGTCATTGTTATTTTAGGTTTCATTGCTTTTTAAGGAAAAAAGGAACCCTTATAAAATCACATTGTTGTCCGTCTGTCTGTCTGTCTGTATGTCAAGAGCCTTTATCTCAGGAATGCCAGGAGATATTGAGATGAAATTAAAAACTTAACCTTTATAAAGGTTATTGTAACTTCAATAACGTGTTCTTAACTTTATAAAATACCGTATTTATAACAATTATACAAATATTATAGCTAAAAATATATGTAACTTCTGATACTTGTTATAATGTACCTTCTATAATAATATAAAATGTGATACTCATGGTTCTATTACAATGATTCACCATACCCGTATATACCGTTAGTGATGAGAAGAACTTTATAATATTATAATGATAACATCGGATGTTTGAGTACATTTTATTTACTATATACTCGAATATATTTCTTCCAATATTTACTTAAATTTATATTTCCATTTTTTCGCTCTGGTGTCAAGGCAAAGCGCGGAGTTGAGTTCTGCCACTCAACACGCAATGCCTCCGGAACTCGGCAGAAAGTGGGGAACGGAGTGTCTTAATACTAGGTTTCCTCTGCCTACCCTGCTGTGTATGAGATGCAGCGTGAAGCTGATTTTGATTTTGATTATATTTTTTCCATTATTTAGGCTCGTATTTATAAGCCGCTTTGAAGTCTGAGATCGATCTTGAAATTCCGTTTTCATTCGTAAATATATAATTTATGATTGTCCGATAGAAAAAACCGTAGACGATGATGAGACCATAGCTGGACTTGAAATTTGACTTGTACTTGTTGAGGTAGATTAGAGAGTGTAGAAGAAAACTAAAAGAGGTTTTCTCGAAGTTCCAACGGGAACGGGAGGAGATGGCTATTATCAATTAATCGACAATAGTTATCGGAGACGAATAGCTTTAATATATCTTCGTTTACGGAAATAAAAAAACAGACAATGGGATGATTAAGATATTCTTCGAACGTTGACCTTTTTTCTCTTGGGACAAATATGAGTAGTAATTAATTTTTAATTTTATAACTAAGCTGGAAATTGTTCAATTTGCTTTAAGTGTTTTTGGGATTTGATAATTGCATTTTTATGATCACTAAGTTTTTCTTAACTTATTTATAGCAGATATTAAATAGTTATATATCGACTTTTTGATATACTGTTATTTAAAAAAAATGTGTGCTTTTTATATTAAAAGAAAATTATGATATCATGTATTCTCTATCATTACTTTTCATATATGGACGAAATTACGTAATAATCAGACGAGAAAAGATTTCATATGACAAATTAAAAAAAAAAATTGAATGCAACCCATAACGTTCATTCTATACATCGTATGACACGACAGCATAAAATTCTTAATTAAGGAGTAAATCTGTATTTTGAACTCCAAATTCATACTTTTATGCATCAAATTTGTTTCAACACGCAAACAAATCACTCAACTCGCTATGTCTTGAAAATTCTAGTACAAATGGAGAGTGCTAGGATCACAGCGTGAAGTAAAAAATAAAGATAATAGTAGTTTCATTCTTAACCACTTCTATGTGAAAATGCGTATTTGAACAATAAAAGATTAAAAGTACATACTACTAGTTTAGACTTCTAGTTAAAAAGTTTAGAGTTCAAAACTTATACAAATAACTGCTAACTTTGCTGTTTTTATTAAAGTTTATGACAACTAAATGTCAGCGTAAATGAGTACACAGTATAAATAAAAAGTAAACTCCATACATCACGGTCCACGGCTGGCTGGCGGCGACACCGCGCTATTTGTCCAAGCATCTGCCATCCGCAAGCGTTAAGAAGTCAAGTTTATTTTCAAGCTAGTCAAAACGGTTATTTTTGGTGTTAATCTTTGTTCGAGATGAAATATAGAGTTTTCAGAACTGTACTGTTATAGTATATTTTATTTATTTTTTAACATTAAAATTAAAAATAGCTCGTAAATTATCGATTTACGTATTGTAGACAATTATTTAAAATTTGTAGTGGCATCAAATGACAAAACATACATACAGTATTACATTTCCTCACATTTTAAAAGTGGAATTAGCTATAAAAAATATTATTCTTCTCTCAACATACCGAGATATATTCGCTCGTGTGATAATATAAACTTAACTCAAAGCTAACGGTTTCGTTTGTAGCTCTCGTACGATATCTAAAGAATTTTACGTTCTGCAAAGTCACGGTGATATTTAATTAATGCAATTCGCGTTTATATTAATAAATAATAATGTTAATAGCTGATAGATTTGTTATTGTACTAATTGATCGTTAACCATTTTATTTCATCACTTTAACTAAACTATACTGGAGTGTGTAAATTACTTATGAAAATTGTAGTACTGTTTTTTATTTGGCTTTACACAATTTTATGATATTGCACCTTGAGTAGCCAACGTCATATCTAACTTTGTATTGTCAGAGTAAATTATAATCTCTATATATAATAAGACAGTAAAAATATTTTGTCTGTACATTTAGTAATTTTCACTGAAATGGATAGAGGGACACTTAAAAAGAATAATAAAAAGCAAAAATATTTTTTTTGAATTTCTTGTCTGTCTGTCTGTCTGTCTGTCTGTCTGTCTGTCTGTCTGTCTGTCTGTCGATAGTTTGTTGTCCGCATTTTTCTCTAAAAGTACTGAACCGATTTACTTGAAAATTTACCAATTGCTTTGTTTTAACTCAACTTTGGTTCTAAAGTTTAGTTCATCAAAATCGGTTCATTAAAAAAAAAGTTATCGTCATTTGAATGAACTCAAGGCATTAGTTTGCCTGCGAATATTATATAGCAATCGCGCTGGTAAGATTCCTGGCTAAAGAATGACATTCGATAAGTCTGGGTTATATGACTGTGATAAAAATATATATTTTTAAAGCACTATTACACAATATTTTATACAATAAAGTAAACAAAATTGAATTGTTAATGGAGATTACCTTTATAAATCATAACATTTAAGTTTAAGTCGTAATTAATTCAACTCAACTTTAGTAGTAATTAATTTGAGGACATCCGTGGCGCAGCGACACGAAGTGTGACTGCAAAACCGACTGGTTGTGGGTTCAATCCCCACTCGAGGAGATGAAATATTTACTTAAATTTATATTTCCATTTCTTCGCTCTGGTGTCGAGGCTAAGCGCGGCGTTGAGTTCTGCCACTCAGCATGCAATGCTTCTAGAATTCGGCAGAAAGTGGGTAACGGAGTGTCTTAACACAAGGTTCCCTCTGCCTACCCTGCTGTGTGCGGGATACAGCGTGAAGCTGATTTATATTTATTTAATTCAACACAGAGATAAAGAACGATTTGATCTTCAAGGAGATACATAGATTGTTAGGTTTGTTCGTTCGTGTGAAATAAATCTATATAAAAATGCCTAAAAACATCCTTTCTACGTGTACTCTTTAATAACTACATATTAACCAATTGTACATTTAACTAATTTAAAAACTGTACAGGAGTTAATATGCAATCATTACAGTTATTTTACATATAATATTATGAATCCTTACCCAAATCAATAATTTAAAATTTAAGGCTGTTTTTGAAGGAGTAAATTAAATTATTCACTGACATCAGCACATTAAACAGAGTTTTAAAATTATGATGAGACGTACATTACATAGGTAAAAAGAAGATAATGTTACAAAAATAAAAATTAGCTTTATGTATATTTTATAAATATCAAATATCAACATTTGTCGTATTTTTTAATTCAAAACAATAAAAAAATCTTATAGAAATTACGATAATGTAGTAAAAAAATCATATTAGAAGTTATTATAGTTGTCAATCAATTCCGTTTATTAAATCAATAATCATGTATTTTAAGCGGGCGAAGCCGCGAGCGGGCCGCTAGTCTCTATATATAATAAGACAGTAAAAATATTTTGTCTGTACATTTAGTAATTTTGACTGAAATGGATAGAGGGATACTTAAAAAGACTAATAGAAAGCAAAAAGATTTTTTTTGAATTTCTTGTCTGTCTGTCTGTCTGTCTGTCGACATATTGTTGTCCGCATTTTTCTCTGAAACTACTGAACCGATTTACTTGAAAATTTCACCAATTGCTTTGTTTTAACTCAATTTAGGTTCTAAAGTTTGGTTCATCAAAATCGGTTCAATAAAAAAAAAGTTATCGTCATTTGAATGAACTCAAGGCATTAGCTTGCCAGCGAATGTTATATAGAAATCGCGCTGGTATGACCCTGGCTAAAGAATGACATTCGAAACGTCTTGATTATATGACTGTTGATAAAAATATATATTTTTGAAGCACTATTATACAATATTTTTTACAATAAAGTTAACAAGGCCAGTCGTGGCGCAGCGGCAAGAAGTGTGACTGTAAAACCAGCTGGTTGTGGGTTCGATCCCCACTCGAGGAGATGAAATATTAACTTAAATTTATATTTCCATTTCTTCGTTCTGGTGGCGAGGTTAAGCGCGGCGTTGAGTTCTGCCACTCAACAAGCAATGCCTCCAGAATTCGGCAGAAAGTGGGGAACGGAGTGTCTTAACACTAGGTTCCCTCTGCCTACCCTGCTATGTGCGGGATACAGCGTGAAGCTGATTTATTTATTTTAAGTAAACAAAATTGAATTGTTAGTAGAGATGACCTTCATAAATCGTAACAGTAAAGTTTAAATCGTAATTAATTCAACACAGAGATAAAGAACGATTTGATCTTCAAAGAAATATCAAGTAAATACATAGATTTTTTGGTTCGTTCGTTCGTTTGAAATAAATCTATATAAAAATGCCTAAAAACATCCTTTCTACGTGTACTCTGTAATAACTACATATTTACCAATTATTCATTTATCTAATAATATGCAAACAGGAGTTAATATGCAAACATTACAGTTATTTTACAAAGAATATTATGAACCCTTAACCAAATTTAATAATTTTACATTTAAGACTGTTTCTGAAGCAGTACAATTATTAAGTGACATCAGCACATTTAACAGAGCATTAAAAAACATAACATAGGTAAAAAGAACGTAATGTTACAAATATATGTATATATATATATATATATATATATATATATATATATATATATATATATATATATATATATATATATATATATATATATGTATATATATAATAAATAATTAGCTTTATGAATATCAAATATCGACATTGGTCATATTTTTTAGTTCGAAACAATCAAAAATTCTTACAGAAGTTACGATAATGTCGTAAAAAAATCATAATAGAATATTACAGATTAAAGTAACAAAAAATCATATTAGAAGTCATTATAGTTGTCTTTATATTATATATGTTGTTGTATGTTGTCTTTATATTTGTTTGTCATTCTATTATAGAGTGTGAGGCCAGTCGTGGCGCAGCGGCACGAGGTGTGACTGCAAAACCGACTGGTTGTAGGTTCGATCCCCACTCGAGGAGATGAAATATTTACTTAAATTTATATTTCCATTTCTTCGCTCTGATGTCGAGGTTAAGCGCGGCGTTGAGTTCTGCCACTCAACACGCAATGCCTCCAGAATTCGGCAGAAAGTGAGGAACGGAGTGTCTTAACACTAGGTTCCCTCTGCCTACCCTGCTGTGTGCGGGATACAGCGTGAAGCTGATTTATTTATTTATTTTATTTTATTATAGTTGTCAATCAATTCTGCTTAAATCAATAATCATGTATTTTAAGCGGGCGAAGCCGTGGGCGGGCCGCTAGTGATTTAAATATGACAGTTCCCCCAAACAGAGATTCAACCTAATACCATCGCTCTTTTAATCAGATGACTGCTCCATGATGTCTTAAAAACCGTGGCCTAGCATATTTCACTCTATCCCATTATAGCAATAGTATTTGTAACCTACAGTGTCAACGGCCGTAGTACCTTATTTCATAATTAACCATAAGTAACGGCTCTTAATCAAGGCTGGCAAGTGAAAAAACGCGTTCCATTGCACACTGCACAGCTAAGTAGAAGAGATTGACGGAGCTCTTAGGGAGTTGCCACATTTAATCGTCTCGCTTCGGTTAGCTGCAATTTTCTTTCTAAAGTTAACTGATGTTCAAATTAAATTGTATTTTTTTAGTTTCACGCGAATGAAGAAGGAGCTTAGTATTAAGATACTCCGCTCCCCAGTTTCGGTCGAATTCTGGAGGCATTGCTTGTTGAGTGGCGGAACTTAACGCCACGCTTTTGCCTCGGCATCAGAATTCACAATCTGTCGCGTTTACAATAGCACGCTTTTGCCACTAGCCTGAATTAAATTGTTAAAAAAGTAACAAGTGAAGCTCTTATGAATTAACTTGACTGCACCCTATTTTATGGTTCAAATTCAAATCGATACTAACTGTGGGGCATATTTTTTTATACACTATATCACGGCATACAATACAAAATTCGTATTAATTATAAAATGAGTTGAAATCATCATTTACATTTTCGAGTGAAATCTCGTGTTTTCAGGTTCCCTTAGGAATTTCGAGAAATCCTCTCATAGTGCTACCCAACAGTCCCTATGGAACAAACACACCAAATTTACACAGCATTTTACGCCGGGTAGTTTCGACTGTCACAGTATGCAGTAACAGAAGAGTTTTATAATTTTTCCAAAAGACTCTTTTTTTTAACACAGGATAGGTCTAAATTACTTTTTCTATAAGTACTTAATAAAAACTAATTCATTTTCAATTGAGGCCAGTCGTGACGCATAGGCACAAAGTGTGACTGTAAAATCGACTGGTTGTGGGTTCGTTCCCCGCTCGAGGAGATGAAATATTTACTTAAATATATATTTCCATGTTTTCGCTATGTCGAGGACAAGCGCGGTGTTAAGTTCTGCCACTCAACACGCAATGCCTCCAGAATTCGACAGAAAGTGGGGAACGGAGTGTCTTAACACTAACTTGCCTCTGCCTACCCTACAGTGTGCGGGATACAGCGTGAAGCTGATTTATTTTGATTTAATTTTCAATTGAATACCTACTCATTTTAACTTAAGTATTATTTATTTTTCTAGAACGAGAAAATTCAATCAATCCCAAGTATGTCGTCGGACTTGTATATAAAAAAAACATGACTACAGAGCACGTTTTATGAACGGTTCTTCGTTCTTATACACTATTATTACCCTTGATAGCTGGAAGTGACGTTCGTGTGTTACACGCTTATTGACATGGCAGACCAATAATTCTTGCTGAGTAAGTAATTATAATCAAATGACTCATTTTATGTCAGCCTCTTTATTTATAGCTGGCAACCCGTTCGCAGCTAGGCCCGCCTTAAATATACAATTATATAGATAAATAATAAATATAACACGAAAGTAATTGAGATGAATATTTATTAGTACTAATAACATTGTCACTTCATACACCACAGATTAAAGTTTCAGCCTTTGCCACATATTATTTTAAAACATAAATTTCAAAAAGTCACACAGAATAGGCAGAATAATCTAGTATTAAGACACTCCGTCACCCACTTTCCGCCGATTTTTTTAAGTGGCGGAACCCAACCCCGGGCTATTACCTTGGTGTCAAAATGAAGAAATAAAAATTTTAAGAAATAATAATTCATTCCCTCGAGTGGGAATCGAACCCACAACCGTAAAATTTTGAAACGCATTGTCTTAACACTAGGTTACTTTTGTTTACTCAATATAAAAAAAACGTAAGATTTAAACATACACAAATTACCTGCAGTTGGCAGTTCTAGTCAAAACCGTTTTGAACAGGTCTTGAAGTAATAATTTCACTTAAAGTGACTCTCGTCTAAAATTTACATAATGTTGACTTATGAAATCCTGAATATTTTACTATAAATATGGATGGATATAAGGATAGCATTCACTGCTTGGAATTTTGCGTGTACATACTTCCCAGCCACTTTACAAAGCAAAATACTTTTGGAGCAGACAGGGTGCCGGGTGATTAAGCATCTTATCTGTTCCCCTCATATGTTACGTCAATAGACAGGAAAGAACCAATAGAAAATTGCAATATATGCCTTATTTCAATAACAATAAAGACTTTATTGCCACTAAAGGCACAGTACTTGGGTGTAAACTCTAAAACCTTGTGAAATTAGTTGATGGCACGCGCGGGAGATAAGCGTCATTTACACATCAAGTTCTATGTTTTTGAAGATTTTTTTTGAATCTATAGAAGAATGGAACGCTGTAAGTTCACCCCATTCGTCTTTGTTTCACGCAAGGGTGAAAGGGCTTTGTTTATCGTGACTTATAATAGAAATGCTTAAATAAGGCTAATTAATATATTTTTTGTTCACTACATTAGAAAAGAGAAGGATTTTTATTTAAATCTTTTTAACGTTTTTATTACAGCCTGTATTTTTTTGTAATGTTATTGTTGGAGATCTTTTTAATAATTCCCTAAAACGTTATGTCTTAGTGTGTTTTTATCTCAATTCTTTGGCAAAATGTAGAGGTATACAAAAATAGTTTAAAATTACCTTTTCAACGAAAGTATTAAAGTGAAAAAATAGTGGTTTCACTACACATTCGGTAGGGTAACCATGAGAACTTGTGAGGGTGGTGTGGGCGAATCAAAACGTACGATTTGTAATGGTGGGTGGTGCGACGTAGGGTGACCAATATTTGTCATCAATAGGAACCTTTTTTTTGGTTTTAATTTAAACGATTAAATTAATTTTATTTTACTAGTATGATTTTAAATTCATCTAACACTTAAACACCGTGGTGGTTGAATTTGAGAAATCTATGATATTCAAAGAGCTCAATGACATTTTTTTGTTTGAATTTAAACGTTAATGTTTTATTTATTTTCATATATTTTTCGATAAAGAAGAAATAATACACTGAGATTTTTCTATTTTATCAATTAATAACTCATACTTATAAAACACATCGGAAGTTAATAAGAAATAAGCACAACAAATTCAATAAACGAAACCAAAAAAAAACATGTATAAGCATTCCACTTCTTAAACAATAAAAAAGAAATCTCTTCAAAAACATACAATCAAGAACAAACAAATTTTATTTGCACGGACATGGCCCCTGATACTTATAGAAAAAAAAAACTCTTGTACCTCAAACATTTCATCGTATAGATACCCTCGTAGCTCATGCTCATGCTCTGCAGGGTGTGGGGAGGCTGCTTTGTCTACGCCGTCATTACTTTGTCAAAGGTCCTCCGAGGCGCGATTCTTAGCTCGCGAGATAGGGGATGTGAGTACTCTACCTTACACTTATGTTTTGGTTAGCTAGCAGAGTTCAGCTATTGTTCTCTTCAGCCGTAAACCCCAAATTTACCTTTTAAAATCATGAATATGAGGTAATTTTTGTAGTTTTATCAATTATGTTGATGTCTTTACAAATTTCAGATGTGTTAGTAAGTTCAAAATCTAAATTTTTTAATATTTTTCATAAGGATCTGGTAGCTTAGATTGACAGATGAGAGTTACATTTATAAATAAAGAGACATGCGTGTATAATCTGCACATATATTGATAATCTATAGAGTTGAAGAAAAGACAGGTGTTAATTTTCTTTTGTGTAGATACTCCAATAATACTATTTTAGGGTCCTATAGTAGCTTATCTTCGACATACAGTTTCACTTAAAATTTATTAGGATTTTGTTAGCCTAAACACAGAAGCAGATTCCCAAAGTATATATATACATATAGGTGCCAACCAAATCTAAATTTACAACGATTCAGAATATATGGACTGACTTACGTTAACTTTAATAGATATTATACAATATCTACCTTCCAGCAAAATTTTCTAATTACTGTGAAAATCTAATTTACTGCGACTTTTCACCTTTCACCTGAAGTCTTGTCGATTACTCAACAAATTGTATGCGATAAACGCAACTATATAGTTCATTTAACACCACAGAGCTTGCTCGTATCGTAAGCATGCTAACTGTCCTCTGGCCCCTTGACCGACACTGTGAGGTTGTTACGTATTTTCTATAGGCCATTGGCCTGAGTTAGAAGAGGGAGCGAGAATATTATTTTAAATACTGACATTTATTGCAATAGATATATAAAGTAAACTTTATATGCTGATAAGCAAAACAAACTATTTACTGATGTCTAGATATTGGTACTTTATTATGTATTGTTAAATATTTCTATTCTATTCTATCTATATTATCATTTGGAGTTGTTAATAACTGTAAATATTTAAATAAAATAAATAACTTCACATATATGTATCCCGCATATAGTAAGGCAGAGGGCACCTAATGTTAATCGAATCGACAAATGAGGAATCAAACAAAATACGGGACACATTTACAGTCACAAAGTGTGCTGCTGCATTACGACAGCTTTAATAGAGTTTCAGACGATATGTCAGACAAAAAAAATACAGTTTCCTATCTTTTTTAGTTTATTGTGGATTCGAATTTCAGTCTAAGTCTAAGTCTAAATATTCATTTATATTTATATATATATATATATATATATATATATATGTTTCAATAATTCCTCGACAAAACACATGCAAATGGAAAGTTATTTATACAATTTTAGTTTAATCGCTCTCCGCTTATAAATTAATAGTCATCATTACTGACTGTTTTTACTTGTAACCAGCGTTTCAGTTATGGCTACTCATTGATTGACTTACCGTACTCCGTACGTATAGCGGTCAGCAGAGGCTTACTGACATATATTTACGATTTATTAACATAGTTTGGTTGATTATAAATAATAATTATTATTTAATTATAATAAAGAAGCTTCTATTTATTAATAAAAAGTCTATGTGGAAGTGACATTTGTATAATAATAAATATTAGTCACTCCCCACTACCAAATTTTTTGTTATATTTTTAAAAATATTTAAAAAATGATGAGCATTTTTTTGTATATTTTTCCTATTAATTTATTAAGAGTACCTAACTTTTAAACTACAAACTAGTTTTTCAGCTTTACAATAAGCGCTCCAAGCAGACAGAAACATCTTATCAGACAAGTCTTTTGCTTAGCTTTTGTTTATTAAATTTCACAGAACATTCAATTAAACTGATCCTAAATATGTTAATCAAAGCGAGTAAACTATTTTTTTTTCTATTTTCGTCGAAAAATCGTGTTTTTGTAAATTATAATATTATTTATGAGAGTTATTCAAGAATTGGCTCGAGGATTACCTATAGTTTAATTTAAATTCTCTTCTCTTAAAAAGGTAGAGACAAAATATTATTATTTTAAATATTATTAAATTTAAATAATTATTTTTAATTTCGACTTTTTTTGTATTACGATAATGTTACCTATAACTTTATTAGAGGTATAATTAGTAAATTTACACATTATAGTTATATGACAGAGTCTGGCTGGAATTCACGTGATAACTACCACATGTATTTGTATAATATTTTGCACCTGAAATGAAACATTCCTCAAAATACACAATTCCCGTCGGCTAGTCCAACGGGAATTGTGTATTTTCAGGAATGTTATTAAATTTGTAAATCAAAACCGAATCCACTCGAAAGCATGTACAAAAATAATAATATAAAAAACAATTTAAACATTTTATATCACTCAATATAATAAAATCCGAGGTCAATATTCGGTATTCAGTAAACAAACTTTCATTTTACCTTAATTTAGGCGAAATTTTTGCCCTGACGCCGTACTGCGTCAACAGAGACAACTTTTGCGGCCATTATAAGTAGAGGCTTAACTGACTAAATTAAATACAGGGTGATTAAAAGTTATATGGCTATTTAGATCTCAACAAACTATAGTACAATACTGAGGTAGTTTTAAGGTTTACACATTTAGGTTGTGGTTTGCAAAACAAAATTATACAGACGAGTACATAGGTATATGGTAAGAATTTATATATATAGTTATTATAGTTGCTTTGAGCGCGGCGTTGAGTTCTGCCACTCAACACGCAATGCCTCCGGAATTCGGCACAAAGTGGGGAACGGAGTGTCTTAACACTAAGTTTCCTCTGCCTAAAGCGTGAAGCTGATTTATTTATTTTTTATTTGATAGTTGCTTTGTATTAATATTCTACTTCCAGTAGTATTGGTGTTTGGACTACATGATGATGATGATATTATATATATTTTCAACATCACTCAAGACAGTCCATTATCCGTTTCTCGCCAGTACTCGGAAACATATTGTGTAGAGTAGTGGAAATCGACTTCAAGTTTTGTCTCCATCTGGCATCGTTTCTACGCATAACTATGATCGAGCTCAGTATGCCATTGTATGGGCGCCTGCATCCCACTAGTGATAGTGAACAAGGGCAAACTGTTGATGATGATGATAATTAATTATATAAACATACATATTTTTATTTATATGGATTTCTGAAAATCTGATTTTTAAAAGAACATTTTTTTCAATTTAATACCTACATTTGTTTTCAATATATATTATTATATAAATCTTGCATTTTATTTAAATAAAAATAGATTTAAGTAGACATATTAAAATGGATATTTCGCTCCAATGTCGTTGCCTGCACGATTATATGACTAATAATTTTAATATTTTTTGCTTTAATGTAACATAATAGGCTATTATGAAAATATTATTTTCATTTCATGAAGAGAAAGGGAAAGGAAATATCTTAATGAGAAAGAAGTGCTTTAACGCTAGGTTCCCAGGTTCCCTCAGCCCACCCTTACTCTCTGATTACTCTTCTATTAGTGAAAACCGCATAACATTCATTGTGGAGTTCAAAAGAGTAGCAAAGAAAGTTTGTTTAGTAGTATATAAAGATAATTTCAACATTTCACCATTATATTGATCTCTACATCAATATACCACGTATATTTTAGTGTAAATTTGTTTAGGCAAAAGTAATGTATCCAAATAATCGAATTCAAAAACACGTTAAATATAACACGAGTATGAAATGTAAACGTTGAAATTCGTTTCAAATGTTAGACACTCCATTCCTTTTCATGTGCCATAAACAAATAGATACGAGAGCAGAAAACATTGTATGGAGCTGAAAATTCAGTGAAGTATAGAACAAAATCGATTACATTACTAACAAGTGATGAGGGTTTTATAAAAACAAATGTTTTCTAAAAGCTATTATCTAAATTTTTTTAACTTTTTATTACTACATAACAAACTAAGGTTACTTATATTTCTATAGATATACTTAAACTTAAACTTGAACAAAATATACATTGCAGTATTACACGGTTCGGTAAAAATTTAGAAAGTAAAATTATTATTTATGCAAAATTACAAATGATTTTAAAATCAGCTTCACGCTGTATCCCACACACAGCAGGGTAGGCAGAGAGAGCCTAGTGTTAAGACACTCCGTTCCCCACTTTCTGCCGAATTCTGGAGGCATTGCGTGTTGAGTGGCAGAACTCAACGCCGCGCTTAACCTCGACACCAGAGCGAAGAAATGGAAATATAAATTTAAGTAAATATTTCATCTCCTAGAGTGGGGATCGAACCCACAACCAGTCGGTTTTACAGTCACACTTCGTGCCGCTGCGCCACGACTGGCTTCACAAATGATTTTAAAACCGACCTAAATTAAACTAAATCGCTTCAAATTATGTATTTCTAGTTGAAAACCTAATTTTACCTATATAAGTCTCAATACAGCCGAGTGCAACAAGAACGGATGTTTGTTTGTTTATCGAGGTCGCGGTACGGTGCACTTTTTGCGTGCTCGGGGAAATGGTCAGTGAGTTAACGCGTGCTCTTATTGCCCCTGTGACACTATTAGGTGGATTATAGTTCTTATAATGACTTTGACAAAGTTAACTTAAATTATACAAAAAATCACTAGCAAGCATTGATTATATTAAAAGTGATTTTAGGTGTCAGTCAATTTTGTTTATTGAATGAATAATTATGTAGTACGAGCGGGCGAAGCCGCGGGCGGGCTGCTAGTGTACCTATACAAATATTAGTTTCACGCTGTATCCAGAACATAGCAGGGTAGGCAAAGGAAACCTTGGAACCTAGTGTTAAGACATTCCGCACTAAGATGCTTCAGTTCCCCAATTTTCGCCGAGTTCTGGAATTGCTGTTGGGTTGCGGAATTTGACGCCGCGCTTTGCCTCAATACCAGAGTGGGTTCCTCGAATGGGAATCAAACCCACAATCTGTCGCCTTTACAGTCACACGATTGCGCTCTGCGTCACAATTGGCTTCTCTATATAATCTAATAAGTTAAATGATTAACTATGACAACTTAAAATCTATTAATTACAATCAAAAGGCTCGTGTGTCTTGGCAAGCGTGTATATTTAAAATAAAAGGCATATGTAAGTCTTCAAGTGAAATTCCCAAGATCGCTAAGAGGCACCAATCCAGCAATAATACGTGTCTGCCGGCGTTTACACTACGCTGTGATGCGCCGGCGCGGAAAATTGCGATAATTCCATAATTTCGACGGTTTAGATGTAAAATGTGCAAGATTCCTTGAGGCATTTTAAACTAGTTTGTCGTTGAGACAAGGAATAATATGAGAATATATTTAGATTTTCTCGTGTAGAGAAAGGCAGAGATAATTTATTGGTACTTCTCTCAGTTTTCCACTTTCATATCAGATCATTTAAAGAAGTTATGGTTAATAAATATAAGTATTCCTTCACTAAGATTTACGCTACGACTGCGAGTAATAGATGGGAATAATGTTAACTTGTTACATTTACCGATAGTAATAAGTATATCTATTAACTTGCTATGACAAACTCTCTAGTTAATTGACAATTGACTAAAGGCAGCACTGTACATTTAGCTTAATCAAGTAAATTTTATAAAAAGCGGTGCTATTTGACTAGATTGTATTTGATTAGCCATATTGAACTCGACCAGTGGAGACAGCTGTTGATGCATTGTAAATGGGCCCCGGAAACCTACACCTGGATAGCGAGGTCCAGAGTGACTCCAGACTATTCTGAGCTCAAATGTATATTTTAGACTTGCCGTACATTCATCATTTGTTTCGCACATAGCAAAGCAGGCATTCTGCTGGATTCTGAAGACATTGCGTGTTGAGGGCCGGAACTCAACACCGCGTTTTGGTTAATTACCAAAGCAAATGAAAATATTAAATATTTTGCTACTGCGCCACGACTAGCCTCACATTCCATCCATCCATTAATAAGAATTGAAATTTTGATTAAAATGGATTTCTTTCAGGCCATTTAAATAGATACAGAATACATAATAAAATATTAATGTCACTAATTTACATTTGTTAAAAAGTTAAAGTCATCCAATGTTCAGGCGTTGAATTATAAAATGAGCTTCTAAATCAAAAACGACATGAAATGAAATAAAATATAAGCGCCAAGTCTTTTATATGATATTCATAAATGTCAAGTTGGCGTAACATATAAAATGCATAAAATTAATGCGAGTTAAATATGATGGGGGTAGTTAAAACTGCATTCGTCTATTCAATGTCCGGCTATACCGGGTACGGGGTAGTATTAGGGGCTAAAAAAATAATTTAAATCACAGCGGTGTCTTAATGACGCTTTTAACGAAGGGGGATGTTTTAAAAAGTAAGCTACAAGTAAATTTCTTTCAATGTGAATATTATAAAGAATTTCTGTGAGGTACTTTTTTTTTGTATGGAATAATTTTAAATATTGTTATTCAAGTTTTATTTATCTTATTTTCTTTCTGTTATGCGGAGAATAAAGAATGTTAAGTTTCATTCATATGGTTAGCCTACTTTTTAAAAACTTTCTGGTTCCATTTATAATATCTACAAGAAAATTAAGCCAGTCGTAGCGTATGGGCGCAAAACGTGCGACTGTAAATTCGACAAGTTGGGGGATCGATTCAATATTTTTATTTCCTTGCTCTGGCAAAGCGAGACGTTCGATGTTAAGTGGAGAAAGAGTGTCTTAGTGGGAACGGAGTGTCTTAATGCTAGGTTCCCATCTTCCTTCAGCCTACCTTGCGGGACACAGCGTGTAGCTAAAAAAAAGATGTAAAGGTTAAATATATCTTCCTCTCCTAAGAATTTAATAAATCTCAACAATTTTATCATGTATGTAGATTTATTATCTCAGAATCGCGCGGCATCAGCTGCAATAATTTATACGATGTTGTTTAGTCGCCGTAAGCGGCTTCCGGCGTACGCAGTGTTATACTCATATACGACTACATATATATTTTTGTACATGGGCATGATGGCGTAACTTGTAATCCTTATTCTACTTGCATACTTATAAATATATATTTCATATAATAGATGCCGAACGTAGCGCAGAGGCATGAGCGGCGACCGTTAGCGCGACATGGTGTGGGTTAGATTCCCACATCAAAAAAATTAAAGGAAATTATTAAGTTAAATATTTAACCCGTTCTGCTATTGAAAGAGAACGGAGTTTCTTAACAGTAGGTTTTTAGGTTCCCTGTGCCAAGCCTACTATTTGCGAAACATATGCACAGGATAAAATTAATAAATAAATAAATAAATAAATAAGACACCATCACAGAGTAGTGACAGCGTCTGACAGTAAGCGTGATGGTTATGGGTGGTATCCATACTCAAAGGAGTGATTTAATAATATTTCTATGCCCATATAAATTGAAAATACCCATATTTCTTTGCTCTAGCGTTGTATTCCGCTAATCAGCGTGCAATATCTTGAATTCGGACGATGAGCGGGGAACAGTGTCTTAAGTCTTCACATTAGGTTCTCTCTGTCAACCCTATTGTATCACACATCCATACCATCCAATTTAATGGTCGAAAGTATGAAAAATAAATATATAATTATTCCACAATAACGTATCATGTATGTACGTAGAAGTACACAGGTACAAATGAAAAATGTAATCTCGATATTTTAATATCAATACCATTTTGTAATTGATATTTTACAAATTGAATAAGCTGCTTACCATATGAGGCCGTCAATGAAGTGTCACTGTAAAACCGACTGGTTGTGGGTTCGATCCCCACTCGAAGAAATGAAATATTTACTTAAATTTATATTTCCAGTTTTT
Source organism: Heliconius himera (assembly GCA_021202915.1). NCBI lineage: Eukaryota > Metazoa > Arthropoda > Insecta > Lepidoptera > Nymphalidae > Heliconius > Heliconius himera. Next base: position 92,270 of record JAJHJA010000353.1, read on the forward strand.
CGCCACTCAACACGCAATGCCTCCAGAATTTGGCAGAAAGTGGGGAACGGAGTGTCTTAACACTAGGTTCCCTCTGCCTACCCTGCTGTGTGCGGGATACAGCGTGAAGCTGCTTACCATACAATATATATTAAAATAGCATTTTCAATACTAAAAGAATTTTATAAATTAAGTAATCAAGTAGATTGCTCTCTGATACGAAAAATATAGCGATCGCCTTAGAAATTGACGATTGTGCTTTCACAAATACTGAGCCAAGAGAATATTGATTTTGCTTTCGTTAAGTCGCTCCGTATATGAGATTTAGTTAACCAGATTAATGTTCTTACTTAACTTATTGAGGCGTTAATGGACCAATGGGAAAGTGGCTGATTGTAAATATGGTAGTTGTGGGTTCAATTCGCACTTCGGAGAATGATTATGTTTTAACTATTTTCATCTTCATTTTCTGGCGGCGTTTAGTAGGCCATTCGGCGGAGAGTCGGTGACGAAATATCTTAACACTACAGTTCTATCAGTTCCCTCTGTCTGCTATAGGTACGGGAAAAAGCGTGTCGCTAGTTTTTAGGGCTCCATACCTAAAAAAGAAAAAAAATGGAAGAACAACAAAGTGATCCTTATAGGGTTGTCAATAACATTTTTCTAGAGTTCACGTAAAGGTCAAATCATGCTTAAAATAATATCAAATATTCAAGTCTTCGTTTCCCTTAGACTACAGAAAAAATCAAGCTTCTAAATTTGTACATTGTTTTTGTTACAATTTATATGAAACTTCGCGTAAACATAATTCATAGAGCACATCCCGTGAACCTAGAGTTAGGAAATTTGGCGCGTATTAAGAACTTACAAAACAAATAAAAAAAAAAATAGAAGAAAAAATCCGAAAAGAGGAAATTTTGAATTATTTCGTAGATAAAAAAAACATTATAAATTTACATTTGTAGTTAATTTCATAGACAATGAATACGACCGCAAACTTCGGTTCGGCAACTTTATTGGCTGCTTAATTATTTCCCCTAGACCTACAACCTTGAAATTGGTACGGAACTGGCTGTGAATCCGACTCGCACTTGTCCGGTTTTTTCACTAGTCTAATAAGTGCTCTTTTTGCTTTAGATTTACTTAGGTGTTGGCTGTAAGAAATTAGCAACAAGCAATTCCTATTGTTTCTGTTTAAAGGTTGTGTTGTTGATATAATGTGTCTTCATATAAAAGTATTGCAATTATTAGTCCTAATTTATTAGTCGAATTTTTATTCCGTATTACATTTATTAAGCTTCTCTCTGTATCCCCCACATAACTGGGTAGGCAGAAGGAACCTAATGTAACATTAAGTTCCCCCTGTTCCCATTCAACATTTCCGCTCCCACTACCGCCGACCTATCGTCATATTTACAGTCACACGGGCCCAACCCGTGCGCCACGACTGGCCTCTAATTACTTCCTAGACATTTTATTTGGATTTTTTGTACTCTAAATAACATCTTAAATAATATTTATCTGTTAATACAGATTAAAAAAGTGTCAAAATTTATTCAAACAAATAACAAACATCTAAACATGCAAAGTATAAAGACTCTTCCTCTAACAGTTCTGCAACGCAACATATAATTACCCGAAAAAAAACGCAATATCTTAAAACTAGACTCCCTCTACCTGCCTTAATACGGGAAAAAGCGTGAAGCTGTTTCTTTTTTCACTACATTTGTGTTGAAAATGGCATAAGCTAAATTGCCTAGTACATGTAGTAGCCTTAAATAATTACGGTATTGTTAGACAAAATGATAAGTAAACGTTGCTTCCTACTGTAGGTACCCACTTACCGCCCTCGCACGAATACATCTGCAATTTTATTTACAGAGCACCTAACACTTTTTATCAATATATTCAAATATCACATCTATTTCTAAGTAATTTAGATACAATATTGCATGTTATAATAAGCTATTTTCCATACATCGAGGTCACTATTACTTTGTAATGTTATTCCTGGGTGTTTATTATTTATGGAGCTGAATGCAAATAGGAGATCCGTACTGTTTGGCTTTCATTGGGCGTTGAGTTGGAACAGGCAAGTGTATGGAGTGTGTATGCGCAGTTTTGTATGGAATACGAGGAATGGTACAATGAATAGAGGTAATTTAAATTATTCTATGCTAATTAGCTAATATGTATAATAACTAGGTATTCTTGCAGAAATTGTCGTTGAAATTTTCTTTAATTTCGTATTGAATCGTTAATAACGGTTTGTAGTGAATAATAAATATCCTCGAAAGGAATGAGAGGTTTATAGTTAATAGTTAATGATATTATGGTAAACAGCCAGCAAAGGTGTAAAGTATGGAAACGTTTGCCTAAATTTATTTAAAATTGATATATCGTTGCCAATTCAGATTAGTTTTCTATATTTTTTTTGTGAATGAACAAAAATTTCTAACATCGAAATTATAGGAAACGCAAAAATTATAACTTTAAAAAACTAAAACTATCTAAACTGTCACCATTTTGCTAAAACAAAAGAAAATATAGTTTCAACCTAATTAATTAAATTAAATAAATAATTGAATCCATTTGAAATTAACCTTGACGTAACGTCATAAATAAACTAAATAAGTACAGATTTGTATTCGTTTATAAATAGAACATTTTTTATAATACTATTAGTTAATCACGCTAAGTATAGCGGTAACGAAGCCGCGGCACGCGATCTTAATGTCTAACCATTTCTATTCATTGAGGTAAAAAAAATATGGAATTTAGTAAATGAGGAAACAATACATATATAACTATAAGTATCTCGATTACCAGAAACTCATGAAATTTCCTTATTTGTAAATTATTTTGTAATTTTTTATTGAGCGTTACATTTGTAAGCACCGGTAATAAAATTGTATCACTATTATATAGAATAACATACAAATATGTATAAACTCTTCCATTACTTAGGCCCGTATTTATAAACCGCTCTTAACCCTGAAATCGAACTTGTGATGCCAGTTCTATTTTATAATCTATGTCTATGAATGAAAACAGCATTTCAAGATCGATCTCCGAGTTTAGAGCTATTCATAATTGATTGACTGATTCCTAGTATTTCCTTCCTCTATGACTGTAGAGGAGCTCTAAGAGAGGATTTCTCAAAATTCATACAGAAACTGAAAAAAATAGGACTTACCGATTTGGAGGATTTTACGTTTGACATTTCCCTCTTTAAGAAAACAATTGTCTGTCATAACAATAATATAAATAACATACTAACTCTAGATATATTACTACAACAGTGGCCAGAATAAGTAAACAGTATTTTTTAACAGGATTTTTATAACAAAACATGGATATGCAAAATAATAAAATTGCTAAATACTAATGTAGCAACTAACGATTAGTAAGAAAACTAAATCATTAATAATAATTACACAATTTTCGAAATAAAGAATTAATGGAGGCGCAGATAACCTTTGTCCTTCGTCACCTTTCCAGTTGTCAATCTAACTAAACGACAGCCAGTACTTACCTGTGTAATTCTGATAGCTTGTCTAGCTGCAAGGTTACGGGTAGTTCCACTAGATGTGTCTTGAAGGTCGGACTCATGTCCTTGTTTATATTATGAATCGTATCGAGGCCGTCGTGGAGCTTGAGTGCGATCTCTATCTGCCTGTCTGTGGGTTTGATCTGTTTGGGGGATAAATTATTCCTGGCCTTGATAAGATAAAGCGAGCCACTTAATATATCAATATACAATGTCTCCAAATTGTGTTAAATAGTATGTTCCGGAGTGTCTTAAACCTAGGTAAGGCAGGAGAAGCAAAATATTTCTTAATGAATAAGTTGAAACTATTTTTAATATTTTTAAAATGTTTTTCTACACTCAGGAAAGAAAAATACTTATTTAGAAAACGTATAAAATTTGAACGTAGTAGAACTCGAGCCCGCGCCTCATAGAAACCAACCAGGCGCTCTGACCACTAAGCCATACGTTCTCATCAAGCTACGTCGAAATTTTTATACGCTTGTTACAACTTATTTATGTTGTTACCTTATTTTTCAAAGTATGGATATTGTATTTAAAATGATAATGTTCTTACAACACAAATGCTATTCATTTCAGTAAATAAACAATTATGTATTTCTATTGGGCAAAGCCGCGAGCTGGTCGCTGTAGTCTATAATATTATTATAGAATATGCTATACATTCAAAATTGCTAATTATAAATATCTTCACATAAACAGCGATAAATAGTGCTAAAATTAGGTATACATTAACATAATACGTATTATCAAAGTAAGCGGAATCCTTGCCAATTCTATTCAGCAGTAAGTGTGTGGGGGCAAAGTTCCAGCTACACCCCACTCGTAAACTACCAGCCTATAGCTGCCAATAGAAAACATTTGAAACGGCAACAATACATTTATTTATATTCGAGTGTATCTGATAATATTGACTTATGAAGAACCTACGTGCGATTGAAATAGTCTTTTAACATTCATTTTATGATGCTACATTTTTGTATCTTCAGAATTTTTTGGGGTTTTTATTTTTTTAAGCAATTATCGGTTTCAGTCAAACACAGTAACAATCATCACGTAATACAACCACTGAGCCATAGTGAAGTCTTCTAAAAGGCGTATAAAATTTCTGACGTAGCGAGACTCGAATCTGCGCCTCTTGGGCGATATTCAAGAGGAATCCTATAATTTAAATTCCTTAAATAAAATGTATTATGCACAAACAGCTTAGTGTGTACAAATATGGCTATATGTTGGTAATTATAAAAACATCTTGTATAAATCTTACTAACAATTATAATACGAAACGTGATAAGCAAACCAGCGAATATTTTAATGTGTGAAATTTGCCTATTTTTCGTTCCAGATTGCGTTATCTAAATTATTTCAAAAGAATTTCATGAATTAGAGTATTACAAATATATTTTCATCGCATCAACTAGGATTAAGCTGATAACACGAACTATCTTTTTTAAAATAGCTTATCCGTTTGTTGTGGTTTTATCAAGAGCATTACAATATAATTTTTTACACGTGTAAAGCTAATAACATATTCCTTTGAAAACTTTAGTGACTACCACTAAAGTAACTACTTGTAAAAATATGAGATACACACATTTAACATATCTCTCTATTCAAAATCGTTCAAAATTTTGATATTTTTCTTTAATAATGCGAAAGTAAAATAAAATTGACTTACAAGAAGTAAAAAAAAACCATTATATAGAGTAATTAATAATTTGAAAAATGTTAAAAACAATACTGTAACTTCTGTTGCTTGTGCTGCTGTGTACTGTAATAATTTGGAATTAAGTATAATATAACTGATAGGAAAAAAACTATCACGTCATAAATAAACCTAGTAAATGCGAGTATAAGGGTTGACACGCTATTTGCCCTAGTCACGATCACGACAATCTCGAGGCTATCTTGTAAAGAAACATTAATTTATTAAAATATTTTATAATTGGCCACGGTTGGATAATTAAATAAAAATTATGAAGAAAAATAAAATTCTTAAATATATTACGTTTACATATTTCCTTTGGATATGGGTTGTTTATGTTTTTATTTTTCTAAAGAGTATTTGCGCTATAGAGTATGTAAAATGTCCCCTTAATGAGTAGTACTACTCGTTATTGCAAGAGGGCATTTTTCGTACGAAAAATGTCCCCTTACAAGTAAGTACCATCGCCGCTTGATATCAATAAAACCGAACCATAATTATAGGCCCACCTATCTACATAGAATAAATCGAAATACTATTCCTTAGGATCCTAAAATTCAAACTGATACATAGGCGGTCGTAGGGATGAATTATTTTGATTTCTTCCCTGTGGCAAAGTAGAGCACGACGCTAAATTCCGCCACTTAGCACGCACTTTCCATAAAACTATGCGTGAACAAGGGAGTAACTTAGCACTAGTTTCCCTTTGCCTACAATGTAAAGTAAAAAAACAAATCATTTAGAATCCAAATATTGGCATATCCTTTAAAAAAATATTGTTACAAAATATTTCAAGCAGTTTTTTACATATTGTGAGTATACTATATCTACATACATATAAAAAACTTGCAAGGTAACAAAACAAAATCAGCCCTAGGTTACTAGAGACGTCGTAAATTGTCCCAGAATTGCTTTTTCCTGAATGTTGATTGCGTACGCTCCACGCTTCCGTCTATCATTTTTCAATCAGTATTACATTTTTGCGCGTCAAATGGCATCGCAGTTTTATGTTGCATTAAATTATCAGCAAAAGCTTTTATACAATTTATTATAATATACGATGGGATGTAAAATGGACGTTTTAATTTGTGTTGCAACATTTTTACTATAAATTGTAATTGTTGAAGTTTGGGCTATATTGTAATATTATGCTTACATGATGTTATTTTATTAAATTCAATTAGTTAAAATCAGCTGCCCTGACGAATTCGTGATTACAGGGTGGCTGATTTTAATCAAAACCTCACAAGGAAACCGCCGGTCTACCGATATACTTAATATACCTACCGCTAATCACTTTGACGAACAGATGATTTATTTTAGATAAAGATAACGAGACTAGTGACTGTCATCATCAGTTCAAAATTATATTTCATACATTGTACCAACATATTTTATTCACAGTTTAATAGCCAAACTATGGCTATATATATGGTTATATATATGGATATATATATGGTTTCTATATAACTTAAAATATGGTTTATTTTAACGACAGTCATAAATTCACAATATCTTGGGCAAGATGAAAGGTGACAACAGAAACGCCATCTTAACGTCAAGTGTTTCTTATCCGCCGAGATTTCTCGAGATTTAGTCATCTACTTTAAATTTCCACAAAAAACCGATAAATGACACTTGAAAACACTTCAAGTAACTTTACGATTTGTATAGAATTTTCGAGATAATATTTCACTGATAAAATCAATCATCTACATTAAAAGTTTATTACCTTTCATACTAAGCAGGATTTCTGGCTTTTAAATATAATGTACTAAGTTCATGAAAGGAAAAAATATATTAGATTGGAATAGATTATAATATAAGCCAAATAAATATATAAGAAGCAATATCAGAAACTAAAATTAATTTCCCAAAAGATATACCTATACATTCACAGACGATGTCATACGAAGAAATACGACTTACAGGTGGAAATTTACTACTACTGAAAGTGTAAAGTAACGAGCCTATAAATATCGTTGTTCGATATCCGTTCCACGCTCACTTATGGTACTCTATTATTATAAATCAGCTTTACGCTGTATCCCGCACACAGCTGGGAGACAAACGAACGTAGTGTTAAGACACTCCGTTTGTGACTTTCCGCCGAATTCTAAAGGCATTGCGTGTTGAGTGGCGGAACTCAACTATTATTATATCACAGTGAATTTAGAAGTTTCAAGTGTTTGCAGCGAGAACCTGAGCAGGCAATTCTGTACGTCTCGAGTGACACTCCTCCAAGCATCATCAACCTTGAAGATTTGCCTTGCTATAGCTGAGCTACTTAATCCTTAACCGATTTCAAAATGTTAGATGTACCTAATAATGTTATAATGCGTTTTAGTGTTTTTTTTATTTTATTTTATTAATATTAATTATTATTATATATAATACAATAAAAATTTACTAAAATAAATAACATTAAATGTGCCGTGGTAATAAAAAAAGAGTTATTTTTATCCAGTGGGAAATCTAAAATCTAGGTCAAATGAAATTAACACAAATATTATGCATATTAATACTTTACATAGCGGAATGTGAACCCGCACGTCTTAGACTTTCGTACACTGGACAGCCTTCAAAAGACGCAGGTTCAAAATTCGCTATAATAAACATTTAATATATTTTCTAGAAAAATATTTTTCATTCCTAAGAATGAAATAACATTTTTAAAATATAAAAAATACTATGCATAAATTAACTTAAAGTCTAAAGTATTCAAGTACCTACCTATATTTTAATATAAAGTAATATAATTAAGAGTCACTCAAACAATTTCTTAAAAAGTTTTTCCCCTTTATTTACTGTAAATGTCAGTTACGCAACCGCCCGTCGAAGCAGAAAAAAGAACAGCATAGCGGAATCTAACCGCAGAATAAGAAATAACTAACTTACACCTTAACAGTGAGTTAAATAACTTGATACTATTCTAGCCTTTATTAACTATAAAATAAAGATAAAATTGCCATATACTCACTCGTTAGTAGGCGGTATCCCAAGTATTTGAAGCTTATTCGGCCGACCTTGCACGAAGTCGTATTCAATAATTTACTGATCACCGGATAGCGGTTCGGAAACTAATATAACGGGATAAGTAGATCATTGTTATGCTCTCGGTGCCACAGATGGTCAATAACACTCAGTTGTACTGTAGATCAACGTAGGTATATAGAGTAAGTACTTAGGGTCGATCGAAGTATAGCAACAGAACTATGTGTTCTAGAGTAAAATATTTGAAAACATATTTAAATTGGGCGGAAAGTGGGGAACAGAATACCTGCTGTGTGCGATATACAGCGTGAAGCTTATGTGATTTATTTACTTTTTTATATTATTTCAGCAAAATGGTACTAGTATCTACCTAGTATATATATATAGTATCTGTAAGCTATAATCGCTTCACAAAATAATATTTCATTTGCATATTTCTTAAAACAAAAAACCAACAACAAAAAAATAAAAAAGCTATTATTTATTTGTGTTTTAGCTTCAAGCTGTATTCTACACATAGCAGTGTAGACAGAGGTAACTTAGTAGCGCAGGGGCAAGCGTGCAACAACGTGTAAACACTATCCTATTATATGCGGGATACAGCGAAAAGAATAAAAAAAAATATTCAAGCTAAACATTATTGCGTAAATTAAACTGCCAGCATTTTTAATAAAGAAAAATCAACATAGGATAGAACAAAGCCAAGGATCAGCGACCACACAAACTGTACAGAAGTATAATTAAAAAAGAAGGTCACAAAGCCGATTCATCATTATCTTATACATTTATTACGTTTTGACAGCACTCTAATGTATATTCGATATGTTCTGAATATGTCAATTTTACCAATATTTCAATGACAATATTTATATTTTTTAAAGCTTCACGTTTTTTCCCACGTTTATATAACAGCAATGCGAGGCTGTCGTGGTGCAGGACTACAAGCGTGCCACTGTATACGCGACGGTTGTGGATACGATTCGCACACAGGTGAATTAATTGTTTTTATTTCCTCGCTCTGGTAACGAGGTAAAGCGCGGTGTTAGTTTGGCAGAAAGTTGAGAACGGAAGTGTCTTAATGAGAACGAAGTGCCTCAACAAATAAGGCTAAAAATAAATAAATATAAATAGGTTTTCTTCTACATATGTAGATGTTTAAGAAATAATAAATCACAAACTTAACATACTATTGACCCCAACGTCTCAAATAGTAATAAGTCGCTACAAGTGTAGGTGCATACGTGTAAACATATAACCTAAGTTCAGTAGGTAGTAGAGGGGTATTTTTTATTTATTATCGTAATAGAACCAAAAACAAAATTTTAAAATATTATTTTAAATATTTTAAAATATTTTTAAAATTTTTGTCTGAATATTTTGCGTTTGTGCATGCTTATCTCAGAAACAGCTTAACATATAGTGTTTATTTTATTTTAATAAATAAAAGAAAATAATTAATATAAAGTGTTTTCTCCGACTCAATTGATGTAGACGGTTCAATGACTGAAATTTGAGGTTTCAATGCAATCATATTCTAACAATAATCTATCTAATAATAAATTATCTATCATATTGTCTTTTAAATTATAATATTACAATACTAAAGTAATTCAGGTTAGTAAATAAATAATTATATAGCGGGCGAAGCCGCGACTCGCTAGTATCAAATAAAGATTGTATATAGAACTGATTTAATTATTTCTACCGAACTCTGCCTCTTGAAATACTATACCTAATAAAACTAATACCTTAGTAAATCGCTTCCTGATGTATGACTATTAGTTTTTATAGTACGTATAATAATAACAATTAAGGCAGCAGTTAATATGTTATAATTTCAATTCCGCAATTTAGTTAATAACTCGAGTTACGACTTTATACAAATAAACATTTTACGAATAGAAATATGGCACCCAACTATATACATATATCTATAATCATAATATTGAATCCGCCTGTTATATGAGGTAGAGATTATTTGGACTATTGTTAATTCATATAATACGAATTTTACAGAATACATAAAGTCACTTTATTCAATTTTCCTTTGAGAGAAATGATGATAACTCATAAGTATAATGGTAGTAAATATAAATATTGATATTGATTGATATAGGAACCTGTCACAATGAAGGACTATTGTAGAGCACGAGGAAATGAAAATAATTCATTCCTCCAAGTGGAAAGAGAACTCACTGCTGTAACGTTCATAGTCAGACGCAGTGGCACTGAGCCACGACGATCTATTAAAATTATAAAATTAAATAAAAAAAGTAACTAATGGTGTTGAAAAGGTTTGCAAAAACAAATCGAGGTCGAGTTAGGTCAAATATAATACTGTGGTTTTCATTTTCTACATGAAGCGTGCTTGCTACGTTTTAAGGCTTCACCTGACCTGTTATTAATTTACTTATAGATAACCCTTATTAAATTGAAAATAAAGTCTATAATCGCTTATCAATTGACTGTACTGAGTCGGTGTATATTTCAAGCCAGCCGATGGCACTGAGGCATTCGCTGTAGACATTCTTCGGAGTCACATGTCACCGCAACATGGTGGACGGCCTGAAGTTATAGAGCCACAAATTTAGTACATATGTAATTAATATTAAGGATAAAATTGATATTAACTTAAATTGAAGTTATATAAATTACGTATTGTAAGTATAATGATGTATAAATATGTTAATGGCGTCCAGTTTTGCTATTCAATAAATGCTCGCTTGTATGGAAACACAGTGAAATAAACGATTTTTCATAGACATAATTGTATATGTCAAGTATCAGTTTAAATAAAATAATTCTGAATGAATAGCTATTAAAGGATATCAAACATAATTAATTAATATTTTTAATTAGTTGGAAAGTCAACACGCAAGTCACTAGTGCGCCTTGTACTATTTAAGCACGCATACGGTCACACTTCCTTTGACTGAGAAAACGGTCAAGTATTTGCAATCATTAAAATACAGATATATATAGCGTTTACATGTAATTATATATATACATACGATATCGTATAAACATGTAATAAATCTGTATGACTTTTCGGCATTTCAGTACATTGTAAATAAAAAAAAATGTCAGAGTGTTAAAAGCTAACTAACAGAAACCACTAACTATTCCTTGCGGGGAGGTTCATGTGATGAATCGCTTGATAGTGTCGTAGATTTCCTTAGCGGGGAAGTACCGAGAACGTTATCGGTACATTCACGACTAGATTCCCCAGTGCCGGATTAGAACCAGTACTCTGAAAAAGGAAAGGAATGGTAGTCGTGTATCTTATTAAAATATATTAGGACAAGTAATAGAACTTATTTTATATCAAAGAGTATATTTAACATGATATTTATTATCTTTTAGTTTCCGGTCTTCATATGTACCTACATGTATATTTTTTTAATGTTTATAATATATTATTTGATAAAATTAAATTAGTTCTTATCAAAATTAGGATAATGATATTATTCTATTTTTTATTTTATAATTTTATTCATTCAGTAATAATATATTTAACAAAATTCAGTAACTCTCAACTGGAAATTAAACATACAACAAATATTAATTGATTACATATCTATATGATGAAACTTATTTATTGAAGATCGCTTTGGTAACGGAGAAGGTAAGCCCGGCGTTGAGTTCCGCCATTCAACTCGCAATGTGTCCAGAGAATTCGGCGGAAAGTAAGGAACGGAAGTTTCGTCATGTGAACAAAGTGAGAGACTGCCTACCCTGCTATATGCGAGAAACAGCGTGAAGCTAAAAAATATAAGAAAAATTAAATGAGTTTCGTCTCCATTTACCAATGAAGAGCTATTTCTACGTTTCGCACGAACACTTTGACATTGTTATAATTATGATAAAGAACCGCAAAACAATATTTTCTGTATATATATTATAATTTTAGATCAAACTGTGATGGTTTCGACATGGCTCAATAAATTTACATAATTGTTAATACACTAAATCATATTTGGTTTACTAACGCATCCGCGTCGTATAGCAACTGTATAAGAATTTCTTCACGCCTGAACACGCATGTACCATCAAACACAATATTTACTCGATGATCACAAAAAAATATCGTGAATTAATAAAGAAAACGGTACTGTTTCGAGCACATGCAATAATGAATGAGTTTATGCAACTATAAGCTTTAACTCTACAGCACAAGGGTAAATAAAAGTTTTCAAAGCCGCTAAGAGAAGGTAATATCAGTTGTTTACCTTTCTCGTGGTATCGTCAATCATTTCTTCAAACAAAGTAAGGTACAGAAAGTAGGTGACTAACTGCGGAAAGAACGATTCATAGTGCTATTAGATATTTCCTTTTATTACCTATCTACCTTTATTATCATCATCATCATTTGTTTTAACATAAAATATATATTTGTTACATTAACAGAATATAAGTAATGTTAATAGCACACTATAGTACTATAAAGGTATAAACCTATATAAATAAATTGGTAACCCCTTTTTTAATTATGTATCATAACTTACTATGTTACTTAATTCAAATGAGGTCGATTTTATTTTATTGAATTAATTAAATTTACATAACAATATTTTTAAAACTAAATAAAACATTTATATAGATAACAATTTCAATATAAATATAATAGTGTTGAGACAGGTATTCGATTTTTCATTCGTTCGCCATCGGGCGCGCTGGTTCAAACATTCATTCTCTCGCTCAGTCGCCAGTCGCGAGTGATAAGCTCATGTTGTTGCACGTATATAACATTTTTTCAATTCCCGCGTAAATACCGTTCCGAACACGTTAATTGGATCTAACGTTATTAAAATCTACCTTAGATTGTTTTGTGTGTTTTATATAAGTGGATTTATTTATTGTGTGTTCCGTTACACTTGCATGTGTTTGTGAAATAGGTTATTATTTATTTTTTGTGCGTCCCATTTCTCATTTGGATTTTTCCCCGTCGATGTTTTTGTGGTAAGTCAAAAGACTATATTTTAATAATACAAAGGTACCTTTATTCTACGTAACTACAGGTTAAATTGGTTTTTTGTATCAAAATATGTCTACGGAGCTGTATTATATATATATTTTTTTTGTCAACCTGTTTTTTTTTATCTTTCGCGTGTAGGTAATGAAATAAATATCATTATGGTCGGCCAATAGTGCGCCCGTCGTTCACAAAGCGATAAAATCTTGATTAAGTCCAGCACGAATCTATTAAATTGTCTCTAGGCTCTCAAAGCTTTATGTTTCTCGATCTCGAGTCAAATTGAAACGAAGGCTTGCGAAGGTAACGCGCTTGGATAGAAAACTGAATTATTCATATACAGACTAACGATTTCCCACAGCTCACTTGTATAAAGTGTATGAATGGTTCTAATAGATAAACCTGTAATAAAACATACTTAGTAACTGATTGATTTTGTTATACTAAACGACCTATTTTAATATGCAAAGCTTTAAAATGACAAAATTTATAGTAAATGTATGTAGATATTAAAAATATTTTTATATGCAACATATCATTGTTTATACTCAAAAAAAGGGGTTTCGAACGTCGATTCAGACGAAATCAATAGCAGTAGTAAGCATGTTATGTGAATTATGTAAAATGGCATTGCTGCGTTTAAAATAATTTTATCGCGATACGGATTAAAGATTGCAAAATAATATTATAATAGTAGGTATCTGATTGTTGGACCGGTGCGGTGTTGCGTTAATGTAATATCGAAATGAAATATATTTCGTTAATTTAATTATTCATAAGTTTTAGTATTTAGCTTTGTTTGTTAGTAATAAATTAATAACTACTCACTGATTTCATATAGAGAACTGAGTTTTGTGTTTTGATGTAAATGGTAGATATCTTTATATGTATGCTTAAACAGCTGTTGTTTGTTTTTTTTTCACTTTAAAGTGTCGGTTTTCTTCATTTTTTCCGATTCTTGTAGAAATTTTGACAAATCCTTTCTTAGTGCTTGTGGAAGTTTATACGACTATTTGGAATATTATTTTATTCTTAAAAAAGTAAAATCTTCACGCTGTGTCCCACATATAGCAAGGTAGGCATAGGGAACGTAAAGACACTCCGTTCTCCCCCTTTTTTATAAGAAAATTCTCCTTAAACTCATGAAAAGGCCAACTAAATTGTTGGTAAATTACCAACATTGCAAGGTCCATCACAAAGTTACCCAAACGTAAGATTCGTCCTCGATTACGATTGTCATAAACATATGAATACTATTAGTTATAATGATTTTAATGAGCTCTTTTATTTAAATGAACTATTATTACAAGCAATCTCTTATCTTTATTTACTATTTTTCTCAATAATCAAAAAAATTAAATAAAATCTTTGTTATGACATTATTTTTATTATTTTGAGATATATTTTTTTATTTTGGCAAGAAACTATCTCAAATTTGCAGTTTTATAGAGAGACGATCGTGCAAATACAAAGGCAGCCCGCACCTGCAGGAAGTTGAAGTGTATAGGCTGTCTGAGTGCCCTTTCTTTACACTCTAATACCAAATAACTATTTTGTACTTAAAAAAATCTTCTTGTAGGTACCTTTAAAAAATGTGACATCTCAATAAAAATGAATTATCTTAATTCATCATTCATATTATCTAACTATAGACTTTTTAAAACTATAAAACATAATAATAAAATGACGTACATAGTAAGTAACACGAACGATAAAAAAATTGAAGTACTATCATAAAAACTAGTGTATAATAAAAAATTATATAGCTCTGATAAGCTTTATATCGCTTAACTTCTCCGGTAGGAATTTAATTCTGATAAGAGTATCAAAGCCGTTATCGAAGATTAATAAAAAATTTGCGTACGCCTATTATCCTATTTGATTAATTCGGTGGATTTACACATTCTCAAGGTATTGCTGTTAAATCTTCCTTTTCCTCCTTCTCCTCCTTCGTCTATTTTTAGTTAAAATATGTAGGCAGAAGATAATTACGGGATGGTGGCAACGCGACAGATTGTGGGCTCTATTCGCACTCGAGGATATATAATATTTCACATTTTCATTTCTTCGCTCTGGTTTCGAGGCAAAGCGCGGCGTTGAGTTCCGCCACTCTACAGGCAATGCCTTTAGAATTGCGCAATAAATTAGGAACGGAATATCTTAACACAAGGTTCCCTCTGCCTACCCTGCTGTTTGCGGGATACGCCTTGACGCTAAAAAATTATCACAGAATTCTATCTATAAATACATTAAAAAAATCTATCTACAAATAAATAAATCAGCTTCACGCTGTATCCCGCACACAACAGGGTAGACAGAGGGAACCTAGTGTTAAGACACTCCGTTCCCCACTTTCTGCCGAATTCTGGAGGCATTGCGTGTTGAGTGGCAGAACTCAACGCCGCGCTTAACCTCGACACCAGAGCGAAGAAATGGAAATATTAATGTAAGTAAATATCTTATCTCCTCGAGTGGGGATCGAACCCACAACCAGTCGGTTTTACAGTCACACTTCGTGCCGCTGCGCTACGACTGGCTTCAAACAACATTAAACATTGTAATAATTAAATTTATAGTGGAACCGATGTGAAGGTCGCGTTTTATCGGATTCCATGACCGTGCATAGTTTAGTAGCACGGCCAAGATTTTATGCAGGTTTGAGTGTGTGAGAACAACAACTCGTAGCTTGCATACAAAATTTAATGCGACTACGTAATATCATGTCACGCCTAGCTTTTTTTTATATAAGCGAGGCATATCATCCCACCATAATTGGTATTGGTATAGATTCAAAATAACAATTAATAAGAAATAAAGAAAAAACTATTTTTTATTTAAATGTAGGCTAATTTAAATATAAATTGTTTTTTTTTCTTTCACGCACTTTTACGTGGAAAATGAAACCGAGAAGGAAGCGGAAACTTGCCGACTATTTTCACTATCGCCTTTTTTATTGTTAATAAATTTAATATTTATACATACACATATTAGAAAGCAGCATAGACTTAAAAAAACATATTACACCAATATATTATATATATTATTGTAAAACTTTTTTTTGCTTCACATATAACGTCGTACGTTTTTTCGAGACATTGCTATAGTACGTTTTATATATCAAAAACTAATTCTAAAATATTAACAACGACGTATAAAAATATTTATTTTATCACAACTATAACCAGAGATTGCACCGTAGATAATCAACAAAATAAGTAAGTATAGTTTGAACGGAATGAGCTTGCGCCCGCGCATTCCGTAACTTTGCCTCGTTACTGTTTGCCGAATACCGTGGTACGTGGGTGGTCGCTCAACGGGTCAGTACAACCAATACCTACCAATTTTAACGAAGAATTCGACCTGTCTAGACATTACAAATTGTTAATCTACGCGAAATATAATAATTTAAGACGTATTGTACAGCTTTTTGATAAATTTATACGAAGGAAATGAAATCATCATATATGATAATAAAATACGTACATACTTATTATAATGAATATATAGAATATTACAGAACGAGTTAACTTTGTATTAACTTAGTTAAACTATCTTAGTTGCACCTTAAAACGGTTAAAACATATCGGCAGTTCGGTACAAGAATGACGTATTTGCACTTTTTTTTAAATATTGCTTATTACCTTGAATACTAAAAAAAGTGTATTTTTTTGAAATGTGCATTTACGTCACTTAACACCAAAAGTTCAACAATACCAAATACTTGATCCTGGTACCAAACCAGGGCACGTCGCCAGCGATTAATAAAGTAATGCAACAAACGCTATCAGGTTAGCCAATCAAGTGGACCGCTCGTCAAAAATACCAGCATATGAAGCTGTAACGTGTTATTAATATTTGCCAACATCACATGATTGATGAAGACAACGCGTAACGTTCGACCCTTGACCTCGCTAGACGGGCTAACCTGTGTAGTGGATGCGAAATTATTATGAGATAAAAATAATAGTTGGGTATCTAGGATTATTTTTCTTCTACTTTCAATTACATTACGGAGGAATTAATTATTATATATAATTAAAAAAACGTTGAAATATCAGCTTGCATTTTCAATATTTTTTTGTCATAAAATAGGGGCTCGCGGACTTTATTTTAGAACTAATGAAAACTGAATGTTTTTGTAGTACAATGCTACTATACAGGGTGGAAGAGGCAGCGCTCCATTTACGGAAACAGCATATAGGGTAAAATATTACAAACCTATACCTAAAGAAATTAATCAAGATGCCTCAACAGTTTGGACGTAGGATTTTTTTTTCATTTCACGATTTTTATCCATACCTGTATTTCGTGTGACACGATTACGTATAGATCCCAATAACATAAACACTTACTACTACAAAAATACTACTAAAGGTTAAGCAACTTTGAACTTTATCGCCAATACATACGACTCGATTTCGAAATGAGGCGTGTGCGGCGGTGTTCCTTTGATAGGTTTATGTGTGCGTGCGTCATCCTTACAAATGGCGTTTTGTTTTAAGATGACAATTTTATTATTTATTTTGTTTGAAAAAAAAACTTTTACATTTTTGGGAATTTATTTTTTTCTGAATTATATTAGGCTTTTATAGAGTAGTTAAAACTGTGGTTTCAATTAATGTGGTGCTGACACTTCCACCCTGTATATACTTACATGTATTTACTTATTAGTGCAGCGCACGCGGCTAAAGTAATACGATGACGTTCCTAATTACTTATGGGTTTTTATTATCTAAGGCTAACTAAGAATTAAACCGTAATTATACATTCTTCAGGAGACTATAGGCTTTAGCCTATAGTCTCCTGAAGAATGTAGCTTTCATATAAATATCTAAGAAAAAAATAATCCTATCAGTAGTTCCAGAGATCTTAGCGTTTAAACAAACAAACAAATTTCCGCTTTATTGTATTACTATATATTTTTATTGTAACGGTGCTATATAACATAGCAGTATTCTTAAGTAAGCCTTAGTAATTGTGTTGGATCCTTATCAGTAATTAATGAACCATATCAACATAGTATGACATACCATCTAACGTCCAATTAATACGGTACCCGAACGAAATTAGATCGCAAATACCTAAGGTTTTTATGTTTAATACCTTTTAAAAAAATAATTGTTTTGGGCCTAAAGTCATTTCAAAATTGGTGCAATAATTTAAGCGAGTTCTTAACGAATATTTTGACTTTTTCAACATATTTATGAACGTAAAGTCTAAAAAAGTTACATTTTGAATAACAATCAGTCCTTTTTTTAGCTCCATGTTGATTTTCTCATGCAAGAGGGTAGGCAGAGAGAGACTAGCGTTAAGACTCTCTGCTCCCCATCTAGAGCCGAATTCTGGAGTTATTGCTACTGTCGCTGTCGCATTTACAGTTAAACGCTTAGATGCTTGCTCGATCAGCATTCATTTGTACCTATATTAAGAATGACACTATACTAACTATATACTCAGATTATCATAAAACAAAAGGTTCACATAAAAAAAATATATACGTACAGGCACGCAATTTGTCCCCTTTATTTGTCCCGCATGTGAGCAGTAGACGAAGTATTACCTAATAACATCCGGTTTAAACCGACCCTCATTAGGCTGTATATAACCACACACCCTTGCCTCGAAGTATCGAACAAACGAATGAACTTGATAAAACTTAGTTTAAACACACGTGGTAAGTACAATCGATACTCGACAGTTGGTCGAATTGTCAACGTTATAAAATCTTATATATTTTTAATATTTTTACTTAAATTGTAAGAATAAAATATTTTTTTATTTAAATATATTATTACACATCAAGATGATTAGTTTTTTTTTATAGAATGGGCCTGCTCAATAATTGTAAATATTATCTTTTTGTAATCTATAAATTAAAATATAAACTAACGTTGGCTGTAGTGGCGCAAGGAAACAAGCGTGCGACTGTAAATGCGACGGTTCTGAGTTCGATTCCCACTCGGTGGAATGGAATATTTAATATTTTTTTCCTCGGTTTCAAAGTAAAGAGCTGCGGCTAAAAAATTGAATTGAACGGAAGTGTTTTAATGGAAAATGAAGTATCTTAACACTAGGTTCACAGGTTCCCTCTGCCTACTCCGTTATTTTGTGACACAGCATGAATCTAAAAAAAAACAATTTACAATTAACTACATTCACTCGCTGCTCAGTATACCGGTAAATAAAATTGTAACTGTAAAAACTACTCAATACTTCACACGATATTTAAATTAAATACAGGCTGAATGACAAGATAGAATAAATTAAATTACAATACAATTTTCTAAGGCGTATACGCAATTAGTTTAGAGATCCGTCCATTTAGATCTGCTATGCCGCCGTTACCTGTCAAAGTGCTCATTTGGCTTACTAGTTATCGCCCGCCATGAGCGTATCTAGATGTATTTTCTGGGGGAACGAGTGCCGCTGGATTTTAGCTTTGGACAGATAGTTGTTATAAAGATTTTGTTTTCGATTTTTTCAAGGCAATTTTTCTGTTAATTATATATCTGGGGTGGGCATAAGACTATTCTGGGGTGGCCACGGATCACTCAGCCAAGTTCGTTTGCTTTCGTAGTTTTGAAAGGTTAACAGCAAATTACAAAACTTAATATCAATATATTTCTTTATTTATAAACCGATTGAAATAAACTTAATGTTACGGGAAGATTACCAAAATCCAATAGCGAAAACTGCATTTTAATCGGTTAAGCCATTTCTTAGATTAGCGTGAACAAACGCACAGACAAACAGACAAATTTTTAAAAATCCTTGTTTTGAGTTCTATTACATCGTTACATGCCCTTAATAACAATTTTTCTCACAATTATATCTTCCATGCACACACAATGATCGGTTACGATTTTATTATCTATAGTTATGTATTATAAATTGTACTTAGTAATGAGTGTTTTAGTGAGTGTCCCACGCGTGTCAGTGTCGGAAGCCCGGAAATGTAATCAAACCGTTATTAGCCTAGCGTGAAGAACCGTATTGCATTTTTGTTGGTAGCTGTATATTGAGTGCTATCAAATTACCTTTTGTAGATAGTAAGTACATAGACACTAATTGTGAGCTTTGTAATTTAAATAAATATATATATTAGGATTTAGAAAAATTATATAATAATGTGAAAATAATTATTTTTCTTAAAGTTGAAAAGCAAACAAATTAAACAATATTTGCCTATTAATAAAATAAAATAGTAAACAATACTATATATGTGCAAAACTTCTTTCTTAAATTTCAATAAAAATTTCGCTAACATTTGAGATAATGCTAAAAACATTATAACATTGGTAAAAAAATTAAAAATATTATAATTTTTTATTTATGAATATTGTACAAAAAGACACTCACGTATCTGATATTTAAAAGAAAAATAAAGAAAAAATATTAAAAAATGTAAATTAATCGAGTGTAGAGAGTATTAGAACCCACTATTATCAAGAACAACCAGACTTCACAACTGCTTCACAAGTCAAACACATATAACCACGTAATTTATATAAAGACCTATAAATGTTTTTCTCATTACAGATAAAGTATCTATGAAGGCTGTTATAATTATAGTAATATGAAACCACAGAACAGTACTCTAAGTATCAAACAATATCAAGGTAGAAAGTGACCCAATAAGGGCGAGGCAAGGCGAATGTTAGCGATAACACTTACGATAAGAGTTATCGTTATCACTTTCTAATTAAATCAAACATTATAGGTCTTGTATTTCACTAATGACTATATTACCTTGAATACGGAAGAGTCGTGATAATATAAGCGGAATATATCTATTTTACGTATAGCTGATATACTTAGTTTTTCGAACAAACAGCCATTTATTAATTAAATTGAAATTGTTTTATTTCTTATGTATTTTTTATTTATTAAATAAAAAATATATATGGCAAAAACTTTGTAGTAAATATAACGAAGTATAATTGAACTATAAGCAAAATAAAACTAAGTATACATAGAAAAGCATTGTAGGTAAGCAAAAAACAGCAGTTCATTGGATCTATTGAAAGAGGCTTTAAAGTCGTTGACGCATATACTTATAAAACGTAAGAATAGAAAAAAAAACGAGTCGTGCTAGCCTTGAATAAACCGGTACAGATTAGATTGATTGAATGCAAAAAAATCTAATTGTCTATAAGTAGATAGGAGACTAGGCAAGCCATAATATAATATTTTTTTTAAATACTTGTTACTTTTACATGTATATTTTGTCACAAAACATACCTGTAATTTACAAACGATGTATTCTAGTATGTGATTCAAATATTAATCTTGTAGAGGTTTTGGTCCTCATAGTTAACATCTTATCTCCGTATTTTTTAATAAATTTTTATTTAACAGATAACTATCATAAATTATAGTAATGTAAATTAAGATCTATAAATTTACCATTTTACATAATTATTAATAAATTTACAAAATCGTCAATACAATTTTATTTGGCCATGTAATCGATACCGACAATTCGAACAACTGGGTTGCTCTAACGAATGATCACTCCGCCCCGATATCTAACGGCTATCTCGGGGGGCATTCGTCTAATGATACTGATCTGTAGAAATAACTCTGAGCCAACTATTGTTTAGAGTCTGACAGATGGCGAACGTAAGATAATGATGAGCATATCCGAGTAAAGAATGTGGTGTGACCTGGCTTTACGATCAATATGAAATTAAATGAAAATTTAAAATACAATCTAAAAATATAATAAAACTTATTGCTCTGTACTCGGAAGATATATGAGAAAATCTATTATTGGAGTTATTTATTAATGTAATAGAATCAAAAACAATTATTTTCAATATCACGCTAGTCTCAGAAACGGCTTGACTGATTGAAATGTAGTTTTCAGTCCTGTATTTTGGCAAACTTCCCTTAATGTTTAGTGTGAATTTAATTAAAAATTACGAAAGTAATTTTGGTGAGAAAATAAATAATTGTGTAGTTCATGCGGGCGAAGCCGCGAGCGGGTCGCTAGTTGTAAATAAAATTGTAACAAAAATTTGTTATCTCAGATGTTTGCTAAGATCGTTCTTTATCAAAGTGTGTCATTTATGTGTATGTAAGTGATATCATATATTGAGTTAAAAATATTTAACTCTTTTAATGTTTTAATGTTAACTTTAAACAAGTAAGTACACGTAATTGTACCGAATTGGAGATATGTCATTTCTTGATGATTCCATGTACTCAATGATTATAAGTTCAAATATGTTCGGAAATATGTTTATAATAATCATTATATAGAGACAGATCAAGCCCGTAAGCCGAAAAACGTAGTGACTTGTTAAAATTTAACTCTACACTAAATATTTACGTAAAATTTAATCTATCTGGCTTAATTACTCATACTATAACATTATATATCAATTTCCTAATATCCTCTTACTTAGTTGTAACTAAGCTACTATAATAAAATATTCACTTTAACTATGTTAATTTGTTTAGTTTGCTTAAAATCGTTGTAAATAATTGGTCCAGTAGTAAAATGTACGATTGTGATACAAACCAACGTTAGAATAATTACCGCTGATTCATTTGCCAACGAGATTTAAACCGGTAACGTTCTTGACAACATAATTCCTCTATTTCTGAATAATGCTTCTAAATTCTAATATGGAGGCGTATTGTAGTGGAATAGCGTCCAATTGTAAAAGTTATAATAGTGGGTTCCACGTGATGATTATATTTCAATTATTTTCATTTTCCTGCTTTGGTAGATAAAGGCGTTGAGAATTGCAAAATTGGCAAAATTTAGCGTAAAATCAGGTTTTTTCGACATTAGGTTCCTTCTGTCTACACTGCTATACTTTTGCAAGAAAAACTTCTCTCGATTTATCTATTTTAAAAAAATATATATTTCTAATGTGGATAGAAGTTAAATATTGAAGTTATCTTTAAATGATTATTCAATAAGTAGTCTCCAAAAAAATATGGATGATACACGAAGATTTAAAATTTGGTCGAATTCGAAAGGGAAAAAACTTATGCACTTTGAAACCTGTATTGTAGTGAATGTCATTGTACTTTATTTAATTGGTCTACACTGTTTACTCGCTAAATATTCATATATGTACCTAATGCTAATTTTGTAATGATTATTTTTTTCACTTATAAATAGAAAGCGAGTTTGTTAACAAGAAATGAATGAAGTAATTGGTTATTTTAATTATTTTAGCGATACCTTGTGTTACCACTCGAATGCAGGGAACGTAATGTTAAGATACTTCGTCGGCAGAAAATGAAAATATAACTCTTTCCCCCGAGTGGTAATCGAAATTTGTATGTATAAGTCTAGCCGTTCCCATAAATAGAATTAGTTTTATTACATTAACACTAAACATAATTACATTATTATCACAACAAAGAAAGTTAATTTAAAAAGAAAAGTGAATACATTATTTATTTTAATTGTGTTTACTATCCATTCCTATACGCTTTCTGAACTGAAACTTTAATAATTTGAAAGAAATATTATTATTTGTTGACACTTCTTCAAGATGTCAGTGAATCTTCTCTAATTTTATCTGTGTACAATCTCCCAGGTTACTTAGAAGACAGAAAAAAATGGTAAAAATTATTTTTTCCCCAATTTTTTGCTTTTGTTTCATTAAACAAAACAGAAATTATAAACTTTTTAGGATTTATTACTACTTTATTTTGTTCCACATATTGATTATATGTAAATTATTTTGGTCGATAGAAATACTTCAATAGCGTCACGATGGCGACAAATATCTTGAATATTTTTTGTTTGCTAAAAAGAATTATTTAATACACATTGTGGGGAACTAATTGATGTCAATATTGTTGTATAAAAATCTGCATTAGAAAGACCCGATTTCAAAAACTTAACAGCATAAAATAACTTAATAAAGATTTGATTTAGAATAATTCTTATGCGAACCTTTAATGTTAAAACTACTAACTCCGGATAGAAGTCGGAGCCAAGACCTAAACAAAATTAAAATTGAATACTATAAACAGTTTAAATTATTACTTTAATGAATTCATATATTCTTATTTGCAGTTTCAATCTCCATCTTAAGTCAAAGAGTAGTTAGTGCACCTGAAGCCGCTTAGCGCCCCTGCCATTTACTGCTGACTTAAATTTTATACTATTTCAACTGAATTGAGATCCTACTTTTCGAAGTTTTTTTTTTTAATATAATACAATCGTAATTGGCTATACCTATATGTATTTACATATAAAATTCTAAAGGCCTTGACACATGCTTAAATTTTTATGACCATAAAAATCTTGAAAATATTACACCACTCCTAAAAAGTTTTAGTTAAGTATTTCACACTTGTGGCAAAAACATTATTTTAATTTTCCTTTTAAAATTACAAATTTTATAATAATTTAAATTAGATTTTTACGTCATTGTACTTTTAATTTAATTTTTAAATAGAATGTGGCAAAATTAAGTTACATGGACGTGTGTATAAAAAAATCCCTTTTTTATTAATAATTGTGGAATGCGTATCTTTTTTTTTTAGCTTCACGCTGTATCCCGCACACAGCAGGGTAGGCAGAGGGAACCTAGTGTTAAGACACTCCATTCCCCACTTTCTGCCAAATTCTGGAGGCATTGCGTGTTGAGTGGCAGAACTCAACGCCGCGCTTAACTTCGATACCAGAGCGAAGAAATGGAAATATAAATTTAAGTAAATATTTCATCTCCTCGAGTGGGGATCGAACCCACAACCAGTCGGTTTAGCAGTCACACCTCGTGCCGCTGCGCCACGACCGGCCTCATGGATGCGTATCTTGTTGGTGAAATAAGCGTCTTATTGATATTTATTGGTCTTAAGCTGGTAGGTACTGTACAGGTAGTATTGTATAAATTGGGTTTCTTCATTTATTCGACTCTAAACACGATATATGTAGTAACAAAGAAAGCTGAACGAAGTGAACGATCTCTCTTTTCTTTTGACATCATTACTGCGTTTTAAGGTTCCGTGCCCAAAAAATCCCTTACAAGATCGCTTTGTCCGTCTATCTGGATTTTTATAATTTTTTTTCAAGATCGAGTGAAGGTATTGGGTTTTGGTAACAATATGTAATCCGTAATTAAAGAAGATTTTTTTTGCAATATATGTTGTATGACAAATTTTATTATATAAAAATATAAATAATATTCAACACAACATGGAAGCGTTCACTTTAAACTACAATATAATTAACTCGTTTTAGGGCGGATATATCCTATTAGAACATGTCGGTCCTCCTACGCGAACCATTGATAGAGTTGGTGGGAAGAGTTGAACTATACTGTTACGAAATCACTTTTCCTTGTTTTGATAGTGTGTTAGGTACTAAAGAATTGTTTTTATTTATTTTTGCTTCATGCTTGTATCCCGCACATAACAGGGTATTCTTGGGGCAGTGTATGTTTAGTGGCGGAACTCAACGCCGCGCTGAGCGAAAAAATGAAAATATTAAATATTTATTTTTCCGAATAGAATGAGAATCGAACCTACAATCGTCGTGCTTACGTTTACAGTCGCACGCTTTTGCCACTGTGCCACGACGGCCTCATTCTTCCAGAATTGAATTTAATGAATTACATTTTATTTGTAAAAAATATTATAGATTCTAAGTGAAACAGAAATAAAATCAGGTATTGCGGTATTTGAAAGTTATTTTAACTTAAACATTAAAAAAATATTAAGGAATTGCTATACAAAAGAAAGCAACTTTTTATCGGTAATACTGTTATAAGGAACGACGTTGGTTTATAGATTTTGTACAAAATTTTAAGATTTTCTATATTTCTTTTCATTTCCTAATAATGAAGCATTGTGATTTTTTTTATACGGTCGGTAGAAATTGCCGGAGGAAATTCAGTTTACGGGTGATCTGAATTTTAATTCGATACTTTGAAACAGGGTAATTTAGACACTATTGTTTAATTAGATTCGCTCATAGAATAACCTCATTCGTTTCCTTGGTATTCTAAGTATATCTAAAATGACAATGTTCTAGATACGCGTATTAAATTCTGCGTAAACTAATTAACCTCGTATTTTTTAAATACTGCCGTCGTCTAGGAACAGTGGCACAGCGTGTAACTGGAAACGATACAGGTTGGTCGAGGGTTCGATTCACGCTCAGGGAATATTTTTGTTTCCTCGCTCTAGTGACAAGACAAAACGCGGTGTTAAGTTCCTCCACTCAACAAGCTATTCAGAAAATCCAGTGACAAATGTAAAAGTGAGGAACGGAGTTTAACACTATGATCTTCCTGCCCACCCTACTATAGTGAAGCTACAAAGAATCTGTTAAGCAAAAAAAAAAATGGTGAAAAATGTCAAAAATCTTAGTCATCACTTTAACAAATAAATGAAACGGATAGGTAACAGAGTGCGTCGAACTCTTATTGACTCGTCACGATTCAATCTGGTCGGAACTTTGGACAACGGTCTACTGATACGGTCAAAAAAGCTGTTAAGATAACCATAATTGGACATAATTTAGCACCATAATTTTTTTTTTGTTCTGTGTAATAGCGTAAGTAAAATTTGATGATTTTATCTAAATTGACCGTTTTTATCAACATTTACTTATGTTTTTAATGTTTTTCTCTATATTTTTTATGTATGATATATTTTATAAATGTAGGTATCGTCTATGATTTTTGATGTAAAGCTTTGTTACAATACATTACAAAAGTATAAAATTCTAACTTAAACAATATTTTGTAGCTAATTCTAATATGATACAACATAATAGATACAGCCTTATAATTTATTATACAGACTTAACCACTAAACTGGATAAAAAAAAGAAGTAAAAGTAAAGCGAAATGTTATATTTTAAATTTTGTTCGAACTTAATAGTTTAATTTTTTTTATTATTTAAAAGCATAAAATTATGTTTAAAATCAACGTAGTATACCAAAATTGCTTTTATTTTTGTAGCCTAGACCAACTATGACTTCATTTATTAGAAGATTCCATAAAAAGCCTTGACCTTGGGTCGAAGTAGAAACGTGATAGCGAATCGATTTGCCCACTTGTTCGAATTCACTGACAATTTTACTTTCGCGTGAAAACAACACTGAAGTTTAACGGAACTTGTGTTATGAAAATTATGTGAAACACTGTTCACTATTACTTTAATCGAATTATAAAGATTGTACACATATTGAATAAAGTACGGTATTTTTTGATTTTTGTTGTCTTTGTGCAACTTAAGGACACATCATCATCAGCCCACACTTTTCAGTTATTTTAGAGGCAATGTAGATATGTTAGGTTGGATATTCAAGGCAGTAGCTGAAACTGAAAGAACAAAAATATTTTAACAATATAATATGTTTTTAAAGTAATTAAAAGTAATATATAGTAACATAACATCATATATTTTTAAAGTACTTGTGTATCTTTATATTATGTTTTAACGTTTCTGCTTGCGAATGAAGAAGAGAATGGAAACCAGAAGAAGATATATACGGTTAGAAATATATGCTACAATGTTGTTTTATATAACTACGCTGAGGTTACTACAACTCAAGTACATATGTATATAGATGTATGCCACATAAAAAAATCTTCATAATTATCTCAGCGTGGGAAATTGTCACTTCTAAGGCACAATTTATATTTCTGCAATAATTTACTGTTGTAATTTTAATATTATTGTTATAAAATGTTTTAAGTTTATCGTACATTAGATACGTTTACTACATAATACCTCTTTTAATTCATAAACCAGTTTTTGTTGTTTTTTATTCTACAGAACAAAAACATTTGAGACTTTTACATATCACATTTACTTATATCTACTTTTAGTAGAGAAGCTATTTATATTTTATGTAAGTTTTCAAACTTTAAATTATATATATATAACTTGTTATGTATAACATATGTATAAAACTTATTGTCGTACGCAACTTTGTTTGCTTGGAATTGAGGACGTACCTATAATATATAATCCCGTTTTTTTTTTCAATTTCAACATTCTTCCCAACATTCCTTAACCTTCCTACAATTAAATTACAACTTTCTAAGGCCAGTAGTTTTTTTCTGGGTGTTGTCTATTCACGTCACACGGTAAACATAGATTAGTTATGATGAAAACATAAAAAAATCCATTTGTTTTATTCATTACCAATATTTTCAAAGTTTTTGATGTATTATTTAGTTACAAGGAAATAATGGTAGGTGTTCTTCTATCTAATAATTAACATTACCGTTACCTACGCGATACTCTGCCCACTGAGTTACGAAATATTTATTATTAATTATTACACCACTTCCATACACCCACAACTTCATAAAACTTTGTTGCTTGAATGTGATAATTGGTGACATAATACATTCTGAATACTTTTCTAATTTACTTGGGAAAGTTTAGTGCGTACATACATACCTTTCTGTTTGTTTTATATCTACATATATTACTTTTTTTAGCTTCACGCTGTTTGCAGGCAACGCACCTGTAGCTCCTCTGGTGTTGCACGGGGAAGTGGGCGGCGGTAATCACTTATCATCAGGTGACCCGAACGCTCGTTTGCCTTGTCTTTTCCATAAAAAAAAGGAAATGAAAATATTAAATATTAAATTTGCTCGAGTGTGAATCAAACCCACAACCAGTCGCGCTTACAGTCACGCGCTTGTGCTATATAATTTAATTATTACGTACTGTGACACTATAAACTGAGAAACCTAGTGTTTACTTTATAATTTGTGGGAAAGTAAACTAATGTAACATTTTGATGGAATGTAAAAGGTATAGAACGGAATGGGAACAAGGCGGCAATATCTAAGTTACTCCTTAGACTTATTATACATGACAATATATATATATTCTTTATATATATATATATATATATATATATATATATATATATATATATATATATATATATATATATATATATATATATATATATATATATATATATATATATATATATATATATATATATATATATATATATATATATATATATTCTTTTTTAGCCTCAAAATCATAACTAGAAAACTATTAAATTTTTCATTTTGTTCCATCGAGTGATTTGAAAATATGATAGCTGAAACATTTCAAATATTGAGCCAATCACAATCGTAATACTCGCGGCGTGCTGTTGAATAATATTAAACCATTTTTATTTTTCCGCAAGCGAAACTTCTTTATAAAATCTAACGAACGTAATATTCTCTTTTACATATTTAAATTGTTAATTTATACTTAGGAAAAAAAATACTTTATAGAAAACATTTAAAAAATTATAAAATATTATTAAAATTTAAAAACCATTGAGGGCAGTCGTGGCGCATAGCTACAAAGTGTGCCGGTAAATGGACTGGTTGTGGGTTCGATCCCCACTCGAGGAGATGAAATATTTATTTACATTTATATTTTCATTTCTTCGCTCTGGTTTCGAGGGGAAAGCGCGGCGTTGAGTTCTGCCACTCAACACGCAATGGCTCCAAAAATTGGCGGAAAGTGGGGAACGGAGTATCTTAACACTAGGTTCCCTTTGCCTACCCTGTCGTGTGCTACTTTATTTTTTCCCGCTACGTCAAAATTTTTATGTTTTCTAAGAAAAACGTGATATTTTCGTGAATCATTTAAAGTATTTTCTGTGCTGCTAAATTGATGATATCATGACATAATTACTCATGGCACTTTTGCTACATGCCCTATCTAAAACATTATAGGGTATTCACTTATTCGAGTGATTGTAAATGTTGAGGCATCGTAAGTGGAAATTTACACGTATGATGGAAAATATTTTTATTGTTATTAATAATTATTATTTATTATATTATAGGTAGTTATATATTTCATTTCATTAAAAGATAAGGTAATGGCAGGCGAAATTATATGTATAAAAATAAAAAGTTTTGTTAAATTAAAGAAATAGTTAATAAAATGTGGTGGTTCTTTTTGCCCATCCCGAAAATAAATACCTATTATTAAACAAAAATCTTTAATTTATAGAGTTTTAAAATTTAATTCACGGAAAAGATAATTAATTCATTTTAACTGACGTCTTGTTAAGTAACATAAGATTCGGCATTGGGTTCCACGAATCAACACGTAAGAGATGAGTAAATTTAAAAGTTACTATACACTTATTTCAGATTTGTTTGTTGGCATACTATGTAAGCAGTTTTCCCACAAACATTCCATAATATAAATACCTAGTACCTACACTTATATACTGTTAACATATTTGATCTTTATCATGTTCTATAACATAATGTAATCACTAAATTCAATTAATTGATCCATTTAAAACTACACGAACAACTTGTTCTCGTACGTAAATAGATTATTGATAAATTAATTTAAAAGGAAACTTCGTCACACCGATACCCGTATAGGTTGTGAAAATAATGGACATATCCGTAGTAACTTTTAAGTGCTGTTTATATTATTTTAGGAATACTGCATATACTACATAATTATGTGTTTTTTTCGGCATCACACTGTAAGCTTGTGATCTTAGTGTTAAGACACTCCGTATCCATTAAGACTCTTCCGTTCCCCACTTTCCGCCGATTTTTAACGCCGCGCTATACCTTGTTACCCGAGCGGTGAAAAGAAGAGGAGGAAGAATGAGGAAATGAAATATTTAATATATTTAATTAAATATTTCATTTCCTCAAGTGGGAATCGAAGTTTACAGTCATACATTTGTGCTCCTGCGCCATGACTCGACCGACCTCGTACAATTATGTTACGTACAAGAAGACTTAAACTAGCTTGAGGTACAACGTCGTGGAAAATTTTGAATTCAATTAGATTGTCTTGTCAATAATAGATACTTAAAATATGATTATCTTGGTATTAATAGATGTTGATGTAGTAGAATGTATGGTAACTTCCTTAACGTTTAATCGTATGAATATTATATACCTATATCATTTTATTAAGAGCAAATTTCTGTGATGAAGTATTCGAAGTAGGTATAGGAAAACGAATTTTTCAAAGCAATGTGTGTTAAGTGACGGAACTCAACGCCGGGCTTTTGCCTTCGTGCCAGAGCGAAGACATGAAAATATTAAGAAATAATAATTGATTCCCTTGAGTGGGGATCGAACTCACAACCGTCGCGTTTCAGTCACTCCCTTGTGCCACGACGATCTCAAGTATGGGAATAACACTATAAAACATCTATTATATGCTTAAGTCTACTATTACAAATTTACTATGTTTATTTTTTTTTTTCATATAACACGTGACATTTAAATATACTCGGTAGTTTATTATACTATATTTTGACATACACGAGTGGGCGTTTTAAAAGCTTGAATATCCTTGATATGATAAAAAGGGTAACTGCATACCACGTACCGGTCCACTCTCAGTGCATACGTAAATAGTTTACATTTTATTACTAAAAATATCAAGGATAAGTGACAAATTATATACAAAAATCTTACTTATAATAGAATATCTGTTATTATGTTCTTAGCTGGATAGTGAATAATAATATAATTATATAATATAATTTATAATAAAGAGTGTTCAGTACTGTTGTTGGATACATGAGTGTGTCTTAATGGGAACGTAGTGTTATTACACTACATTATATATTTCTATCAAACAAGCTCCATGCAAAAGATGTGTATATAAAAAATATATACATATTAAACACTATATACATATTAAAAAATATATACTTATTAAACAATCACATAAAGGTTCTAAGAAATAAGAGATATTAATGTTTTTATGGAAAGAAGTAGAATACACTTCTCACGTATATTAAACAACTTGTACTTAGTCTTGTTATTCTAGGTACTACTATAATTATTTTAAGATAAATATACATTAAACAAAACATGATTTGGTACCTCCTCAACCTAACCTAAGTTATGAACAATAATACAATATTATGTTTATATACTCTTACAATTTAATACAAAAAATAAATTGAAGAAGTTTATTTTCTTGAGGCCAGTCGTGGCGCAAGGGCACAAAATGTGACTGTTAGTGGGTTTGATCCCCACTCGAGGAAATATAATATTTATTTACATTTATATTTTCATTTCTGTTCTCTGGCGTCGATCCAAAACGCGGCGCCGAGTTCCGCGACTCAACACGTAATGCCTCCAGAACTCGCCGGAAAGTGGCAAACGGAGTGTCTTAACACTAGGTTCCCTCTGCCTGTGAAGCATACATCGTGAAGCTTATTTTTTTTCTTTGTATTTAATTTTAAAGTCTTTGACAATGTCACGGCAGGATCATAGTCATTTATATTTTACAATATTTAAATTAGGCTGAGTAAACCACGTTTTTATTTTTGAGTGAATCACTTTACGCAGAAAAAATAATGACAAGTATTCAATAAAAAAACGATTGTATATTCACGCTATATTTTTTGCCGAATTCTGGAGGTATTGCGTGTTGATTGGCGGTACTCAACGCCGCGCTTTGCGTCGACACCAGAGCGAAGAAATGAGAATATAAATGTAAATAAATATTTCATTTCCTCGAGTGGAGACTGAACCCACAACCAGTCATGCTTACAGACATACACTTGTGCCCCTGCGCCACGACTGGCCCCATTACGATCGATTTTATTGATTTTTCGATTGATTTGGTAGTTTTCAAATCGTCCACAAGATGCGAGTGTAAGATAGTCCGTCCCTAATTGCTTGTGAGTCGTAACTCGTAACCTATCAATTTGTCATTATTGCACGTATCTAAATGCGACCCAAATTATTTAATGAACATTCATTATTTTATCTGTAACGTGACTATTATTTCATTAGCTTGTTTGCTTCAAAATTCTAGTTTAGTTATGTTTTTTTTTAGGTTCACGTTGTATCCCTCACGTAGGTGGGTAGGCGGAGGGATCACGGGAACCTAGTGTTAAGACATTCTTTTCCATTTTTTATTAAGACACTTCTGTTCCAAATTTTAGAGGCATTGTGTTTTGAGTGGCGGAAAATATTAAATATTTCTTTTCCTTGAGCGGGACTCGAACTCACAAAACACGCTTCTGTCTCTGTGCCACGACTGGCCTCAAATCTTATATATGTTATTGATGTATAAAGCATAGCGTTCCTACAAAACATAATTTAAGTAAACTATTTGGTTTTTAATAATGAAAAAACCTCTTCCCTATACTTATTAAATAACATTTTCAATAAAAACGCACTTCATATTTTGGTTACGCAACGGTAACAACCAAAACTCTTACTAAAACCGCCGACTACTTTCTACCGCCATAAGAAAAGGGTTTTATAAGTAACAATAGGAAAACAAGATTTGTACATTATCTCACAACGCAGTACTTACTGCTGGCGAGATAAGGCTTATGAAACATTCACTGTGCACGTATAATCGCATACGTGAGAGTACCTGAGTGTGCCGTGCTTGCTTCTTAATGGGGGGAAGTGTGTTAAGTATAGAAGTGGAATATATATTGAGATTTTTTTAGTTGATATGGTTAAGTATATTAAATATAATTATATTATTTTGAGGGTAGTCGTGGCGAACGAAGCGTTTGACCGTTATGGACAGATTGTAGGTTCGATTTTAAGTCAAGGCTGTGAAATATTCAATATTTTCGTTTTATCGCTCTGATGTCGGCGCGAAATGCGGCGTTGAGATCTGCCATACAACAAGTAATGCCTCCAGTATTCGCCGGAACGTGGTAAGCGGAGTGTCATAACACTAGGCTCCCTCTACCCTTTTTCATGCGGGATACAGCATGAACTTGAAAAAAATTGATAAAACTTAAATAGCCTTGATTAACCTTGACTCTCTGCCTATAAATACATAATTATATATTTTATTATAAGGCAACATCAATCAACCAAATATAGCATATTATTTTTAATTCTATTTATTGATTGATACCTACTATATAATATTTAATATGCTGTACCTATTTTAATACAGTTATTAGTCTATTACAATTCTTATGTTTTATATTGCATTAAAATCATTAAATTAGTATTTAATACAAAATATTATCAAATATATATTTTACATTACGCTTTTCCAAAAAAAAAATAACAACAATAAGCTATTTACTAAACAAAATTACAACCCTATATCCGGCGCCATGTTAGCATTGCGGCGGCGCGATTGTCTCTAGAATACATAGAATAGGCGATAAGTTGGCGCCACTGGACGTTGAATTCGTAATACCAGCTTCAGAGAAGTCAGACCGGACGCGCCGCCTCACGATTTGTCGGCAAGACGGAGACAACCCTCGCGGAGTGGATGCAATACTTAGGAATGAATAGACAATATGGTATTGAATTAAAAATCGTATAATATATCTTGGTAACTTTATGGCCATAGTGAGAATGTTACTAGGAATTACTGAATAGTAATGTGAGAGTAAATTGCTGTGGAGATTTTATTTATTTTTATTGCCGTTTTTCTTCTTTTGTTCTTAAGAATTAATTAATATCTGTTAATGTATTTAATTGTACGCGCTAGATATTGAATTTCGCCACTCAACACACAATGCCTCAAATTCGGTCGGAAGACGGAGAACGTAGTGTCTTGACACTAGGTATTCTATTGACCTACTTCGCGGGTCAAAATGTGAAGCTGTAAAAAATTTATATCTTTTTTTTATTCTTAGCTCATTTTAGATATGTCAGAATCTATAATCGTTAACCGATCATACGAATAAAGATCACAAACCTTCACGTTTACATTCAAAGATTTCCAACTGTGCCACAATTTCCAACACAAACAAAATAATATTATAAAACTGTTGTTTTAGATAATTCAAAATATTATTTTTCCACAGATGGCTTGAGTAATGGAGGGCGAGTGTGCGGAGGAGGGCTGGCTGCTGGTGCGCGTGCACGTGCCCGAGCTGAACGTGCAGAAGAGTTTGCAGTTCGCTCGCGACCAGCTCGTGTGGGACGTCAAGCAGCAGTGCCTTGCCGCCTTGCCTAAGGTCAGTATTTAGTTAAGAAAACCCATCTAAAAACATTAAGTATTATATTTTCAGATTTTTAATAATTAAGTACATATAAAATTTAATTATTATTTCTCTTGAATACCTACAGATGATAAGGATTAATATGGTACACAATTCTTGGTGATTCTTGGTCGTTATAATTTACCACAATGTAAAGAAAGGTAAATGGAAACTGACTTTCAACGCAAAACTTTACTTTCGGTGTCGGCTTTAATTTGTTTACGCCGAAAATTACTTGAGAAGGTCTTAAATTGAAATGCCATTCATGGATTTGTTCGTTGTTCGTTATTCGTTGCCACGACTCGTTAAAATTAAAGGAATAGTATGCAATTAACTTTGCCAAGTCTATCTTGTATCACCAGTTATATTTAACACGTTTTTAATACAATTATTTGCTATTTTTAGAATAAATTATGAGCGAAAGGTAAAACTACAGATATCATTTTAATTAAAAATGTAATTAGACCTACGACGACAAGTAGAACAAGTGCCAAGGACATTTTAATTTGATATTAAAGAGTGTTTAGTAAATATAGTAACAACTTGCAATCTATACTTCAGTAAAGTGGATCTCAATATACTTACCTACCTTTATGAATATTGTCACTACTGTGTGAATATTAAATACGTTTAGCTTCATCTGAATTGTTAAATCAACTAAGACCAGCTTTGAATAAAAAAAAAATAAAAGAAAAATATTTTCATACTTGACTTACATAAATATATTGACGTTTTTATAAAAAAAATCTCTCAATTAGACTTTTAGCCTATTATGTTTAAGCAAAAGTAGTTCTCGTTGTAAATTCTTTATAATACGATGGGAAAGTGAATCTCAAAGGCGTAAGATAGAACAAAAAAGATGTAACTGATGTTAACTGTTCGTTCACACGCTCACTTTTTATCGACAGTTAAAATAAAGCAAGCATTTGCTCTTATTGCTTAACCCAATAACTTTCAAAACCGCATACGGTACTGTGCATTACTGAAAGTTTTTGTTTTAATACATTTGACAAGTTACTAAAAATATATATCAAATTTACAGCTATAGTGGAAACACGTCTCGTACAGCTTTTAAATAGACCCAAGTACAAATTTTAGTTTGCATAGAGTTAAAAGTAATAAACATTCGAGGAAATTAAATATTTAATATTTTCATTTACACGCTCTGTTATGATGCAAAGCGCGGTGTAGAGTTTCGCCACTCAACACGCAATGCCTCCAGAATTTGGTGGAAAGTGGGAAAGTGTTTTAATGTGAAGGGAGTTTCTTAACACTAGGATCCCAGGTTCCCTCTGCCTACCCTGCCTGATCCGGATGTATCTAGAGTTTTTATTTATTTTAGCTTCACGCTACAGCGTGACCTAAAAGTAACCTAAAATTCTTGTTTATTTTTGGTTAACATAATATTAGGTTTAGCCTAACTAAATTCTACTAATGACGTTTTGCCAGTACTCTACATACATGTAAATATGAAATTACGTGGTTAACACTCATCTCCTTGTTTAATTAATTAATGCGGCAAACTGATGTATTTATATATACATTTATACTTGCACTATGATGGTTTTACATACTAGAATGTAACTACTACAGTACTCAATTTATAATGGAACTATGTACTGTATTTAGTTGAATTCTTTAGGGAGAACTCATTATGGAGCTCAAATTGGATATTGAAATTCGTAAAAATGACTAAATTATTTGTAATAAGTAAACTTTCTCATCGAACATTTGGTACTAAACTGTTCAGCGTTCCATTATAAAATAAATGAAGTATAGACTTCTATAGTAATTTTTCGTAATCGCAATTTCTGAAATTAAAAATATTATTTTTTTTATTAATAATAATAACTTAAATTACGTCATTATGTACCAAATAAGCTATATATTTTTTACGTAAAACATAAAAAAAAAAAAAAAGAGAGAGAGAATACAATGAAGCAAAATTTTCACAATCACAGTGAATATCATTATTAACAAAATAATACTTAAAGCTGTAAATATGAGGCCAGTCGTGGCGTAAGGGCACACGCGTAACTGTTAACACGACAAGTTAACAGTGGGTTCGATCCCCACTCGAGGAAATGAAATATTTAATATTTTTATTTCTTCGATGTAATATCGAGGCAAAGCACGGGGTTGAGCCACTCCGCCACTCAACACGCAATGTCTCCTGAATTCAGTGGAAAATGCTCTGCCTACCCGCTCTGCTACATGGGGGTTACAGCATGAAACTCAAAAAAAAACTATAAATATTTCATAAATTTATTAAGAAAAATTATCGAAACTATCTTATAATAAACATTGAATAGTAAATAATCACACCGTATATCAAGATATTAATTATAATAATCATGTCACTCCATTCACACCGATTTGTAAATTCTGTCATGATGTATATATAGGCTTTGTCACCGAACTTGCTGCCTGTAAATATTAATAATGTCATTTGCATACATTTACATTATTCATGCTCACAAGACGGTCACCTCTAATAATGAAATTTGACTAAAATTATTTTGTTTTGATTATATTTAATAATGTTAAGAATCCAGTAAGTAATATTATTATTTAATGCGATCATAAATTTAAATTTGATGACAATTTAATTTTGGATTATTGTTTAAATTATAAAATATAACTAACAACTGCTGTTTATATCTTAGCAGATATTATGTAGATATGTTAATACTTTTAAAGATATTTCAGTCTGTTATAACCTACAAGTTTGTTAATAACATCTTAAAGTCCATCAGAAAAGTGACATAACTCTCTTTTTGTGATCTTCTTAACGCAATAAAAAATAACTCAAATTAACCTTTATTTTTCAATCATTATTTAAAAGAAATGAACGCGTTACCAATGAAAACCGTAAAACACGATCCTTATTTGATCGGTGCCTACAGTAAGGAATCAGAATTGCAAATTGGACCAAATCAATGGAGCGCCTCCACTGTTTGTCAAGACTCCAATAAATCTCGCAATCAGGCGCGCTGTTAATAAAACAATAAATGAAGCGTAAAACGCGTTTTTATATTACATCTTTTCAATATACACTTACTTTTATTGAAGTAGGGCTTAGGTGACTCTAAACGCGACAGGTTGTGGGTTCGATTCCTATTCGAGGAATTGAAATATTTCTATTTTACTCTGGGTATAGAGCAAGGCTCGGCGTTGAGTTCTGTCATTCAACGCGCAATGTTTTCAGAATTCGGCGGAAAGTGGAGAACGGAAGTGTTTTTATGGAAACGGAGTGTTATAACACTAGGTCTCCAGGTTCTCACTGCCTACCCTGCTACGTGCGGAAATAGCGTGAAGCTAATATTAGAGAAATTCAAACTAAAATGCAATTATCCTAATGCGTACAAATGTAGGTCATAGATAAAACAGGTTAGTAGGTGATCTAAATATTCACTCAAAAACATCCAACCCGCCTGTACCTGTAGTCCAGTACTTTCAATTTTTATTTGCAAAGGCTAAAAATATTTTTTAAAGGCGACCTAATTATTATTCACTGAGTACCTTCACCGAGTAACTAATTAAAATGGTTTCTTTTTATCGTCCAAATTTTGTGTACACTTGAAAATTAAGTTTACCTAAAAATAACCTCTATATGAGATGTATGATATGTAAGTTTTTTGTTAAATAAAAGCTTATAATTTATATTACGTCAATCGCCCACGTGTAGCCGCCTTCAATACTTTAAAACCTTTAAGGTACCCGTCTATCTTGCAGTGACTTGACTTGTTTAAGTAAATATAATTTATATTTGTTTATTTTCGTGATATATTTATCTATAATACACACCACTCCCACCACTATAACACTGTACATTTGTTAAACACTTCGATATTGTCCTTAAACTAATTAGTTATAATTACAGGGATATATTATAAAAAACAAAATAGTCAAACCGACATTATTATATAAATGAAAATTGCTTTATTAATAACAATATTTTATATATTTGTTTCAATGAAAATTCATTTCCCAGTAGTGCTAATAACGAGCGTCGAGTGCTATTTTTAAGTTATCAATCTACAAAATAAGGACACTTTATTAATATTGCAAAGTGAATAAGAACAAAAAAAAAATGCAGAAAATTGATAAGCTAAAGAATAATGTTTTTGATACTTCAAATGGTGTATCGTAAGTTTTACTATCTAAAGCGTACTTAGCGACCGCACTTTATCTTTATTATATAATATCTTCAAAATTACGAGGATTCTTCCAGTTAGTCTTATCACAAAAGGAGTATAAAATTCATATAATATGTAGTACTCTGTTATTCTTAACTCCTTGTAATGAATTATTATACTTTATTTTTTAGAAAATCTGTCATCAAATTTCCATTTTATACATTTATACACTAATTCTAAAGAAAGGATTCATTTACTGATTCGCTGTGCTGTATAAAGAATTATATAAACAGAACACTACCAATAAAAATATAAAAAATATTTTTTACATAAAACTAAATCTATGAATAGCTGGTTATTTATAGAAAAGTCAAGAGTCTCTAGGCGAGGGTTGGCCCGTTCGTCTTACGATCAATGGCCATCGACTATAAACTTGATGGAACTTGTGATTTTATCTAGGCCTATTAGAAAGACGGATGACCTAATAAGCGTAATCTCAGTAACTACTCCTATATTATTATAGTGAGACAACAACGATTACTTTGATAGATGATGCCTCGTGGCGATATAAAGGAGCTTTGACAAAAAATGGATGATACAGAAGAATAATTATAGTATCATATAACTTGAAACGCGATATTTTATACTTATTTTGTACTTTAAAAAAATCTATTGTACATAAAAAAATTAAGTTTCACGTTGTATCCCGCACATAGCAGGGTAGGCAGAGGGAATTTAGTCTTAAGACACTCCGTTCCCCACTTTCTGCCGAATTTCGGAGGCATAGCGTATTGAGTGGCAAAACTCAACGCCGCGCTTTGCCTCAAAACCAGAGCAAGAAATGGAAATATAAATTTAAGTAAATATTTCATCTCATCGAGTGGGGATCGAACCCACAACCAGTCGAGTTTACACATATACATATACATATATAATATGTATATAAATGACATCACACACAAGAAATAAGTAAAAATGATAGAATAAGCTTAATAAGCTTAGATTAAGCTCACGTATACTTATCCACGGTGGATGCGCCCACGCACAAGTGGGCGAGACGTGCACGTCGACAGTCGTAAATCGCAATAAATACTACATTAAAACATCATCTGTACGGACGTGTGGCTGTAAATATATCCCCTTTGGGATGTTCATATTGTTTTTGTTGTTGATGTTGCTACTGGTTTTAGGACAATAAGTAAAAGTTGAAGCCGAGTGTGAGTTCTATGATTCTATCCTACTAGGAGGAATGAGGTAGCCTTATAATTTTCATATTGCTCGCTGTGATAACAGGACAAAACCCGGCGTTGAGTTCTGCCAATTAGAACAAATTTTCACGAAAAATGAACGGAAAGTGGAGAATTTTGTGTGTTTTCGTACCATGCTATATGCGGGATAGATAGAGGAGGTTGTTGCTAAAAATAAGTAAAAGCGAAACAATGCGTGAAAAAATATGTGAAATACGTACTCAAATTCTTAAATTTATTTTGGTTAGTCTTGACGTATTTTCCTTCTTTTTATGAGTATTGGCCATACACAGTAAAGATATAAAACGAGAGTGAATTATATATACATATATTGTTAATTTAATTTATAGTATATAAAAATAATATATGAATAGGTACAATGTATTTACTATTTATATTTATGCTACGTATTTTTTTTATATTAATTTATCTATTATGTTATATATTTACCATATTTATTCTCTATATTCCAGGTTCACTGAAAGTTTAATTTTTAGACAAACTGACGACAGCCATATATAATAATTTTTATCATGTTTATTAATATTTATGTTCAATTAAATACATTTATATAAAATTTTACTTGCAGCATATATTTTATAATGTGTATATACAAACACAAACTATCAAAGCATATAGAACAAACTAAACCGAGCGTGCGACCGCTCGTGCCACCAGGGATTCCGTGTCGGAACCTCAACCTATTATTTGTTGAGGCCCTCAAGACTTCGGAAAAATCGCCGACCATCAGTACGAACATGCTCGACAATACAAACCAGTTCTCACATACCGTTACATGGAAGTAATTTCTTAAACGCAGTCGCCAGTCACGCCAAACGAATCGAAAGATCTTGAGGTACTCACTCGTCGGACGCCATTTACATACTGAGACTTGAGTACTGGGTACTGGACTGACGTTGACAGAGCGAATGGCGGGAAATTAATAAGAGCGTCGTGCGTTTGAAAATCGAACACCCATTCGGAATGTGCAATGTTTCTAGAATAATTTGTTTATAACATAATAATAGGTTATATTAGGTATTTGGTTTTTTTTTTTATTATTTTTATATTTTATAAGAGAATGCGTTTTAACAGATATTCAATTAAAAAAATAAAATAATAATATGCTGTAAGTTATTATTGCACAATTTAACATAAATAACAGCTAATAAATAACATTTACGTACAACATCCATATTAATTAATATCTCCATCAATAAATAATCTCCCCAACCATTATATAATGAAAGTAATTTATGTAATTATAAATAATAATTAATATATGTATGTATATTGTTTTCGGTGGTGACTTCGGCACATCTACAGGTGGCCACTTGGTATCGGGTATGTCATTGTTTAATATCGCATAGTCTGTGTATAAATATCCCGTGTTATATATTTAACCTGCATGAATCAATCAAGATTCTATTCCAATGTTTGAATCATAGGAATGTTTGGACACTAGCATGATTGCATGAAATCCCTATATAACTTTATATATATCTAGTGAAACAGAACTAACGTGTAAACAGGTTAGTCATAGAAACAAAAACAAAAATGGAATAGCGGAAATCTGCAGAACACTAGAGGTATGTGTTAGCACGCTTTCCTTGTACCAGATCCATATGTGACACATATACCTAGCATAGAAACAAACGTACGTGTAAAAAACTCTGCCCTATTATTCTGCTTTTCTGCTATTTACGACCCTATGTGTTTTTTTTATCCAACAAAATATGACCAGTTGGATTAAATGTCGCATCCATAACTAGTCGTGTCTAGAATAATTATTACAAGATTCCGAAACGGTACATGTTCTCTATGTGGAATCGTAATTTGTAAATAAACATGCGTTTAAAAGGTTTATTTTTATTTCATTCTTGTATAAAAACTAGTAAGAGAAAATAGTTTTTTCTTCATATATTATTACGATTGTTATATTATTAAAAATCAAATCAAATAAATCAGCATCACGCTGTACCCCACACACTGCAGGGTAGGTAGAAGGAACCTAGTGTTAGGACACTCTGTTCCCCACTTTCCGTATGTCGTATTCTGGAGGCATTGCGCGTTCAGTGGCAGAACTAAACGCCGCGCTTGTCCTCGACACCAAAGCGAAGAAATGGAAATATAAATTTAAGTAAATATTTCATCTCCTCGAGTGAGGATCGAACCCACAACCAGTCGGTTTACAGTCACAATTTGTGCTCCTGCGCCACGACTGGCCTCTTATATTATTCGGAGACCTTAACGTAAAAAATTCAAAATATGTTATATTTAATTTGACCATGCTGATTTTCGACATACGGCTATTTAATTTGACACAATAACATTATTTTGTGCCATCACTGTGCTCGACACATGCCAATTTTCATTAACTAAATTGAACCCATACAATTTAGGGACTTTGGTAGAATATAAATGACTATGTAGATAAAAAGATCCTGTCTCATTTGATTAAAATAAAAAAAATATATATATACTGAAATAGATTCAGTAAAGAAAACCGCAAATATTTGTTTCATTGTGCTTATTATGTAATAATGTCTTTAAACTGACGCCACTTCGTTTTCGTCCTGAGTGTTAGAAACTCTTTACAAAATACCAGAGGCTTATTCTAGGAAACTTACGTAGATTGACTTCTCCATAACTTTTTACAAAAAAAAATAATGGTATAAAATCTCACTAATCTTATATTGCATCTGCTGTTATTCTTATTAGATTACAAGTGCCTATCTGCAAAACTTATTCTTATCTCATCACCAAAGA
Source organism: Heliconius himera (assembly GCA_021202915.1). Lineage (NCBI taxonomy): Eukaryota > Metazoa > Arthropoda > Insecta > Lepidoptera > Nymphalidae > Heliconius > Heliconius himera. Next base: position 135,563 of record JAJHJA010000353.1, read on the forward strand.
AATAAAGTGAAACAACCAAACGCTTCACAGCAATTTGACAAAAAATATATAGAAAAACGTTTCAATTGTATCCAATTATAATATATTAAAACAAAATTATATCAGTGTAAAAGAAAAATTAAAATTTATAAAATTATTTGCAATCGCTCCAATTATAAATGCATAAAACATTCACGATGTGAAGGAAATATTATAGTTACGAGAGATGCACAAAAACTCGCCATGCGTGCAGCCTAGCGATGGCCTAGATATAAGAATAGCACTTAGTGGTTAGGTGCATTAGAGTGTTCTCCTGCCGCTCCTTTTTCAGGTCATCTTTTAGATTAGGCATTGTGCAAATGGAGCCACATATCAATGGGTCACTTCGCAGAAATCTCTTCACATTCTGTAAGTTATGTAAGTTCGTTTTTTGTCCTAAATTACATATTGTATGTATTTTAGGCAAAAGCAGCATTCATTTTGAATAAGGATTGAATTTGACGCGGCAATCAAAAATAAGAATAAGCAAAAACGTGAAAGATAAGACAAAAATATATTTACATACTTTAAGAATACAAATTTGTTTATTTTTACCCTAAAAATAACTCGTGTGACACAATGCTAGATGTACCTTACATTGTAAGTATGAGATATACAATGTAATTACCAGAGTGCCGCTGAGAAATTTCTTATATTTTATAAACTTACACCTGTCCATTATAAGCGACATGATCTTTGCGTTCTCGTGTTGTCGTGCTACTTAAAGGATTCCATAAAAAGCTTCTTTTTTACTCGGATAAAACCTGACGCGGTATAAATATTTGTATTTTATCCAGATTAAATATGGAGTAAACAAAGTTCCACGTGGAATCCAAGCAAAAAGCTTACATATTTCCCAGGCAATTTCCATGAATTATTAGTATACAATTCTCACAGTAGTTATTACTATTTATAGACAGAAAAAGTATTACGATTAAAAGATTTTCTTAATTATGTGAAAATTTCCTGATCAATCACTTTATACCATTTTTTTTTTCATCCTTGACTCCCTTTTTTTGACAAAATAAGGAAAGTATATAGTAAAAATTGTTTTGCTATTATTATATTAAAGCTACTAAAGGGTTAATATTTTTTTAAAGTCAAGCTTAAATAAATTCTCTCTCAAGGATTTGCCGGTGATAACGTTAAAATCCTTTTACGCTATCAAAATCCAAAACTCGTGGCCTTCTTTGTGCCTTTTAACTTTCTATCACCAACCTACAACCTTCAGCTGTAGAAATAATTTACACATCATTTTTGCCCCGAATGGGTATCGAACCCACAGCTTTGTACAGTTAATAGGGTCGCCACGGAAGCGAATAATATCTTTACCTTCACGCGTTCCTCATTGAAACACAACACTCGTTATATCTTCTTAGAAGTTAACTTTAGCGCCGAGTTTCTGTAATCAATATGTATGGATATCGTATATTATACTTTCCGCTTCTCACCTGTCATAGTCTATTGATACTGGACATCTCGTATCATATTCATTATCCGTAGAAATGATGTATTGACCTTTGTTGCTTGCGAATCCTTTGTTCATTGCGACGTGAAAAACCCAAATAATCAACGAAAATTCTTATACGTATATCTTCTTTTTTTTAGCTTTAGGCTGTATCCCGCATGTAGGAGGGTAAGCAAAGGGAACCAATGGTTAGGACATTTCGTTCATCATTTGCGTTGTCTTGTATATCAGAGCAAGGAACGAAAAATAATATATCCCCTCGAGTAGCAATTGAATCCACAGTCGCTGAGGTTACAGTCAGATGATGTGCTGTTGCGTTACAATGGCGAATCATATTGTAAATATATTTAACATTCATATATGTATTTAAAAATATTTTATACTGTACATTAAATCAACACAGCCTTAAGCGTCGTGCGAACATCGTAAAAACCTGTCATTAGCCTTTGTAATTAGACTTGTACATGTGTCCCATAAACAAGATGAGATTTCAAATCAAAGATATATATTTTTATCTCTTGAGCCAAGCCGCTTGTAGATTGCATAACAAGCCCGTTCTCGTATACCTACTCATTGCCAACCAGAAATACTTGCTGCAACTCCGCTCGATAAACTTTGAATCCACAACTTTACCTATATTTGGAAATGTCAAGTGTTGTAAGAAAAAAACTCCAGACTACTACAGCGAACGAACCGCGACCCTGATTTTGTGTGACCTAATTGATTTATGCAGATAAATTATTCTCGTGGACAAATTGTGAATTGAGGTTGGATTTTTTTATTGAAGTTACTACTTATGAATATAAATGAAGTTGAAATAATTATGCAAGGAAAAAACACGTCATACTTATGCATTGCCTTATTGTTGTCATATATCGCTCATCAAATTAAAAAGTCCAGCAGACTCTGAAGTACCCATGAAGCGCTTTGGTTTTTGTTGAAACAATAATATGGATTTAGAGGCCTGTGGTGGCTCTAGGACACTAGCGTGCGACTGTAAATGTGACAGGTTGTGGGTTTGATTCTCATTCAAGGAAATCAAATATTTTTTTTTTCCTCGCTCGGTAACGTCGGAAAGCGCGGTGATTAATTTTGTCACTCATCACACAATGCTTTTAGAATTCGGCGGAAAGTAATGTACAGAAGTGATCTTAATGAGAACGGAATTTCTTAATACTAGATTCCTAGGTTCCCTCTGCTTACAACAACTGCATACAACATGAAGCTAAAAAATAGATTACAGTATGAAGTATAGTACTGTTAAAAAGTTTCTAATCTAAACATTTACAATATTTAGAATTATTGATTGAGTAAAATATTAGAAAATATCAAATATATTCTTAGAAGTCTTTAAGTAACATGTTTGACCTTCTTACAATTCACAAGATTGGTGATAGAGTTGGCGATTATGGAGGCCACTCCATCAATTTCAATATTACTATTAAAGACTAGTAAAAAATGTTTAATATTTTCTGTTTTTTTACTATTTTTTTTAGCTTCACACTGTATCCCGCACATAGCAGAGTAGGCACAGGAAACCTAGTATTAAGACACTCACCTAGTATTAAGACACACATGGTAAATACCTCAAAACTTTTAGATCGAAAATATGAAATTATATAATCTTTTTCTAAATAACGTATCATTAATAAGTAAGCACTAGCGAAGTTCCAGTATAATACACGTGGGAGGAATGTAACAGTCATATTATGAAAAGGTTGCAATAACTCACATTGTTCATTTGCTAGATATCCCTCGGTTATAATATCTTCAATTTTTTTCATATCGTTTTATTATTATACCAACAACAGTTACAATGGCAATAAATTAAACCTTTAAATTAAAACTGACTACTAAACACAAAAATAAACTGATAAGAAATCAAAAATCTATGGTTATAAAATATTCGGTCAACATGAAGGTTGTTCAAAAATATCCTTAAACAAAGAAACGTCTAATTTTGAACAAACGTGATTTTCCTGATCCCACAAAAGCAATTTCAAGGAAAAAAGAATCTCAAAATTAAAGTTTCCTAATTTATACTCGTGAATCAATTAATATGGAATTATTCGCTGCCGGCTACAGCCAGATTATCTTTGAAAAGCTCCCAACATTTTGCCTTATAAATCATACAAAGAGACTAATTAAGATATTTCCAAAAAAAGCATGAAAGCATAAGCTTAATATAATTCCCAGTTCGGAGAAGAAATAATTAAGTGATATATTATGAAGATACTGCATAAATAAAAAAGATAAAATTGCATCATAGGTTAGTCAGAACAAGTTGCCGATGAGGTCACTTCCAGCCGGACTGGTTGTTTGTACATAAGATATACGATGCCTTCACATTAAATAAAAGCCGATGCATAATGTTATTGTTAATAATATAAAAGGGATTGTCGTGGCGCTGGAGCACAAGCGTACGACTGTAAGCGACGGTTTCAATTCCCACTCGAGGGAATGAAATATTTAATATTTTGTTTTAAAAAAATATAAAACCTTTTTTTTATTTGAATATAATCTACAATATTCACAAATTGTGCACACTACATAATTTTGGTAGTACGATCCATGTTCGACGATGCATATCCTTCAATCAAGATACGTTATAATATTATTAACATAGCAGTAAAGATCAAGGATTACGTCCAAATACCAATAATTAAAATTAAATTAGCTTCACGCTATATCTTGCACACAGCAGGGTAGGCAGAGGGAACCTAGTGTTAAGACACTCCGTTCCCCACTTTCTGTCGAATTCTGGAGGCATTGCGTGTTGAGTGGCAGAACTCAACGCCGCGCTTAGCCTTGACACCAGAGCGAAGAAATGGAAATATAAATTTAAGTAAATATTTCATTTCCTCGAGTGGGGATCGAACCCACAACTGTCGCGTTACAGTCACACCCTTGCGCCCCTGGGCCACGACGGCCTCGAAATTACTAAATTTAAATTCTGCTTGAAATTACTAAAATTAATTTAGAAATGATCGTTGCATTATTGATAGCCCATATTCAACGTTGTAACAGGCCTACATTACAAGTCTTTAATACGTTTAAGGTACAAACAAGAAATATAAAACAAAATTAACTTTATGATCTTACTGTATAAGGTAAGAAATTTTCCAGAAGTTTCTAAATTGCCGTACAGTATACAGCAACACAGTACTGGTACAGTATTACGCATTTACCACACGTTGAACTTATTTACCGACTTCCGATGTAATCAGCTTATTAGCTCTTTATAGTAGCTAGTTAAGAGTTTAATCTTTGAGATTCTATGTTATTATTTTATGACGTCGTTGTAACAGTTTAGCAATTTGTTATGAGAATAATCGTTTAGTTATTTAATAACCGTCTTTTGTGTGTACACAATGTATACACATTCAATCTGGGGAACTTTGACATATACGAGCGATATTAAATACTATGTCTTAAAATTTTATGCACATTGCAAGAGGTTTTTTTGTTTTAGTGGTCTCATAATGTTTTTTACCCATATACATTCAAATAAACCTTTTGAAACACATTGATATAGAAGAAAATCTAAATTTAGTAGTCTGTCAAAGTCTGTCTTGGTTATATTGGTTCATTTTATTTTATCAGCTTCACGCTGTATCCCGCACATAGCAGGATAAGCAAAGGAAACCTAGTGTTAAGACATTCCGTTCCCCACTTTCTGCCGAATACTGGAGGCATTGCGTGTTATGTGGCAGAATTCAACGCCGCGCTTTGCCTCGACACCAGAGCGAATAAATGGAAATATAAATTTAGGTAAATATTTCATCTCCTCGAATGTGCATCGAGTTCCCTCTGCCTACCCTGCTATCTTCGGGGTATAGCGTGATGCTATGTTAAATATATAACAACACTTTATTAAAACTGTTTTCTCTTAGATCATATAATTATATATTTATACATATGTATATGACGCTAATCGTTGTTGTTTTTGTTTTCTCAAATAATTTAATACTTAATTATGTAAAACTAGTTAAACTATGTAAATTACACGTTGCTACAATTAAATACTTTTTATTAAGAAAAACCTACTAACACTTAATCACCGTCCACAAGCCTACTATTATCTACATACAAATCACAGGAATTATCATAGTGTCAGTCTGTGACGTCGCTCGTCGGAGCACTTACACGGCTAATTCGCCCTTTATCTCTGGCCCCTTAATTGAAACGTCCATACAGTATGTGTGTGAAACATTTACTATGTAATTGAAATTTGATTTTGAACGCTTCAGGCGTTGTGTACTTGCATTCCTGTCATAATATTATTCATGGAGAAAATAAATTGCTAGTCTCATAGAAGGAAATATAAACAGCGCATATTCGCTAGGACGGTCGTGGCGCTAGGGTACGAGCGTGTGACTGTGAATGCGATAGGTTGTAAGTTCGATTTCCACTCGAGGAAATGAAATAATTAATATTTTATTTTCTTCGCTGTGGTGTAGAGGCAAAGCACGGTGTTGAGATACGCCACTCAACACGCAATGCCTTTAGAATTCGGCGGAAAATGGGGAATGGAGTATTTTAATACTAGGTTCCCACTGCCTACCCTATGTGCGGAATATAACGTGAGGCTAAAGTAAAAATAAACGGATAGATTATATTTGGAACATTACATTCAGAATGATTATTTTAAATTTAATACTGTTTAAGTAAATAAAGTAAGCAATATCTTCTCTCACTTTATTTACTTAAACTACTACTGTATATTGATATAAGTTTTTACTTTGTTACAATTTTAGATATAAATTGTTTGATCTTATTTTTACACTCACGGCATCGTCGTTAAAGCAAACATACGAAATGCTTAGCGAATTTAAAACCTTTACGAACGAAGAGTTCTGCTTCCTTCGCAATCAAGTTCTTTAAATATTTATCTATATATTCAAAAGAAAAATATTGTGAAATATTTTTTGAAGGTATTAAATTCTTATGTTTTTGTAGCTACTGTACGTTTTTATATTACTAATAACAAAATAATATACTAATCTTTACTCAAATAATTTTTAATTTAGCCTCGTTACGTTAACGTAAGGTTATCTTTGATCTAATATTTGTAGATGTGAAATGAGCCCGAATTCACAGTTAAGCCCCCTCTTAAAGGATTAAGGATTGTTTAAGGATTATACATAGTTTAAGTGTACACAAGACTAAGTCTTGTGTACACTTAAACTATCTTCATGCATTTATTATATAGGTATATGCTCTTTAAATTACATTATTTTTTCAATCATAAATCACTGTTGAGGTTTGGTATACAATTTCCCATATTGGCGTTATAAATTTAAAAATAGGATATTATAATGTAATAAGGTCTTAAATTTTAGTATTTTACATAGTAAATGTTATATAACGTGATAGAATGTGGGTTCGATTCACACTCGAGTAAATGAAAAATTTAATATTTTCTTTTCCTCGCTCTGGTAACGAGGTGAAACTCGGCGTTGAGTTCCGCCACTCATCACTCAATGTCTCCAATATTCGGCGGAAAGTGGGTTATCGAAGTAATTTAATGGAAACGGAGTGACTTAACATTAGGACCCAAGGTAAACCCCGCCCACCCTGCGATGCGCGGGATACAACGTAAACCTAAAAAAAAACAAAATAAATATTTAAACTAATTCAATGCAACGATACTTGAATATTATACAAATAAAAAATATTTTTTTGCGTACATATAATAATTGAATTTATTGCATACAAAAACGTTTGACTCGAAACGTTGCAGCTTCCATTAACTTTATTATTTCGTAAAAGATATTGTTCGGTCTTCACTCAGCTATCGTGTTTTTACTTGTTGTAGGAAAATTTTATTTCTATCCCTCAGAGTTTTTACAGTTCAAAGAGAATTTAAATGCTGCTCATTTCAATAAAAGCTACCTTAGCTATGCTTGCAACGTTCCTATATAAAACCTATTTTACATACACGTGTCTTAGTCACGTTGTCTGTAATGTTATATTTTATGTATTTTCATTTAAATGTACATTATAATAATTAAACTTAAATTTTGTTCTTATTAAAAAGTTTTTAACTTTTATTTGGTTATGCCCTGAAAATGATTTTAATGTTACAACGATGCCGGCGGTATAAGTGATACATACGTTAATGCTTCTATTTCAAATTGTTGTAGGTTCGAATCTTATCCGGATAATTAATTAATTTTAAAATACTTATTTAGTGTGGAATAACACTTTAAAAATGTTTTAAAATAATTCATTTTATTTTTAATAAAAAAAAATAATGAGGCCGTTTAGGCGTAGCGGGCATAGTGTCGGATTGTAAAAGTGACAATTGTGTGTTTGATTCCTACTCAGGGAACGAATTTTTACCTTTATTATCTCGATCTGGTGATAAGAGAAATCGCGGCGTTAAGCTCCGCTACCGAAACAATTATTTTTGATACAAGAGTAATATTTAGTTCTATATTATTTAATTATTTACCTCGTCACGTATTACATCATACATTATACTAGTTAGCGCTAACCAAACTTAGATAATGTTAGGATAATTCCCCCAGGGAGTGATTGTGTTGCGCTCTGCGAACATTTATTAGGTGACCTACTGCGTAACCGACCATTTATATTAGAACTATTCAATCTCTTATTAGTAGAATAAGAGCTGAATGTTTAGCGGTAATTGGATGGACGTAGGTTCTAATTGTAGATTTATATTCTTTGAAGTAACTTATAGGATAACTTTATAGAATACAAAGTTTTCTTTTAACATATTTAATTGTTTATTTTTATAACTACATATTAAGGCGCAATGCCAATGACTGCAGAGGCGATGCATTTCTATTAATACTCTCTCACTCTCACAAGATCAGTGACGGCGTTAAGTTACGTTAGCGGAGATTGGGTATGTAAACCAACGACCTTACTTGAACGGGAAGTGGACGACAGTCATTTTCCACTTTACGCTTACGTGTTAGTCAAAAATGTAATTTTCCATTAGATACGTTAAGAGCAAAAAAAAACATTAAATCATGTTGTTATTAAATATGATCATCGCATTATTACTAGAAGAATACCTAAACTTTATCTAATACTAAAGGTCCTAAGTAACAAGGCCGTAAGATAGTTCTAGAACACTCAAGTTCAATCGCTTAACCCTGAACTTGTCAAGGCAATCCATTAGCGGGAATGATTATTATATTATATGAAACGTTTTTTACGTCATTTTAGACACAAGTATGTATTCTTTGGTTGTTTCAAATGGTTAGAAAATATTATATTCTGAAAATTTGTACCGTTTATATGATAGCATGTATGACTTTATATTAATTAAGATACTTTTTTCTTAAAATATAATGCTTATAAGATAATATAAAAAAAAAAATAATATAGATAAAAAATATATAAGAAGATTTAAATTTAATTTTAATATTCTTTCTGTAATAAAACGAATCCGACTAATTACAGTAGATAAGCATTAACAAAATGAATCCGTATTCGTAGCACACCCTCCTAAAGCAAAGCCATTCAAAAATTCCCAAAATATATTACTTTTTGTATTCAAATTTTAAGCCCCCATTTACTTACTTGCCAAAGGCACCTTATATCAAAGGCGAGCAACCCTCAACGCATGTTCGGCCCTGAACTTGTCAAGTGCTTCCATTAGAGTAAATTATTACGGGAGACAGCGTTTCTATTTACAATGAGAGAGAAATATCACCTCTTATAACTTCCCATGAGTTGCTGTAAAGATTTTTGAGTAGGTAACTTAAAATTAATTCAGTTATAAATAATTTTGGTTCGTTTTATTAAAGAAGAATAAACAGTTAAATATATACATTGTACAAACATACATACATAAAAAAAACTAACAAAAAAATTAATCTGATTAAAAAAAAGTTTTAAAAACTGTCTTAATTTAAGATCATTGCATAATAACTAATAATAAGTATAAGTATAGCATCTACATTTAAAAAAAATATATACTACCTACTTTATAAGAAATAATTGTTTGATATTTGAATTCAAAATATTTCGAATATTTTGACAGTCATGTTACAAGCCACTAGAACCTCATATCGACGTACGTATATATTTTATTATAAAATCGATAGCCGGGACGTTTGTACATATTCATGAAAATTGATATTAATAAATATTCTGTTAAATCAAATCATAACATATCTAAATATTTTGCACAGGTATTTCAGTTCTTAGAAATGGTCTTAGAATAAAATATATAAGATTGGGATACAAGTACATATTATAAATATTTTTTGTACGAGTAGGTAGGTATAAGCACACATTATGTTTTTACGTTCACAAAAAAGGCACCTTCAAATCGGTGACCCTGAACCTGCCAAACAGTACAATACCGCAAATTGTTCCATAAATATTTATTGACGTCATGTAATAAGGTAATATCGAAATAAGTGATGGTGACAGCATCCATTTTTTAAATTTACATAATTATAAAAAATACATAATATCTTTTATTTTTAGTAAGATAACTACTCCTACTACGAATATGCTGCTTTTAAAGTAATCTATATATATAAAAGGACTTGTGCTGACTGACTGAGGTAAGACGCACGCACAGCCGTAACCGCTGATGTTATAAACGTGAAATTTGGGCAGATGTTTATTTTCATATTCTGGACATCCACTAAGAAAGGATTTTGAAAAATTTTAACCCTAAAGGGATGAAATAGGGGTTGAAAGTTTGTATGGATTTTTTTTTTATCTATACCGATTTTTATAAAATTTGAAATTCAGACTCTTAAAAATATTTCATTGAACACGTGTTTCATGGTTTTTTAGAATTCACCTCCTAAAGGTGCAAATAAGGGGTTGAAAGTTTATATGGAAAAATCTTTAAATCACCACCGATTTTTATAAAAAAAATAATTCAGACTGTTAAAAATATTTTATTGAACACATGTTTCGTGGTTTTTTTAGAATTCAAATCGTCCAAATAAGCGGGCGAAGCCGCGTGCGCCCTCTAGTCTGTTATAGTTCACAAAATTGCTTTATAGTTGGCGTATTGTTTTTCTCCGTATAGCAGAGTATGCAGAGAGAATCTAGTGTTCAAACTCAATGACTGTATGAATTTTGACTACCAGAGCGAAAACAATTACAAAATAACATATTTTTTATTAAAATGGCCATCTCAATTACTATAGAACCAAATAAGAAATATATTATACTTATTACGGTTACAACATAAATGTGACCTTACAAACCTTCCGGTCACTATCACGCAGACCAAGTGATAGCAACAACTTGTGAATATCTCGATCAATCGTTTCTGTAAGATAAGATCTGATATCGATAGTTTAAATAATATAATTATGATTTTTTTAATTATTATTTTGCTGCGATTATTAAAATCAGCTTCACGCTGTATCCCGCACACAGCAGGGTTGGCAAAGGGAACCTAATGCTAAAACACTCCGTTCTCCACTTTCTGCCGAATTCTGGAAGCATTGCGTCTTGAGTGGCAGAACTCAACGCCACGTTTAACTTCGACACCAGAGCGAAGTAATGGATATATAAATTTAAGTAAATATTTCATCTCCTCGAGTGGGGATCGAACCCACAACTAGTCGGTTTTACAGTCACACCTCGACTGGCCTCTATTATTACTTTGAATTATTTTCATAAGCAACTAGGACATTTAATTTTTTCCGTTCTCTTAGAAGGAATCCTCTTTTGACTCTACTCCCTAGGCTAGTCTAAGGCATAGCGTGTTGAATAGCGGAATTAGACGCCGCGATCAAAGCGAAGAAATTAAAATATTAAATATTTCGACATATATAAACTATTATATAATATCTAATTCCGCTATTCAACACGCTATGCCTCCAGAATTTATATAAGTTACTTTTTATTGTTAATTGCCGCGGGATCAGGATTTGCGCGGGAAAAATCGTTTAGCTCCCCTCCCAAATACTCGAAGAAAATAACCAACTGTTTTCCTTATTTTTTTGCGAGCACAAGAAAATGAAATTCCATAGGTTAAGATTACAATATATTTTATGTATCAGTATAGATTAGTATATTACAATGTTTTTGACATTTGTTATATGTTTTATGTATATGTTTAAAAAAATAATTTAATGTTTACATTTTTCAACAAAGAATGCTTTTGAAGTCAGAATTCTTGCGGAAAGTACTGCCTATGTTAAGCTGAAAAATTGATATTTATTGTTATATAGTTTTAAAATATTATAAAATACGTACACAACATACATAGCATTTCATTGATCTTGTATATATTACATTATAAAAGTTTATAACAGAAAAATGATTGCTTAACCTTCAATTACCGCTCCATTTAGATCCTAAAGGCTGTGATACAACACCTATACAATTAAATATTTAGAATTAAACGCCCCAAGCCACACATAATACAGTATTACGTATAAGGTCACGTTACTTCAAAGAAAATTGTGCTATAGTGAAATAACAGAATGTAATAAAATACAATTAAGTTAAATTACATGTTGAAATGATTGTTTGTTTCTAAAGACGTTGGTTAGTGAAAGTACCATAATTAAATATACAGATTTATAATTTTTGTAATTTATTCGCCCATATATTCGCGACGTTTGTGAATTCGTTACTCACTCGGGGCTATTAAAAATTTTGCATTTTTTTCTTTTCATTTTCCGCTCTGGTAATTTATGAGATACTTATGAGTTACGTAGTGTTTTAACACTATGGTTCCATGTTCCATCTGCCTATCCTGTTATGTGCGGGATACAGCGTGAAGCTAAAAAATGATCAATAATATACTTAATCAATTGTTAAAGACACTGTTTTCTAAAGTTTTAACTCGACTTGAACATCTTGAACCTCGAAGAGTCACGGGCTCGGGTACCGCTACGTGTTATTTTTATATGTTTATAACATTTTCTTATCATTAACTGTCTTATCTAATTGATATAAACAAAACATTCTAAGTGTCAAATTTATTATTATACTTCATGCACAACATTCGGCGTACTAAATAATGAGTAGACCAGTCTAGACAGCTCAAATTACTATTATCTAATTATAATAATAAGCTATTTGGTTATAAGTTTGCAGCCTTGAAATGCGTACCGCATTAAAAAATATGTATATATCGTATATATATATATATATATATATATATATATATATATATATATATATATATATATATATATATATATATATATATATATATATATATATATATATATATATATATATTCGATTTTCTTATATAATAAATATTTAGATTTTTATCTGGCTGGCTGATTCTTATATGTGGTAAATTTTGTTGAATTAAAAAAACTATTTACTCCATTTGGCTTTGATCCACTTCTCATAATATAATTTATTACAAACATACGTTGTCAGTATCGGGGAGAGAGATATCACGAGTTACGGAACTCAACCCCGTGCTTTACATGTTTATAAATAATAGTATAATTGCCTATACTAATTGGTACTTACTAAATAAACATCGCTATCGTATCGTGTCGCAGTGGGAAAATGTCTGGCTGTAATCGTTGTGGTTGTGGACTCACTCCTTCTCTCTCCTGTCTTCTACTTAATACGCAGTGTTGTGAATTCAATATGGAAGTAGAAAACGGAGTGTCAGCAAATTCTCTATGCCGACCATGTTGTATGTGATTTTGAAACATACACAAAATTTTAAAGAAAGTAGCTATAAAAAGTAAAAAATAGACAAAGAACTAATAGTGTTTGTTATAATTTGCTTTGCTATCGGCATCTGTACCAAAACTGATACAGATAATTCCATTAGCTTTGGTTGTTATACGTCTTTATGACAAAGCGAAATCGTGAACGTAATACTAAACTTTTTATTTTTTCCCAATACTTCATTGTTTACTTGGTCAAATACAAATTAGAAACCGTACTGGTGAAATAGGAAGTGTATTTTTAATTATCTTGCGTAGGAGTTGCCTCATCAGGTCGCTAATTAACTAATTACCAAAAATATGATATTCTTAAAGCTGTTATTTGCATTACTTATACAGTGTATCGTTTAAACAGGAAGAAAACTGATATTATATTAATTTTAAGTTTATATGTACCCTAATTTTCCACATAATTTGCACTAAATATTATTTTGCGTTATATTATTCATCTGAGTTATAAACTTACATACAGACAACACCGCATCTATCAATAGTGTAAAAACTAGGGGTCGCAATATCGGACCATTTAAGCAAAACCGGGATTTTCGATATCGACTTCAGAAAAATCCCGGGATCCCGGTTTTTTCGATATTTTCGATATTTTAGTTTTTTGTACCAAAATTAATAATTTTTCAAGCCTCTTCTTGTTTTTAGAGTTAAGTTAGGTATTTTTAGGGAAGTAGTAAATTAAATTATATTTACTAAATAAAACAATTTTTAATTATAATAAACAGTTTAATAATAAATCACTTTAGTAATAATATTTATCAAATTTACTACAAAAAAAAATATAATAATTTGCTACGAAAAATATCTTATAGGCTTATTATTTAACAACATATATTTTACAGGGTTATTGCAGCGATGGGCGGAATTTTACAAGGAGATGTATGAATGTGATGACGCCTCAGTCTCAAGTAGCAGCGAAACGCTGAGTCTTGGTGTAGCTGATGGCGAAATCAGTGTAAAAGAAGTTGAGAGTGCAATACTAAGTCTGAAATGTGGTAAGTCAGCGGGAGCAGATGGAGTTACTGCCGAGATGATCAAATATGGTGGGCTACGCGTCTTGGACTTGTTCTGGTTTGTGTGCAATTTATGCTGGAAATCGGGGGAGGTCCCAGACAATTGGCGAGATGCGGTCATCGTGCCTTTGTATAAAGGCAAAGGTTCACAGATAGACTGCACAAGCCATAGGGCTATCAGATTAGCTTAGATAGTAAAGTTTATACTAAAGTTTTAGCGAGAAGAATGCAAGACAGATCTGACAGGCTGTTGTGGGAGGCTCAAGGAGGCTTTAGACCTGGAAGAGGGTGTATGGATCAGATCTTTTCCCTCTGTATTTACGGAAAAATTTTTGGCCGTTAACCAAAAAGTTTTCTGTGCTTTTGTGGACTTGGAAAAGGTGTTTGACAGAGCGAAATTATGGGAGATACTACTCCGGTACAATGTGAGCGGACCTTTGTTGCTGGCTGTAAAGTCTCTTTACAAAGATCACCCAGCCTGCATGCGAGTAGGAGCTGGCATGTCGCCCTGGTTTGACATCCGATCGGGTGTTAAACGAGGTTGCGCCATGTCAGCTTGGTTGTTCAATTTGTATTTGGATAGCTGTCTCCAAGGAGTGAAGCAAAGTGAAATGGGAGTGAAAGTAGGTGACCTGAATGTGAATTGCCTGTTGTACGCAGATGATGCAGTGCCTATTGAATCATCAGAATGCGAGTTGCAGGCATTGGTCACCACTCTGAAAGAATTGAAATTGAAAGTAAATATAATGGTCTAAGCCTCAATGCGAATAAGACAAAGGTTCTGATTTTGAAAGAGATGAAGAAAGGACGGAATGCAAGATTAGTGTAAATGGAAAGATATTAGAACAAGTGAATGAAGTGGTATACTTGGGAAGTATGCTCAGTAGAGATGAAAGATGCGAGATGGATGTGGAAAGGCGTATTGCTGCCGGTAACAAGGTTAACGGAGCCTTAGTTGCATTGATGAGATGGCGAAACGTCAGCACAACTGCGCGTTTGGCCGTACACAATGCCGACCGACTCTGTTATATGGCAGCGAAACGTGGGTATTACAGAAGAAGAATTAAAGAAAGATGAATGCCGTGGAGATGCGATCTCTTCATAGGATATGCGGAGTCAGCTTAGCGGATCGAATCCGCAATGAAGAGGTACACAGAATGGCAGGTACTAGTGAGAATGAAGAAGAACTCTGGTTTGGGCGCGTCGAACAAATGAGTGATGAAAGAATGGCAAAAAAGATTTATGATGGAAAAGTGAGCGGTAAGAGAGGTAGGAGGAGATCTCGGTTGACCTTCGAAAACAAGATCAAAGATACTGGAGGAAGGTCACGTAAAAAGCATGAGGACGAGGCGAAAGAGGTATGTAGAGACCGTAGCGTTTGGCGCTCCGTTCTGACTACCCCGCTAGGGATAAAGCGTGAAGTTTGTTATAACATATATATCATATAAATCAATATTAACGAAAAACAATAATGACACCTGGAACATCGATGGGCAAGAAAAGCTTGCAACAACGACGTGCAACAAAGACGCGCAACAACGACGTGCAATGAAAAATACGGTATTCGTACGTTCGTTGGTCGGGTCGGTCAAACTCGGTTAATGTCGTAAAATTCCAAATTTTGAGGAAAACTCATCGCTTACTTTTGCCGATGTATGTTATGTACCATTATATATCTTAAATAAGCCTGAATTTAATAGCAGGCATGTTTTAATTCGAGTAACTAACTTTTAACTTTCTAAAATCCGAAAATATCGAAAATCCCGGTTTCTTGTAAAATTAAAACCGGGATTTTAAAGACCTATATTTGGTCCGATATCCCGGGATTTTTGAATCCCGGGATCCCGGATTGCGACCCCTAGTAAAAACATTGAAACAAACAGAAGTTTTACTTAGTCTTAAATCTAGATTAGACATATGAATAATGTTATAGAACATAAAAGCTACAGATATCCTTGAGAATCACTAATAGAAGATTCATGGAAGAACACAAACATTTCAAAAGCTTGTTATCGTAGAACCACAGCCAATTTCAATTTCAGTCTGAACTTATGTAGAATTTCAATTATTTAAAGTTTGTTTTAAGACGGCAAATTATAAAAAGGTGTTTCTGCTATCTGTGACTGTGAGAAACGTTCTTGGAACTTTTTAAGAGCTTTGTACTAAGTTTAAATGAGATTTGAACTTGAATATGATTTAAATTTTCTATGTTCCTTGACCTTAAACTAAAGTATTCAAAGATTATTCGTATTGCTTATACATAAGTACATGTACTACTTATTTACATTAAATATTTAATACATACAACAAGGCTATTCATCAAAAATATATTATATTTTTTTTATTTAGCTATCTTATTTTTTTTTCAATTATCATATATCATATGTTCATTTAAGTTACGTATTGATATTTTTTCACTACACTTTTACTTAGTATTTAAATTCCATAATATGCATATTTCCATAAATTCCATATTAGCAGCAATAAAGGCGTCGCATGTGTGTCACAATATCCAAGATCCAGAGGTTAAGTAACTGAAGTTTAAAATAATGAATATGAAAATTAAAAATGTAAATTAAATTTGATTTGAATGGATTTTCTCGATTATTGCAATTTCAAAAGAACTCTTTAATCACTTATATTTGGTACTAAACATTTTTGGAAACTCGACGTTTCGAATACTTTGCAGTAGTCCGTGGAAACAAGTAGACGGTAGCAAACTACCGCCAACGATTTCTTAATTGCCGCCTGGATACAGAATAACATGACCGTATCTTGTGGTAGGCTTAAGATAAAATATTTTTTTTCATGAGTGGGTCCCAGGTGGTAGAAAGTTCAACAGTCTTCTCCGTTGGACTTATCAGCTATACGCTCTAACATTTCGACTACGACTTCGATACATGGCTATTTTTGACATCGGACATGTGTTATTTCAACAACGCTTCTTTTTGCTTGATCAATGTATAATACGCCACAGTTACGGTCTAGTTTATGAAGATTTATTTGGATTTAAATATACGCCTGCACACTGCAAGAAATATTGTATGTATACACACACATATGCATTTTTTAACTGCTTAAAAATCCAAATAAAAGCTCTGAACTTTCTTTCTCTGCTATAATTTCAAGCAATCAGTAACAAATAATAAATAATGCTTTATAATAATGTGAAACAGAAACGCTGCAGGTTAGTGTCGTGATGCGACTACAACCTAGGGCTAAGTCGTGGCTGGTCTCGTATCAATCTAACCTAGATGCCGTCCACCCGATACGGGAACTAAATACACCTTATGCTGAGATAAGAAATACAAATGGTTGATTAGTTTTATCCTATGGCTTAGTTTAATTAATTGTATATATATTTTTATTATATACATCTTTTGCATAACGAGATAAATAAAAAAAGCAATTAAAATGACGAGCCAGAATAAATAAATGTTAAATAAAAACCTAACCTCATTCATTTAAAATTGTATATTAAATATTTTATGATCGTTTACAAAACTACTTCTATTAATTATAATTTACCACTTCACCACTTATTTTGAAATATAAAAAAATAGTTATACAACAGGAATAACCAAGCCAAGTTTTATTCGAAAATTGGGTCAGTGGAGCTGGAAAGCTTGATCTTGCTGCAACATAAACTCTTTGTTCACGTATAAGGTAAATTAAAAGAAATTCTTGACACAATTTATATATTGCATCCACTTTGTGCTTGTTAGGCTGTGTATATATGTACATATATACATAATTACAAAAATGCCAGTTAAAAATGTGTTTACTTAGAAAGAGCTTAAGTTAATTATTAACAATCAGTTAATTTATCTTTATTATTATATAACTCGGTGTGAAGACACTCCGTTATACGCTTTCCACATTTATTTGTTAATTTACAACACTAAACTATTTTATCTTACATGGAACAAACAAAAGTACATATTTTCTACATTATAATTCCCCCAAATGGGGATCGAACCCGTATCACGTATCCAGCCACACTCTACCCCACTCCGACACTGTAACATGTATTAAAATGCATGCTAAATATGAAAACAATGTTTCTCTTCGGTTTCAGTTTTATTATTACAACCTGATACGCTCCCCACGGCATTCAGGAACTCAATTTACATCCAATGCATGCTAAAGCGGGCACTATCGGAAATAGTCTTTAGAAATATATTTTTTCATACCAATTTATGTGTCTCATAACTCACTATATATTTGCCTAGCTTGGGAGTATGCAATTACACTTTAGTACGTAAATACTGAACGTATGAACTAGTTCCATTTTTTACTGTTTCAAGAACTTTGAACTTAATTTACACTGTATGCACTGTATTTTAAAACAAGCTATTTTGCTCCTATCCTAGTTAACCTTTTACCAAAGAGGTTTTTAGGAAAAAATCTTCAATTCCAAAATAATTTTCTTTTGTAGGTTCCTGTCGACAGAGAGTCCAAAAAACATTTCCTTTTATAGATACACTGATGTAAAGGCTTTCTACATTACTAATTCCGTACTCCATACCGTATTATTATATTTTATATCGTTCGTAGATGTTAAAATATTATAAAAAATATTTAAGAAAGTATATATTTATATACTTTTTAATAATATTCATGTTTTAATTAAATTATACATTAGAATACCTAATGCAGTAGCTAGTACTAATGCTCTTACAAGTACTACAATATTATAGAGTGACCTTTATATAGTCACAATTAAGGCTTTGTTTTGCTTGCGTCACTATTATACAATGCAAAAGTAGCACGTGCGACATTACACAAGTCGACCATCGCGATTGGAATCACCACCTGGACGAAACTTGTAATTTTCGCTCCGAGACATGCTTTTTGTTTGAAAATCGCGCAAATAACCAATATAATACAGTGGCCTATATTTTTATTTATTTAAATAAAAATGGAGAACGGAGTGTCTTAACTCTTCTTAGGTTCTGCCTACCCTGCTGTGTGCGAGATACAGCGTGAAGCTGATTTACCTAAGGATATTTTCCTGTGAATATTCATGTTATTGACATTATATTTTTGGTTTTACATATCTATTGTTTTTATTTACGCTCGTCGTATTTTCGATCCTTTTGTGTTTGATTGAAAAGGTTGACCTGGAGTCGGTAATTGAAATCTATAAATAGCCTTGTGAATATTTATATGGAGCCACAAAGTGTGACTGTAAAACCGACTGGTTGTGGGTTCGATCCCCACGCGAGGAGATGAAATATTTAACACGCAATGCGAAAGTGGGGAACGGAGTGTCTTACACTAGGTTTCCTCTGCCTACCCTGCTGTGTGCGGGATATAGCGGGATGAAGCTGATTTATTATATGGTATATAATATTTATATGGTATTTACTTTTTAATTATTACCTTCTACATTTAATACATTAAGCAGTGATAAAATAGTAATGGATAGAGTTTCTTCTCGTTTTAAAGATAAATACTCGTTTAACAGAAAAAGAAATGATTTATTATTATCAAATTATTTTGAACTCATGAGTTATATGATATTACAAATAATACTGACATTACAACTTTTAATGTATTTATTATGTAATGAATGTTACCACCTGCATAGGATATGTGTAGGAGGTAACATACCGAAATATATTATATTTCAAGCGATTTTCTTGTAAAAAAAATACTGCTTATAACTTTTTATTCTCCTCTGGTTGAACGTCTTAATGTAGCTCTTTATTGGCTTTTGTAAATAAAATATAATGAATAAATTTATTTTAAGCGTCTTTTAACTATGCAGAGCAACTATACAAACATGTTACTGACCCACATACTAAGATGACTTTATAGTATCATACACTGTCTCCCACAGCCTAAAGTAAAGGGGTACTTTATAGTTGCCCAGATTGGTATCGTCCGAGTGAATAAGTATCAAATTGTAGTATTTAACTACATATATATATATATATATATATATATATATATATATATATATATATATATTATATATATATATATATATATATATATATATATATATTATTTTACAAAATCTATTTACCTAGTTTTTAATTGCACTTTTTTTAAGTGAAATATGTCAATATATACAGAAAGACTATTGCAATGTCAAAAAAATGCAAATGCGCCGAATGAGCGAATTATAATAGTAAGTAAGATTTATTTCTGTTTTGGCAGAAATTATATGGTCCAGTGAAAGAGAAGGCGAGCGGAGTGATTTTTGTTAGTTTTGCTTAACCAACTCAATAAAAAGCAAGAAACCCATAGGATCGTCACATAAATATATTTTTAATAACATACCTAAACGAAATACGTTCACCATATAAAAATGCAATACCAAAAAAAAACAGACAATCTACACTGTAAATACTTATAATTATTGAAGCAATTTTGATTTCGCAAACAAAATTTTAGATAAGTACAAATAAATTTGACCGTACTTTTGTTTAGAGATTGCTTAAGATATAAACGAGGCCCAGCATGCAGGTTTTATATAACACTGTTACAAGTGCCTATAAACTTATGTTGCATAATGCAACAGAGATCAATCGATTAAGACATTTCTTGATCTCGCCGATATGTGTGTATGAATGGCACATGATTTATGATTTCACCGGGTGGTGTCGCAAGTTTTTCTTATTGATCCTCTCGTGTGAGAAATTAAAATTTTAAATTTTATTTATATATATTTTTTGTACAGGTAGTTATTCAAAATATATTATTGTCAAACATAAACGAGCATAACTTTCCGTCCGTCTTGCTGTCTAAATACATATCTTTTACTTAAACATACTTTATACAACAAATTTACATTTATTAACAGTAAAAATAATAGTAAAATATAATATTCTATTATTATTGTGTAAAAGATAGAATGTTGTATTATTTTGACATCCCATTTCAAGTTGCGTCTAGAGTTGTTTGTTGCCATTTCAAAACATATGTAACTTTGTACCTATTGTAATTTCATCTTGCAGTACTTTCCTTCACATGGCAACTGGCAATTGCTTTGATATCAAGCGTGAATACTTAAAACCTCTAGCACTCACCTGATACACAAAGTTAACACTTTGAAAACATCCAATGTTTACAACAAAATGACAAAAATGTTTTAGATTACGTCAGAAATATAACTTAATCATGGTAAAATACGTAGCATGACCTTTTTTTAGCTTCATGCTATATCAATGAAGGCAGAGAGAACCTAGTGTTAAGACAGTCCGTTATGCACTTTGCCTTGCTACCAGAGCGAAGAAATGAAAATATTAATAAATATTTCGTTCATTCCCCCGAGTGGGAATCGAAACTACAACCGTCGCGTTACTGTCGCAAGTTTTGTACCCCTGTGCCACGACCTCTATATGTTGCATGATTGAAAATATATTAAAAAATATTATAAATTACAGAGTATGTATTATTCTATTACAATAATCATTCTAACCAGTACTTGCACATTATTGGCTTGGTGCCTTACTGTTATACAACCAATACTAATACCAATAAATCGTTTCTCTTGGCTTCAAATAATCCATTTAAAGCCGAACCTTCAATTTCAAATTAGCTTCTGGCCTCAAGTTGCATGCTACCCTAAAATATTGATTGAATTCTCTAATAAAGTTATCCGCCTGGACCGGTGCTAACTTGGTTTGTCCCAGTTAAACTTAAAATCCTTAATTACACAGTTAAATATTAATCAAATATTCAAATGAGATTGCGATAACTAACAAAACTTGTACGCGGGCTCCAATTTACCTTTGCATCTGCATATTTTAATAAATGTTAAAGGATGACCTATTATTAACATAAATTTAATGTAGCATGGAATCACGGTCGTAAATTATTTTCTTTAAACTCACATTGTTGACCGTGTTTGAAACAAATGTATATAAATTTGTAAACAATATAATAAAAAATTAAAATTTTTGTTTTTTTTTTCAGGTAAAT
Organism: Heliconius himera; assembly: GCA_021202915.1. NCBI lineage: Eukaryota > Metazoa > Arthropoda > Insecta > Lepidoptera > Nymphalidae > Heliconius > Heliconius himera. The sequence goes on from JAJHJA010000353.1 coordinate 157,669, forward strand.
TGACTTTTTCAATATGTTTGGAGTGGTAAATTTTATAGTTCTTGTATACTGTAAGTTTCCTGTAATTTACATATCGCTTATATTATTAGTTTTCTTCTTTTTCTTTCTATTAATTGTTTGCACATACACATCACTCATACAAATCAATCTTATTTACATTAAACTATCGCTTTTATCTTGTTATATTAAAAATCTATTTATACATTAGAATCGCATTTATTAGTCCCTTGAACTGGTAAAGTAATATATTCTATTGCAAAAGTGAGCATCTACGAGTATAATTATATTAATATAATACAAAAGAAAACATATATTATTATCCCTAACTTACTTAACAGAAGCAAAAAACATTAGATAATTAAAAAAAACTAAAATTTTAATTGAACATACCTACTCTATAATGAAATAAATTACATTTCCCTTCAAACAAGTATTATCATTCAACAATTGATATTTTTCCAACTTAACAAACATTATTAAAAGGATATAAAATCTTCTTATTAATACAATATAAATGTTGTAGATAGTTTATATCTAACTTATCGAGTTTCTTAGAGTCCGTGATCGGGGTGGAATATTTCTCTGGCAACTTCGGGCTGCCCCACGAGATCTATTTATCAAAAGATAACTAACTAACTGTATTACTTCTATGAAGAGTATAAGGATTAAACCGGATTTCGCAAGGAACTTTTTTATGCAACAATATGGTGAAATAAAAATATAATAAAATATATTATTGTGCATGACAAATTCACATATTATGAGAATTATTTAAATATTGCACTCACAATATCATATTGAACGGTAGTCGTTCGAGTAATGACGACACGAGACTCGTAATCGTTATGTGGCGTATATGAGCGTTTCTCATTATTTTACCAGTTCCAAAAATTTGCCCAAAATAAATATATCAACAACGATGACTTTTTTCATAATATTAGATAGTTTATTTAATTAATTTTAGGATTTCTTACAAAGAATTTCTTTTAAATTCGGTTTTATCTGCAAAATGTGTAACCATCGAAATGAAGGTGGCAAAGACGTTATTTTTTGTTACTTTTTATAATATTTAGCATTTTAAGAAGAAACAGGCTTAGATTTAACACATAATATACTACAAACTGCTTATTTACGCTGCGAAAATATGCATACTAAATTGTTAACAGATTTTTGATGATTTAATTTATTTTATTCAAGTTCATCCAGGTTTTATTGCAAATTTTATCGATAACGTTTCCTTTTTTTCAGCTGATGCAAATGGCATTTTCTTGCACTGTCAAATGTATCTTTATAATTTCCGATTTTGTTACTAAAATTTCCGAATATACGTTACTACATATAACTAACGAAATACATCTAATTTTTTTTGTTGTAATATTTTAGTTGTTACAATTGAAGTTACATGCATAAATTAACACGTTATTGTAATGTACGTATTTAACTATTATTTTGTGATAAAAGAAGTTTTAAATTTTATCAAATCATCTAAAAACAGTAGTTACATAAACCGAATGAGATTAACTGTATAAACGGACTATGTGTACCACAAAGAAAATTACAGAGGGCACTGGCATTATTTTAAGCAATATTGGGGCGCCCTTTAGTCTTGTTAAATTTAAAATGTCAAAAAAATTGAGAAAAAAATTAAACACACCCAAAATGAGTAACAAAACGGAAATTTGCTTTCGGAACTTTTTCCCAAAGTAGTTACGTAATATTATATATTATCTACGAAGAATTTAAAAATAAATCATAATCTTTTAAATTAGCAAGGATGAGTCTATCAATAAATAATCGAGTAATTTTTATCGATACATCAAGTACATTTATCGAGTTGTAATCAGTTATATACAACACCAATTGCTATACGAGTACGATATGGTAATTAGTGTACATATCGACGCAAATTTCTCGTTTCCTATCAATTCGTACTTGGCCTTAATTGTTTTTCGTCGCGAATTTTGTATTTTTTTTTATTAATTATCAATTGAAATTAAATTATTCAGCATTGACTTCTTTTTTATATATAATATGTACATATATAATGATTAGGTATGTATAATTAACAAGGTTCATTGTACTATTTATTATTTGAAAAATAATGGCTGCATCATTTCGATAGCAGATAGGTTACAAATTAATTACATTTTTAACATAAAAAAAAATTGCATAATTTTCTTTGAAAATTATATTTTAGTGCATATTCAAAAAGCAAAATATTAAATATATGTGCATTAAAAATGGCAAAAGAAATTACAATACTGGTCTGTATAAAAAATAAATAAGAAAAAAGACAGACATGACCTTCATTATAGACACCTGCAAATTACTACCTCTATATAAAGCAGTGTTGTATAATAATCTTACGGAAACGAGATACATATATGTATATATGAGGCGATAAACAATTGATTTATTAGAACATTATCTATAGTATCTATAGTATTAACTGGCGCCCACGTGGCATGTAAATGTTACGAGTCTTACTGAACATGATGGTCCAGAGTTTGAAATTTACAGGGTAAAAATATATTATTGATATATTGGACTTCACGCTGCACCCTGCATATAGCGTATAGGAAGGCAGAGGGAATCTAGTGTTAAGACATTCCGTTCTCAACTTTCCGCCGTACTTTTGAGGGTCTGAGTATTAAGTGGCGGAACTCAACGCCTATTCGTATATATTCACAGTAATGTCAATTTAAATTCTTTAAATATTGAAAATGATTCGTACGTGTTGTGAAGTTTTTTACCGGTGTAGGTTGATAAAATAAGACGTTGGGTTCTATCGCACATAACTTGCTTTTGGCTTTAGCAAAAAGCCGGAAACGTAGAGTGAATCTCTGATTCGAACGATTTACAAAAAAGAATTAGAAACAATTAGAATTTATGAAAATAAATAAAGTCCATATTTTGAATGCCAATAATTCTATATATTGAATGCCATCAGTACATTAATTAAAATAGTGTAATATCCAAAATCCTATAATATTCGAAGTTAATTGATGTTATAATATTTGAGTGTATAACTTCTACTATATAATGATAGTTTAAACAATATATAAAAATTTTGTTTATTTAGACAAAAATGTATATAATAACAATACTAACGCAAAAAAGACAAAATAAAGTTTAATTAATTTCGTAATAAAATTAAACATAGAAATAAAACAAAAACAAGGTTAACCGAAAACTAACAATCCATTTATGTTTCCATACAACGTATATGAAAGGTAGGAGCGAATGAAAATTTAGATGACTGCTAACATAATTTTGCACCTGAACTAATGGAACACCGGGGAGTAAAAACTTGGTCGTCCTTTATTTTCAGTACGTGAGGTTCGCTGTTTGCAATGGATAGTATAAACTGGGTGCTAGATGCTAGAGCGCCAAATAATATTTAGCGAGCTTTAAAAAAATCTTTTTATAGATTCATGTAGCTACAGTTATTGAATATTGAATTTAATTAAATCAATATCCCTAAACCCATTAATATCTGACATTACAAAGTGAAATATTACTTTAAGTGTTCTATTATAAATACATTGCGATTATATACCATTTATTGTCATTGGACCATTATCAACAGGTTTCGGAGATACAGCTTAAGTCGAACAAACGAAGTGTCGAATATTGGCGTCTATTAAATTGATAGCCGGTGTAAGCCGACCTTTGCAAGCTTTCAACGGTACTATAAATATGCGGATATAGGTCTTGTTTGATTTAAACATATAAATTATTATCCAATTAAATATATATAATATTCTTTATTGTACTAAAATATACATAAGAAAACAACAATAAAACATTTAGTTCACAAAGGTGGACTTATCTCTATAAGAGATCTCTTCCAGCCAACCAGTGGAAGTGGATGAGTAACAAGTAGCGGGTAAGAACATAGTACAAGTATGTTATTACTTAAATCATTTAGTTAAATAATTATAACAACAAACAAAACAAAATACACCTAATATATTATTATATGTAAATATATAATTAAAATATATATGACAAGATACACATGCATATATATATATATATATACATATATATACATACATACACACATACACATACATACATACATAAACTCATATATATACATATATAAATAAAAATATATAGACACATGAGATGAAAATTTACGAGTATAATAAAGTCGAGTTTAAGGTTGCAAGTAGATATTTTTTTAATTGTGATTTAAAGGTAACTATAGAAGGACTTCTCTGGATAGATTTAGGAAGTTTGTTCCAAAGGGATGCGGCATAAACCGAAAAGGATTTCTGGAAGAACTTGGTGTTACTCTTCGGTATGTCAAGTGTCGGTATGACACAAGGCCGCCTAGAGCGTGTGGGAGTGGGAAGTATATTAAACCGGGAGCGAAGATAAGAGGGGAAATTTGGATAATTAAGGATTTTAAAAAGGAGTGAAAGGATGTGCATATCTCGGCGAAGGCGGATTGGGAGCCAATCAAGCTGAGCTCGAAACTGGGAAACGTGATCATACTTACGAAGACCATAAATGAAGCGTATGGCGAGATTTTGAAGACGCTCTAGCTTATTGAGTAGCTCCTCGGTCACATCCAAATAGCAGACGTCGGCGTAGTCAAGAATAGGCAGTAGAAGAGATTGCGCCAGCATAATTTTTGTTTTATGAGGGAGGAAGTATTGGAGACGCTTTAGAGAATGATAAGAGAAATGCATACGTTTACTAAGATCATTAATATGGGGTGCCCAAGTCATATTGCTGTCGAAAATTAGACCCAGATTCCTAACTCTGTCGTAATATGGGATTTGAAATCCAGAGTACAGTATAGAAGGTACTGAGTTCCAACTAATTTTAGATCCAAGTCTGCTACTGCTGATAATAATTGCTTGCGATTTTTTTGGGTTAACAGATAGTCCAAAAGATTTAGCCCACTCTTGAATCGCAGCAAGATCTTTATTTATAAATGCGATGGTCTCAGGCAATTCATGTAAATATCCATGTCGATACAACTGCAAATCATCGGCATACAGGTGGTAAGGAGAAGAAATGACTTTAGAGATATTGTTAATAAAAATCGAAAACAAAAGTGGAGAAAGAACGCCGCCTTGTGGGACACCAGCAGTGAGATCAAGCCAAGACGATGTATTGTCATTGGCTTTCACACATTGACGGCGACCCAAGAGGTAAGAGTGAAACCAGTTTAAAACTGTGGAAGGAATGTTAACTGCGCGAAGAGTAGCAAGAAGTATGTCAAAATCAACAGAGTTAAAAGCATTGCTGAAATCCAGTAATACCATTACAGTGAGCTTGGTGTTATCCAAGGCACACCGAATGTCCTCCGAAATATTCAGCAGTGCTCCAACTGTGCTGTGGAAGGATCGGAAACCGGACTGATAGGGACATAGTAGATTGTTTGAGGAGAGAAAGGAGTAGAGTTGATTATGAACAATGGTTTCAAGGACTTTGGATAGGATAGGTAGAATGGATATAGGACGATAATCAGTGATAGCGGTAGGATTCGAGGTTTTAGGCAATGGAATGACATAAGCATTCTTCCACTGTGAAGGAAAAACATTACAGGACAGTGAAAAATTGATAATGTGGGTGACCACTGGTGCAATGACATCCAACACGGGAAGAATCATCTCGAGACTGAGATTGTCACTTCCAATGGCTTTAGTGGAGATGGACTGGACACACTTCTTGACTTCCTCTTCTGATACAGTTTTAAATGAAAAGGAAGTTGAGTCTGGTAGGAAATTTTGAGATAAAGAAGCAAGTGTTTGTGTTTTTATGTGGGCATTTATATTTATATTCGGGTTTGTAAAGTGAGAATTTAAGACATTAAGATCCACTGAGATCTGATGATGAACAGTGGCTTTACCTACACCAAGCGACTCTAAGAATCTCCAAACTTGCGCTTGAGAGAGATTCTGAATGGTACTGTGAATGTAGCGACGCTTAGCATCCCTACACATCCTGTTGCAAATGTTTCGCAGTTTCTTATATGCTGTGAGATTTTCTTCACAAGGATATCTTTTGTTTTTAGTTTTTGCTCGGTCGCGCTTAGCCATACATCGTTTAATAATTAGTGTTAACCATGGTGCGGGTACATGTTTGATACGAACTGGTCTTACAGGGGCATGAATATTAAAAATATTAATCAGTTCACATGTTAACGAGTCTACCATATCGTCAATATTAGTTAGTGACATTATGGGTGACCAGTCGATATTCCTCAAATCATTCCCAAAGCGTTCCAGATCAATATGCTTAAAATCGCGCTGAAGAAAAATTTTGCCTCTAACCTTGGGAGGGCGTAATTTATAACAAAGAAAAATTAAATCGTGAAAAGAGAAAGGTGCAGTCATTTGGCCATGAGAAATAACAAAATTAGGGTTAGAGACGGAGATAATATCAATCAAAGAAGGTCGACAGTTAGGAAAATAGTGGGTGGGGGAAGACATAGGTAGAATATGTAAGTTATATGACTCATTCAGTGCCTTGAGTTGATTGGTTCTAGTATCATTTTTTAACATGCACGTGTTTAGGTCGCCCATGCAAATTATATGTTCATATTGATGAAAAAGACTTTCCAGAACATCTTCCAAAGCACTAAAATAATTTACTTTATCATTAGGGGAATATAGGACGCCTAGAAGAATTTTTTTATGATGAAGTTCTATTTCTAAAAAGAGATATTCAAGAAATCCAACAGACTGATTAGGGGAGCAAGAGACGACACTGGCAGGAATGTTGTTACGGAGGTATATACCAACGCCGCCACCACCCCGCTCAGTGCGGTCATTACGGTATAACTGAAAGCCTGGAAGAGAATAGCAAGCGGATGAGAGGGACGGTTTTAACCAGGTTTCCGATACAAGTATACAATCGACTATTCCGGATCCAAAGGATGTGAGAAGATCAGTATAATGAGCTGGTATGCTCTGTGCGTTGATATGCACTAAGGAAAGCGAACCAGATGGATTATTAAAGATATTCGATAATTTATCTACAAGTGTGTCTGAATCTGAAAGTGATGAGTTATTACTCTCAACACTATCATAATTACTAGATGAGCAAGAAAAGAACTCATCATCATTATTCATATTTTTAATATATTATAAATATGTACATAAAAAAATGTATACTATAATAAAGGCTAAAATATATATATTTATATATAATAATATAATAAAAAAAAACTAATCTAATAATATTAAAAAAAAAAACTAAATATATATATTTATATATATAAAAAAAACTTCAATCAAAATTAACAAATACAATCCACGTGCACAAGTTGATTTTTGGAGTAATTTGCACATTAAAGCAGTAATTAAAAGAAATAAATATAAATTGTTAAAAAAAAAAAAAAACATGTAAAACCAAATGGAACGCCATCGATCAAAGATAATTATAAGAACACAATGACAACTATGATTCAATATAATTTAAAGTTTTATCTGTAATATTTACATCTTACGGCATAAATGACACTTGTCAAATATGTTATTATGTAAACAATTTATTACTGTATACGAGAAAAATGTTTTTAAAATTAAATTTATAAACTAAGAACAGAACTGAAGTGAACTAAAATTAAACTAGTAAAAAAAAAGAAAGTAAATGTGTCCTAAGGTCAAAAAAAATACAAAAGAAGTTAAATACAAAGAAATTCGTATAAGCCGGCTAAGTTAAAGTGATAAAAATAAAATAGATACCCGGCTAAATGTTGTTAGTGGACTTCATTGAGGGATTTTGTTGTATTAATAGTTTAAGTTCTGACAACGTCGAAATCTTGACTTTGGATTTGTTAGTGAGTAGTATCACTATTATGCCATCAGCTGACCAACATTTTTTGATACCAAAATATTTGCGAGCGGCGATGAAAACATCCTGGCGCGATTTTGTTAAAAACTCCGTCAAGGTTATGTTGGTACCTTTTAATAAGGTTTTTGCTAACCACACGCTGGAACGTACCTTTTGAGTGCAAAATCTAACAAGGATAGGCCTGGCAGAATCTTTTTTGCCGCCCAGTCTATGGCAAGATTCAATCGAAGCAGACGAAACATCGGACAATTTCATGTGCCTGGATATTACTTCCAATGTCTTCTTTAACACATTTTCATCTTTTTCTTCTTTTATGCCATGGAATAAAAGCACCTTTCTTCTGGATTGTGTCTCCAAGCGGTCCATACCATGTGCAACCAGCTCAACCTGTGACTTTAAAAGGCTAAGTGACTTCCACACAAAAGTCTTAAAAGTATAGAAGTCAGCAGTCAGGGTTTTCAAAGGAGGAGTTGGGGCTGCAGAACTTGGCTGAGACAGGTTCTTCTCAAATTCACCCATTCGAGAAGAGAACATCGTAGAGAGTTCATCCATGCTCTTGAGTAGGCGTTCCACAGGTGTTTCCATGTTTAATAATTAGTGCAAAATTGTGTGGGAAAGTGGAGTTGGAGTCAACCTAAGCACAGGTATTTAAATTTTAACACATATGCTTATTAAATTAAATAAAATTTGTAAAAAAATTGAAGAGCTGTTAAAAGTACGTCTTTGCAATTACGTGTCTACCCGCGGAAAAAAAAAAAAAAAAACAAATTAAATTAAATTTAAATATAGATATTAAATTTAAATATAGATGAATATGTAAAAATCTGAATATGTATTAACTGTCGATTTGTTTTTTTTTTAAGTGCGTAAATATCAATCATTTGTTGAAATCTAATTTTAACTTATATTTATAATATAAATTCTTAGGTTTTGTCGATTGATCAATTCAGATAAAGCCATAAAATATATAGTGTTTGAAACGAAAAAAAGTCCATTATATGTGCGATTGCACATAATTATGTACACGTTAAATCACGTTATATTATATATATGCGGCGTTGAGTTGCCACTCAATACGCAATGCTTCCAGAATTCGGCAGAAATTGGGGATCAGAGTGTCTTAACACTAGGTTCCCTCTGCCTACCCTACTGAGTGCGGGACAGCGTGAAGCTGATTTGATTTTTTTCATTATATATATTCAAGTAAACTTTCTACGAGTACCTGTTATCGAAATCATTTAATATTAATATTTCGAAGGCAAGCTTCAAAAGGAAGGTGAAAGTGGTCGGGTACGATGATACAACTAGCGTAATAGGTCATTGAATTATGTTAGACCTAGCGAGCTAGATTCCTGTGAAGTACGCCTCGATCTAGTTATCTATAATTATCTTATTAACTTTGTGTGAGCCTTAAATACAGGTTTATATATATCAATAAATTGATAAAATATATATATAAACTTTATAATGTCTATGGTAGCATGTGAACGCTAAATATGAGCTTACAGGAGACGCGATAGATACATTTATTCATCTAACACTATTCTTTGTACTTCTGTTCCTATCAGGTTACTGAGTATTTTAACACTAGTTTTCCAGGTTCCCTCGGGATACTCTATGCAGGATACAGCGTAAAAATTGTTAAGGTCTTCGTGAGGAAGTGGGTAAGTAACATGTGCTTGGTGATGAAGGAGGCAAATTGAGTATAGTGTTGTAACACTATATTCTATCAGCCTGCTTATATAGTAGTATACCAGATAAAGTGTAAAACTATATAAAAATAATATGTACCTACTTAGGTACGTTCATAATAAATTGTTTTGGTCTTAGCAATGTCATTAATTCCGCTACGATTAAGTTTTTTTATTATAACCTTGTAAACTTATAAAGACGCTTCGTCTTAACTTTACATCAATCATGACGATGAGGAGTTTATTTAAAATTACATTTTTAAATGTGTTTATAATTGTAAAGACGTATTTCCTGAATACAGAATTTTTATATTTACTTAAAAAAACATTGGAGTTATTTTCAGATTTTTGTAAATAAAAATTACGTTTAAAATACGCTTTTTTTTATTAAATGCTGCTTATAAAAAAATATGTTTGTATATTTTACAAATGCAAATGATAAATTAACATACACTATTGTTGTTAAGACAAAGGGAATGAAAGCAGGGTACCAGTAAAAAAAATATCTATAAAACTAAATCAGCTTTACAGTAGGCAGAGGAACCTAGTGTTAAGACACTCCGTTCCCACTTTCCGCCTGTTTTTCGAGGCATTGCGTGTTGAGTGGCGGAAATCAACGCCAAGTTATTCATGTTATTATTTATTACGTAATTACTTATAATTATCACGCACACAGCAGGGTAGGCAGAGGGAACCTAGTGTTATAAGACACTCCGTTCCCCACTTTCTGCCGAATTCTGAAGGCATTGCGTGTTTAGTGCCAGTCGTGGCGCAGGGGCACAAAGTGTGACTGTAAAACCGACTGGTTGTGGGTTCGTTCCCCACTCGAGGAGATGAAATATTTACTTAAATTTATATTTCCATTTCTTCGCTCTGGTATCGAGGACAAGCGCGGCGTTGAGTTCTGCCACTCAACACGCAATGCATCCAGAATTCGGCAGAAAGTGGAGAACGGAGTTTCTTAACACTAGGTTTCCTCTGCCTACCCTGCAGTGTACGTGATACAGCGTGAAGCTGATTTATTTGATTTATGTGTGATAACTAAAATGAGTATAAATTGTCTATACAATGAATAAAACCAGTTTAAAACACCTGGGGTAACGCTGTTCGAACACCGAATATTTGTAAATCAATATTACGACAGTTCCGTTCACACGGTGTAAAGCTGTAAATCAGGCATGCAAAATTCATTTTGTAATAATGCGACCAGATCGACATTTAAAATAAAACAATACAAATCAAAATCTTGTTTTAATCTTTAAGCTTGAGAACAGGTATTTATTGCCTTTATTATACCTACTTTAAGTGTCCGCTCAGGTGAACCAAAAGTGGCGTTGAATTCGACCACTTATTACACAACACCTTCTATTTAGACGAAAAGTGAAGAACGGAGTGTCTTGACACTATAAAAAAAAGAATACACCTTAAAGTAAAAAAAAATAAAATAACAATTTAAAGCAGGACTTAGGTATTTACTATAAAAGCTTTGGTCATTAACTTGTCCATTACCCTAGTAAGCACTACTTACTATTATAACCATTTCTTTATAATAAAAAAAAACCTTGGTAACATATGAGTAAAGGCAATATTAGGGTCACATGTACTACCTATCTAGGCCATAGTACTTATTTTAATGACATGTAGACATAATTTCCCATGGCTCACTTTAATATCTGCACAAAAATTCTCATCACATCGACCAAATTAGCTTATTTGGTAAGAAATTATTTTCTTATATGATAACAAAAACATTTTTTTTTATAATATAAGAATTGAGATCTAAAATCAAAGATCAATTTAATGAGATTCTTCAACTTAAATTACTCCATGTACATAAGTACGTATTGGTGATTACAAAATATATCGTGTAATCCTGATTGTATTATATCTTCTTAGGACATCTTCGTAGATGGGGAACAAAAGTGGTTTGATGAAGAAAAGATCAATTTATGTAACTTTTGCAATATTTTAACAATTGTAAACTATTAGGTACCACTTTGGTACTACATGCAACACGTCGAGATCGGTCAGTAGGGTAATAAACGCTGATTGACCGACTGAGCATACGAGAAGTTGTGTAAACTAGCTTTTGTTTATTGCAATCGTTAGACGAAATTACATAAATATATTTTTATGTTGCATAGTTCGTAAGGAATGTGAATGAGTGTTAGTTAATCTTATTTGGTACTTACATTACGTTAATATTCTTTATGTTTACGACACATAAACATTGATAACTTAACTATCTTCATTTAAAAGTGATATTTATTTATCTTTCTTAAGACTTTCTGTGATGACCAGTTCAAGCCAATAATTAAAAGCTAACTGTACACCTTCGACAGTAACCTTTTGGTAATATTCTACGAACCATTTAAAATCTATATAGATTCTTCTGCGTGAAGTTAAAACAATTTCTTATCTCCAAAAAAAAAATATTTTAACTTCACGCTGTATCTAACACATAGCGAGGTGGAAACCTAATGTTAAAACACTTCGTTTCTATTAAAACATTTCCGTTCCCCACTTTCTGCCAAATTCTGGAAGCATTGCGTGTTGAGTGGCGAAACTCAACGCCACATCTTGCCTCGTTACCAGAGCGAAAAACTGAAAATATTGCACATTGAATTTCATCGTGTGATAATCGATCCCACAACCTGTCACGTTTATTTATATTATAAATCAAATAGCTAAAACAAATAGTCCGCGACACAAACGTAAATCATACATTATTTGTCACGTGCAATATAACAGACAGCGTTCAGTGGGATGGGAGAGCGGGGGATAAACTCATCAGGACATCCTTCCGTAGGGTGACGGTGCCCCACGCTTCGGCTCTCATGTCCACGCTCCTATTTAACTAGCGTTCAACAAAGGTTACGAGTATTTCTTCTTTTTGAAGTTTCCACATCTATTAATTATTTGAATGTTCATTGTTTATTGAGGATATGTATATAATGGATTGGGTTTTGTTTAATTTTCCTAAAATTACATATTTGATTTTTACGTTATAATATGAAAGTGTAATTTGAATTTTCGTTTCTGGTATATAAAAAGTCAAATGATGTATGTATTACTTCAATATTACATGATTTAAAGGATATTATTTTAGTTTTAAGAAATAAGCCGAGAAGGGGGTGTATCGACACTAAGTTATCTATGCCTACTTTGCCTACGTCTATAACTTCCACCCGTATAAATATTTTTATTTAAACAATTTACTAATACAATATTTTTTAGATATAGAGAAAAAAATAATGAAATATAAATAAATATATTTCCTACTCTATAATAATTTCAAGACTCTTAAATTTAATAAAAACTGCACAAACTCTGTGCTTTTATAATAAAAAATACTTTTTAGGTAAATGGGTCAGGTGTGGTAGAAGCAGAGGGAGTATAAGCGTCGCTTTAATATTTCATTTTTGAATACAATGTGTGCTCGCCTTAGGTGCTTCCTAATTGAAAATGTTTTGTTAGTTCGACTATTCGCGCGACACAATTCTGTGGGGATAAATTCTAACCACACAATAGCGTGCTTGTAATGCAATAACTTCAACTATTTTAACAAAGTATCCGTTTAAAATCTATTTTAAATAAAATTTTAATGTTCAAGTCTTATTTGCCTTTAAGAATGGAAAATGTTTCGAAAAAAATACATGGCTGGAATCGAACTCTCGCCTCTTGGAAACAATTAACGTGTTCCAGTCAATTACTAAGCATTCATTGCTGTCCAGATACGTCGAAATCCTTATACACTTGCTACAATTTATCTTTTAGTATTAACATCTCTGTAGGGATTACCTATTTAAGCACATTTCCGCTGTGCAACAATATATAATCTAAGAGTTATCATAAATAAGTAATAATATATACGTCTCTAAGCAGATTTACTTAACTACATACCCATTTAGATAGAATAGAACATATGAATTCAAAGAAAACCAATTACTTTTGATTTACAACGAGTATAAGGCCGCACAGCCGAATAAAGAGCTCGTGCCGGCTTCTTATTTTAACGAGCCACTAAATACATAAATCTATATGCTGACGGTGCCATTACCGGCGACTGCTAGGCACCGTACCAGTTGTTAAAACTGATGACTAAAGTATAGAAACAGCATTTCGCGACAGCTGTTTGGCCAAAGTTACTTATTAAGTACTAATACGATTTGGTTGTCATGTGAACTGCATTCTAACTAACCGGATTCGACAGTGGGCGAGCTACCTACGAAACCTAGTCTTACCTAACGCCTAAAAGAGACCTTTACAATAAATTTTAGGTGTTATAGTGTTTAAATTTTGTAGAAAAAATGCAAAATACAGGTGATATATCACTTAATCCATTCATATAATTAAAAAAATATATATTATATCAATAATACCATCCCAAAGCCATAAATATTAATAAAATAAATAATACCGGAAAATTCCAGGCACTTGAATGAATGAAAAGTCAACCGTGAACAAAAGAGTGAGCTGTAGAGAACATTTATTAAAAAAAGAATTATATTAATTAATTTATTCAATAAATATCCTTTATTCTCTACGAGAAATGCTAGCTAGCATCGTTTGGAACTCGACCAAAATGACCGTATTTTATACAACTCCGTAGTAATTCCGGCAATAATAATAAGACACATTTTGGAACGAAACTATATAGAACTGTATACTCGTACAAGAATGTTCCAATTTCTTTATATGGGAAAAGTATTTGGGAGGTGGCTTATTACTTTTGGAAACAATAACAGTGGCTGCAGATCGCGCTACAGATATTGTATTGCTTTGTGATCTTATCAGTTATCGTTAGTGGATACTAAAAATAAAAAATAATGTCATATGAGTTGTTAGAAACTATTTTTTTTTTTTGTAGAAGATACTCTCTTCTACGAACTCTCCTTAGCTCTTTTTGTGCTTAGTGTTTTATTTAATGCTGTTCTAATTGTTATGGGAAGGCTAGAAACTCCCCCTGGGCCTTATTTTACAAAATTCACACAAATTATGTGCGAAAACTACATAGATATCATCAAACCAAATAATAGATAATTATCTCTACAAGAACTTGTAAAAAGCTGCCAATTCTATAACAAATGTTCATTCCAACTCGTTTCTTTATTCTATTTGTACATTTAATGGACAGTAGTAAAAATTTTGTGCAGTTAATGAAAGCTAATGGAATAATTGGTGGTGTCCGTGGAATACCGCTCGCTACTGTAACGACATAAACGAGAAACTCGGCTGGTTTAAACAATCAAGATTGAACGGTGAAGCATTTTTTTATATAAGACATATATGATAAAAATATATTATATAAATAAATTTTGTCATATATTTTTTGTATATAATACAGATATACAATTAATTGAACGAGATGAAGATTTTTTATGAACTCGTATACCTGCATATTTTTTATTTGCACAAAAATATAATAGAATAATGTATAATAGAATAATGTATAAAATTTTAAATATTTCATACCTAACAACTAAAATCTCTTTCTTATCTTATTCTACTTTAGTTATAAATACACCAACTTAATTGGTGATATAAGATTGTTTTTATAAAACTTCAATTGTTGTTGGACACGTTGTAGCTCCTACAAATCACACTAATAGCGGGACACATCACGACCGTTCTGTTGTTAGAGTGCTAACAAGTCTAAGTACCTCGAATTAACTTTTTTAGCAATTGTTTTTTTAAGGATTTAAACTTTACACAACAATGCAGTCAATTAAACGCTCTAAAATAAAAGTTTTATATCCGAATAAAAAGTGGAAATCGGAGAGTTTTTTTTATATTAAACATTATCAATGCTCATAGCTTCACGCTGTGTCCTACATGTAGGCAAAGGGAACCTGGGGATCTAGTGAGAAAACTCTTCCGTTGCCCAAATTCTCGGGGCATTGCGTGTTCAGTGGAACGCGTGGGGGAACGGGAGTCGCATTTATTATAATCGCACGTCTGTACCGCTGCGCCACGACGGCGTCGATAAACAGGAGTAGGTACATACAATATACATACATATTTAAATTACATCTAACCCTACAAAATCTTTGTATTTCAAAGACAAACATTTTAATACAAAATTTGTATTTAGTCACACTATTACCTCTGATTAGTTAAGATAACATCATATATTAAAAGATAATTCATTGCAGTATTTAATTTATTAATTGTATAGGTTTGAATTATGGAACTTTATATTAATTACCTATACAATAAAATTGAACTGTTTGTATAATTATTAGAATTTTTTATCAATTTATAAATTGATGGCAAAAAACACTGTTCCACTTTTTACATTGCATGGGTCACCCACTGTCAGATGTGTTTATTTTTCTAGGAGAATTTTAATTTAATTTGAGAATTTTATTCTTAGATATATAAGAATAAAACAGGAGAATAAACCAGTTTACTTACATGTATACAGTTGCATATTCAAAGAAGTTACCGTAATAGTTACTATGCAGTGGCTATTCGACCTAAGTGCAATATAGGCTTATAACGTTATTCAACTAATAAATCAATTTGATCGTGACCTTCTCTTTACGTTTGAGCTCACACAGTTTCAAGCTATTTAATTCCGCTTTAAGGTACTCGTATCTTACATGTTGTTGAGTGATTATTAGTGAAAGTGCAATTAATTAATGTTTGATAACATAACAAAAAATTTTATATGGGAAGTTCGTATCTAATCTTTAGGTAAGGTAAGGTTCCTATCCTGTTCTACATAGGGTTAACTTTATAGTTTTTGTTTAAAAAAAAAGTATTTTGAAAGTAAGTCTGAAAATAATTGCGACGGCTATGTTGAGTTCCAGTGCCCAACATGCTATAGAATTTGGGCGGAAAGTAGAGAAAGGAGTGTCCTGACAAGTTTTTCTGTTGTTGTACTAAAAAGTTTTGTTCAATATAGTCAGATACTTCATCTTATGACGTGAAATAACATTCGTTTATTATTGAATTATTTCTTATACTTTTGTCAACAATTAGCACTTCGATTTCCCGAAGGCTTTTTTTTGTCATCCTTCTCGAATGATGGATAAATAGTTGTCAGAAAGTATCAAATAATTGTTATAATAATGTATTGTGATCGATAAAGTCCGTGGGGGTATGAGTTTTTATAAAAAAAAGGCGTAAATTACTGTTCGTGACGATCGATGACGCTTTCCATATTTTTCATTTTGTATTACAAAATATTTGAAACTTTTTTCTTAGAGTGTATAAATTTCTCCATTACTTGAAATTTTCTATATTGAAGAAGGTTATATCCCAACTTGAAATGAATGAAATGAGTAAGATGTCTGTCATATGTTTGTGTAAACCTATTTTATAGCGACCCACAAAAACATAAATGAATAAGAAAATAAAATTAGCTTTGTTCATCGCCAGTCGTGGCGCAACGGCACAAAGTGTGAATGTAAATCGACTGGTTGTGGGTTCGATCCCCACTCGAGGACATGAAATATTTATTTAAATTTTATTTCCATTTCTTCGCTCTGGTGTCGAGGCAAAACGCGGCGTTGAGTTCTGCCACTCAACACGCAATCAATGCCTCCAGAATTCGGCAGAAAGTGGGGAACGGATTGTGTTAACACTAGGTTCCCTCTGCCTACCCAGCTGTGTGCGGGATACAGCGTGAAACTGATTGATTTTTATTCATATTAAAATAAATCAGCTAAAGTAAGTAAATTATTTATTTCCAATTGATACAACAAGCACATTAGCAAACAAACAAAAGCACACACAATATCATACAATCTTCTTATTTCCTTGTATGCAATAGTTACACCGCTTTGTTATATACTCGTATATAGAAACGTTTGTGGCGAAGAAGTCATGCTGTCAAGATCTCAGATAACTTTCTATGCGGCAAATCCCCTGGTGGCGATTTTGAGATTATGTGTATACTGGGTACCCTGTTGTACAGTGTATTATGCAATGCAGTACAAGAAAGCATAGTAAATATAAGTCTGCGTTTCAATGTTTCTTGAGGATATGGTAACCATATAATTGAGATTTATTTTGTAGTATGAACCTTTTTTATATTATTGACTATATAGACACAATCGTTTGGGAGTTAAATGTCACTTAGAATATGTACTTTAATATCGTATGACAAATATATAATTTATCTTTCAAATGTGGTGAAAAGGTATTATTTGTCTTAATAGGCAGAAAACAGAAAAATGAGTGAGATACGAATTGTAAACTACAGAATTTAGGTACATAAAGATAATATAAGAGCTTTTCTAAAAATAATTTTAAAATGAAGTTCAATTTTCTAGTTCCAACGAAAATTTTATTACATCTCTGCTAACTTCCATAATAAACATTAAAATTATTTCCCAATAGTATCAGGAAATCATATTTATTTACAACATTCTCTATAACATTAGCTCACAGGCAATTTATCGAGAGCAACATTCGTATTCATGTATCGCAAAGCATGCGTAATGTGCGTCGTTAATCTTGCGCGCGAGTCAATGCGACGCGACGTGGTCAGAAGTTGTAGGGCGAGACGTCGATTATAAACTTATAAAATTTAAGTTTTTATGTAATAATGTTAACTTACTTCTTTAAAATGTTGATTTGTGCTTAGAAAGCTGAAATTTGGCACATTGGTTCCTTAGGCAAAGCTAATGCTCGTATTTATTAATTGCTCTGAACATAGACCTCAGACTTGATTCCTTATTTTTTTTTAATTGAATTATACAAGCATTTTTAACTAGAATACATGAATATTTTGACCTTTATCCGTCGTTACTTCCTACAATATATAACATAAAATTTATATTTAGCTTAAACCGAAGTGAATTTCATCCAATATTAAATGACAAAAGCTCGTGCGGCCCGGGTGACCTTTTAAGTACATCCTTCTGACACGTGCCTGACGTGCGTGACACTCTGAACAATGTGCTAGAAGCGACTAATTTAGAATCCTAGACTTGTAAGAGGGTGCCTTGTCTTCTTACAAGGTGTAAAATAATTGTGAAGAAAAACATAATTTTATTTACATCATATACCAACTGTTTTAAAGAAAAAATTGCATTTTTTTTAAATAAAGATAGTAAACTAAAGATCAACGCAAACCTATACCAAAAAAACTAATAACTCAATACCTATCTATAAAAAAATCCACATAATAATAACAAAAAAACATAAGAAATTCAAAAGATCAGTTTTATAGAAGCATTCGTTCGCGCGTATAAAATATTGAAGCTTAAATTTTATGTACCGCCCATTCGCGCCACTTAGAAACCCATTTTCGGAAGCAACAACTGTTTGTGAGCCATTTCGCAATTCGAGCTTTATTTGTGCGGTGCTATGGGCATAGGGATACTTTGGTTCTGATCGAGATCCCTGGCGGTTGATTATTCGTTACTTTCATTACTTACTTTATACCGCCTGTCCATCAAGGCTTTAGGTGCCCTCGGGATAACCATTCCGGGGCAAACTTTAAGAGCTCTCAAACAGTTCATTTATTTTGACACTTACTGTACTTCTACATTTTGCTAGTGTTTTTGGTTGTGGGTATTGAATAATCAATATACGATTGGTAACATCAAAAATGTATGGACTTTTTGCGTTTACTGTAGATATTCTTATATTATTGAAATATTATTTATTTTATATAATTACAAATATCTTGTCTCTCATTGAAAATATTTTTTTATATCAACCTTTTTTATTATCTATTTAGCAACATGTTTACGTGTTTGTATATTCAATATTGTTCGGTTGATTTCTAAATTAAAAATTAAAGGTCACTGCACAAAAACTGGACTACTTTCAAATATTACACAGTATCCATCAACATGATTTCTACGACGACGCATAGTTAACTGCATAAAAAAATCAATTAATTAATTGAAACTCGTTTACGGTATTCACATTTTTTGAGACATTGCGTATGGAGTGGACTGAACTCAACGCCTCACTGTGTCTTAATACAAGAACGACATCGAAAAGGTGGAAATAGAAAAATCCACGAGTGGGAATCGAACTCACAACCGTCGCGATTACAGTGCCGCTGCGCCAAATAAAAAAAAATATATAAGTACTGCAATTCAGGTCAGGTAAATTGGTCAGTTATTTAAAAACAATAAAAACTTTGAAACAAAGTATACCAATATATTTTCCTATAACATCTACTCGTATATGCTAATTATTATAAAAAGTAGAATTAAACATTTCTTTTGATGTTATATTCAAGCTCATATGAGGTCTTTTTGAATGCATATGGTATGAAACTCGTTCAGCAATTTCCATTGTCCCGACCCACATTAGTTCTGCGTACGTACTCGAAAGGGTCGCACTCAACCTCAAAACAAAGATTATAAACGTACAAATAGCATTTTAATTTTTAAAGTAAAATGCTAAACTAAAAGGTTTTGAGATGAGTTTTTCGTTTATTTTAATTGGCTTGACTTAGCTTAGGTGGTTTGATTTTGATTTTAGCATGCAAACAAATATAAAAAGATTTTTATACTTCGTTATAGATCAGATATATTGGAAAATCGCGCGTCCTTTTCTTTGAAAAAAAAAATTAAGTGTGTTTTATTACTAGTGTAAAATAGATACCAACACACATAATATCTCCACTTTAATACCAATATCATTAATAACTTCTCACTATTTTATAACTACTAATAATTTATGACGCCGCGCCGTTTAAATACTTCGAAACAATAACTATACATACTTATTACTCCATTATCTTTACAAGTACCTAAGCTAATAATCAAAAGCGCCGCTGTCGTAAAGGCGGACCAATAAATATATCAGTCCCAAAAGGCATAATGAAAAACCAGTAGTTTCGCAAGACGCCCACGGTGTTTGCTCAATGCGAGCCGATATCTCCATTGTAATATGATCTAAGACCTACTCTTTTTGCTACTTGGTTCAAAATTAAAAAGTGGGTTATGTGTAACGGGTCATTGTTGTATAGGTACCTATTCATGTTCGAGCTTTCTTTGCTTTTAATCATATTTTAAACCTTGAACTGTAATGGTAAAAATCGTATTGTAGTTGCTACACATTTGAATAGCATTCCTTCTGCAATTGGTATTCATAGATTTAAATATAGGACTAATAAACATGTCGTGACGGCACAGTGTCCGACTAAAGACGTGACGGGTTTAGGTTCGATTTCCACACAGCGGCGTTGAGCCCTTCGACTCAATACGCCACGCGCTTATACACCAATCTTTCTGCTTTGGCGTTATAAACATGATTACATTCAAATACACACAGCACAAACATTGTTTTAAATCGATATAAGTATCTTCAATATGATCCCTAAATATTCCTTCGTATAGTAGCAAAGTAAAGAACATAAAAATATGTCACTTTATTCCTTCCATATACATATAAATAAGAAACCAATGTATCTAATTTATATTATTGAATTTGAACAAAATATATCACCCAGACACATTATTACAATTATTAAATATAGTATTCAATTGATTATAAATTTAATAGATAAAGGTATATGTAAAAATATAATTTACATAGTAATATTAATTTATCAGCAAAAAAGGCTATGTGAATTTAAATTAACTACAGATATAAATTAAATTTTAAACAAAAAAAAAACCGACTTCAAACAACGAACTAAAAAGTAAAAAATAATTATGCATAAAGTACTTTGATTTTGTTAAACAAAAATTAAATTATAAAAAAAACAGACAGGCTTTGTAATTAGATATCATAGTAAGGTTGTTGTAGCATTAGCTTGACACCGACTTCAAAATTATAAAATCTTTACTTATTTAGAAAATAAAATCTTTGGTTGTATTTAACTTTACTTTAAGAATCATCTCAAAATGTATTCTGTTTTGATTCGCTGCAAAGATTAACAATTTTTTTTATGTTTAGTTCGATACCCACTCGAGACAATTAAATATTTAAATTTATATATCTATTTCTTCGCTCCTGTATCGCGGCAAAGCGCGACGTGGAGTTCCGCCACTCAACGCGCAATCACTCCAGAAGTGGGCGAAAACTGGGGAACGGAGTGTCTTGACACTAGGTTCCCACTGCTTGACCTGCTGTGTGCGGGATATAGCGTGAAGCTGTTTTTTTTGCTATATAAACATATGAGTACATCATAAATATTTATACCATGCCTTTAGGTATAAACCTTTTTCCGTGAAACAATCACCTCATGCAAAATATGTCTTTGACGCGAGCGAAACCATTGAAACTTCAAAGGTAATTCGTTTTCTGAAAATCGATTCTGCCGTGAGAGCGGTGTAATTAAACAGAAAATTCAAAAAACATAGAGCCTGGTCGTGTAAACGCTGCGATATAAGCTCTTGTAACGTTTATTTTACGTTTTATATTGTTAATAAAATATATGTAATTATAGATATAATAATACGATATTATTATTCACAATAATAATAATTTGAAGCACAGATTTAAAGAATGTTACATTTATACGATTCAGCAGAATAGATTTAATAAATTATTCATACTTTTATTCATCGGTTGATGGTAATCGTCTCTCGATTTTTTAAGGTATTTATATATATTTCCTTGAAAAATTTGCAAGCGCTATGTGGCATTGCTGTGTGTTTGTGCTTGAGAGGATACCGATGGCAGTAAAGGGGCGTCCCCTGCGGGACTCAAACCTCGGCTTGCGACTGTCGAACGGACGCCTCAACCCTATATACAATATTTATTACAAATTTAGTTGATAAGAAAAATATATAAGAATCAAAAATGGAGCTCTCATCCAGGACATTACACATTTTCATCACATTGTTGATATAACATTTCCTGAATGTAAAAACTCGTAATAGAACGATCAATTCACATTTCCATTTCCTTGCGAGAGAAATTTGTTTACACTTCACTCACAGCTATCGATCGCTGTCTCTCGAGTCTTGAGGCTTTAGTACGGTGTGAGTTTTATATATTATGTATAACTTAACTATATGCAACATACAACATCTAAATTAATAAAATTGCTATATAATTAACCCTTTTCTTACTTAATTACTGATTTAACCTGGGCATAGAAGCATATATATTTCTTTAACTTCACGCTGTATCCCACTAAAGCAAGGTAAACAGAGGAATCTAAGACATTTTCTTCCCCAT
Organism: Heliconius himera; assembly: GCA_021202915.1. Taxonomy (NCBI): domain Eukaryota; kingdom Metazoa; phylum Arthropoda; class Insecta; order Lepidoptera; family Nymphalidae; genus Heliconius; species Heliconius himera. The sequence continues at coordinate 180,288 of JAJHJA010000353.1, forward strand.
TTTTCGCCCAACTTTCGAGATATTACGTGCTTAGTGGCGTTACCAGATCGAGGAAATAAAAATAATTACTTCGAACGGAAATCGAACCTACAACCGTCATGTATAGTCAAATGCTGCCGTTCCGCTTCGACGGCCACGATACGGCCCGGACTCCACCAAAAAGACCCAAGACCCAAGTATGACATAAACCTAGGCTCGTCCTAACTGTAACACGACGGCCTGAAGAAAATACTATAACATGATTTATGAGTAAACACTTACTAAATCTTTATCACTGTACATACATTAAATCGTCATGAATGTAGGTTAATTATTATTAGCACCTAATAAAACTAACAATTTTAAAGTGTCAAAAATATATTATACTGTTCTTACTCTATTTAACTAAAAAAAACAAACAAGCTAATAACTTTGCCATAGTAACAATGTGCTGGTATAGTAAATTCTATTTTGAGCATCAAATAAAATATTGTATGTTCTTAATCGTGTTTTGTAATATTTGAAATGATTATGTTACTCAGTATGTACGTAAGTAGAGCCTTTAAGAAGCTGGTTCCCTTGACATTTTCTATATGGATAAGACGTCGAGTCCCATTTGTACATATGTATATGTATTAGCTTAATAAGCGATAAAATAAGTATAAGTTATATAAAGAAGGATGAGTAAACCTTTTTTTAAAAATTCAGTCTACCCTGGATTTTTTAAGAAAATTTTACTTTTTGTGACTATTTATATTTACACATGAACAATAATCGACATTATCATCAATTTCAACCTGTATCCCATATATAGGCAGGAGGCAGAGGGGATCTAGTGTTAATACTCTCCGTTCTCCTCTTTTTGCAGAACTCAAAGCTGGGCTTTTAAAAAAACTATATATGTAATGGTACAAAATCATTAATCTAAATTCCTGAACACGTGGTCGAACGCAAGAAATGTGAAGCAGTAAAATTGAATCCTGCGATCATCCCGTTATTATTTGCAGAGAAATGCCTTTTGTTATGTCCAGGTTTGACTGTAATACTATAGTATCGGGCCCGTAACTGTAACTGAGTGCGCTTGCTTTGGACCACGATCAAGATTTTTGTTGATATCCGACTCTGCATATCTGATTTCCATTGATTTTGCGATCGATCAGAGTTACAAAGGAGTTTTTTAAATAAGGCTTCTTGTGATGAGTGGCCGTTGTTGCGCAGGGATCAAATATTTTATATATCATTTTAATAATGTTTATCAGTTTATTGAGTGATAAAGGAATAAATTATGAAATAGATAGCCTCTTAATTCTTCGTCGTTCATTTGTAAGATTCGAACAGTGCCTTTAATGGTGGTTCAGCATGCGATCTATCGCTAACTAACAAAAACATTAAATTATATTGCCTTATAAGGTAGAATACCATAACTCAATGCAATGTTAGTGATTTGATAAAAACAAAAGCGGCTTTTTTTATATTGTTTCTATATGTAGAAATTTTAATTAATATATATTTGATGAACTAAATTGCTTGCAACTTCCTTTAATGGACTAGTTCTAGCCCTTGAGCTTGATAACAACTGGTCATGTCAATCATTAAGTTACTTCTTATCTCATCTTTACGTTTCCTCAGCAACCAGTCTTTCAAGTTTAATGTGCTTCCTTTGCCGTTTACAGAAGATATAAAAGCAAAAAGTAATGTAAAAATGTAAAGTACAAATATATCACATTATAATGTTACATGGCGCCGCGACGGTTTGATAACATATACTTCGATACAATCAAATGTTTCGTCTCTATAATTTTAATACATTTTTTTAAGCAGATCGAGCCTAGTGTTATGACACTCCGTTCCCCGTTCTGCGCCACGACGGGCCTCAAATACACAAAATTTGTTCAATGTAAACGTAAAATTAATAACAAAAAATGATTACGTACGTAAATTAAACAGACAGAACAAAAACTAGGACAGTTTTTGGCTGACTGCCATGTAATTATGCTTGCTTCGTCAAAAAAGTATTCTGGTGGTATGCAAGCAAGTACGAGATTTTAAAGAATGGCCTAATTAAGTAGCGAGCGAATGCATCTCGAAGTATATGCATTTTCGCGGGCTTTGCAATCAAAGAGTCAACTTTGAAATGTCGGCTTATTATCTCGTTGAAGCACCGCGCCCTGATGTAAACTAGCAGCCGCTTGATGATAATTGGTTCACAATATCGGTCAGAGAATGGTCTCTCTAAAACAGGGGTTCCCAAACTTTTCTTGATCAAGGACCACTTTTATATCATTCTTGGTCGCAGGGACCACTATGCATGTAGGTATAATAAAAATGAACTGTGATAATCGAACAGAAACTTCCCCTCACCATCCTCAGTCATAAAATTAAAATCGTTCGCGGACCATATTTAGGCTTCTGCGTGCGACCACTGGTGGTCCGCGGACCGCTGGTTGGGAACCAGTGCTCTAAAACAACGATAACCTGTATGTAGCGGTTAACTGAAACAATGATATTACGTTAATAACAAATAATTGAGGCTGTCGTGGCGCAGGGGCACAAGCGTGTGTGTGCACGCAACGATTGTGGGTTCGATCGCTCTGGTGTCAAGGTCAAAAAGTCAAAAGTGCGGCGCTGAGTTCCGACACTCAATACGCATTACCTCGAAAATTTGGAAAAAATGGGGAAAAATTTCAAAATGGGGAACGGTATTTCTTTATTCTAGGTTTTCTCTGCCTACCCTCTTATATAAGGGATATAGCGTGAAGCTGAAAAAAAATGTATATGTATAATTCTGCAACTATTGAAATTTATGCAACAGCCGACTTACTTGTAACAAAATTTAAGCTTTTAAGTACCCGCCTTACTTCGGTAAAGGACAGAGATTAATTATAATATCAACAAAACATTTAAATAAAACAAACTTTCACTAAGCTGTACCTAACAGTTCGGAAGTCGACATTTCTCGTCCTCTTACCTTTGCTTCCTTTGCATAATTAATTCTACGGTAACTTTAATTAAATTAATATTGTTAGAATGTACAATTTAAATATTTTAACTATTTTCACACGTTTTCGGTAAATTAAATATGTGTTTGGGTGAAAAATATAAAACTTAGAAGATTTATTATAATATGTTAACAACAAAAAATAACTCGTAACAAGCCTATAAGAATTGCGACGTAGTTTGATAAGAACGTATTGCTTAAGACTAGGGCGATTTTATTGAAGAGGCGTACACGGTTGAGTCCCGCTATGTTTACACACGTTGAGTATACGTATTTTACATATTTTTCTTCAATTAGTGTGGAAGAAGATATTTATACAAAATTAAATAATTTTGCAGTCTGATAAGAAATATATAAATTATAATCGCAGAATTTAAAAAATTATGATAATACTCTGAATGGAAATCGAACTCACAGCCATTGTCCCACTGCATCGATGGCAACAATTTTTAAATGCTCATATGAATTGAAATATAAAATATGTCTTGTATTTGTACTTGTATTTCATAAAAAATCAAATTAAGAATAATATATTCTACTACTTATTTAGAAAACATATCAAAAATTATAAAAATGTTAAAAAATATATTCTACTAGTAAAATTTACGAAAAACAATCTGACTAACAACAGTTAAAGGCTTTTATGGCATATTCAATTTCAGTACCTACAAGCCGTCAATTCGAGTCACGCATGACACTACATTTTTCGATGTATGATTTATGTTACTTTCACTAGAGAGATTACTTATCAATATAACATTTACTGTGGGAAGATAGCAAATATGATGTTATTACTATAAGACTTATAAAAATGTAAAAAATAAAAAAAACAGCTTCACGCTGTATCCCGCACACAGCAAGGTAGGCAGAGGGAACCTAGTGTTAAGATACTCTGTTCCCCACTTTCTGCCGAATTCTGGAGGCATTGCGTGTTGAACCCTCAACCAATCGATGTTACAGTCACACTTCATGCCGCTGCGCTACGACCGGCCTCAAATATAAAAACGTGTATATTTTAAAATTAATTACTATATATTTAATGTTGTACTAGTTATAGTATAATAAACATCTTTAGTTTTTACATCGTGTCATTCTTAAATAATCCAAATTTACCATTATAAAAATAGATAAAATTTCAAAAGTGGGACAAGAATTATATAATTGCGTTATAATCAATTTATTACACGAACTAAGATTAACTTGGTCTGATTTCTTTGTCAGTTCTAACTACATATATGAAGTAATGTAGCTCGTTGCTTGTGAAATGCGCACACGCACACCTCTGGTTTCGATATGACAGAATCTATCTATCAAACGATCAGCTCGAAGTACTCTCTCACGTCGGTAGAGTAACCTAAATACTTGTACGCACGTAATTTCAACGACATTAATTATTGAAGAGGCAATTTTTTTTTTGGAGATCATACATAGTAGACACACTACACTTATTGTATTTTCGTATCTAATGACTAATATAATAAAGAAAATGGCTATTTATCCAGATAATTTACCTAAAATATTTATTTTTCTTATTTTTATTTGTTATTAAAGAAAATTGTAAAAATAGATTATATAGGTTATAATTATTAGAAATACATAAAATTTAATGTAAAGTAAATGGTTCTTATAATAGAGATCACATCAAAATGATATAATGTTATCAAAAATTAGTAAAGTAATTAACAAAACATAATATACAATTCCAGAATGTGGACATATTTGTATAAAACGATTTATATTTATTTTAGTATCAAAATATAATTAAAAAACATTAAATAAAAAAAAGCAGAGTAGGCAGAGGAAACCTCGGAACCTAGTGTTAATACACTCTGTTCTCCACTATCCGCCTAATTTTAGAGGCATTGCGTGTTGAGTGACGGAACTCTTAAAAAAAATACTATAAGAAAACGCGAACAGCAAAACAAGAAAATCGTCGCAATTTTCCTTATTTTCACATGATACTTTACAGAGCCATTATTTTTAAAACAAAAAGAAACGCCGATGGCCTTAATAAAGTTTCTTATTTTTAAAATGTTAATTAATTACTGGTATCGTGAGCTTCGGGCCGAGCGCAGCCGGTCGTCGCGCTGTCAACTTCCCTCTGGCCGCACATTAATAACAGGGCCGTACTCGCTCTAAATTGATCACTTCCCTATTTCAAATAGTCATGTTCAATTCGTTAAAGTTGCACGTTTCGTTTTATATTGTATTTAAAGAGGTTTACTCAAATGTCTAGACGGTAGCATGCTTAGATTCTATAAATATTGTTTCTTATATTTATGGCCTGGTCGGTTTTCAGGAGGCGCGGGTTTGAGTCCCGCTACATTCAAATTTTTATACGTTTTCTAAATAATTATCTTTCTTTACTAAATGTGGCATAACACTAAAAAACGTTAAAAATATTTAAAAAATAGCATTATCTCTTGCCAGACGATAATTCTTAGTAATTATCTTTGGGTAGTGGAAATTTGTAAAAATCTCCCTACAGAGATACTAACAACATAAATAAGTTGTAACAAGCATTTAAAATATATGTTTTATTAAAATTGCTAAATATTTCGTTCACCAATAAATAATCAGTCAATCAATATTGAGCTTTCCTTTTTACAAATACAAGTCAGCTTAGTCACCGACAATTTGTACTAGCTTTCGTCATAATATTCTCACAATAAGGAAAATCCTTCTTGTACTATATCGATAGAAGTAAATTCAAATAAATATTTATTTTAACGATATAATTACATTAACAAAAGTAAATTGTTGTTACAAAATAAAAGAAAATGTTGACTTTAATTTAGTTATCTCAGAACATAATATACTAAAAGCAAATTATTACATTGCAAACCGAGTCTCGGGAGACTAGAAATCAATCCGGTGACCCATTGACACCAAACAAGCAGTAGAGTAGAGGTCTATTGTATGCAAACATCGTATCTAATTATATCTCCACGTCTTCGCAATATACTCGCTACGAATATACTGTTATGGTGGCTTCTGTTACACAAATATAGATCAATTGATCAACGATCTGAAGTCAGTGTTGTATGGCGACATTAGGTACCTAGTCATTTATATTCTGTGGATACAGCCTTTTGATATTAATATATGACATGCATTTGTGAAAATGGATGATTACATATACTATTTATAATATTATAATACATAAAATTATTTTATGTCCAAGTTATAGTGATAAAATCGTTCAAAATTATATATATTTTTTGTAAATTGGTAAGAATATAATGGTACGGTTTGTTTTTTTTTCTTGTAATTTGTATAAAGTTGACATATGTGCTTATACACGGTAAGAAGTTGTTCTATAAGGAATACATTTCAAAATAATCAAAACTTAAAGTCGAAATATTCTACACTATAACTGAAGACAACCAAATTAAATCTTTGCAGAAGGTTAAACATACATTACCTTACATAGTCATATCCATAACCATATATTTGAATTTTCGCGATTCCATTTTTTATTTAATATTTTTAATTTTCTTTTTAATATAACGATCATTTCAATTTAACTTTTTTTATATCATTTCAAGAATAATTAAATAACATTTTAATAAGGATATTTCCAAAGAGTATAAATCATCTACATATTCGAAAGAACTAATTCACGATCTGGTCAAGATATCATACAACATGACGCAGAAAGACAAAAACATAAGGAAATGCCGAACAAGGTGCGTGGCCGGCTTGACCATATATGGCTATAGTAAAACCTCATGCTAGTTGTTGAAAATGTATTCTTCCTTTTGAAAGACTATTTTTTTCGTTTTTCGTATCCTTTCTTAAATACTTTTCAATTACTTTCTGTGCGTAATAATTTAAGTTCTGCACTTTCCGCCGAATTCTGGAGACACTGCGTGTTGATTGGCGGAACTCAAAGCCGCGCTTTGCCTCGACACCAGAGCAAAGAAAAGGAATTAAAAATTTAAATAAATATTTAATCTAGAGTGGGAATCTAACCCACAACCAGTCGCTTTTACAGTCACACTTTGTGCCCCTGCGCTACGACTGGCCTCAAATAAACAAATAAAGAGTTTATTATTATTATTACGTTAAGTATTTTATGAAATGTTGTTTTTACCATTTAACAAATTAAATTAAAATTCAATTAGGTACTTTCTAAAAATTACTAATATTTTTGATTCGATTTATAAATAAAAGTTAAGTAAAAATTAAAATTATACTATTACAGTAAAGTTTATGGAAATATTTGAACTGTAAGTTCAAATATAAAGACGTTATAATGATGTTAAATACAGAATTACATTTCCGATCGTTTCCAATAATATTTCTACTACAACAGAGCCAAGCTATGTGGGATGTGTGCCTCACGGCTAGCTCTGACATGCTACTCGCCCACCTAAACCACTTCTGACCGACGTCTGTTCTCTAGCGTGCTATCATTCCTTAGGTTTGACCGTTCCTTTATCACCTAGATGCTTCCTACTGTAATAATTCTAGTGAACAGAGTTGTTAGTGCCTCCATCGTATATCATAGCTGTTAATCTCGCTCTTGGTTCATTATAAAATAAACATTATCTTTAAAGTTATTTTATACATGTCATGTATTTTAAGTACAGTCATCACGACAATAATGAGTTCAATTTTAATTTAATTTAATTATGCTTGGTTAAAATGCTACTCAATTAGTAGTATTTTGTATAATATTTACAGCTTATCTCTATGTTTTAGTATCTATCTACATTAATGAGTTTACTGTAAAATCCACAATAATCAATTCAAAATATAGCTTCGTTTAATCCCATAATAAAGTCTTTCATAATTTGTAACGTTATTACAGCACCCGTAACAAATAGCACTAACTAATAAGGCAAAGCCGACACCGAGCCATTTAGAATACAAAAATATGTTTTTGTATACTAAACTGGAACATTTATTATTTCTTGTTTACAATCTTATCGACACTAACTAGTAAATTATTAACTGGAACACCGTTAGGCTTTACGTTATTGTCAACAGTTATCGTGAAATTATGTGCGTTTGAAAACGGCCTAATTAATATCCACATTATAGGTGAATAGGCTGTTTGAGAATTATAAATCTTTGGCTGTACAGTCATTTATAAGGCTGGCATCGGCTTGACCCGTAGTGAACAATTCTCTGCCAGTGTGCTGCGTTGATTGCACGCTGGTCTAACATTTATATTGCACCCATCAATTATTGGAACATAAATCGTTATAATTCATCTTTCCATTAGATATAGATATCTAACTTTAAACTCTGGTATCGAAGCGAAGTGCGGCGTTGAGTTTCGCCACACTATACGCAATGCCCCCAGAATTCGACTTAAAATGGGAAAATGATAGTTTTAATTCTAGGTTCCCTCTGCCTACCCTTCACTCTGTATTCTGCACATATCAATGTGCAGAATACAGAGTGAAGCTGTGATTTTTTTAATTATATAAATTCATGCATGTATTAAATATAACGTTTATAATTTTTCTTCTGACCGTAGATGAAATGTAAACAATAGCCATTGCGAGTCCATCGCGCGAGAACGTACTTTTAATTGGTTAACGATTACCTAAGATTAATGGTTGAAAACTTGCTTAGTGGTGTGTTAATTCTTGTAGAGTCTAATCTAGATTAATTGTTCGCTAACACAAACCTATTTAGAGAAAATATTTTACTTCAATCTCTTACAAAATATATTATTAAGATATCAAAAGTAATACAGCTACATAGTTAAATATCGTCTGGTAAATCTTATAAGAATTTGTATCTCAATTTACCATGAACGTGGAAAATTACACATAACTTTATAAGTAGTTAGTAAATCTAAACCACTAGGACTAGACTACGCGGCGTGATTCTTAGTCAACTAAACAAACACTAAGGATATTATTTATATTTTTGATGTAAAAAAAATGCAACGTTAGGTGACACTATCCTATATTGAGGTTACACTAACCGAAAAGTGGCGAAAGATGTATCATTAAAACTATACATTTTCGTATGCAAAATGCAAAAAATGTATGAAAAACTATTTAGTTTTGTATATAATTTCTCTTAGGTCAAGAAGGATATTTTTTTATAATTAGTCAGGTTATATTGTATTACTAAAAAAATTGTTTTCTTATTTATAGGAATTGAAAGAGAGCTTCAACTATGGGTTGTTCTGTCCGCCTGTCAACGGGAAAGCAGGGAAGTTCCTGGATGAAGAGCGTCGTCTCGGGGACTACCCGTTTAATGGACCTGTTGGATACCTTGAGGTATGATATAGTTTTCTGTTCTCGTATATATATCGCTCATTTGGTGCAAGAATTATGTATTTTCACTTTTTTTGAATATTGAAGAAGCAATTACACAGCTTTTCTGCTTACGTTGGTTATTATATTTCCTTTTAAAATAAAGTACAATTACGTCGTTGTTCTACCAAGAGTTTTTGTCTGCGTTCTTTGGTCTTAGGTGCAAATTTGTCTGTATTATTAAAACAACATGTGGATGGCTCTTACGCCAAAGAATACGCAAAGTTATGAAATTTTATGGATTTGGAGAACGATATATTATATTACTGAATCTTCTAACCTACCGAAAAGCTAAAACTTTATAAATATTAATTATTTACGAGAGTTAAAATGTTATGAATATTAAACAAAAGGTAATTTTTACTTTACAACTATAGATTTTATTACACACATTTCATTCTCCCAAAGAAAGTATTAAAAGGTGTACTAAATTGCACAAATTGCTTGCCTGCCCCCACGTATCCCATAAGTTTTCTGACCATTTAAATTTCAAAACGCTATTAATTATAATGCATTAGCCTGCACACAGTATACTGCAATAACAAAAATATTTATGACCGGACCCAGTAAGTGGTTGCTTTAGACACTCGTGTTATTTGCCGTATAATTAAATGATTTATTTACAAAATGGAATTGTTGTTTTATCAGTAAAACGAATGCGATTCTAAATAACTTCATTGTAATACAAAATATAATTATTTATGAGCTACAAGCTAAAATCAACTTAATTTCAGTAGTTTTTGGAAATCATCTACCATGTTAAAAACACTTATATAAAGTAGCTCGTAAAGCGTCGTAAGGTAGCTGACTGGTTGTAAACGCGACTGTTGTGGGTTCGATTCCCACTAGTGGAAAATGAATTATTTTTTCTGATAACAAGGCAAATCGCAGCGTTAAGTTTCGCTATTCAACACGTAATGTCTCGTAAACGGAGGAACGCTAGGATGGAATAGGATAATTAGGAATAAAATCTTCAGTTTGTAACATTTGGTTTGACTTTTGACATATTTTTTTCTCTTCTATATTTTACAGTTGAAGTACAAACGGCGTGTTTACAAAATGTTGAAGCTCGACGAAAAAACTTTGAAGGCGTTACACTCGCGGGCCAACTTGCGACGGTTCCTCGAGCACGTGACACACGGACAGATAGACAAAATCACAAAGGCCTGTGCTAAAGGATTGGATCCCAATTTTCATTGTCAAGAAACTGGCGGTAAGCAAATCCATTTGTAGTGTTACTGAAAAATAATTGAAAATAATTATAAGAAATTGAACTGACCTCAAATGGAAAAGTGGAATAGATAAATGCGTGGGTTTCTGTAACTCAAAAAGTACTTTATCTATTTTAATGAAACTTGGACTAACAAGTAAACCTAAGTTAGAATATACATACAACGCTTAATTAAAAAGATTATCACGTTATCACTTTTATTTTCATAGAAATTTGATTGAAAGCCTTAATAAATAAACGCACTTAAATATTATCCAATTTTATGAACTTGACTTAATACATGTCAAACTGACAACCTCCATTTTTGGAAGTCACTTAAAAAATAGTCAATAAGCAGCTATTACGTGTTCTAATAAATCTGTTATTATAGCTTTGATAAGACAGTTGACAGTGCTGATATTTACCATGTACCTACTCGTAGTACGAAACAACAGGTGCAACCTGCGGTTAGAAACGCAAGTCACGACTCCCAAGCCGCTCTAATAACCCACAGTTCATTCATTCAATACAGTTCAGGATCAAATGACTTGTTTCACGTACAGAAGCTATTTTAATCATTATGTACCCCATGTTATCTTCTATTGTTCTCCATACACTTAGCCAACTACTGGTTTCGTGTAATGCGAAAATTATACATGCTAATATAGACTTTATATGATAAATCTAAAGCTTTATACACTATGGACGGCTAAAAATTTTTCAACTTCAATACCATTGTATTAGTTTTCATTGTTATGCCATAGTGTATCAATCTCAATGGTGTGGATAATCCGAGATAAATGCTCTAACCTTGGAAACGACTGAAACCAATTTAGTATTACATACAATAGTTTAATGAACGCGTGTTATGTTTCACGCTTCACGCGAGAATATTGATTATGTGAAATAATAGCGGGTTTTGAATGGTAATTGTTTGTTTTAATGAAAATTTATTTTTTCGTATTAATTGTCTCTTATGGAAGCAAAAAACTCATTTGAAATTTTAGTTGACAAAGCAACATTTTTTTTAAATAAACTTGTGTTATTGAATAATACATATACAATATACAGCTAATGAAGAGGCAAAAAAGAAAAACACTTTTTATATTCCATACAGTGTGAAACTTATTACTGACTGTATCCCACACAAAGCAGGGTAGGCAGAGGAAACCTAATGTTTAGACACTCCGTTTCCCACTTTCCGCAAAATTCTGGAGGCATTGCGTGTTGAGCGGCGGAACTCAACGCCGCGCTTTGCTTTGACAACAGAGCGAACAAATGAAAATATAACATTTAAATAATTTAATATATTATATAGATATTTTTGAACCACACAACCAGTCGACTTTACAGTCACACTTTGTGCTTCTGTTCACGACTGGATTTTCTATATTAATTATCTTTATTATTATCTATACTAATATAATAAAGCAAAAGAGTTTATTTGTTTAAACATTAAGATCTCTGGATCTACTGGTCGGATTTACTATTGGTTTGTTTTGTATGAAAGCTACATTTTTCATGAATGCTACAGGCTATATAACATTACATTAACACGGCTTAATTTTTAGTTAGCTGTAAATAATAAAATAACAATAATTGCGCGTGCGCTGCAAAAATAGTTAAATATATGTAAGTACATTGTACTACCAAAACATTCACTTTCATTAGTTATAAAATAAATTCTAAGTTCTAATATCATTTTATGACAAAAAAAAATTGCAAGTTGATATTTCAAAGTTTTTTATTGAAACTTAGGAGCGAAAGTTATTCCAACATCAATGGAATTTAATGAAGATAATCTTTGGCTTTTATAATTGGCATGTAAATTGGACGTATGCTTTTCGAGAAAATGTAAAATTAAAATAATTTAATGCCTCGCTTACGGCCGCAAGGCTCGAATGTCGCAGGGGCACCCTTGCTGCCAATTTAATTCTCGCAAAAGTGACGTCGTGCTCGCACATCCTCAAAATTATGAAAAATGATTGAATGTATAAATTATATTATCAATCTTATGGCAAAAGCAGCAAAATAAAATAATTATAGATGGTATATGCAGGCTAAGCCGCGAGTGGGCCTCTAGTATTATGTATAAGTCAAAATACAATATTTTGACTTTTAATATTTTTTAAAAACATTTTCTATTCTACAAGAAACTTTATTTTCTTCTATTTCTAGTTGCACTTAAATATATATTACGATTGAAATAGAAAAAAAAACAGATGTAAGTTGATACTACAATCTTATTGATGACGCATAAATATTTCTGAAAATGCTTTTTAAAATACTATTCCCAGACCTAAATGATAGTTAAGGCACTCGTCCCGTGCGGGAGTCGTGACGTTTTATTAGAGCAAATTGCAGTAGCACCAGTGATTACGAAACCACTAGTTTAGTAGTACAATTTCAAAGACATTGAGAATTAATTTCTTACGTATATCTCAAAGCAATATAGATTGTGTTTACTATTTGCAATCGTATGCGTATTGTATATATTATATTGAAAATATGTCGAGAACGTTGCATATTCATAGAATTTAAATTAGTATGTATATTGTAACCATAGAATAAATAAAATTTACTTATAAAAAAATATAGTTTCATGTATCGAATATAGGTATACTAATGTATAACTAACTTGTGCTTAAAACTAGTTACTTTCACATTTTGATAATAGATTTTAAAATGTATTTCTTTCACTTAAAATCATAAACGGTTACTCGTATTGATTATATTACACAATACATACATACATACCTATATGAAACATGTAAAGAAAACTTCTACTATAAAACACCTTTCTCATTCTAGAAACTCCACTTACAATCGCAGCCGGCCTAAAATCCCCTGGTAAAATACTAATAGCCCTCGTGAACGGTGGTGCGCTACTCGACTACCGAACCAAAGACGGCAGCACGGCTATGCACAGGGCTGTCGAAAAGAATTCCTTGGAAGCTGTGAAGACACTATTGGAACTTGGCGCGTCACCAAACTACAAAGACGGCAAAGGATTAACGCCCTTATATTTGTCTGTAACGAACAAAACTGATCCGTTATTGTGTGAAACGTTATTGCATGATCATGCGACCATTGGAGCGACCGATTTGCAAGGATGGCAGGAAGTGCATCAGGTATGATGTTTGGATAATCATATTTTTTTAGTTTCACGATATAATAATATATCGTATATAATTTTAGGATACGGTATCCTGCATGTACCAGGGTAAGCAGAGGGAATCTAATGTTACTACGTTTCTTTATTTTTCTTTCGTCATGCATCAGGCAAGGCACGCATCTACTGTTTTCTCAAAGACGTGCATTAACTATGGGCAAACAATATAATTCTACGATTGTTCGTACAATAAATATTATTTTAGATATGTGATATCGCATCACATCACTATTATATCAATAAACAATTAGCTTCTGGTATCACATTACTATAATAGCAGTAATCTAAGCATACTACGCGAGGTATATTGAAGACAAATTATATCAGATTTCATTAATAAGATAAGATTTTAGTAGTTTTTGAGTAAAAGTGAAACACACGTCGATCCTCACAAACTCTTTAAATTTATTTCAAGAGTTTATTTAAAGAAATTTTAGGCAATAACAGTAAAGTAAAAAGAAGTTTAACATTAGAAATTTATCATTACAGGCATGCCGCAATGGTTTGGTCCAGCATCTCGACCATCTTCTATTCTACGGTGCCGATATGAATGGTAGAAATGCATCAGGAAATACCCCACTCCATGTATGTGCGGTGAACGCTCAGGACTCGTGTGCAAGACAGCTACTGTTTAGAGGATGCGATAAGGAGTCCTTGAACTTTGCTAACCAAACACCTTATCAGGTAAGAGATTGTAGTGTTTTCTGTTCAAGAATATTATATTTATGTTGCTCATACGTACGAACTAATGTATCTTATAAGTTGTAATATAGTATTGTTAAGTTATAATAAAAGATAACAACTTACTTCTAATGTAAGCTACATTATATTATGATGACTAAAAAAAAACATATTTGTAATAATGTGTTGATTTCCATTTATTTTAAATAGTGCCTAGTAGGTAATGTAATCTCCGTCGAATAAGAAAAAAATGGGCAACATTTACATCAAATATAGACTCCACTTAAGAATTATAGATAACAATGATGCCAACGTTGTTAGAATAAAGTTCATTTTTATAGGTTTACTCGAAAGTTTTTTTCTTTTAAATTTGAAAAGTTATAGTTGTTTACGTTCATGTATTTACATGTCATTTAATCATTTCAGTGCAAGGATCCATTGTGAAATTTATTATAAAAAATATCGATTTATATGTATTATGTGTATAGTACCTATATTTTGATTGCTATTTTTATTAATATTATTAAAAATTAAATTCCAGGTGGCAGTAATAGCTGGTAATTTAGAACTTGCTGAAGTCATAAAGAATTACAAATCAGAAGAAGTTGGTGAGTTATATCCATTTGTTGTGCATGGACTTGGCTGCTTCTTTATTAATATATTTTATTATTTTAACGGATGGACTATGCATTTTTTTTCTGCGCCAAATCAGAGTTTAAACGTTAAGTTTTAAAACGATGTAAATATTACTTTTTTTTGTTTAATTATTTCTTTCTTATATTCTTTACAAATTTTACTACATCTATCGACGAAAATTGACTTAGTTACAATATAAATGTGTATTTTTGAAAGCTTATATTGAATTTACGTCGAAAATTATGCTTTATTCTAACAACCTTGGCATTAATTGTAATCTATAATGCTTAAGTGGATTCTGTATATGATGTAAATGTTGCCAATTTTTTTCTCATTTGACGCAGATAACGTTTCTAATTTACAGGTTAGAAGCACGTGGCTTTATATAGTATAGTGTGTAATTTTATTTAAATATCTTATAGTATAGAATTATGCGATATTGCATGAGACCATCCATCTATCTATTGAATATTTCTATTCCATTGCTTACTATCATTATATGGTGATGGTTGTATATACAGTGAACCTAGTCACATACGTATCTACATATTATGTACTTATAAGTTTAACTATTGTGAAAATCGTATCTGAATTATAAATTAGCACTAAGTATTTTATGTATACATACTGGTGTAATTTATATTGTCATTATGTATTATTTGTATAACTTTATTAATATTATAATAATTATTATTTACTTATTTTATAGCACGTTTATTTTTGTTGTAATTTAAAAACGGGAACAGTTCTATTATATTGTTAATTAATGATGTATTGTTTTTTTTTCGCACGTTTTTTTACGATTTTTGTTTGGTGGGTAACGAATCGATTGCAGTGCCTTTTCGGGGTCCGCCGCGGTACAATCCGAAGAGGAGGTCGGGGGCGTGGGGCGGTTGGTGGTCGGCCGGGGATCGCTCATCTTTAGCGTCCTCCACACGAATTCCAGCTGAGTTGGACGCCATTTTGCGAAGACCACAGCTGTCAACGAATTCTCCGTGCAGTTTAGACCGCCCGTTTTCTTCCGCCTCGTCAAGCATCAGCGACGCAAGCCACCCCAGCCATGAAGATGATGCCAGTATAATCACAGGTACTTGGCCCGAGTGAACAACCATCACCATGCACCGACCATTCACCGTCGCATGTTCTGTGTTCATGTAAATAATAGATGTTACCACGATCCGCTTGTCCGCTTCGTTCCTTTCGAATTACTCGTATTTTAGGGTGCCCCTTTGTTCATATTAGGTATAGGTATTGTTTTGACCCTTGTGTGTTTTAATGTGATTATTTTTTTTTTGTTTTAACAAATTCTAAATTCAACAAATACAAATAAATATTAAAAACGTAAAAAAAATCGTCTAGCTTATAAATTTAACAAGCAAATCGTAAAACGTTAGGACAAAAATATAAAAGCCGTGTCACACGGTCATCCTAATCCGCGCGTTGCCACGCGACCAACAGATAAGAGCGCGGGCGACGCCAGCGACATAATATCGGACTCGAGCGGCGTCGGCACGTCCACGTCCGACACCACGTGCTCGCTGCAGCCCGCCACCGCCGTGTGCCTCGCGCCCTACGACGCCGCCGCGCCCGGGCACCTGCGCCTCAGCCAGGGGGACATCGTCGAAGGTACACTTGGAATTATACTATACTAGCCGTGTTTAACTTGATAAGTCGGATAAATCGTTAACAGTATAAATAAACGACTAAAGCGATAGCCCTATTTTACAATATAAACTAAACTTATGGTTTTTAATTTTTTTCTCTTACTAAAGAGTAGTTCTTTAGTACAAGAATTAGTTTTCCTTAAAAAATGTGATAATAAAAATGATGTACTTACGACTTATCAATTCACGCCTGGTACAGACCTATTGATACATTCGTATAATTGGAAACGCGTCTATAGGAAATGCCAGTTCAGTTTATTTATTTTAGTTGAAAATTAGTCATTATAGGAGACACTCCTATAGTAGGCATGCACGCTAATTAGTGCGCTAGAGGCTTAGTACTTTTAAATAGCCAAGTTTAATATAATATAAGTGATATATATAAAACGAAAAGGAACATTCTATTCGTAATAAGAAAACCATTGCACTGATTAATAATATTTGTGATTTGTCAAGTGACTAACATTTTTTAACAATTGACTGAAAAGATTTATCTTTAAATACATTACCATATAACTAAAACATTAAAATATAACTAATTTAATAAAAAAATATAGATTAATTTTTTTTTTACATTTCATATAATATTTTTATTTTTTCGGCATATTTTGTTGTAAACATTAAAAAACAGTTAAATCTATGGTTTGAATAAGTTATTAATTAACAAAACTAGTTGAAGTATTTTTATGACAAATGATCTGAAACAATAGTAACGGGCGCGACGGACGACGGCCTGCTGGAGGGGTCGCTGCGCGGCGTGAGCGGGCTGTTCCCCGCGCACTGCGTACAGGAGGTGCGGTTGCGGCAAAACGCGCACTTGCATCAGGTCTGGATCTGCCTTTATATTTTGATTGTATCTTTAGTAAATGATCAGTCATTGCACATTTGAGTGCAATATATTTAAATGTCTAATGTTTTTTTCGGTTTTACGGAGTATCCCGTATATAACAGGTATGTCTTATATCAAGACATTTTTTTTCCACTTTCCACACGAATTCGAATATTTACTTTGGTCTAAGATAAAACAAAACTACAAATATTAATATAATAACTCTACAAATATTGCAGGTGCTATCCTCAGGGCCTATCCACCATTCAAGGGTGACAGGTCGACGGGAAATGGCACTCAGCAAAACATACAGTGCCACAGCGCCAAGGATAAAAAAGACGTGAGTAAATATTCTTGTTTTATATTATTACTAGCTTTGCCCGCGTGGTCAATTGAAAATAAATAAGAGTTGTAGAGAGTGTATAACACATAAAATATTATAAGTATGGGAAGTAAAAGTCTGATCTCGGGTACCGTGAGTTACATAGAAACGAACATGATATACTCGTAATATCGTTTACAGCCTTCCTTAAATTATGGACTGTCCAATACAATATGAATGATTCAATTCGACTCGTAGTTTCTAAGATTAGCTTGTCCAAACCAAACAAATTCTTTAGCTTTCTTATATTAATTATGTAACAATTTTAAGCAAAATACGTATTTACTCCTCTCTTTATAAATCGATCTTTTTATATTTTGATTCCCATTTTTCTTAGATAAAAAAAGAGTTAAAAGGGTATAGATTTTAGTGATTTCATATTTTTGTAAATATAAATGTATCCTCAAAAATCAACTTTAAAAAAATCAATTACAACACAAGGCAAGTCGGATGTCACCAGTCTATCATGTAACAATACAGTTGTCTACTAAACAATTCTTTCAGTTTAGCAAACACTGTAGTTTGTAAACAAAATAATTTAATTTCAATGTTGTTCATACTTGCCGTTGCCGCTTAGTAGATATCAATGTGCATATCAAAGCAAGTGTTCAAACGTGCCTTTACTAATAGTACTCTCGGATTAAAAACAATATGCTATTCAAAAATTCTTCGAAAGTTACTTATAAAAAGCGAAAGGTAAACCTTTAAGTCTACAATTAATATTCTATGATTAAAAAAGATATGTACCAAGTGTCTGTACTGGTATAGTATTAATAATAATAAAAGAAGCTTAACTCTTAAGATGTGTTTAATCTTTCGTTATTCAGTATAAAATCCTGAGTCTGAATTGAATATTGTAGGTAACTGCACTCTGCACACGTCCACTTGGCAAGCGTAGTGTAGGACGTCCTCAGAGGGCAGGCTGATTGATGATGATGATATATGTCCAAACTCTCAATACAATTTTGTATAAAATACTGATAATACTATCGTAAATTTAAAATAAGCGTTTCATTATTATATATTATAATAGGCACAATAATAAAAATTGAACACGGCTTATTTAAAATAATAGAAAATGAAGGTAAAAAATTAATAATATATAATAGTCATTAAAATTTTTAGTCTAAACTAATTTCGTTTAACTATATAACGCAAATTTTACGAATCTCCAAATAATGATGAATCGTTCTCTTGTGCTCATATAATATTATACCGAGATTGATTTATTTGTCAGTTCCACAAAATAAATAATTATAATTTATTTTATTTAACTAAAATTACAAATCGTGTAAAATGGAGTGTCGAATTTAAACCTGTAAATGAATTAAAAAATAATGTATATAGTATCTATAAATAGGATGTTAGGTAATCCGATAATTGATGAGATTACTTTAGCCTCGCTCAGTAATATAATATTAATAATAATCCATATCCGCTGGAGCCTGATATTTTGTTGTATTTAATTACATATCGCTACGATACGAACGAGCGCAATCCACCTATTGCTTAGACTATTTTAACAAACGTAAAAGATTTAAATACAAAAAAATATTTAATCTTTTTAAATTAACGTTTTAGCTGTTTTGATGGTGTTTGGATTTGAGATACATTTTGGCTATCTATAGTGACCACAATTTACTAAGTGACAAGTGAAACGCGATGAATTTATTTAAAAAATCAAAATATACTAATATAAATATAGCTAAATAATGCAGTTTGTTTGTTTAGACGCGTTGATCTCCAAGACTAGAAATTGAATTTAAAAAAATAAGTACAGTTACAGTTTTTGTACATAACATTTATAAAGAAGGTTTTCTAGCAGTTTTATGTTGTTACCATCTTATTCCCAGTTACGGCAATATGGAAACAAAAACCGTAGTTCTCCACCGAGCCCGTCGTGGTTTCGGTTTCGTGCTCCGCGGTGCCAAAGCCTCGTCTCCCCTCATGGAGCTGCGTCCGTCGGAGCGCTGTCCAGCGCTGCAGTACTTGGATGACGTGGACGCTGGCGGCGTGGCTGATCGAGCTGGTTTGAAGAAGGGAGATTTTTTGATTGCTGTAAGTATTTTGTCCTTTTATTATTAGGTTAAAGAATAAAAAATATATATTATGAAATTATATTTCAAAAGAGCAACTGTTGAGGTTCTCGTCGACTTCCGAGTCTATAGTTACTTTGTGTAGTATCATTCAAAATATTATTTTTGAATTGTCATATTATTTGCAGATTGATAAAAAATATAAGAACATGAAAAATCATCTGGTAATTTTTTTAAATAGAAAAATATTTCTCAAAAGGAAAGTGAAAACGTTAAAGTAAATTATTATTATAAAATAGATATTTTAATTTTTATTAAATATAAATAAATGTAAATTTAAGGAAATCAATATTAAGTAATTAATTTATTATAAAATTACTAAGGCGAAATATACTCGTAATTTATATTATTATACGTTTTATTCTTTATAAATTAAGATCACTTGAAACAATTATTTAAAACCTTCAATGTCTATCCACAAACGTATAAAAAATATAATTATTTAAGATTTCTTATTACATACATATAATTATAGTTTATGATTTTATTACAATTAATCCACGCCAACACTTAAAAATGGTCTGTTTTATGATTTTTTTATATAAATAATAAAAAGATAAAATAAAAATATGTATGAGGTCATCGTAGTACAGCACCGCTCACCGTAAACGCAGTTTTGAGTTCGCTTCCTATTCGAAAGAATGAATTAATTGTATTTTCTCGCTCTGGTAACAAGACGTCTCAACGTTCAACACTCAACACACAACGCCTGTAAAATTGGGGGGTGCTTGGGGAAAGGAAAGCCTGCCAAAAAATAATAAACCCCGTCTCGTTGTCAGATCAACGGCTCGGACGTGTCGGCCGCGTCGCACGAGCACGTGGTGGAGCTCATCCGCGGGTCGGGCGCGCTCGTGTCCATGACCGTCGTGTCGCTCACTGGACACGGTTTGTACCATTTTATTGTTCGTCGAAATAATTATTGATATTGTAAAAAGTAATTGTTGCATTTACTTGGCTTCTTCAGCAGAACTGTTTTCTGAGCCGTACATGCCTTCTCTAATATATTTGCAAAAGTCTATTTCAAAAAAGTATATTATGAATTTACAAATATAATAAAATCATGTACAATACTTTAGAAAAAGTTTCTCCACAACGTAATCCAACTTATACTTTGAAAAAATCTAAATTAACCTTCAAATACTATATTTAATAAGTCTGTTTAATCAACTAAAATGGGATTTTACAAAAGGAAAACAAATATTGAGGCCGGTCGTGGCGCAGCGGCACGAGGTGCCGACTGGTTGTGGGTTCGATCCCCACTCGAGGAGATGAAAATATTTACTTAAATTTATATTTCCATTTTCTTCGCTCTGGTGTCGAGATTAAGCGCGGCGTTGAGTTCTGCCACTCAACACGCAATGCCTCCAAAATTCGGCAGAAAGTGGGGAACGGAGGACACTCCGAAGCAGGGTAGACAGAGGGAACCTAGTGTTAAGACATTAACACTAGGTTCCCTCTGTCTACCCTGCTGTGTGCGGGATACAGCGTGAAGCTAAAATAAAAATAAATAATAATATAATAAGAAAACAAATATTATTTTAAAATGTTCTGTTATTTACAAATTAAATATATAAAATATTCATTTCAGAACACTGTGTTTGTCAATAATCAAAATTTTTATATATTTTGAAATAGAAATTATTATTTCCTATTAATTTCTTTAGAACTACACATGAAGATAATACTTATTATTTTACAATGAAATAATAATACCATAATGCTTAAATTAAATAAAAAATCAGCTCCACGCTGTATCCCGCACGCAGTAGGATAGGCAGAGCTATGTTACGACATACCGTTTCCCATTTTTCGCCGAATTCAGGAGGCTTCGCGTGTTGAGTGACGGAATTTAACAGCGCGTTTTGTCCCGACACCAGAGCGAGGAAATGAAAATATAAATTTAAAGAAATATTTTATTTCTTCGAGTGGGGATCGAACCCACAACCAGTCGCGTTTATCATACACCTGGCCGATTGGATCGACACCGACTGGCCTTAAATCTAAAATTAACATAATTTGTGTTTCAAATTAATCAGTAAATTATACTCATGTTTGCTTACTATTTCAGCGTTTAACGCCGAAAGCGCTTGTACGGTACCGGCCAGCAAGTCACAAACACAATTGTCAAACTCCGGACGGCCGTACGCCGCCACATTGCCGAGGAAGGCCGCTGCTGGTAATATAAATTAATATATTTTTAAAAAGCGTATAAAAAATTAACGTAACGAGATTTGAACCCGCGATGCACCTTTTGAACAGATTCCACAAAGTATTTTTCTTTTCCAAGTGCGGAATAACATTTTTATTTTTTATTATTTTCCAATTAAAACACTCCCGTTGCCCACTTTCTGCTGATTTCTGGAGGCATTGCGTGTTGAGGGGTGGATTTCAACGCTGCGCTTTGCGTTGTTACGAGAGCAAGTAAGTGAAAATATTAAATATTTAATTATCCTTGGTGCGAATCAAACCAATAACCGTCGTGGAGATAGAGGAGGTCATAATAAATGTAGTATGTATATAATAAAATCCATATTTGTGTCAGGTCGCAGCCCCGCGCCCGCGCCTCCGCGACGCGACCCGCGCACCACCCTGAGCGTGGGCCGCGCCCGGGCCAAGTCCATGGTCGCTGGACTCGGTAACACTTCTTTTTTTACTATTCAATTATTGGATTATTTTGTTAATTTACAAAAAAAGCAAGAGAAGCTTCATTCTTTTTTGTGCATAGCGGAGTAGGATGAGTGAACCTATAATAGCGTGTATTAAATGTATAATATATAAATTAATAAATTTACGGCAATAAATGGCTGAATAGATTATCCTAAAAATATTTTTTTAATTAGCATATCTATAGAATAATAAAAGTTACAAACTAATATGAATTAAAACTTTCACTTTTTTATACAAAAAAAATACCGAAAAGAAAATCGAAATGATTATAATAAAAAAATATGTAATTTATTATATTGAATTGAAATAAAACATATATCATAATGTTCTTATAGAAAACGGTGGTGAAAAAGAAGAGAGCTGTGAACCCTTGAGCGTCGCGGGCAAGTCGTCGTCTGCCGAATCTGTACAGTTACATGGCGGTAGCAATAGTGAGTGTTGTTTATATTTGAATTTATTTTATTTTTTATAATTATATATTTTATTTTGCGTTACGTTACAAATATGGATAATATAATTAACACAAAATAATACAATTTGTATTCATTCCATTTTTATTTGGACTTTTAGTGTATTTATAATAAATAATGACATTGTAATTGGGTAGAAAAAATCTTTTAAAAATTATAAAAAGTTAAAAAGAGAATTTACAAGCTTTGTAATCTCATTGTCGTTTTCAAGACATTACTACACCAAAAAATATTGCAACAAAAAGAAAAAAAACACGAAAAGATAGAATTTTGAATTTTGAGCACGAGCTTCTGAATCTATGTATTATATTCATAAATTAATTATTATATTTATATATGCCACCTTTTCGTTATTCTATACTCCCCGCCCGCAGGCACGCCGCCGGCGCAGGGCACGCCGGTGGCGCCGCGCACGGCCTCCATCCGCGCGCGCCCCGCCTCCGGGCGCATCACGGCCGCCGAGCTGGAGGAGCTGTTCCAGCGGCAGGCCGACGCCGACCACGCGTACGTGTACAACACTATTTATTGTGTTTATAACCATAAGGTTCTATGTTTTATGAATTATTGATTTTTTGCATACACTGACATTGCGTATTATAGCAGAACTCAACGCCGCATCTTGACTTCAATTTTAAAATCGGAGCGAAGAAATTAAAATAATTTATTCACCTCCCCACTCTATTTAATAAATGTACAACACAACACAATTCTTGTGATTAGGGCATTCGACCAAACATAATCTGTAAACTTTTTAATTTTATTATAAATATCCTAAATAAAATAATAATTTCATTCTTCCAGCGGCGGTGCAATGATGACCCGGTCCGCGTTCCAAGATAATGGCGCCTCCCCGCACGCCTCACCGCCGGCCTCCCCTCGAGCGAGGGTATATGCTTCTGTCGCTGACATGAAACGAAATAAAACTAAGGTGAGCTTATTTGAAATTAAAGGAAACATGGAACATGAGCATGTATTATAGAACTAACTTACAGTGGGTGTTTCTCCGTATCCGTTTCCGGCAATAATGAGCACTCCACGATAATGGCGGGTCCTAGTTCGCTTCAACGACTACCTCCCCTTAAGCTTATACATTTTATCATATTATATTATTCTGAAATATAATAATAGAAGTTTTATGTTAATTCGGCAATTCAAAAGTGCTTGCAAAGGTGTATTAAAATAATATAGAATTGGAATAAAAAAATGAACATGTACAGTTGCTGACCAAGTCGTCCGGCACGCTGCGCCGCGACTTCCACTCGACGCCGGACCTGGCGGCGGAGCACGCGGCGCGGCCGCCGCGCACGCGCTCCAGCGAGGATGTACACGGTACTCATATTTTGCTATTTTCATGTTAAACATATTTTTTTTTTTTATTTAACCGCTATGACAAGAAAACTAAACCATGTCATATCATTCAAAGAAAAAATAGAGAACGAAGAGTCTTGACATTAGGTTCTGTTTGCCTTCTCTATTATATGCAGGATGCAAATTTTACTAATTTTACAGAAATTTCATGTTAAGTGGCGGAGCTCAACGCCGCGTCATGTCATGATACCAAATCTGAGAAATGATAATAATTCATTCCTCTGAGAGGGGTTGAATCAACAACCGTCAGTGACTACGATACCAAGTAAATTTTAAATAATTATTCATGTCACTAATGTTAACTTTTACATTATATAAAAACTATAAACATAAAAATAAAGACCCATTCACATACACCCCAATCTTTAAGTCAAAAATGATCGTCTCCCTCAGAAGGCCCGCGTGGCCCTCCCCCCTCGGAGGCTCCCCCGCCTCCCCCCGGCGCCCCCGCCTCCTCCTTCCGGCCGGCCGCCGCCGCCAAGCTGTACGCCTCGCCGCGGGACCTGGCCGCCGTCGCGTACCGACCCACCGCTGAACTTAGTGTGAGTTGTGTTATTGTAATGAAAATATATTATTAGTGTAATAATAAATTGTCAGTTTAAATGAAAATTAGTTATGAAGTGCACTAGAAACAGAAAAAACATTTAATATTATGTGATAAAAAATAGTATCATGTATTAGAAGTTAAAGCGATATAATTAACTGTAATAATATTTTGCTATCACTTTGAAAATTCAGTCCAGTAGTTTTTAAGATAATCACGTTCAACTAAATAAACTTTTCAGTTTCATAATAATAGTATAGTTTAAAAATAATAGCATATACACATGTATATAGCACATTATTTGTTTTAAATAAAAATCAAACCCATACCCACAGGCTTAAAATATTTTGTATATTTGAAATGAAACTATTTAACCTAAATCTGGTCATGTTTATAACATTAGGTCTACTTGGACTACTGCAAAATGTTTGAAACATAGGTTTTTCAAAAATATATAATAAATTAAATAGTATCATTTAAAATTTGTAATATGCGAAAATCAAAAATGTAATTATTTAGTCCATATTACATTGGTATGATCCGCACAGACGCGCGCGGGCCCGCGCTCGTGGTCGGGGCCGGCGCGCGCCGCGTCCGCCGACGACGCGGCGCACCAGTACGCGCAGCCCATCGCGCTGCACGGCGCCTTCGTGCGACAGGCGAGTTGTTATTATATTTTTGTTTAATTGATTCATTTCTTATAGAAGAGATCGGTTTAGCAGTCATTTTTTTTACAACTATAAATTACCTCAAGAATTATAGAAAGGTAATTTATAGAGGATAAAAAAGCAATATAATATATAAACTAAATAGATTATTTTATTTATCAAATATATGCTATATTTTTTATATACTACATATACCATATGCGACGAATTCACACAACAATTCTTCAAAATGTCTCAAATTCTTTCAAAATAAACTTCCTAAGTAATTTTGCTTAATATCCATGAATACTGTTTTACTACTCAATAATATGTACAGTATATTTGCCCAAAATATAAGATAGAATCGTAACCTCTTCAGAACTCGACCCCCGCGCCGCCAATCCCCGAGCCCGACTACAGCATGTCGGAGTCGGACGAGGACGCGCCCAAGCGGCCCGACGCGCCCGTCGCCGAGACCAGCGCCAACAGCAACACTAGGTACGACACTAAACATGTTACATGTTGAATAGCGGAACTCAACGTCGCGCTGAGCTTCGTTTCCAGAGCAAGGACATGAAACATTAAATATTTCATTTCCTGAGAGTTTTCTTGAATGAGAAAGTTGGACCCACAACCGTCGCACTTGGTTTATAGCTTGTGTCTCTGCGCAACGACGGCCTTGATATATACTTTTCATTATAATCTTGTTTTTAATGCATAATTATGATACAAAAAAAAGTGTTAAATAAGGATGAAACATATGAATGTGTATGTAGTGAATAAATTATAAAAAAATGAAATGTTTGTTATTAGTATTGTATTTATTTACGTTTAGGGGGAAGCTGTTAAAACAGCAAGTTTTCTTACAGTTTCAGGAAACCATTTTACTCAACAATTTATGAATATGAAGGAGAAGTCCGTTAGTAGTTTGTAGAAATTGCGTGTTTAGGACAGGTATAGTCTAAAATTATGTCACAGATATACTCGTACAGCTTCTGTCCTTGTCTTTTGGGGAAGTCATCAATTTCAGATCATTATTGGATTAGCACTGACAATTAACAGTTTTCATCATTTATATTTCTAGTATAAAGATAACATTGCATAATTTTAAGTTTAAAATATAACAATGTTGGAATTTTTATGATAAAAGTTGATAATTTTTTGTAATTAATTACATTTGTTTAGTTTTATTTAAATTCATGTTCTTCGTGTTTAATTCCTGTTTACGTTACGTCTGTTTGTGCCTTATCGATATTAACGTTCCGCTTAAACAATCCTAGGTAATAATGAAAAGGTAATTTAATAAATAAATATTGTGCATTCCAGCGGCAGCAGCTCCGGGTCGGGGTCGGGCTCGGCGTCGATGCAGCACTCGTTCTCGGTGGACGAGATCCAGAAGATCCGCACGCGCCTGAAGTCGTCGCGCTCGTGCGGGGACTCGCTGTGCGCGTCGCTGGAGCGCGACGACGGCGACAACTCGTCGTCGGGCGTGTCGTCGGACCAGGAGGCGGCCGCGCGCCCGCGCCGCGACAAGGTGTCCTTCTGCGCCTCCGTCACCGTCAAGTCCGGCAACGACGTCATCAGCACCGAGCCCGTGCACTCCTCCTCCGAGAGCCTGGCGCCGCCGCCCATGCAGCGCCACAACTCGCTCACGCGCCGCCGCGCCGCCGCCGCGCGCGGCCGCTCCGCCGCCGAGCGCCTGGGCGTGGACGTGGGCAAGGCGCCCGGCCGCGCGCGCGCCGTGTCGCTGGCGCAGCTGCCGCCGCCGCCCGAGGAGGAGGCGGAGGCGGGCGCCGCGCCCGTGCTGGCGCCGCCGCCGCAGTTCAGTGACCGCGTGCGCGTCGTGGCCGCCCTGCCCAAGCGCGCGCAGCTGCACTAGCGCGCCGCCGCCGCCCGAGGAGGAGGCGGGGGCGGGCGCCGCGCCCGTGCTGGCGCCGCCGCCGCAGTTCAGCGACCGCGTGCGCGTCGTGGCCGCGCTGCCCAAGCGCGCGCAGCTGCACTAGCGCGCCGCCGCCGCCCGAGGAGGAAGCGGGGGCGGGCGCCGCGCCCGTGCTGGCGCCGCCGCCGCAGTTCAGCGACCGCGTGCGCGTCGTGGCCGCGCTGCCCAAGCGCGCGCAGCTGCACTAGCGCGCCGCCGCCGCCCGAGGAGGAGGCGGGGGCGGGCGCCGCGCCCGTGCTGGCGCCGCCGCCGCAGTTCAGCGACCGCGTGCGCGTCGTGGCCGCGCTGCCCAAGCGCGCGCAGCTGCACTAGCGCGCCGCCGCCCGAGGAGGAGGCGGGGGCGGGCGCCGCGCCCGTGCTGGCGCCGCCGCCGCAGTTCAGCGACCGCGTGCGCGTCGTGGCCGCGCTGCCCAAGCGCGCGCAGCTGCACTAGCGCGCCGCCGCCCGAGGAGGAGGCGGGGGCGGGCGCCGCGCCCGTGCTGGCGCCGCCGCCGCAGTTCAGCGACCGCGTGCGCGTCGTGGCCGCGCTGCCCAAGCGCGCGCAGCTGCACTAGCGCGCCGCCGCCCGAGGAGGAGGCGGGGGCGGGCGCCGCGCCCGTGCTGGCGCCGCCGCCGCAGTTCAGCGACCGCGTGCGCGTCGTGGCCGCGCTGCCCAAGCGCGCGCAGCTGCACTAGCGCGCGCGCGACCACCTCGAGCCAAAGATTTATACTATTTATTGTACTACCCTCTCAGTCTATTTATTGCGCCCCCTCTGCGACGCAAACGAGTGCCATCGTGACTATTGTTTTGTAATATTTTTTATATTCATATGTATGTGTAAATATTTGACGCGCGCGGGGAGAGCGGACGAGGCGCCTGTATATACAAATATATATCCGGCCAACGAGATCGAGATGAGATACGATATAATCGCAATATTTATACATATACTTTGTTATTATTGAAATCTATTCGTGTTTTAAAAGTAAATAATTATTTCATTCGTCCAATGTGAGTACACTTGCGGTCCGCTCTCCCGACGCGCTCTTGGTTCTGTGCTTTAGTGCGTCGTCCATTGTAATGTACATTTTATATTAGCTCTGCTTGTGCCGTGATTTCAATTAAAAAGTAACGTTAAATATTATATTAAAAAAAGAAATACAAAATAATAAATTATTTATAACTTTTCAAATTCTATGTTACATTACACAAACAAGTTACTTATTGAAATTACGTCATGGAGACAAAAGAAATTTTACGAATATATATATAACACCAATATTTAAAAATTTTTGTACTCTGATTATTTAAACATACCTATATTTATAGATTTTAGAAAGTACTGCGGTTTATTCACTAACTCGAGAACATTCTTCGATGACGTGTTGAGTTAATTTTCTTTTAGAAAATTTACAAAACTGTCACAAATTCTTGGAAAACCTCCTCTAGGTGTATAGTAAATAGATAAATAAAAATAGGCTTTCGACTCTTTGGAAAACGTATTTTAGATCTACATAATATAATTATATTAAAATAAAATCTTTTCTATATTCTGAGTATAAATTCAAAGACTTTAAAATAAGCATATCGGAGGTAATCGGTCTAAACTCTTTAAATTGCACCCGCAGCAATGCTTTCTTAGTTTAGACTGCACTCGCGACATGTTACAACTTGTCGCTGATAAATTCAGGGCCTGGATGATTTGCAATTATGAATCGAATAGTGGCGATACAACTAGGAATTGCCTCGACGGAATTATCGTACTATAGCCAAGAAGGCGCGGGCGCGATGCGGCTCTTTATAAACTCCACACTCTTTTTTGATAACATTCTTATATTATACAATACAATTTATAGACCGTTAGCGGTATTTCCTTTTGTAATAGACTGGGGTAGCGAGGTATTAAGACAGTAAGGTAGTGGGGTAGGACACACTAGCGTCCGCGCCGATAGCCAAATTCTAGTATATTACTAAGTAAAGTCCAGTATTACTCGAGTCGAGTCAAATATTACTTGGTGGAGTCGACTATTATTCGAGTCGTGTCGAGTATTACTTAGTGGAGTCGAGTGTAGCGGGTCGCATAGGACCCTTCGCGTACGATTAGCACAATCGATTCATTTCCATTATCGATGTATTATTGAGTTACTCTTCTTGTCACTAGTTTAAGTTGTATAAATGTATTGTCTACTTAAGGCATAGATAGGTAGTAGTAATTATATTAGGGCAATATCGATGATTCTAGACTAACCGAAGGGGGCGGGACGGTCTCTGCCAAATTTCTGCTTCAAAATACTATTTTAAAACATTATTTACGTATTTCATTTAACATTTCTTACCTTGCATAATTTTCAAATATTTAAAAGTGCCTACATTTTATTCTTTTGTTACGCCAAATCGATTTTTTAAATAAATCTATATAAATTTTATAACATCTTGACAATCTATGTTTTGAAGTGGAAATTTTAAGCGAAAAAAGCAACCCCGTCACGTTTTGTATAATATATACCAACAATTGTGTTTTACATTTCATTTGAATCTCAGTATCGGACGTGTAACTACAACTTGGTATACTTTCAAATGAAAATTAAATGTTTCATCACTTTATGTGTGTATCATTTGCCCCCATATCTTTTATACTCATAACAATACTTATTCTTCAATATATCAAAGAATATTTTATTTACCTTTAAAATTAATAAAATCCGCCATAAGGACGCTTTTAGGACTTGTATAAATAGTTTTTATAAGGACATTATTTTTTTAAGATTATGTTAAAAGAAAACAATAAAGTATATATATTTTTAAGAATATAAATTTACTAACAATTGTACAAAAATACAATTTATTTTTTAAAACTTAACACTACTAATAAGACACAAACATCAGGACGGATATTATCACAATCATTAGATCTCTCTGAAATGACAATAGCGATATGGCCCTTATTCCCCACTCTTAAAATCCATGTATAAGGCAATGTCATCTATTTTAACGAGTCTTCGGTAGTCCACGGTTTCACCGCACATTGGACACTTGCTTTCATCTCGTAAAAGCCTGGAAAATAAACACAAACCGTTATATCTTTATTTTAGAATAATAGAATATTAGAGACATTTGTATTAAATGGTTGATAAATAAAAAAGTTATAGATATGTGCTTATTGTGTCTTTAATACTCTGTATTATCCGACAGTGGTTGGATTTACCAGCAGACTGAGAAGCCTAAAGCAGTTGATTTGCGGATCAAATTCTTTTCTACTTCAAAGAAATTGTAAAAATTTCCGTATGACCGTATTCGTCTTGCAAATTGAAGAAGCATACAATACGTTTTCCTGATAAAATTTTGTTTATCTGTTATTTGTTCCAACAAAGTTATATATTCTACAATAAAACAAAAGAAATAGTTTGTAGTCTCTCAAAAATCGAGCCTATAGCTCAAACATATGCTTATACGCTACTTTTGTAATTTGTTAATTTTTTTTATAACCTAATTGGTAATAATGGTAATGACAATCGGAAGAACCTTTCATAAGAAATTTTTACAAATCATAAAATATAAACGTTCCTTCAGTCTACAAATCAAGTTTTAATTACTTACTCTTTAAATTCCGAATAAATAGCAGGGAAGTCGCATTCAGGGCATTATTTCATTCGTCCAATGTGAGTACACTTGCGGTCCGCTCTCCCGACGCGCTCTTGGTTCTGTGCTTTAGTGCGTCGTCCATTGTAATGTACATTTTATATTAGCTCTGCTTGTGCCGTGATTTCAATTAAAAAGTAACGCTAAATAAATCATATTAAAAAAAGAAATACAAAATAATATATTATTTATAACTTTTCAAATTCTATGTTACAACACGCAAACAAATTACTTATTGAAATTACGTCATGGAGACAAAAGAAATTTTACGAATATATATATAACACCAATATTTAAAATTTTTGTACTCTGATTATTTAAACATACCTATATTTATAGATTTTAGAAAGTACTGCGGTTTATTCACTAACTCGAGAACATTCTTCGATGACGTCTTTTAGAAAATTTACAAAACTGTCACAAATTCTTGGAAGACCTCCTGTAGATGTATATTAAATAGATAAATAAAAATAGGCTTTCGACTCTTTGGAAAACGTATTTTAGATCTACATAATATAATGATATTAAAATAAAATCTTTTCTATATTCTGAGTATAAATTCAAAGACTTTAAAATAAGCATATCGGAGGTAATCGGTCTAAACTCTTTAAATTGCACCCGCAGCAATGCTTTCTTAGTTTAGACTGCACTCGCGACATGTTACAACTTGTCGCTGATAAATTCAGGGCCTGGATGATTTGCAATTATGAATCGAATAGTGGCGATACAACTAGGAATTGCCTCGACGGAATTATCGTACTATAGCCAAGAAGGCGCGGGCGCGGTGCGGCTCTTTATAAACTCCACACTCTTTTTTGATAACATTCTTATATTATACAATACAATTTATAGACCGTTAGCGGTATTTCCTTTTGTAATAGACTGGGGTAGCGAGGTATTAAGACAGTAAGGTAGTGGGGTAGGACACACCAGCGTCCGCGCCGATAGCCAAATTCTAGTATATTACTAAGTAAAGTCCAGTATTACTCGAGTCGAGTCAAATATTACTTGATGGAGTCGACTATTATTCGAGTCGTGTCGAGTATTACTTAGTGGAGTCGAGTGTAGCGGGTCGCATAGGACCCTTCGCGTACGATTAGCACAATCGATTCATTTTCATTATCGATGTATTATTGAGTTACTCTTCTTGTCACTAGTTTAAGTTGTATAAATGTATTGTCTACTTAAGGCATAGATAGGTAGTAGTAATTATATTAGGGCAATATCGATGATTCTAGACTAACCGAAGGGGGCGGGACGGTCTCTGCCAAATTTCTGCTTCAAAATACTATTTTAAAACATTATTTACGTATTTCATTTAACATTTCTTACCTTGCATAATTTTCAAATATTTAAAAGTGCCTACATTTTATTCTTTTGTTACGCCAAATCGATTTTTTAAATAAATCTATATAAATTTTATAACATCTTGACAATCTATGTTTTGAAGTGGAAATTTTAAGCGAAAAAAGCAACCCCGTCACGTTTTGTATAATATATACCAACAATTGTGTTTTACATTTCATTTGAATCTCAGTATCGGACGTGTAACTACAACTTGGTATACTTTCAAATGAAAATTAAATGTTTCATCACTTTATGTGTGTATCATTTACCCCCATATCTTTTATACTCATTGTAGTGTTTGTATCTATTAAATAGATATGTAGCATTGTCTCATGTACACCAGTAGAGGGGGGGGGGGGGAGTGTTGTCACTGACGCGGTACAGGTCGGGTGTGCTCCTGCGCTGCTGCTGATCTGGTGTAGTGGTGAGCCAGTGATAGTGTTCTCAGTATTATTTTAAGAGTGCGTAGTGTCTGTGGGTCCATACACTACAATTGGCGACGAGGATAAAGGTACGAAAGCTAGTATTAGTAAAAAACGTAAAACAAAAAAACGCGCGAAAGTGAGAATATGGAAGGAATCAATAAAATTATTTATAGAAAAAAATATTACAAAAGTAACTAAAATTACTAATTTGTAGTGATTCTTAGTATTTGTTGTAAATATAATTGACAAATACAGAGGAACTATAAATATTATTAATGTAATCATAAAATGGACCTATGAATACTCATGATTACTAATGTGAGTAAATTAAATCATATAGATTTGGATTTATTATAAAGTAGATTGTATTGATTATACAGTTCTTATCTATAAAATATATTATAAAATTTACAATGTAGCGAAATTTTGTTAAAATCTCTATTACATGGAATTGGCGGGTGAGATATATGATGGTTTTATACAAAGATATGATGTTTATTTGATTTATGGCAGCATTTTGTGCTACTATAATATTAATTATAATATATTTTAAATTCTATGACAAGTTACATTTTACTAATGTAATTAAATAGATTTTTTTTTAGATTTTATTTATTGGTTTTCAATTTCCCGCCAAAATGTTCAACCACAGAATAAAAAACTATTATCAACGTTACTTCAATAAGAGGTTGCGTCGCCCCGACAAGATTTCAATATATATATATATATATATATATATATATATATATATATATATATATATATATATATATATATATATATATATATATATATATATATATACAGAGGCCATAGTGGCGCAGTAGGACGGCGTTGAGATAGCAGCAATGGAAGCGGTCTCTGCAAATATATTTTGAAGCCGCTGAGGTTACCAATCCTATTAAAAAGCGAGCTACCTTGCTCGTCCTTGACGGGACTGCGCTCCAAGAAATATTTTATAGTCTACCCGGAGCAAGTGTAGAATCAGGAAGTGATCTTGATGTTTTCGAAGTAGCTATTTTTAAATTAGATAATTACTTCCTTCCTACGTATGAGAGGCATTTATTCCACCTTATCATACAAGAAGATGGGGATGTAGGTCAACAGAACTACGTAAGAAGATGTTGACCATGGGCGTCGAAGTTACATTGGACAAAGTCATTACAATTGCCAATACCTTAGAAATGGTTAACTACCAACTAGAATCCTATGAGCAAAAAGAAAAGGTCAAGAATAATGATGTAAACTTAATAAAAAGCAAAAATAAAGAAAACTTAAAATTAAATAAGTGGAACATCAGCAATAATGAAGACAAAACTGAGCTTGTATGTTTTAGATGTGGGAACTCTACGCATTTTTTACGGAGTTTACCCTGTCAAGTAAAGGATAAGAAATGTAATGGATGTGGAAAACTAGGTCATTATCAAAGATGTTGCAGAAGTGAATTCCATTCCGATCAAAATAAACGTAAATTTGAAGGAAAACAAATAGACGGCAATAGATACTACAAGCGGCGGCGAAAAGAAAATACAATAAATTCCCTTGAAAATGAAGATGTTCAATATATATTCAATATGAATGATGATGCAACAATCAAATGTGAAATAGGAGGAGTTTGCTTAAATATGCTTATCGATTCTGGATGCAAAATGAATTTGATATCTAACAAAGCCTGGGAATATGTAAAGAAAAATAAAGTAATTTGCTACAATCAAGAAGCAAATCCTAACAAAATATTGTTCGCATATGGGAGTAATGCACCTTTACATATTAAAGGCTCATTTGAAGCTACTATAACAATAAATGTAAAGAGGGAACGCAATACCATTTATGTTATCGAAGATGGATCACGGAATGTACTGGGTAAAGATACAGCAATATAGTTGGGAAAATATGCTAATAAAGTGTAAAGGAGCGTTAAATTTTATTGATGATACATTGATTTGGGGAAGTAATGAAACGGAGCATGACTTAAGACTCGCCAAAATGCTGGAAGTATTGAAGGCAAATAATGTTTTATTAAATGAAAGGAAGTGTATTTATAAAACGCAAGAAATAATTTTTTTGGGACATGAATTAAAACCAGAAGGAATAAAACCATTGTGCAAGTGTATAAGAGTATATCCAGCTTTAGAGTACCGAAAACAATAGATGAGTTACAAAGTTTTTTAGGGTTAGTAAACTATATAAATAAATGGATTCCAAATTTGGCTACGATGACTGAACCTCTTAAAGAACTACTAAAACAGAAATTAGGAACCAAAGCTAACATTGAAAAATACTGGAATAGTAATCAAAATCAGTCGTTTGAAAAATTAAAGCAGGCCCTAACAAAAATTGAAACATTAGGATATTATGATGTTAAAGACAAGACACAAGTCATAGTAGACGCAAGCCCTGTGGGTTTAGGAGCGGTTTTGGTACAAATCGATAATAATGGACCAAGGGTTATTGCGTACGGTAATCGAACACTTAGTGGATGTGAAAGGAAATATAGCCAAACAGAGAAAGAGGCTCTTGCTTTGGTTTTGGCCATTGAACATTTTAATATATTTCTCTTTGGTAAAGAATTTGATTTAATAACCAATCATAAACCATTAGAGTTTATTTTCAGTACAAAGTCGAAACCATGTGCTCGTGTTGAAAGATGGGTTTTACGTCTACAGGCATATCGTTATAATATTAAATATAAACCGGGAAAGATCAATATCGCAGACTCACTATCACGATTGTGTGAATATTCTAATAACTCAATTCACCCATCAATAGAAAGCCATGTCTATCATATTGTTGAATTAGCAAAACCTTATGCAATCAATGAATCAAATAATAAAGGCTTCGGAAACAGATTTAGAGATTAACAGGGTTAAAAAAAAGATTTATAACAACCAATGGGATGAATGTGTAAAATCATATAAAATATTTTCTGATGAATTATGCTTTTATGATAATATACTTTTGAGAGGAACTAGATTAGTAATTCCTAAGGATCTCAGATACTAGGTATTACGTGCAGCTCATGAAGGACATCCTGGGATAGTTAGTATGAAAAGTCGTCTTCGCTGTAAGGTATGGTGGCCTAGAATAGATAAAGACGTTGATAACCTCAACGTCTTTATCTATTCTTTATATATGGTAAAAAGTTGCAAAGGGTGCACATTAGATAGTTTACCAAATCTTCAAGCACCAATGAAACGTCGGGAGCTTCCATCTGAACCCTGGATAGATAAAAAGAGATTGCAATGGATATATTAGAAGCATTACCGAGTAATGTTTACATTTTAGTTGTTATTGATTATTATAGTCGCTATAAAGAGATTAAAATTACAAAGACCATAACAAGTGCACAAATAATAAAAAAAATTAGAAGAAATCCTTAGTAGACTAGGTTACCCATTATCTGTCACTGCTGATAATGGCCGTCAATTCATCAGCGAAGAGTTTAAAGATTTTTGTAAAACTTGAAATATCAGACTTTTCAATACTGTGCCATATTGGCCACAAATGAATGGAGAAGTGGAACGTCAAAACAGGGACATCTTAAAAAGGCTAAAAATAAGTAAAGGTGAAAAAAAGAAAACTATATATGAGTATCTAATGATGTATAATTCTACTCCTCATTCCGTAACTGGCAAGACTCCATCGGAATTATTTTTTAAGAGAATGAACAGGGATAAAATCCCGATGTTTAAAGAGATGAATAAATTGGAAACAGACACTGATGTAAGAGATCGGGACAAATCGGAAAAAGAAAAAGGAAAGGAGTATGGAGACCGGAAGAGAAAAGCGAAAGACGTAGAGCTTGCAGAAGGTGAGAAAGTATATATTAAGGAAATCGATAAGACTAGCAAACTTTCAACTACTTTTAATCCCACACACATGTGGTGGAGAAATCCGTAGGTGGAGACATATTGGTAAGGAATGAAGAAACCGGACAAAGATTAAGAAGAAATGTGATTCATTTAAAGCGTGTAGAAGAACAATGCAAATCAGTAGAGGAAGAAAATGATTCAAATGGAGATAATATAAAAGAATAATAAATTGAACCAAATTAATATTAAAAAAATAATAAATAAATTTCTTAATTATTATTATAAGGTATATGAATAATTATAAATTCTGTATGATTAAAATTTTGATGATGTAGTAAGTAAATAAATAAAAAGGAAGGGATGTAGTGTTTGTATCTATTAAATAGATATGTAGTATGTCTCATGTACACCAGTAGATGGGCTCCCCCCCCCCCTCTGTTGTCACTGACGCGGTACAGGTCGGGTGTGCTCCTGCGCTGCTGCTGATCTGGTGTAGTGGTGAGCCAGTGATAGTGTTCTCAGTATTATTTTAAGAGTGCGCAGTGTCTGTGGGTCCATACACTACACTCATAATAATACTTATTCTTTAAAACTAATATAATTCGCCATAATAATCAATGCTACATAATACTTTTAGGACTAGTGTAATAGTTTTTTAAAAGGAGATTGATTTTTTAAGATTATGTTAAAAAACGAAACTATATATTTTTAAAGAATATAAATTTACTAACAATTGTACAAAAAATACAATTTATTTTTTAAAACTTAACACTACTAATAAGACACAAACATCAGGACGGATATTATCACAATCATTAGATCTCTCTGAAATGACAATAGCGATATGGCCCTTATTCTCCACTCTTAAAGTCCATGTATAAGGCAATGTCATCTATTTTAACGAGTCTTCGATAGTCCACGGTTTCACCGCACATTGGGCACTTGCTTTCATCTCGCAAAAGTCTGGAAAATAAACACAAATCGTTGTCTTTATTTTAGATCATACAATCATAGAATATTATAATTAGACAGAAATTTGTATTAAATACTTGATAAATAAAAAAGTTATAGATATGTGCTAATTGTGTCTTTAATACAATGTATTATCCGACAATGGTTGGATTTACCAGCAGACTAAAGCGGTTGATTTGCGGATCAATTTCTTTTCTTCTTCAAAGAAATTAAAAAGATTTCCCGTATGACCGTATCCGTATGTCTTGCAGACACAAGAAGCATGCAATACGTTTTTCTGATAAAATTTTGTTTATCTGTTATTTGTATCAGTCCAATAAAGTTCTATATTCTACAATAAAACAAAATAAATAGTTTGTAGTCTCTCAAAAATCAAGCCTATAGCTCAAAAATGTGCTTATCCACTACTGTTGTAATATCTTAGTTTTTTTTATAACCTAAGTGGTAATAATAATGACAATCGGAAGAATCTTCCATAAGAAAATTTTATAAATGATAAAATATAAACGTTCCTTCAGTCTATAAATCAAGTTCTAATTACTTACTCTTTAAATTCCGAATAAATAGCAGGAAAGTCGCATTCAGGGCATGCAGTCAGGTCATCTTTGACGATATGGAGGCCCTACAAAATTAACATTATAAGATGTTAGCTCGATAGATTTTTTTTTGTTTGCTTCGAAATAAGAGAAGTTTGGAGAACAACATTATATATATTTTTAGCCTTTTTAAAGTGTTATACTAAATAAACTAAGGATAGAAAAATATTAAACCTACTTTAAAAAAATCTTTTTTAGGTTTTCAGTGTACTCCGCATACGACAGAGGAACCTAGTGTTAAAACATTCCGTTTCCCACATCTCGTTGCCGGAAACCGTGGACGAGGAAATGAAAATAGTGATGAGTGAGGATTGAACCCACCACCACATCTTCCTTTTAATTCTTAATAAAATAATACAATTAGTCAATATACTCACAGTGGCAATACAAAAGGGCAGTGTGGCCTCGCACCGTCCACAGTTCAGGTCGGCCACGGGCAGGGCGTGTCCGCAGCGCGCGCAGGGCGCTTCGGGCTCCGGCGGGGGCTCCCCGCGCGCCCCGTGACGTACTACTGACTCAATCTTTTTGGTGTACTTTGGGTCTATCTGTTTTATGAATGTGATATTGAAGTTGCTATTTACCAAATCGTTATTTGTTTTTGGTATTTCAAAAAATAAAAGAAGAGACAGAGACTGAACTACAAAAGCCTTTATAGTCTCTATTTTAAATGATAAAAATAATATGTAAAGTTTAGATAATTTTATCATATATAAATCATAAACAAATATAAAATTATCCTTGACAAACTAAATTAAGAAGTAAACAAAGCATATTTGTAGAACTTTACTTGAAAGTAATATAAAAATACTTATATTATTAATAGCGGGACCTGGTGGAGTTACCGCCGTAATGATCAAATATGGTGGGCCACGCGTCTTGAACTTGTTCTGGTTTTAGTGCAATTTATGCTGGAAATCAGGGGAGGTCGTAGACGATTAGCAAGATGCAGTCATCGTGCATTTGTATAAAGGCAAATGTTCACAGATAGACTTTTTTATGGAAAAGAGCAAAGCAAACATGCGTACGGGTCACCATGTGGTAAGTGATCACCGCCGCCCACGACCCAGTGTAACACCAGAGGAGCTACAGATGCGTTGCGGAACTTTAAGGTGGTGATAGACGCGCTTTTTGAAGGTACCAAGTTCGTATCGACCTGGAAAAACTGCGAAAAATGTGAGACGACGCTTTCTGCGGACTGTAGTCTCTTAACAGAGATCACTCAGCCTGCGTGTGAGTAGGAGCTGGCATCTCGCCCTGGTTTGACATCCAATCGGGTGTTAAACAAGGATGCGCCATGTCAGCTTAATTGGTCAAATTCTATTTGGATAGCTGTCTCCAAGGACTGAAACAAAGTGACATGAGAATGAAAGTAGGTGACTTTAGTGTAAAATGCCTGCTGTGCGCAGACGTTGCAATGCTGATTGCATCATCAGAATGCGAGTTGCACCCATTAGTCACCACTCTGAAAGAAGGATATGAAAATAATGGTCTAAGCCCGAATGTAAGTAAGAAGGATATGCGAAGCCAACTTAACTGATCGAATCCGCAATGACCTCTTCATTGCAGATTCGATCAGCTACACAGAATGGCAGGTATTAGCGAGGATATCACGGTGAAAATTAAGAAGAACGTGCTCAGCTGGTTTGGACACGTCGAACGAATGAATGATGAAAGAATGGCAAAAAAGATTTATGATTGAAAAGTAAGCGGTAAGAGAGGTAGGGGTAGACCTCGGCTGACTTTCGAAAACACAGTATCTGGATATATGCTGGAGGAAGGTCACGTAAAATGCATAAGAACCTCTACCTCTTCATACATCTACCTCTTCGTACTCAAAATAGATAATTCATAAAGTTCTTGTCGGGCTATGAATAAAGTTACTTCACCAGTGGCCTGTAGTCAGGTCTCATGAGTGCGCGCGCGCACTTGACGGCTGCGTGTTTGAGTCCTGCGCGGGAACATTCGATCACGGCAGACGTCAGAATGGACACTTGATCTGTTCAAATTTCAAATTATAGTGGTTTTGGTTAGTTATTAACATAGAATTACAATTTCGAATTAGATTTTCTTTGTATAACATAAGTCAAATAAAGTGTCAAATAAAATTATTTTAAAGATTACCAAACAGTACGTACATTTACTAATGTTACAATTCTATTGCAAACGACAATTATAATGATTTTAAATATATTGTGTATAATGATTTTTAAATTATTGAGGTCGTAGTGGCGCAGGGGCATAAGGGGGTGACTGTAACGCGGCAGTTGTGAGTTCCATCCCCACTTGAAGGAATTATTATTTAATAATATTTTAATTTCTTCGCTCTGGCACCAAAGCAAAATTGTCTAAATTTTAGTCTTTTCTCTTTAATTTCCATTCAATTTTCAAGACATTATGTGTTGAGTAGAAAAGTGAGGAACCCAACGACCCGCTTTGTCTCGCTCATTCGACGACGACCAGAGCGGGGATATAAAAATAATTAATTCCCCATGTGGGAATCGAACTCATAACCGTTATCTTTACAGACGGACGCTATCTTATTTTTGGGCTATATGGTATGTCTCAAGAAAATGTAACTCAGAGAGAGTTTTGAAATAAGTGGTACATAGTGTGTCTCACGTTGCAGCGCGGGGAAGTGCGCGACGTCGGCGGCCGCGCGCAGCAGCAGGCGCGCCGCCAGCTCGTGCCGGCCGCGGCGCACGTGCGAGCGCACCTGCAACCGATACCTGTCAAATACTCTTACAGTGCGCCGCCCGCCCTGAAGTTAGCTGTGGATAGCTGAGCAGCCTTGATTTTTTAATTTTTTTCCTTACTTGTTAAAGACGACGGTAATGACTAATTTAAATATATTTTAAAAAACAAATAAATATTGTCTGTTGTTTTAATTATATTTATTCTGAAAGCATTGCGTGTTGAATAACGGAACTCAACGTCGCGCTATGCCTCGATACCAGAGCGAGGAATGAAAGATTATCAAATATTTCATTTCCTCCAGTAGGTATCGATTCCAAAACCTGTCGCGTTTAAAAATAAAGAAAAAATATATAAAAGATTAAAACTATAAAGTAAAACATAGATAAATTAATAAAAATTATAATATCTTTATAATCATATAAGTGTAGTGAAGTAAAGAAGAAGCACTACTACACTAACACTACGTAAGGAAGCGTACCAATATGTAGGAGTGCAGCACGGCGAGCGCGCGCGCGAGGTCGGCGGGCGGCGCGGAGGCGCGCGCGCGCAGCGCCCCCACCAGCGAGCGCGCCACGTCGCGCGCCGCGCGGTAGCGCCCCGCCGCGCACTCCGACGACGAGATTATTACCTGCAATATACAAACACTATAAAGTTTAAAACTATCTGGCCAATCACTAAATAAGTAAAGAAGCCTTGAAAACAGCCGCCGCACCGAGGCGCTGTGAAATACGTTTGATTGTAAAAGCGGTGGTTGTGCATTCCATTCCACTTATTTAATTTGATTTCCTCGCTCGGATAGTTAGGTAGGTTGTATTTTAACAGTGAAGAACGGACTGTCCTGAAACTAGATTCCGTCTGCCTACTCAAAAGCTGTAAAAAACCTTATAATATATTACCTAACTAGCATTTGAAAAAGCAATAAAGCAATTTTAAATTATTTTCATAACTAAGACAATTTGTATTAATATTCTTAACACGCAACATTCCTTATTATTTTAATAGTAACCCACCGCAGTTTTAGCAGCTTCAGAAAATTGTTTCTTAGCCATGTAAAGCCGGAATAAATGTCGGGGATCTTTTGGATTACCATCTGTTTCACCGAGCAAAAATTCTATTAACCTGTAAAATAAATCATCGTTATGATACACACACATAACACTTTTAACTAAAACAATATAAATATTTTTTTTTTATATTTAAGAAATCTTTACTACTATACTTATATTATAAAACTGGAAATTTTGTTTGCTTGAATGCGCTAATGTAATAAATAATGCAAGAAATGCTGGTTTCAACAAAATTATTTACAAAAATAATTTTACCCGATACCTCGACTATCTAGCACAAGCTAGATAGTCGAGGTATCGGGGGAAAAGTTATATAACGTTATTCATTGCAGAATTAAAAGTTTCCATATTACATAAGCTTTAATTAAAATAAAATACAGGCGCAGGTCGAATTGAACGTGGCACGTTCAATTTTTAAATATTTTTAAATATGTACCTTCTAGTCAATCTATCATCATCGCTAGCAGCGGCCGCATCTATCGCGATAGTCACAGCTTCATTTTCCTCTGTCTCCGTCGATCCCGCCTTCAGCAAATGAGTCATCGCCTTGTTGTACTCGCCGGCGTGAAAAAAGAACTTGCCCGCCAATAAATTATTCTTTTCTCCTTCGAAATGCAACGCAAGACTCTTAAAATCCTCGGGCCTCGCTTGCGACGTTTGTATCAAAATTTCTCCATACAATTGTAATTTTCCGTTTTTCCTCGCCAATTGGAAAGCTTCGTCGTAACAGAGTGACATAACTAAAAACTTTATAGCGGACGTCGGATCGTCAGTATTTTGGAAATAATTGGCCACCATTTTGGCGCCTTGCACCGATTTTGTTTCTTGCACCAAGTTAACCGCTTCGTCGATATCGTCCAGTTTGTCTAAATTCAGACGAATCGCCGATTCGAAATCCTGTGCTTTCAAATACGACTTTAGAGCGTCACTGTATCTACCCTCAGCTTCTTTTGCTTTAGCGTATTGTAGATGAATACTGGGCGAATTAATTTTGGGTATCAGAGATTCGACTTTGAGCCACGATTTTAGTTTAATGTATAAAGATGCGGCCTTCTCTGTATTACCAGCGTGATCGTATAGAGCTGCTGCGTGCGAATATTGTTTTTCCTCTTCAAGTAATTGGGCACAGTCTTTTAGCAAATTAGTATCGTGTGAATATTTCATGGCGGTAGTGACTCCTCTCATGATGTCACCGCATCGTATGGACATGCGTGCGATACCGGTTTCACATTTCGCGTTGTGTTCTTTAACTTTTGTGTCGTTTGGTTTATTTGTGATAATGCTTTTTTCGTATGTAGCTAAGGCTTCGTGGAAATCAGCTCTGTAAGTTAAATGTTAATAAAACTTTACTATTTTTATTATTGAGGCTAGTCGTGGCTCAGGGGCACAAAATGTGACTGTAAAACCGACTGGTTGAGTGTTCGATTCCCACTAGAGGAGATGAAATATTTACTTAATTTTTTTTTGCAGCTCCGCGTGCACACCGCGCGCGCGCACAGTACAGTGAGGGGGTGAACCAACGTGAGCTCCAGGTGCGCGGCCTGGTGCAGCAGCAGCGCGGGCGCGGGCCAGGCGGCGGCGGCGCGGGCCCAGTGCGCGCGCGCGGCGTGCAGCTCCGCGGCGAGGCGCGCGCGCGCACAGTACAGTGAGGGGGTGAACCAACGTGAGCTCCAGGTGCGCGGCCTGGTGCAGCAGCAGCGCGGGCGCGGGCCAGGCGGCGGCGGCGCGGGCCCAGTGCGCGCGCGCGGCGTGCAGCTCCGCGTGCACACCGCGCGCGCGCACAGTACAGTGAGGGGGTGAACCAACGTGAGCTCCAGGTGCGCGGCCTGGTGCAGCAGCAGCGCGGGCGCGGGCCAGGCGGCGGCGGCGCGGGCCCAGTGCGCGCGCGCGGCGTGCAGCTCCGCGTGCACACCGCGCGCGCGCACAGTACAGTGAGGGGGTGAACCAACGTGAGCTCCAGGTGCGCGGCCTGGTGCAGCAGCAGCGCGGGCGCGGGCCAGGCGGCGGCGGCGCGGGCCCAGTGCGCGCGCGCGGCGTGCAGCTCCGCGTGCACACCGCGCGCGCGCACAGTACAGTGAGGGGGTGAACCAACGTGAGCTCCAGGTGCGCGGCCTGGTGCAGCAGCAGCGCGGGCGCGGGCCAGGCGGCGGCGGCGC
Source organism: Heliconius himera (assembly GCA_021202915.1). Lineage (NCBI taxonomy): Eukaryota > Metazoa > Arthropoda > Insecta > Lepidoptera > Nymphalidae > Heliconius > Heliconius himera. The sequence continues at coordinate 224,542 of JAJHJA010000353.1, forward strand.
GGGCCCAGTGCGCGCGCGCGGCGTGCAGCTCCGCGTGCACACCGCGCGCGCGCACAGTACAGTGAGGGGGTGAACCAACGTGAGCTCCAGGTGCGCGGCCTGGTGCAGCAGCAGCGCGGGCGCGGGCCAGGCGGCGGCGGCGCGGGCCCAGTGCGCGCGCGCGGCGTGCAGCTCCGCGTGCACACCGCGCGCGCGCACAGTACAGTGAGGGGGTGAACCAACGTGAGCTCCAGGTGCGCGGCCTGGTGCAGCAGCAGCGCGGGCGCGGGCCAGGCGGCGGCGGCGCGGGCCCCAGTGCGCGCGCGCGGCGTGCAGCTCCGCGTGCACACCGCGCGCGCGCACAGTACAGTGAGGGGGTGAACCAACGTGAGCTCCAGGTGCGCGGCCTGGTGCAGCAGCAGCGCGGGCGCGGGCCAGGCGGCGGCGGCGCGGGCCCAGTGCGCGCGCGCGGCGTGCAGCTCCGCGTGCACACCGCGCGCGCGCACAGTACAGTGAGGGGGTGAACCAACGTGAGCTCCAGGTTGCGCGGCCTGGTGCAGCAGCAGCGCGGGCGCGGGCCAGGCGGCGGCGGCGCGGGCCCAGTGCGCGCGGCGCGGGCGTGCAGCTCCGCGTGCACACCGCGCGCGCGCACAGTACAGTGAGGGGGTGAACAACGTGAGCTCCAGGTGCGCGGCCTGGTGCAGCAGCAGCGCGGGCGCGGGCCAGGCGGCGGCGGCGCGGGCCCAGTGCGCGCGCGCGGCGTGCAGCTCCGCGTGCACAACCGCGCGCGCGCACAGTACAGTGAGGGGGTGAACCAACGTGAGCTCCAGGTGCGCGGCCTGGTGCAGCAGCAGCGCGGGCGCGGGCCAGGCGGCGGCGGCGCGGGCCCAGTGCGCGCGCGCGGCGTGCAGCTCCGCGTGCACACCGCGCGCGCGCACAGTACAGTGAGGGGGTGAACCAACGTGAGCTCCAGGTGCGCGGCCTGGTGCAGCAGCAGCGCGGGCGCGGGCCAGGCGGCGGCGGCGCGCGGCCCAGTGCGCGCGCGCGGCGTTGCAGCTCCGCGTGCACACCGCGCGCGCGCACAGTACAGTGAGGGGGTGAACCAACGTGAGCTCCAGGTGCGCGGCCTGGTGCAGCAGCAGCGCGGGCGCGGGCCAGGCGGCGGCGGCGCGGGCCCAGTGCGCACAGTACAGTGAGGGGGGTGAACCAACGTGAGCTCCAGGTGCGCGGCCTGGTGCAGCAGCAGCGCGGGCGCGGGCCAGGCGGCGGCGGCGCGGGCCCAGTGCGCGCGCGCGGCGTGCAGCTCCGCGTGCACACCGCGCGCGCGCACAGTACAGTGAGGGGGTGAACCAACGTGAGCTCCAGGTGCGCGGCCTGGTGCAGCAGCAGCGCGGGCGCGGGCCAGGCGGCGGCGGCGCGGGCCCAGTGCGCGCGCGCGGCGTGCAGCTCCGCGTGCACACCGCGCGCGCGCACAGTACAGTGAGGGGGTGAACCAACGTGAGCTCCAGGTGCTCTGGTGCAGCAGCAGCGCGGGCGCGGGCCAGGGCGGCGGCGGCGCGCGGGCCCAGTGCGCGACAGTACAGTGAGGGGGTGAACCAACGTGAGCTCCAGGTGCGCGGCCTGGTGCAGCAGCAGCGCGGGCGCGGGCCAGGCGGCGGCGGCGCGGGCCCAGTGCGCGCGCGCGGCGTGCAGCTCCGCGTGCACACCGCGCGCGCGCACAGTACAGTGAGGGGGTGAACCAACGTGAGCTCCAGGTGCGCGGCCTGGTGCAGCAGCAGCGCGGGCGCGGGCCAGGCGGCGGCGGCGCGGGCCCAGTGCGCGCGCGCGGCGTGCAGCTCCGCGTGCACACCGCGCGCGCGCACAGTACAGTGAGGGGGTGAACCAACGTGAGCTCCAGGTGCGCGGCCTGGTGCAGCAGCAGCGCGGGCGCGGGCCAGGCGGCGGCGGCGCGGGCCCAGTGCGCGCGCGCGGCGTGCAGCTCCGCGTGCACACCGCGCGCGCGCACAGTACAGTGAGGGGGTGAACCAACGTGAGCTCCAGGTGCGCGGCCTGGTGCAGCAGCAGCGCGGGCGCGGGCCAGGCGGCGGCGGCGCGGGCCCAGTGCGCGCGCGCGGCGTGCAGCTCCGCGTGCACACCGCGCGCGCGCACAGTACAGTGAGGGGGTGAACCAACGTGAGCTCCAGGTGCGCGGCCTGGTGCAGCAGCAGCGCGGGCGCGGGCCAGGCGGCGGCGGCGCGGGCCCAGTGCGCGCGCGCGGCGTGCAGCTCCGCGTGCACACCGCGCGCGCGCACAGTACAGTGAGGGGGTGAACCAACGTGAGCTCCAGGTGCGCGGCCTGGTGCAGCAGCAGCGCGGGCGCGGGCCAGGCGGCGGCGGCGCGGGCCCAGTGCGCGCGCGCGGCGTGCAGCTCCGCGTGCACACCGCGCGCGCGCACAGTACAGTGAGGGGGTGAACCAACGTGAGCTCCAGGTGCGCGGCCTGGTGCAGCAGCAGCGCGGGCGCGGGCCAGGCGGCGGCGGCGCGGGCCCAGTGCGCGCGCGCGGCGTGCAGCTCCGCGTGCACACCGCGCGCGCGCACAGTACAGTGAGGGGGTGAACCAACGTGAGCTCCAGGTGCGCGGCCTGGTGCAGCAGCAGCGCGGGCGCGGGCCAGGCGGCGGCGGCGCGGGCCCAGTGCGCGCGCGCGGCGTGCAGCTCCGCGTGCACACCGCGCGCGCGCACAGTACAGTGAGGGGGTGAACCAACGTGAGCTCCAGGTGCGCGGCCTGGTGCAGCAGCAGCGCGGGCGCGGGCCAGGCGGCGGCGGCGCGGGCCCAGTGCGCGCGCGCGGCGTGCAGCTCCGCGTGCACACCGCGCGCGCGCACAGTACAGTGAGGGGGTGAACCAACGTGAGCTCCAGGTGCGCGGCCTGGTGCAGCAGCAGCGCGGGCGCGGGCCAGGCGGCGGCGGCGCGGGCCCAGTGCGCGCGCGCGGCGTGCAGCTCCGCGTGCACACCGCGCGCGCGCACAGTACAGTGAGGGGGTGAACCAACGTGAGCTCCAGGTGCGCGGCCTGGTGCAGCAGCAGCGCGGGCGCGGGCCAGGCGGCGGCGGCGCGGGCCCAGTGCGCGCGCGCGGCGTGCAGCTCCGCGGCGAGGCGCGCGGCGCCGCCCGCCTCCAGCCAGCGCGCCGCCGCGTCTCCGTGGCCGAGGCACGCGCACATCACGCCGCTGAAACATTACCTTCTTGAAACCCAACCAACATTTTAACCCAAGGTAGATTGTAAGGTAGATTTTTGTGAAATTTAATTTGTTTAATCTACACTTATCCTCCCAGACAATCTTTTAGGAGATTTCATGAAACTGATATATTTTCATAATAAGTATGAAAAAAGTATATTTTTGTTTATCAGCTTCACGCTGTATCCCGCACACAGCAGGGTAGTCAGAGGGAACTCAGTATTAAGACACTCTGTTCCCCACTTTCCACCTAATTCTGGAGGCATTGCGTGTTGAGTGGCGGAACTCAACGCCGCACTTTACTCCGAAATGGATACATAAACACAACACTTCAAGTGGGGATCAAACCCCCAACCAGTCGATACCCCTAAGACTATCCTCTAAAGCAGGGGTTCCCAACCTTTTCTTGACCAAGAAACACTTTTGTATGCTTCTTGATAGCAGGGACCAATGTAGGTATAATAGAACTTAACTATGATAATCAAACAGAAACTTCGCCTCACCACCCCAAGTCATAAAATTAAAACCGTTCGGGGACCATATTTAGGCTTGTGGTCCGCGGACCACTGGTTGGGAACCAGTGCTCTAAAACGAAGTAAATATATATAGTCATAAATATATATAGTGTAATTTGAAAATAAAAAATTACGTGTCATATTATAAAAATAATCTAAAATGATTTTAAGAGATGAGTACACTTAACTACGTTTACACTCGGTAGATATTAAGCATAGAGTACCTTTCTACTATAATTGATTTAAATATTTTACATTCTCAATATGAAGTTTTTTATTTCAAAAATAATTACACAATATTTAACGATATACCAAATTAATAACAAAATATTTTCAGTTATTAATTATTAATTAATAATTTTTCACTTTATTATTTCTGCTTACCACAATATTGGCAATTCTTCTATATGTAAAGCGTCTTCTAGGGCCCACACCATCGCCACATCACTGAGTCGCGTGTACACACGCATTGCTAGGATCAAATATAAAAAATAATAAAATACTATGTTCATACTTCAAGCCCGGACTTATCAGGGTAGGCAGAGGTAACCTAGTGTTAACACACTTTGTTTCTCACTTTCCGCCATATTTTCGAGGCATTGCGTTTTAAGTGCCGAAACTTAATGCCGCGCTTTTGCCTCGGTACCAGAGCGAAAAAATGAAAATATATATAATTCGCTCTCTCGAGACGATTCCCATCCACAATCGACGCAACTTTATCATTTGAAATTCATAGTCTATCTATGAAAACTATTTTGTATTAGCCTATAACTTTAAATAGCGACACATTATTTTTTTTACCTGTAACTCTGAAAGTAAGGGAGTTTAGGGTAAGGTAAGGGTTGGGGACGAAACTTTGATGTCACTCACTATTCAGGGTGAAAAGCAATACAATCATGATAAAGCTGTACACCTATAGCTTTAGCAAATTACTTCATGCCAAGTCTTTGTTCAGAAATATTGCGTATAAACTAAAGAAACCTACCGAATTCCACATCCAGATCAGCAATAGCAGCTTCCCCGAGCTTCCTCCACATACTTTCCTCGTCTACCGCGTCACAGAACAACCAGGCGTCGGCGAAACGACGTAGCTGTATGAGCTTCTCTATGTGCAGGCGCTGGTTGGCGAGGCGGCGCTCCGTGTCCGCGTCCGCCAGCCCGCTCGTGTTGTGCGAGTCCAGCGTCACTTTGACGATGCTGGAAATGCTTGTCAGTTAAATATACCGTGGCGAAGTGGAACTAGCGGGGTGGTGTGTAAGTACTTGTAGGTTATATTCTCATTCGGAAGAAGGAATTACTTCCATCAACTAGACTCTAATTCAATCTTGATATTAGGTTCTCACCAATCTCAAATTGTGTGTTAGTTACGTGACGGAATTTATTAAATTTGGTCTTAACAAAAGGGAGCAATGAAAATTATTCATTGCCTCTGATAGATATCGAATCCACAACTATAAAAGTAATATCGGTAACATAAGCCGGCCCTGACCCGCCGCCCGGCGTGTAGCAGTACACGTCGCCCGCAAACAGCAGCAGAGGCCGCAGCGAGGCCGCGAGGCGCGTGGAGGCCAGCCGCCGCGCCTCCGCGCCCGCCGCGCTCGCGCCCGCGTAGCAGTACGCCTGCAGCGCCTCGCCCGAGTACACGCAGAACACGTTGCGCTCCGACAGGCAAATGTCCCACAGTGCCCATTTGCATCTGGGGATAGAATACACTTCACGATACTCAAGCTGTACGATGCAACTCATGTAATTTTACTGTATTGTTAACGTTACCAACGTTATTAATAAATACTTGTGAGTGTGGAGCTCAGAACAGGGTTTGACACTTACGACACAACATGCACTTTCGGAACTCAGCTCTATATCGACTTCAACTTCGAAATGACTCTAATAGTGTCGTTTCCGAGGTACGATTTAGAAATATATTAATAATAATAGTTCTAGATAGGTTCAAGAGTTCAAGGCAGCCACTCTTCATGTATCTCATCAGTGTTGACCGACTTACTCGACAGTGTCGGCGAGCGCGCACACGTCGTGCGCGTGCGCGCACAGCACGTGCGCGCGGCGGCGCACGTCGTGCAGCAGCGCGCGCGTGCCGCCGATGTCGGCGTGCAGCGAGCGCAGGCCGCAGGGGTGGCGGTAGCGGCTGCACACCGCCCAGGACTCTATGCTAAAATATTCTACGTGACCTTGCTGGAAACAACATTCATATTTTTTTTAGTTTACTGTATTTTACAATCTAATAAAATAATGTTTTTTTTTAATAACGGCGACTAATTAATGCCTTCACAATCATAGTTTCAATGCTTCTATTGAATAGCGAATAGGGAGAGTAAATTATTATATACAGAACGGAAGCGACACCGCTCCTTTTACAATAACAGTATATAGATTACAATATTTCAAACCCATACCTAAAGAAATTAATCAAGATAACTCCAGAGTTTAGACGTAGTATATTTTTTTTCATTTCGTGCGATGCAGTTAAGCATAGATACCAATAACGTAAAATCATACTTCTACAAGAATACTACTTAAGGTTAAACAACTTTGAACTTTGCCGCCAATATCTCAATATCTTAACGACTCGATTTCGGAATGAGGCGTATGCGGCGGTTTCCCTTTGATATGATTATGGCTGCATGCGTCGTTCTTGACAAATGACGATTTATTTTACAACGATAATTTTATTATTTATTTTGTTTAATGTTATAATCATTTTTGTTCAAAAAACTGTATTAGGCTTTTATAGATTAGTTAAAACTGTAGTTTAATTTAAAATGGTGCTGACAAAAACTCTGTATATCAACGGTCCCTAGATAAAATATCTAAAGTGTTTTTTTTTTTAAATTGCTGTTTTGAACTTTTAATAAGGGCAGTTGTCTATTATATACAGGTTTAAAAAATTTTGGAATTTCGAAAAAATCTTATAAAAAACTATACTCCTTAGTAGATTAAAAGAGTGATGATAACATTGCAATTACCTAGAGGTTTTTTTATTATTTTAATTTCCAATGTATTACAAATATATTTTTTGAATATCTTTAGTAGAACGATAACAATACATATACGAGATTATATAAGAGATATGTGAGAAAAAAAAGGATTATTATAACTTACATCAGTAATAAATATAAAGAAATCAGTAGTAAGGTGTATATCAACAATGTTAGCGTCCTGCATGTGCGGCTCAGGGAACATCATGGAATCGCGCTCCGGCTGATCTGGCGTTTCAATCTGTATATACAAAAAAAATATTTAATATTTATAAATATATAAGGATGCTGTTGTGGCACATGCGCATAAACTTGCGACTTTAAGCGCAACGGTTTTGGGTTCTATTCTCACTCAAGAGAATAAAACATTAGATATTTTTTATTTCTTCGCTCTGGTAACTATGTAGTCTTCTTAAGATTCAAACTACATAACACAACAAACACTAAAATATTATAAATGGGAAATCTAAGGATGGATGTTTGATCCACTTCCACAAAAAAACTATTGAACGGATTTAGATACAGTAATATTGCTTAGACATCAGCATATTAACACAGACTACAATTTATGTAATGATTTTGTATAATTTTGGCTATAATATAACAATAAGATTAAGCAGGCGAAGCCACCGGTAGGTCGCTAGTATAACATATAAAATAAACTTACAGCATGCAACATAGCCTTCCCATCGAACATAACTGCCACATAATTCCCAGCCACTCGCAACGCGGTCACTACCGCGGGGTAGTGACGCGTCACTACGCCGCCTCGGAGACAGTGCGCCCACATGTGCTGGTCGCGGCACGCGCATATGTAGTCACTGCTGAGAGCGAGAAGGGACGGCTCCGTGGTTAGAGGGATAGTTGCTAGTGGGGTGGGTTCCGCTGTGTGTTTAAATTATAATAGTCTTTTAAATTATTTTATAGCATGATATTTTTACATAACACTGACTTTTACATGATAATGACTTATCAGCTACAATTTTGTATTAGTGACCGCAGACTAAAGTGTTTTAAGCATCAGTTCAACAAATATTGAGAAACAAATGCGGCCTCGTCGAGTAGGTTCGCTCATCTTTCGGAAAAGTACCAAAATTTATTAATAAATTTTTCATCGATTGGAAATGCCAGCCTACCATTGATACATATTTAAGATTATACATACATTTTTTTTAATATTTTAACATTTTTGTAAACTAAAAATCAGACCTAAAGGTCATATATATAAATCGACATTTGATCAATAGTATAATTGATCATTAAGTTCAACTTTCAAGGCAGATTATTTAATTCAAGTTTTAAAGAAGCATTTTTTTAAATGTACGTTTTTGAAAATTATAATTAAATAAATCAAAATCAGCTTCACGCTGTATCCCGCACACAGCAGGGTAGGCAGAGGAAACCCAGTGTTAAGACACTCCCGTTCCCCGCTTTCTGCCGAATTCTGGAGGCATTACGTGTTGAGTGGCAGAATTCAACGCCGCGCTTAACCTCGACACCAGAGCGAAGGAAATACAAATTTAAGTAAATATTTCATCTCCTCGAGTGGGGATCGAACCCACAACCAGTCGGTTTACAGTCACACCTCGTGCCGCTGCGCCACGACCGGCCTCATTTTACAAAACAAATTATAATTAATCTGAGGTTATTTACTGAATTGTGTTTCCGCACTAAAATAATGTAAAGAAATAACTAAATCTAGAAATACCTTTAAAAATCTTATATTAATTTAATTCAAACACATTACACATACTAAAATTTTATCCAAATTACAATAAATCAATTAAAAAAAGACAAAAAAAAAAACTCACACTTATTAACATCTGGCTCGTCCCCTACTCCGATACACTGATAAACTGTTACTTCAGTGAGATTAGTTAACGTAACTACTCTTGTGCCGTGTACCGCATACAGTTCTGGTAAAGCCGTGACGTAGACGCTCAAGTATCCCCTACCAGAGGTAGCTAGGAGACGACCATCTGAACTCCAACCACAGCGCTCAGAGCCGCCTACGGGCATCACTGAGCCTGATACTTCACCGTTATTCCATACTGATATTAGCTTTAACCTGGAAATATTGTTACATATTGAGTATCTAAAGTATAATTATGTATATGTAATTATAATGTTAATGCAGTTTTTCCGAACACAATTATCTTCGATTACTTGAGTCGAAGGGGGGAGGCGGGAAGTCTCAGTGACTCAACTTATAAAAAATTGTATGAATAAAGCTGTTTTTAATATATATATATTTTATTTCAATAGATGGAAAAAGGCAAACAAAATATCTCTTACCCTCTTAGGAGTTGCATACTTAAAGATAATTATATCTTAGGCCTAGTAATTAGCAGAAATAAAATAAATAAATGTGTAACTAATGTTCTAGAAAACATAAGAAAAGGTACTAGCCACATGTATGTAATTAATAACAAGATATATAATTATATTGTACAAACATACGTAAATTGTATTATTAATACACTAGTAGTAATAATCAAATATCTGTAAAACATGCTACTTTAAAAAACATATAAAAATTTTAACGTAGCGGGATTTGAACCCGCGCCTCTTGGGAATCCATAGGGTTCGTTTTCTTTCTTAAGTGTGGAGTATAACACTAAAAATGTTAAAAATATCTGTAAAACATTTCAATATATTTTTTATATAAGAATGAATTTAACATACCTAAAGAATAGATTCTTATCCAAGCAATACTTATAGTACAATACGCTATAGAAACTTTCGAATATTTATATTACTCTGCGTTTAAGCAAAACTTAAAAATACTTAAAAAAAAATAACTCACTGCCCATCTCCACAAGACACAGCCTGTCCATCAAATATTGCAACATCAGTCAAACTATCCTTATGATTTTTCACTTGGAACAATTCCTCGCCAACTTCTTTTATATGTGTTGATATAGCAATTATGAACCCAGCACTAAATCCTATAAGAATGTATCCATCTCCATACCATTTGTATGAAATGATGGAACCGTATCTTTGTTGGAAAGCTAGTTCAATGGGGTTCTCTGGATTCAGGAGATTGTATAAGTATAATGTCCGTTTTCCAACTACTAGACTTATCTGAAATGTAAATAGTTTATAAATACATGGCAGTTGTCTAAATAAATTGAATTATATACATATACAGCGTCTGCGCTCCTTTTACGGGAGCGCAGACGCTGTATATGTCTTTTATGCGGTCTGACCCATAGGACCACTACCTACGTGTATATATATAACATATTCTTTCGAGGTAGTCGTAGGGTCCGTGAGGCAGCGGATAAGTGCTAAGAGCGTCGCCTGAGATAAAACGGCTACGTTGGGCACCGGCAACTGTCTATTCCTGAAGTGAAACCCTGAACGCCCTCGGAATCGACGGCTTTATATCATGTCGCAAGACATAAGAGTTTATGAACTAACCACTGAGAATATTAAAGACTTGAAGAAGTAGAAGAAGTTGGTTCAAGCTTAATAAAAATCTAATTTTATGAATCACTACAAACTTATATATATGAAGATGTTCAATATTAATTATTAACCATGATTGAGTCTCGAAAATACCTTCCAGTATTTTCCGGAATTTATCTCAAATCAGAACCAAAAATCTTAGTTTTGCTAGAATGCCCTAAACATCAGTACATTATGCATTAACTCAACTTGATAAAACTACCATCGTTTCTAAAAGCCCACAGGTGGCCAGGGGCACACCCTCGAAAATATCTCTAGATACATTGCTATACATAGATAGCATTCTAGACCAGGTCTAGAATTGTTAAACCCAGGGAAATATGTATGTGTATCTGAACACTTTTCACCCGTTGCTCTAATAGAAGATTGCTGACCAGTATGAGAGGTTTTAGTTATTTTGTTATTTTGTTTGTTTTATTAAACTCCTAGGAAATAAAGCAATGTTATCATAATATTATAAGCTTGCATGTAATGCTCAGCTCATACTGACTTAGCTCACCAGACCATTCTGAGGTAGTACACTTCCTTCCTAAAGTATATTTATATGTAGATGCCTAACATTTAACTAAAAAACAAATATAAAACTGATAGCAGAGGCTAATATTACATTTAAATTCAAAAATATATAAACACAAATATACTAATGTATATATTTTATTTTATGATTCAAGCGCAGTATTTTATCATATTTTATTATACCACAATGTATACTTACAGTATTTTCCCCAGCAACTCTTTCATCAGTCTTCATCTCAGAGAACTGTAAATCATTGGGTATGTCTCTTAATGATATCATTCTTAAGGTGTCTCCGTCAGAATTGTTTATGGACAGATTTTTATCATCAGAAGCCAGTACTAATATGCTATCTCTGTTCCAAGCCGCACAAGTGATTTTTTTTGTATGCTTGCCAATTATAGGAATCCTCCTTGAATAATTAGTGAAATTAATAATTAGTTATTAGAATTTAGATAGTGTATAAGTATCATATAGTATGGCGGTGTATAAGTATCATATCTATATGATGGTAGTGGGTTTGATTGTGACTTGGGAGAATAATTATATTTTAAATATTTTTGTTTTCCCACTCTCAAATAATATTAGAAAATTTAAAAAGAGGTATGGACCATGTGTCTGCAGTGTTACAATATAATAAAAAAACTCCTTGCTATTATTAATTGAAACACTATTAATGTGAAAAGGGTTTAAGATAGAAATTAGCCATCCATAATATATTTACATGCTTAAACATGCATAGCATATTGCATTTTTTTAACTTAGGTTAAAAAAATATATATTATTAGCCATATAAGTTTTAAATAATATTAACAATCAACTAAAAAAGTATCAATAATACAAAAAGTAACAAAATCACAATTTACATTGAAGGAAAGAACTTACTTTGTTGTATGGTGATTATATAAAGCTAGATTTCCTTTTGTTGTACCTATTGCTAAGAGAGGCTCGCCATAAGACCATGCCAAACATGAGGGAGGCTCCCTGAGACCTGTTTCCACATTTATCCGTTTATTGGCATGGCATTCCCATAACAATACTGAATTGGTATTGGGTGTTATTATAGCCAGATAATCACCATCGTTATCCCATTCCATTCCAGCACATAGCCTGGAATATACATAATAAAACATTTTATTTAGTAAAATAAATTAAACAAATAAAAGTACTTCATAGAAATAGAGAATGAAGAATGACAAAAAAGATTTATGATGGGTAGGGGGAGACCTCAGTTGACCTTCGAAAACACAGTGTCAAAGATACTGGAGGAAGGTCACCTAAAAAAGCTTAAGAACCCCCCTGGAAGACATGTATGAAGAGGTTCGAAGAGACCATAGTGTTTGGCGCTACATTCTCTCTGAGTTCCCTGCTAGGGATAGAACGTGAAGTTAAATAAGTAAGTAAGAACTATACATAATATATTACCCTGCAAGTTTAAGCCTTTCAATAAGTTGACCAGAGCGGTCATGAACAGCCACAGTGGCATCTGTCCCAGTCGTGGCCAACAAAGAGTGGGACTCGCCTTTTTGCCATGAAAAATATAGTTCTCCTGGTCCGTGCGGCTGTTCTAAAGTATAAAGGAGCTGAAAACATAATTTAAAATTGTAATTAGTTTATGTTTAATGCTAATTTACTAAAATATTATTTAGTTTTAATTTGAAATTGAACCTATTATATGTACTTTACAAAGCATTTGTCTTGTAAGACAAGTTATTATTTACAAGTTATTACTTTAGAATAATTTAATTTTATTATAAAAAAGAAACAATTATAAGTCAATACTTACTTTCGGAGTACTCATAATGAAATTTTAGTACACACTTATAATTACTGAAGCTATTTTACTTATCACAACTCACTGTAGTCATTGCTTTATTATCAATATCTTTTCCTTTACAAATTTATTTCATTTAAATATAAGCAAAATTTTTATGTTACTAAAGAAATTACTGGCTTTGTTTATTTTGTTGCTAAGCAACCAAACGTACAAACTACAAATTATTGGATTTTGTAACTAAACATATTTTGCTTTTTCTTTAACATAGACATAAAATATTTATACGTTATATTTATAATGGATATTTTTGTAAATAATATTTAAATTATTATTTATATCTGAAGATATATAGAATAAATTGACATGTTCTTCGCGTGTAGAGCCAACTTTATCTTCAAATGTTAATAGAAAATAAATTAAGCTCCAACACAATATTAAAGAAGTTAGCTTAGTCAAAAACTTATATTCATCTCATTTTGTTCTAGTTTTAAGATTCATGTAGTCCTATATATTATAATATTATTTTGTAGTGTAAATATATTTTATTATATAAAATAAAAAACTTTTTCTAAGACCTTACCTTTATAATTATAATTTTTTGTAGCAAAATTTGATATAACTTAATTTTATCGTAAGAATTTTACATTTAAAAATTAATTTAATAATATTTTTTGTTTTACCAACTAATATCAACCAATTTGTTGTAAATGTGTGCCAATGCACACATTCGCGAATAAGAAAAACATTTTTTGAACGAATATCGTAGAATAATGACTTCAGAATAGTCTAAAGAGACTATTTTTAAAAGATATAGGAAGACCACGAGTGAAGTAGTGGACATTCGTCGCCAAAGGCTTATCGAGCTGTTAGACTTTTAACGATCGTAAAGATCATCCGATTTGTCATCGGAATATGAGGAGGGCCGAGCCCAAAAAAATAGAAGAAACACGCTTGGCCATAAGAATACGTAGGGGGGCTATACCCAGTCTTGTGCCCATCCCCGAAATTTTACTAACATAAAATAGCCCCGAAAATTAAAAAAACCTTTACACAAATATATCTATTCACAGCAGATTTCCAAGCCATTCCCAGAAAATATCCTTAGAAACGCCCATGCAGACATGGAAGGAAAAGAAGAAAAGAGGTCTAAAAAATCATTTTTATTTTCTATTGAGTCATATTTCGAATAGGTAACATTACATAAATAATTTTCGTTGTATCATCTGTGGCCATAAAGAACTTTCTCTTCAAATGCAGAACCACACTAATATGACTTTAGAATACAGATAATTAATTTAAATATTAGTAAACTTCAAAATATATAATCTAGTATATGTTCCTTGATCCAAAATATGTGCAAACTGCAAATATTATATAAAAGTGAAAAAGAAAACAATATTTTTATGAATAGTGCAAAATATATGTCCAATTATAAAATATCTATCTATATTATTCCCATTTCAGGATGAGACCGAAGGGAAGAATATTACTTGGAAAAGTAGTATATGTTTTGAAGTGTTTATTTTTAAGTGTATAATTTTATTGACGGAAATAATATTTACTTTTTCTTTTAAGGTTTTAGAGGATTCAATTGAAAAAATTGGGATAATCAAAAATCTTCAAAATGCACACATTGCATATAGGCATAAAGAAAATATATATACTATCAACTTATCTAGTAGGAATATTCATAACTTAGATCAAAAAAATAATAATTCCGATGCTACTACAATTAAAGTACATCGCAATATGTTTATAAAAAATGTTCTAGAGAATATAGAGAATGTAGAAAATGAAAGGGAAAAGAAACAAATTAAGAATAAACGCAAAAAAATTGTTATCGATTTCAGTTCTCCAAACATTGCCAAACCCTTTCATGTGGGACATTTAAGATCTACTATTATCGGAAACTTTATAGGAAATATAAATAGATACTTTGACAATGAAGTTGTGAAACTCAACTACTTGGGTGATTGGGGGACACAATTTGGTCTATTACAGTATGGTTTACAACATAATAATATAACATTGAATGAAATCAATGAAAATCCTATAAAAAAATTATATGAAATATATGTTAATGCAAATAAGTTATCATTAATTGATGAAAATGTTCAAAGTAAAGCTAAGCATTATTTTTCTAATATTGAGCAAGGCAAAACAGGCTTGGAAAATTGGAATATAATTCGTAAAATTACTGTGGATGAACTGGAAAAAATTTATAACAGGCTAGGAATTAAGTTTGATGAGTATCATTGGGAATCTGATTATAATGGTAATGCAATAAAACATGTAATACATATGTTGGAACAGAAAAACATTATAACTGTCGACAATCTTGGAAAAAAAGTGGCAACTGTAAATAATAGAGAAGTGGCTGTTTTAAAAAGTGATAATTCCACTTTGTATCTTTCTAGAGATGTTGCAGCCTTATTAGATAGATACCAAAGATATAATTTTGATAAAATGTTGTATGTTGTGGATAATGCACAAACAGACCATTTTGCTGCTGTTTTTGATATTGTCACTAGACTTGATGTTGAATGTACTAAAGGTTGTGAACACATAAAATTTGGAAGAATTAAAGGAATGAGCACAAGAAGTGGGAATGTTGTTTTTCTCAATGATATATTAGATGAGGCAAAACGAAAAATGTATGAGAAACAAATGGAATCTAAAAGTGAGTCTTATTGAATTTTTTTCAGCTCCTTTCTGTATCCCATATTAAGTAGGAAAAGTAGAGAAAACCTAGTGTTAAAAATCTCCATTCTACACTTTATGCTCAAGATTAAAACATTGTGTGTTGAGTGATGACTCTCAATGCCACTATTTGTTTTACCAGAATGGGGACTACAGTTATTGCATTTAAAGTCTGACATTGTACCACTGTATCACAATAGCCCTGAGACATTTCATAAAATTGGTTTGTGAGGCTGTGCTGTATCCAGCATATAAGGAGACGTCTGCCTAGAGGAGACAAAAAACACTTGGCCAAGACACTCCGCTGCCATTGTACCACAACCAGCTCAACCAGAGAAGAGAAATGAAAACAATAAATCCCCAAATGGGAATCTCACCCAGTACCATTGTCCCACTTTGTCACAACAACCTCCATATTTTATGTTTTTATAATGTTATTTTTATAAATTTGCAGATACTCGAAGTTCTGCAATAAATGAGGAAACTTGTGATATCTTAGGCACTACAGCTGTTTTAATAAATGATTTAAAACAAAAACGTCAGAAAGATTACATTTTTGAGTGGGACAAAGCATTGCAGAGTGAAGGAGACAGCGGGATTAAACTACAATACCTCCACTGTAGACTTTGGAGTCTGGAGAAAAATTGTGGAGTAACTATGCCTGACTTTTGTGATCCAGCATTACTTTCCGAAGAAATTGTGGGTGAAGTTATCAGAGAATTAGCTATGTTTGAAGAAGTATTGAACAGGGCTCTAATAGAAAATGAAGCATGTGTAATTGTAAATTATTTATTCAGATTAGCAAAATATGTTAATAGAATGTTCAATGAACTTAAAGTAAAAAATATAGACCAAGATCTTGGATCTCAGAGGCTTCTTGTATTTCGGTCTGCCAGAATTGTACTTAAAAAATCTTTAAAAATTTTAGGAGTTAAGCCTTTATATGAAATGTAAATAAATTTTAATTTAACTATGTTTTATATATAGTAATATTAACTGTATAAATAATAATAAAGAAACTAAGTTTTATATAGAAAAGCTGCTTTTATTTTCCATTGTTTTTTTTTTATTAATTTCAGTCACTGCTTATTTTATATGGCAACATCATCGTAATTACGGAAAGTAAGAATTGGCGCATCTTTCAGCTTCAGCCTCGATAGTCTAGTTATAAGCCAAAATCAATTCTTGATTTGAGAAATAGATATTGATTTTTGCAATATTAATTTATTGCATTTATATATACTTTAAAAAGCTAAATTCTTCATAAGCTACAAATAAATACCAACTTCAAACTTAATTAAGTTGAATGAAAAAAAAATATATACAAGTACTACTAGTAGAAATTCTATTTCAATCGTAATAGAAAAAAGCTTTTACTATTGGTACCATTAATTTTGTAATAATAATAATCCATCCTATAACTATTAATAATCATAAGTTGAAACACAAGTGACTGTTAATATCATTAAGCAATTATATGTACAAATTATAATCTACCTCTATGAAATTGAGACCTGAGACTTAAAATATATATTAATATTTACTTACTTAACTTCATGCTTTATCCCTAGCGGCGTAGTCAGAGAAAACGGAGTGCCAAACACTACGGTGTTTTGCGACGTTGGGGACCGCCACCCAACACGACATATCCGGAACGGCAGGAGATGATGAGAACGGAGCTACAAATATTTTAATATTACGGCATTATTTTATTTTTTAAATACCGTAACAACATTTAAATGTTATTTTATAATTTAGGTTCGTTTTGTATATTATCTGTGCCTCGTATAAGCAGTAAGTTATAGATAAAATAATTTCTCTATGATGGCCTAACTTTCATAGACAAAGACACGTTGTATTGATGGTGACCCCTCCCGATTTTGGAGGGAAAATTTAAATACTCATTAAAAACTATGACATAACTACTATTTAGTGTAATAAATGAGACATACAATGAATTAAATTAATATTTTTAAATATTTACAATTTCTTTTAGAGGTGAAAGTATTTTTTTCTTATTTAGCTAAACTTTTTAATACGAGTAGAATACTATTCGGTGAACTTCGGCGAGTCTCGGTTTTGAACGCGTTGACGTCAGAATAATTGGACCGTTCCTGCGTCAAGTCGGCACTTCCGGCGGTCACGTGGTGCCGACGGGCCAATCACGGCGCTTGGTCTCTTTATAGGCCGACATTTTCTGACAAGCGTAGAAAAAGTTTTCATCAACAGCCGCCATTTTGCGCTGGAGAGACTGAGAAGTATTTCGGAATTTGTCGTGTAAATTTTCTGTTTTTTCTTACATCATTTTATCATAAACTGTACCATTCCGTATATTTTAAAGTGTTAAGTGAAATTGTTTAGTTCGATCGGTAAATTAGGTTCCATAAAGTAGCAAAATCTGGTGATATTGTTTTCATTTATTGTGCTAGTTCCGTCGGAAGATGGTGAGAGGGTCTGTGTAGCTCTTCGATTCGGAGCTTTGTAATGGCGAATACTTGAGTGAGAAATTTTAATATGTGCCTTCATCGGTGCGAAGGACATCGAACGATCGGGATGTGGGTGAATTACGTTATAATGGATGACAAATCGCTCTAAAATGTTATTTCTTGAAGATATAAGACATAAAAGTGTTATTTGAATCGGCGGGCCGAAATATTCACGACGGCTTACGTTTAGTAAACAGAGCCATGGCCGATCATCATGTGGATGAACCGCCTAACAAGCGGGCTAAAATGGTCCGGGATCCTTTCCAGGGTCCCTCGGACACGGGAGGTGAGTACTTTTTCATATTTTATTAGTTTCTTAAAGTTCGAACACCCTTCTGTCATTATTATAATACTTAGATTTTTGACATTTTGCCGTCGTTCTTGTTAGCGCCTAGATAGTTTTGCGTCGTATTATTGTTTCTTAAATTAGAAAATTTATCAAATTATAAATTAAATATTATTTAAATATATTTTGTGACGATAACATTTTTTTTTAGTGATTACAAAATATTACGATACTTCGTAACATGTTTCACAGTTTAAACTGAAATGTAACTTTATTCTAATTATATTTATTACAATTTTAATTTAATTGTTAATTGTAATATTGCAAGTATTCAAATTTATGTATTTCATCCAAATTTGTGTGTGTTAAAAAAACTTTGATTCATGTTTTGAGAACATGTACAACCTCCTTCTGTGATTTGTATATTTATATTTAAATATCGTTTTTAATTTGAACACTGTAATTTTAAAATACTTTACAATACATAATTTTAACATTAGATTTTTTATTTACACTTTAATATTATAAACATGGGTGACCTACATATTATATTATTTTCATCATTGTTATAATTCAATTGTATTTTTAACAGTATTGAGGTTTAAAATAAATATATCTATTACATTTAATAAAACATGTAAATGTTTTATGTCAAAACATTAAATTATTCAAAAGCACAATGTCAAACAAGTATTAATAGTTTACAATAATTCTCACTGTACAAATTATGCCATAAAAAATGATATTTCAATAAATTAATTTATAATTATATAGTCTCTAATTTTAATTTTAATAGTGTAAAAGCTGTTTTGTTATTAAAGTACTATTTACTTAAACTTTTTAATATTTGACTTTAAAAATATTTAATATTTATTTAGATAATATTTAATTTTTTTTCAATTGTCATAAAGTTATATTAAATATGTGATTAATTATTTGTTAATTATCATAATTACTAATATATAGTCAACAAATCTCATGTCATGATGTAATTTATTATTATTCATTTAAATAAAATAAATTGTAACCGTTTTATTTTCAATGTTGTTTAGTTTCAGTTGTGTTCCAAATTTTCATTCCTACAAATTTAAATACTTAATATTGTGAAATTTAAAGCAGTGCTAATCTTTGATAGTGTTACATATTATTTAGAATGATTTATAGATATTGTCTCTAATAAGACATATAACAAACTCAAGTGAGTACATATGGCTTCCAACAGGTTATGCTTTGAATAAAATATTTTAATAATATAATTTTTTTATACACCTTATACATAGCTTTCAAGTATTACAAACACAACAAATTGGTTTCAGTAGAAGGGTTTTCGAACCTGGACATGTTTGACCTTGAGAAGGACCTCCCTGATGAATTAATGGGAGGCTCTTGGGGTGAACAACCTGGTGTCACGGGGCCGAAGCCTCCAGCGCAGGGGCCTGGCCCCGGAGGACAAATGCAGCAGCAGCTGAACGGGGATGATCCGACAGCTGCCATGCAAAGGCAAATTAGTAATCATCTTATACAACAAGTGAGTATCTGGGACTGATGGTTCTTTTTATATGTATACTATTTTAATTAATATATAAATGCTATTTAGTTTAGTTTTCTTTTATAAAACAGTAGTGTGATGTATATTGTTATATTGTTTGAGGGTTAAGTTTATTACTTAATTTCAATTCCATTAATTGTCATTTAAAGTATAAATCTTATGTTAGATAATGCTTAGGATGCTTTGGCTTTAGAAAGCAATTAGTTAATTTGGTATCAATTTGCTATACAAAAATTTAACTTGTTAATTATAAATTAATTAATTAGCTAAATATATATTGTTAGATACTTACTATTATTTTATATCTTGTTTTTGTAATGTAGTTCAATTTGGAAGTAATAAATTTTAATATATTTAACATGACCTTGAAAATGTGACCTGGAGTATATAAAACTAATAATGTGTTATTTCGTTTGCTGGTCTTTTCACAGGGCAACAAGGGTGGCTTAGTTGGCCACAACAACCCTTTAGGATTGAGTAGTTTAGGTAGTAAGAGCCCTAATTTACAATCACCGCCTAATGTGTCGGTCTCAAAAGATCTTATGGGCGGTATGATACAGACACTTATACCAAATACAAGTCATCCAAATCAACTGCATTCATCGATGCCAATGAGCTCTATACAAGGTATGATTTAATATTTTTTCTGAAACATGTAGAATACCTTGATATTATATTAGTATATTTATGTCTATAAACAAAGTCTAATTTTTAATTGTCCCACAACTGTTGTGTTACATTCATACCCTTATGCTCCTGTGCCACAGCGGCCTCAATATATTAAATTGTATGGACGAAATTGACACAATTTATGTTTAGACTTATTATTTTTGTAAAAATTGCTTTTAACTGTGATTTAATGATTAGCAAATCTTTATTGTATATGGACTAGTTTTCTTTTTGTAGTTATTTTAGTATTTAAAATATATATTAAAGATGCTAAAAAGATTGGGACTTTAATTAACAATATTTAACTTAAGTTATAACTTAAAAATATTAAAATATATACATGCAATTCACAATAAAAAGAAATGCCAATGACATATAAGAAAATTTTGATTTTGCAGTTTAATCAGAAATAACATCATGATTAAAATTAATAATAACATTAGCATAAGTATTGTTTATAAAGATACAGTTTAGTCAATTATATCATATTTCCAGGTGGTATGAATGTGGCAAATGTAGGTGGTAACATGGTGGTAACGAATAGCAATATATCGGGCCCCAATATGCTCGGTGGTGGCATCATCAACAATGTAAACAAGCAGCTGCCAACCCTCATAGGCAATAATCACCATGCAGCGGCCTCCCACCACCCTCACGCGCAGGTGAGTATCAGTGCTAGTATTGTATTTGTAACTCCATGTTAACAATGTATGGTTGTAGTTAATTTTTTAATTGTGGATTTTTGTAACATGTGATTTGTTGTTTTTAAATTATAATGTTACATATATTTTTTTAACCATGGTTAATTGTCAGTAAAATTTTTACCAATTTCAATATTAACAACAAAAAAATTATGTTGGATTTCACTATAATGATTGAATAATTTATAACTACCATATGTACCATATTCATATGCAATTTTGAAATTTATTCTTACGGAGTTCAGTTATGCTCTTATATTACCTATGTATGTAGTATATTAGCTGGCTTAACAGATATTGTCCTGTCTGTTTCTAACTTTATGTATCTATATCATCATGAAAATATACTTATCATGCTTAACAACTTTTGCAAATGTACTATTTTCTGATTTATTACATTTTACTTTTAATGCAACACCAATTACTGAGTTTAATTGTATTTTTAAGCTATTTAGAAACATTCATATGTAAAAACATACAAAATATAATTCAAATTGGTCCAGTTATTTATATTTAGTATTACAGTGTCAAACTTACATATGTCAGAATTAAATATATACAATAAGGATATGATGATATAAAATTGTCAGGCGATGCAGAACGGCCCCCTCGGAGGCAGAGTGGGGGGCGTAGGCGTGGGCATGCAGGCGCCCAACATGCGGGGCGCGGGGCTGCACGCGGGGCACGCCATGCACGCGGGGCACGTGGGGGTGGGGCACGCGGCGCACGGCGCCCACACGCGCATGGGTGCGCCGGGCGGCGGCGGGCACCCTTCCGCGCCCTACCACCCCGCCTACGGGCAGTCGGCGGCGGGCGGCGCGGCGCAGCGCGGCGCCGGCGTGCGCTTCGGGCCGCCGCCCGAGGCGGGCGGGGGCGCTGCGCAGGCAGTGCCGCCGGCGCCGTCGCCGCAGACGCCGGGCGCACCTGCCGGTGGACAGGTAATGATCATTGTTTACTTTTTTGCTTCTTTGTTTTTTTTTAACTTATCGGGTCACCTGATGGTAAGTGATCACCGCCGCTCGACCCCGTGCAACACCAGAGGAGCTACAGGTGCGTTGAAGGACTTTAGGGTGGTGGTAGATGCGCTATTTGAAGGTACCCATGTCGTATCGACCTGCAAACATTGCCGCAGGTAGGCCATTCCACAGTTGTGTGGCACATGGTCGAACTTGGCCCTTCTAGATAATCGCCATATTAACATTAACATTAAACAACAACATTTAGGTTAATATGCTGATACTGGACGTGGTTTTAAGAGTTCTCAAAAAATGGTAACACAACATAAAGAGTTTTTTCGGTGGCTATATTCCCAAATAATGCCTCAACAGACAGGGCAATATTTCGGCAATCGTCGACGTTTTCCCGAAAAAGACCTGCACGGCGGGAGTAAATGGCTCCATTATGTTATCCTTGGCATGAATGCTAGGATCCTTTAACAATCATTGATATGCAACAGAAACATCGTAGAGGACAACACGCAACCTTGGGGGACACCAACGTTCACAAGCATGTATTCGGAGCAGAAACCGTCGACAATGACTTTGCTGAGAAAACTGCGTGCATTCTCGGAAAGCGCGTAAATTCTTCCCGTAAGATGGAAAGCTTGCATGGAACTTATCGTGCCACATTCTATCAAAGGCCTTCGTTATGTCCAGACTAACTAACTGCACTCTGATTTACTTCGAATAGCCGCAGTCCAGCGATGGGTTTGGTAAATTAGAAGATCACCGTCTGGGTAAATGCCAAATGGTGGGTCAATCGGTGATCCTTGAGATAGACCTGTGTATTTTTTATGCTCTACATTACTTTAGAGAACGTCGTGATAGCCTTTCTTCGGGATCGGGTTTGATATGAGCGCTCTTTCACGAGTTTGGTAAAACGCCGAGTGAGTTTCGGCACTCTAGGTCTCCCTTTCTGTGAATTTAGTGCCGAAACAAACGCTATAGCACAGGTTGCCAACGGTGCTAGAGCGTTTGTTGTGCACAGTAGCATACGCGCGGAGCACTAAAAGAGATATGCCATCCAACCCGCTCTACCTTTAGTTATCTAAAGAAGACAGAACATACCGAGCAGCTTTTTGGTTGAAATTTATGTTAAGTAAGGAGCAGGATAGTCGATGGTGTGGTTCCTCCATTGTAAAGAGTTCGAGGGTAAACGAGCGCTTTTGAGATTGGCTTTCTGTTCGTTGTATATGCCAAATTAGCTCAAATGTCATTTCTCTGTGTGCAACGGCGAAAGCGAAAGCTGTCTGAAGTTGCCTAGTGCAGCATTCGAGAGAACTCAAAACTAACGGGTTTCGGACAGGTGGCTCGCACGCTTTTCACCGATTTAAGCGATATACTCAGCCAGACCTTGCCCTGACTATTTGCTAGTACTACAACATAGAGGCTCTGTTGTTCTGTCTTTTTAAGACTTTCACCTTGGTATTCTTAGTAACCACTGCTTCGGCCCAGATATGATATGCCTTGCTCTTGCCAAAGGCAACAAGTGTACAAGACGTATACCAACCAAATAAACCATATAAAACCAAGGCATTTGCCACCGATTGGACCTACAGAGCTAGGAATCTACAGTTCTATGCCTTGCCGAACCACGTCGGTGACAGCAGCGGCATAGCCACTAGGATCATCAGAAGAGAAGCAATCTGGCTCGCAAGGATGAGATGAGTAAAATGTATGCATCCTATGCCAGTCTGCAGACTTGTAGTGACAAACGCGACGCGCGACGAGCTGCTTGGTGTCCAAACCATCCCAAAAGGAGGTGGAGGTTGGGTGTCCACGTAAAAGTCGCATAGGCGAATCAACCAATTCGGACAGCAAGTTAATGGTGCGTGTTTCATATCGTCATTAGCACGCGCATATGCGCATTAAAATCGCACAGTATCACGAGCTTCAGTGGAAGGGATCTGTAAGAGAATCTGGTCATTAGCCGATTGCATGTGCTGTGAGAGTCCATTGGTTTCTGCGTTACCATTATGGTACTTGTACAGGCATAATATTTTCCTTTTCTTTTTTTTTTGCACGTATACTTATTTGTATTTTTTTTTTTGCATTATCAGTGTTTCTCTCATTTGTTCATTGTTTTTTTTTAATTTTATTTTTGTTATTTTATAAATTATTATAATATGTGCGGGTGCGCAGATTTAGTTAAAAATAGAATGAGAATACAAAAAAATCTATATCAGTGTATTGATGTCTAATAAGTGCAAATTATATTGCGTACACGCATTCCATCCGCATATTAATTGTGAAGAAATGTATCAAAATATAGAAACGCATAACTAACAGCAGTACGTACCACAGTCGCAACCGCAAGCGGCGACGCAGTCGGCGTCGGCGCAGCCCCCGCAGCAGCCCAATTCGGGGCCCATCGCGGACCCGGAGAAGCGCAAGCTGATCCAGCAGCAGCTGGTGCTGTTGCTGCACGCGCACAAGTGCCAGCGCCGCGAGAGCCAGTCCAACGGCGAGACGTGGCAGTGCACGCTGCCGCACTGCAAGACCATGAAGAGCGTGCTCAATCACATGATGTCGTGTCAAGTAAGTACTGCCTACTTCCCACGCAGTCTTCAAAATCCTCAGTGGTTAGTCAATTGTCTCTCATCTCCCTACATCACGACATCCAGCCATTGATATCTTGGTCATCAGGAAGTATTTCATGTTATCTTACACCGCTTTATCCCAAGCACATGCCAATTTATAAACAAGCTTCTGTGCCTCCAAATGTTGGCAACTCTGTCGGACATGACATAAAATAATATATATTACATAACATAACAACATTTTCTGCATAATTTGTTTAGATAATCCATATTCCAGGTTGCAAAGTTGAGTTCCCTCTGGGTTCATAGCCATGCTTATACTTGACACAGTAGCTCTTGACCACGTGTCCTAGGTGTTTGCACGGAGCGATTGCCATTGGACCTCCAAAAACTATTTTGTGGAAATTAGCGAGGGATAAGAACAAGACAGGTAGAAAAACGGGTTAGGGTAAACAGAAGGTAGAACTAGAAACAAGGGAGGGGGAAGGGTACCTGATTCATTGATTGAATAGTATATGTTAGTGGTGGCTCGAGGCTCCAGAGTCCCGTTCCCAGTATGCCCAAGAATATAATACATCAAACATATATTTGTCAAGGCTCCCTTCCTCTGCATTAAACTGTCTACTGTGTATAATTTGGCATTAAATAATATTAATATAAGCTATAATTTTATAAACTCTAATCTAGTATTTATTGTATAAGGTATTTAATGAATTTAAACTGTTTAGGCTGGCAAAAATTGTGGCGTACCTCACTGTTCATCATCAAGACAAATTATAAACCATTGGAAACATTGTAACAAAAATGACTGTCCTGTGTGTTTGCCACTCAAACAAGCAGATAGGACTAGAACTAATCCTATGAATGGTAAGAAAATTGTTATTTAACTTATCTAATTTATTTATAACTAATTTAAAACCATAGTTCTAATATGTAATCAATACACATTTTTCGTAGCGTAATTTACTTTTATTTTGAATTAAGATATTTAATGAGATTATCTTTATTTGAGATCTCTTTAAAAATACATTAACTTATGAGGATGTCGCGGCGCTGTGGGACGGCGTCTGACTGTTAAATTCTTTTTCTTTTTTCCGCGGAAAATGAAGCGCGGCGTAAACGCACGTAATGTCTTCAAAATTAAGCAGTGCGTCAGAAACGTAGTGTTTTTACACTACGTTATCTCTAGACAGACATATCATAATAATAAATAATTATATTTATTTAGCGGCCGCCGTATCCCACTCGAGTGCGGGTGTGGGCTCTGTGGGCTCGGTGGGTGCGACCGGTGGAGTGGGTGTGGGAGTGGGCTCTGTTAGCGTTAATGTAGCCTCCGCACCTGTCCCCAACGCGCTTCCCGCTGTAAATCCCTTAGGAGGTGAGTTAATTAATTAATTTGTTATCTTAATGAGTGCTGTTAGATATCTATCTGTTAGTTGAATATAGCTATAGTGGTAAAAACATATTTTTGTATATATTCCTGTGCTATGAATACATTTCAGCACTTCTCAAAGTTCAAATTAAACATGCAAATATAACTTGGAGCCACATAGTCAATTATGTATATGCATGTTATTATTTAAAAAGCACATTAGTTACAACAAACAAATTCTTTTTATAAAATTAGTAGGTGCAGGTGGTGTATCAGCCCCGTCAGCGCCGACCAACAATTCCGTGAACGTGGGATCAGTGGGCTCAGTTGGTGTTGGCGTGGGCTCTGTGGGTTCTGGGGCGGACATGAAGCGGGCATACGAGGCGCTCGGAATAGCGTGCCCCACGTCGGTGGCGGGCATGGTGGGTGGGTTCGCGAGGGCGCCACTGGGCAGGCTGCCTGCGCCTCGTGCCCCACCTCTGCCTGACGTCCTGCCCCAACAACCTATGCAGCAGCTCTTTTCGCATCAGCCCCAACCTGATTTGCAGCAACAGCAATCACAACAGCAGCAGCAACTTGTAAGTAAAAAATATTTTATACCCCTAATAGAATAAAAATATAGTTAGCATATTATTAACGAATTTTTTTGCAGATGAGCTCGGGAACGTTACAGTTACCCGGTGGTCCTGTCACTGCCAATCCTGTTTCTGGAACAAAAGAATGGCACCAGTCTATAACGCCCGATCTCAGAAACCATCTTGTTCATAAACTGTAAGTTTTTTTTACGAATTTATTTATTTTTATTTGTCCAAAAAAAAATTGGCCATATTGTAAATATTTTATTGTTTATTTAGGGTACAAGCTATTTTTCCCACACCAGACCCCACGGCAATGCAAGATAAAAGAATGCATAATTTAGTAGCATACGCCAGAAAAGTAGAAGGTGACATGTATGAAATGGCGAGTACGCGTTCAGAATACTATCATTTACTGGCCGAAAAAATATATAAAATCCAAAAAGAATTAGAAGAGAAGAGACAAAAAAGAAAAGAACAGCAACTACAGGCGCAACAAGCACAGCAGCAGCAACAGCAAAATCAGTTACAACAACAGCCTGGTGGTGTATTAGCTGGTGGGGTCATGGGAGTGCGGCCGACGGCGCCGGGTGTGGGCGTGGGGGTAGGAGTAGGTGTGGGCGTAGGTCGCCCCAACTTGCCCACGCAACCCGGTCTGCCCGCCATGCGTATACCATCACCCGGCATGCCACTCACTATGCCTGGCAACCGTATGACATACCAGTCCAACCTTGTCGGCCCTCCTGGACCTAGTCCTAACCAGGTACGTGTTAATGTATTAGAGAGTGACAGGCATTTGTTATGTGATAGAATTAGAATAAAGAGTCAAGTGACTTTTTTAAGAACAGTACAATATACAACAAAAATATATTTTTTTCGTTCTATTATATAAAATTTACATTATAATATTTTTATATTACTTAAAAAACTAAATATTTTTAAACATACGAAAATGGTATCTGCAATTTTCTGTCTCTGTTCATCTGCAAAATTGATATAATCTGGTAGAGGCAAGATTAATTTATTGTATGAAATTAGATATGATTCAAGTAGTCTATTGTCATAAATTAAATTTATGAAATATAAAATAATGACATGAATTGTTTGTGATCAGATGCCACAAACACCGAACGGCGGCAGCGTGAGTGGCGTGGGCAGCGTGGGCAACCCGGGCATGTCCCCCTTCGGGCAGCCCATGACGTCGCCCGCGCCGCAGTACCCGCTGCAGACCAACGGGCCGGCGCCGCTGGCCTCGCCCGGCCACAGCGCGGACGCCAAGCGCGTCGCCGGCCCCGTGGCCAGCCCCTTCATGAACCACGCGGCCTTCCGCGAGGCCGGCGTGTCCTCGCCCGCCGCCACGTCCGCCGCCACGCCCGCCACGCCGCTGGCGCACGCCAGCCCCGCGCCCGACGCGCGCCCCGCCTCGCGCCCGCCCTCGGCCGCGCCCGCCTCCGCGTCCGCGGCCGCGCTGTCGGCGCAGATGGCCGCCATCACGGCCGCGCCCGCCGACGACAGCCCGCCCGACAAGCTGGCGCACGACGACGTGCGCGTCAAGGACGAGCCCGACGACGCCGACTGCGGCGGCAAGGGCATGCGCGACGAGACGCCCCGCGAGCCGCACCCCGACCCCTTCAAGCAGGACATCAAGAAGGAGATCAAGAAGGAGATCAAGGAGGAGCCGGCGGAGACGCCCGCGACGACCGACGCCTCCGACAAGGGACCCAAGAAGACGTTCGCCTTCAAACCCGAGGAGCTCCGGCAGGCGCTCCTGCCCACCCTCGAAAAGTTGTTCAGGCTCGACCCCGAGTCGCTTCCGTTCCGACAGCCGGTGGACGCGCAGGCGCTCGGCATCCCCGACTACTTCGATATAGTTACTAAGCCCATAGACCTGTCGACCATCAAGATGAAGCTCGATCGCGGCGAGTATAAGGACCCTTGGGAGTATGTGGACGACGTGTGGCTCATGTTCGAGAACGCGTGGTTGTACAATCGGAAGAACTCGCGTGTATATAGATATTGTACTAAGGTATAGTATATTATATACATATATTTTTTACCAATAAAAATAATAATATTTTTACTAAATATAAATCGATATTTCTTATAAGATAGTCAGAAATTAAAATTAATTAAACTTCAACATTACTTTTTGTATTTTTTTTTTACATTACACACTTAAAAAAGTCCTAAGTGTGGAAGCAAAAAGTACTATATGGTAACGAAATTTGAGCAAGAATTGTCATTTCGACACGCTGCGTACGTACTTACGTTGAATTGCTACAAATAGATATCAATAATATTATTTGTACATAATATGTAATAACTCGAAAAAGACCATTTTATTTACACATAAATTAAATCTTATATTTTCAGTTATCGGAAGTGTTCGAAGTGGAAATAGACCCAGTAATGCAAAGCCTAGGCTACTGTTGCGGCCGCAAGTACACGTTCAACCCTCAAGTGCTATGTTGTTACGGCAAGCAACTGTGTACAATACCGCGAGACGCAAAATACTTCAGCTATCAAAACAGGTTAGTTTTTTTACTTATTACAAAATATCTTTATGAGCCATATATGCTTAATGTTATTGTGCAATTTTTTGGACAATATTGTGAAAAAAAAAACTTTCCATTAATGCACAATTCCACCACATATTGTACAATAATATTGAGTGCATATTGGATGCCCCCTAAATCATTTTTAAATATTATTTTATTAATATAAATATTGGAGATAAATTATTTTTAAATGTGCTCTAAGTATTATTTATTATCTATTAAAAATTATGTATGATTGAAGTATTTTTTTTTTATATAAAATGATTTTTCTCCATATCATGCTCAGTAGAAACATATAACTATATTTCTTGGCTTTACAGGTCATATTTAAAGTACATTCAGCTATATATTTTTTATCTCTATAATTTCTAAGTTAAGTCATATCTTAATAAGCTGAATTTTTTCTGCATTTAATTTTTCATCGGAACTACATTTTTTTGATCCTTTTATTGTCATTGTCTCAAATCCTCAAACACATTTCAACAACATTAAAACAAATTAAAATATGAGGAATAAATGTTAATTATAAAATAATAAGTATGTTTATAATTTTTTATACATTAATTAATATTGTAATGCTTTACTAATTTAAAGATATGAATTATATATAAAAGAAATGGTAATAACTAAAAAGCGTAAAACTAATATAGCTGAAAGGACTTAAAATATATAAAAATATCCACAGCGTTAGTTTGTATAGGCGTCAGGGTTCAAATGTCATAATTGAAATGCCATTCCAGTGCAGTATTATAAACAAGGCATTGTGACGGAAACAGGAAACTTTAACGCCTATACGAAATTTGATCAGTATCAGTTAATAACTTTAATATTTTTTTATTATTTAGAACATTTCTTTCTATATTTAATACATTTATTGCACTTACTAATATATAGATTATAGACGCTAGGTTTTAAGCTAGGATGCTAGCTATATTTTAAGGATGTGGATGTAAATTAAAATTTTATTTTTGTTTATTTTTTTAATCACATCTGTATATAATACAAGAATTTAGGTATGATTGTAAATTTTAATTTGGTCCACATCCCCCCGTCCTAGGTTTTCTTTTAATTATAATAGTAAAGAGAACTTGTGTACGCCAAAAATACTTTTGTTACCATAAACCCAAATTTTAATGACTTTTTAACTAAATAAATGTTTTTATCTTTGGCATACACAAGGTTTAGACATTTTTTTATAACTTATCACTCATTACATTAGCTTTCTGTTGCTTTCGTTAGTTCATTCTTTAAAAAATATATTTATGAATTATTTATTTCTGCTATATTTCACATTACTTATTTTAATATTAGTTAGTTACACATAATTAAAACGGTTACTTTACGTTCTTCCTATTCTTGTGTCTTCATTATGTACCAGCCAAATACCCTATATAACACTATAGTTTTATATGATGCTGCATTAACCTTACATTTAATAAAAAAATCTTTCTTCTGTAATATACTATATATAGTACAGAAATACAGTATAATCACTTGATTCAAAGGCGACCTCACTAAATAAAGCGTCGAAATCAGAAGGATACTTTCGCTTGTTTTTACTGCTGTATTATTTATACTATTTTACATTCTGAATAACAATCAGGAATAAATATATCATTTTATTTAATTTTAAAATGAATATTTGTTAAACTGTTCGTACCCCGTCTCCATAACGCCGTAACGTATATAATATGGGTAATTGCAGCATCATATATAGCGGAGCCACTCACATACTAATCCAGTGTTAAGTTATCATCGCTTACTAATTTGTTTTCGCCCCACGCACGTCCTTGCGCACGTCACGCTTCATGTCGACTTACTACGTACGTATAGTCTAAAAGCGTATGGGGTTGTCTCCGATAGATACACCTTCTGCCAGAAGTGCTTCAACGACATACAGGGCGACACCGTGACGCTCGGTGACGACCCGCTGCAGTCTCAAACGTGAGTATTCAATATTATATTACTTTTGACATAGCGGAACTCGGATCCGCGTTTCTACTTTATATTGTTCCTTTTACAAAAAAGGGATTTTTACAAATTTCCAAATCTAAGATTGTTGATAAGAATGATCATTTAGTAAGATAGAACGGTTGAAATGGTTTATAATGGACTTATGGTCATATATATAGCTTTTAAGTAAAAAAAAATGTTTTTAAATAAAATTTGAGGCTATGTGGCGCAGCGACAGCGTCTGACTGTAAATGCGACGGTAATGCTTTCGAATCTGATTGGGATACAGTAGAATCCGGTTATAACGACGTCCAAGGGACCGGTAATATTACGCCGTACTAACTGGAATTTAATAATCACAAAAATAATGATGTACGTATTTTTTATACATATTAGAGTGCAGCAGACAAAAATAAACATTCTAAAATTATTTATTTATGTCTCATATACATACATGTTAAGAATGAAAATAAATGGATAATAATCAATGATGTACGTACATACATAATGTACGTAAGGTAAGATCGATCTATATAATCTCAACATACTTATTTAACTAACAACGCAACATATAGTACAAAAAGTTTGTAATTTTTGATTATTTTCAATTTTTATGAACACGGCAACGCTCGTTGCGTCGTTATAGCCGGACGGACATCTGTGTGAAATTCCGTCTTTAGGCAGTCAGTCGTTATAAGCGGGGTGGTCGTAATAAACGGATGTACCTTCATAGTGGCTCGTATTGAAACCAAGGATGCTTATAGTCACGTCGTAAAAATAGCTGGTTGTGTTATATGCAAAAAAAAACTAAACTGACTACACTGTATATTAATATTTTCATTTTCTCACTTGGGTAACAAGCAATGAGTTCTGCCATTCAACATGAAATGTCAAAATTGTGCAGTGCGTGACGAGAAAAGAGTGTCGTAACACTACGTTCGTTGTCTACGCCTAACCTATGCCTTATATGAAGTGAAACTTAAAAAAAAAACGCTTATATGACTTATGCTATTTTTTATAATATACCAATTTTTGATTGTATATTAAGAATAATAAAACATTACAGAGCAATAAAGAAGGATCAGTTCAAAGAGATGAAGAATGATCACTTAGAGCAAGAGCCGTTTGTGGTGTGCATGGATTGCGGGCGGAAGCAGCACCAGATATGTGTGCTGCACCATGACCAAATATGGCCGCAAGGCTTCTGCTGTGATAACTGTCTAAAGAAGAAAGCCGCCAAGCGGAAAGAGAACAAGTTTAGTGCTAAGAAACTGCCAACGTCGAAACTCGGCATTTATATCGAAACTAGAGTTAATAATTTCCTTAAGAAAAAAGAGGCTGGTGCTGGTGAAGTGCATATCAGGGTTGTCGCATCGTCCGATAAGGTAATACTTTCCTTATAATATAGTAGTCATATAAATAGATATGAACAAAATAAAATTGGTTAAATGGAAATACCTAGCACGTTGTGTTGTTCACACACGACTCAAGTGCCCAAGTAATTGCTTACATCAAAACGATTTATGTGATGTTGTATAACCTACATAGCCTTCCTAGATAAATTGATTATGTAAAACAAGGTCCTAGTAGTTACTGCGATTAACATATCTAAACAAACTCTATCTTTGTAATATTAGTATACATATTAACATATATACTATAATATGTATTTATTATTAGATGGTGGAAGTAAAACCCGGGATGAGATCGAGGTTCGTTGAGTCAGGAGAGCTGTGCGCCGAATTCCCGTATCGGGCTAAAGCGTTGTTCGCATTTGAGGAGGTCGACGGAACTGATGTTTGTTTCTTTGGAATGCATGTGCAGGTAATTTTTTTTATTAATAAATATTAAAATTATTATTTTTTATTTAGAAATTTAAAATGCAGTTAACCTAATATATTTTTGTATATCGTCGTCTTGGTGATAAATAGTGGTAACCCACCCAAAATTTTGAGACAATAATAAATTGTCTATAATTTTATGTCATATCTAAATATAACATTTTCGTTGGGTTCAAGTTTTGCGTAATTTTTTTTTCGTTTAACTGTTCCGTCTTTGTATATCAATAATTATAAATTATGGAGTCGTAACAGAGATATTTAATAGTATGTTTACTTGTTTTAGGAATACGGTAGTGAAAGTCCCTCGCCGAACACGAGGCGAGTTTATATAGCATATTTAGATTCTGTACACTTCTTCCAACCGCGGCAGTACCGTACTGCCGTGTATCACGAGATTTTATTAGGATATTTGGATTACGCTAAGCAACTGGGCTACACTATGGCCCACATATGGGCCTGCCCGCCCTCCGAGGGCGACGACTATATATTTCACTGCCATCCGCCCGAACAAAAAATACCTAAGCCCAAAAGGTTGCAAGAGTGGTATAAGAAAATGTTAGACAAGGGTATTATAGAGAGGATAATTTTAGACTATAAAGATATTCTTAAGCAAGCAATGGAGGACAGTATCTCGTCGGCCGCGGAGTTGCCTTATTTCGAGGGAGATTTCTGGCCCAATGTTCTTGAAGAGTCCATCAAGGAGTTGGACCAGGAGGAAGAGGAGAAGAGAAAGCAGGCTGAAGCTGCAGAGGCTGTGGTCAGTATTTATATACTTATATTCATATCTAATATTAATTTTATCAACTAATATAATAATATAATTGCACATGTCATATATTTATTTTGTATCAAATGTTTGTATATATATTGTTTTCGTTATAAAATATGAAAAAGAACATTATAAAAAATCTCACCATACTCGGTCCCATTATAACTATCATCTAAGGGATTGCACCGTGTGAGAATACTTCTAACATGTTTTTAGATATTCCAGTCTTCCGAAGAAAACGAACAAGGCCCTGACGGCAAGAAAAAGGGACAGAAGAAGGCGAAAAAATCTAATAAATCCAAAGCCGCCCAGAGGAAGAACAGTAAGAAGCAAAGTGACCAGCAGCAAGGCAGTGATCTCAGTGCTAAGATATTCGCCACAATGGAGAAACATAAGGAAGTTTTCTTCGTTATCAGGCTACATTCCGCGCAGTCTGCCGCTAGCTTAGCTGTAAGTAACCTACCAATATACCAACATTGTCATTATCTAACAATAGTTATTCTCTCGACACTAATAACAGGATTTACCTGTTTAAGATAGCAGCATTTTTTTAAGTATCACTTTAGTAGTCATTTTATAAGCCAACTCTAATAAGCTTTTCCATGTTAATATCTGTATAATTTTTATGAGTTGTATTCTGTTTCATATAAATTACATTGAAATTCAAATAATTTTATTCAAAATAAGAAGTTACATGCTTAATTTTTTGAACGTCAAATAATTTACCACCAGTTCACTAAAGTTAATGCCTCAGACCTGAGAAGAACCGGCGCACGAAATTCAGCGGGACTTATTTTTTTTAAATCAATTTTAAACAAATACATATTTAATTATCTGTGACAATGATACCTATTGATAAATAAATATAGAGATATTCATTGATTGATAAATAAATATAAAGATATTCATTGATTGATAAATACATATAAAGTATTAAACTGACAATGAGTCCAAGTAAGTGTATACTTATAAATAAATTTGTTTTTAGCCAATTCAAGACCCAGACCCGCATCTAAACTGTGACCTGATGGACGGCCGCGACGCTTTCTTGACAATGGCCCGAGACCGCCATTACGAGTTCTCGTCGACGCGCCGCGCAAGGTTCTCCACGCTGTGCATGCTGTACGAGCTGCACAACCAGGGCCAGGACAAGTTCGTGTATACTTGCAACAGCTGCAAGTCGCACGTCGAGACGCGCTACCACTGCACCGTCTGCGACGACTTCGACCTCTGCGTGCCCTGCTACGACAAGGAGGGCCACCCCCACAAGATGGAGAAGCTCGGCCTCGACCTCGACGTGGGCTCCTCGCCCGGCGACATGAAGCAGGCCAACCCACAGGAGGCGCGCAAGCAGTCCATCCAGCGCTGCATCCAGTCGCTGGTGCACGCCTGCCAGTGCCGCGACGCCAACTGCCGCCTACCCTCATGCCAGAAGATGAAGCGCGTGGTCACGCACACCAAGATCTGCAAGCGCAAGACCAAGGGCGACTGTCCCATCTGCAAGCAGTTGATCGCGCTCTGCTGTTACCATGCCAAACACTGTATGGAGACCAAGTGCTCGGTGCCGTTCTGCAGCAGCATAAAGCAGAAGCTGAAGCAACAGCAGGTGCAACAGCGCGTGCAGCAGCAGCAGCTGCTGCGGCGGCGCATGGCAGCCATGAACACGCGAGGGGGCGCGGCGGGCGCATCGTCGCCGCCGCCGCAGGCCGCGCCCGCGCTGGCCTCGCCGCCGCCCGCCAAGCCCGCTGCGCACGCGCACGCGCTGCCGCACAATGTGCAGAAGGCACTACAACAGGTTAGTACAAGCTAATTAAAATTAATACTTCAAATGTAGTCAATTTAAAATACTTTCCCATTCAAAATTACAAAATTTTATTGGAAAATACTTAATCATTTATTTTCGCTTACAATCCAAAAAGAATTAGATCAATCCGTATTCACAAAATACCACATTCATACTATTAATTATTTCAATCATATTTGATGAACCAATTTCCTACCTATATTTTGTTCTTATGCTACTCAGCTACTTCTCCCGAATTGTTTTAATACAAAATGTATTTAATCCAATATAATAAACTTTCTTTTTTCTATTATTTTGTTAAAATATAACCTGTATATCTTCATTTCTTTTAAATATTCTGATCTTAGGAAAGTTATGTGATAAACATAACTTACCTAAGATATGAACTAAGTTCATATTTTTTAATTAAAAAAAATCTTTATTTGAATATATAATAGACTTTTGCAAGCACTTCAAAAATAGCCTGTTTGATAAATATGAAATGATGTTTAAAGTAGTAAGTAGGAATACCGTAAAAACTATTTTTCGACAGTATCTCAACATTTTCATTTTCATATAACTAACCAACAGGTGCAGGAAGAAGCTGCTCGTCAACAGGCACCATCATACGGCAAGCAAGCAGCAATGGGTCCCCCAGGCGTGGGCGTGAACGTGGGCGTGGGCGGCGTGGTAGGCGGCACAGTGCGCGGTGGGGATTGGGGCGCGCGGTACCGCACCCCCGCGCCGCTGCACCACGCGCCGCTGCACCGCCTGCCGCACCACGCGCCCGCGCACCCGCAGCATGCGCAGCACGCACAGATGCAGCAGCACCATGCGCAGCATCCGCAGCATCAGCAGCATGCGCAACACGCACCGTCCGCCATACAGGTAATATTATTTTCCTCCATTGCGTTATTATCGAACCGTCTTCGTAACTAGGTTCGGGCAATATACGATTGAGATTTAAGTTTGTTGTCTAAGATTGGGCGTATGAAGGGGGAAGTCGGGTGGGCCATGCACACCCCAAAATAATTTTTGCCTATACCAGAAACTTTACTTAAAAAATGTGCCCTGAAAAATTAAAAAACTCTAGATACACTTATGTGCCTAAGTGTATGTATTTATTTGTATTTTTTAAGATAGTACCATATTGGTACGACTATTACATATCTATTTTTTTTGTATGAAAAGAGATTTTCATATATGTCTTTTGGATATTGGCTTTTGTTAGAATAAAAAATTTACACACATTTACTTATGTTTTTCTACAAACTGATGGAAGTAAAACTATTATTTGTTGCCTACCCAGATATAAACACATTGGCTTCTTTTGGTTTCAACTATCATCTATTAGAATTTAGAATTTAGTTAAATACCTCCTTTTTGTACATTCTTTTTTATACAATTTTATAATATATAATTTTTTTATGTGATTTTTAATATTTATTTTCAATTTATTATAATCAGAATATACGTCTACAGCAAAGAGCGGGGACGCCGCAACAGCAGCAACAGCCGCCAGTACACCAGAAAGCGTTACAGCAACTAATGGCGACGCTGCGGTCCCCCTCCACGCACAACCAACAGCAGGAGATACTGCAGATATTGAAGTCCAACCCGCCTTTAATGGCAGCCTTCATCAAGCAGAGAGCACAGGTATTTTGTTAAAACATTTGTAATAGGACACTTAACTATTAGATGACATTTATTTTGGTTTGAATGTTTTGCATTTGGAAGAAATCGTTTTTTAAACAAAATATGAAATATAAAAGATTAATCAAAAAAAATTGTAATTATTTATTTAGTAAACATTTTAACGTAATATCTTATAATACAGAATCAAAACCAGCAGCAAGCAGGCAGCGGCGTGCCTGTCGGCAATGTCGGCGTTGGTGTCGGAGTCGGCAACGTCGGCAATGTCGGCAACGTAGGTGTCGGCGTCGGCAACGTTAATGTCGGCCTCGGCGCTATGCCGCAGCAGCAACAACTGCAGCACATGATGCAGCCGCAGCAACAGCGGCTGCAGCAGATGCACCAGATGATACCACAGCAGACACAGGTACTTAAATAGTTTTTTTATACAACTTTGTTTTTTTTCTCAATAATTTTGCTTATTAAAATGTGAGAAGTATTTAAATTATAACAATATGTACTTGTCTTAGGTGGGAGGCGTGTCTGGTGTGGGCGGAGTGGGCGGCGTGTCGGGTGTGGGGCTCGGCGGCGTGGGTGGCATGTCGTCGGGCGCGCCCGGCTGGTTCAAGGGCGGGCCTGCGGGCAGCGTGGGCGTGGGCGGGGTTGGCGGCGGCATGATGGGCATGCGCGGCGCGTACGCGGGCGGCAACGCGGCGCCGCGCCTGGCTGCGCGCTACTTCCCGGGCGGCGGGGTGGGCGTGGGCGTGGGCGCAGTGGGTGCGGGCGTGCTGCAGCGCTCGCCGCCCGCCACGCCGTCGCCGCGCCCGCCCACGCCCTCGGAGCTGCTGATGATGCGGCAGTCGCCCGCCACGCCCGCGCAGCACGCGCCGCCCGACGACCAGCTGCCGCCCATGACGCCGCAGGACCAACTCACAAAGTTCGTGGAGCAGTTGTAGTGTACATAGCCGCGGCGCGCCCGGCCGCCCTGTAACATATAACGTAATGCGGCCCGCGCACCACGCACCTCCCCCTCCACCCCCTACCCCCCCTACCCGCTCTATTTATTGTCGACGATTCGTTAGGACGTGAAGAACGAAGAATACTAGTAAGTATTACGATGAACGAACGAGCGCTCAATGTACAAATGTAAATATGAGAGTACATCCTGTCCGCTTTTGCGTAATGTAAGTTGTTCGTAGTGTAGGTACATATGATACTTATTCTGTTTATTGTAATTAAATCATTTTATAATATAATTATGTGATGATTATACATTGTTGTTTCTGTTATTGTGACACACCCGATATTGATAATTGATATATGTATGTACATGTTTGCTGAAGTGTACTTATATACTTTATTTCTGTTTTCGGACAGTTTCAATATTGCCTTATTTGAGATCAAGCAACCATGTAAAAATACGTTATTTATTAAAACATTAATGAAATAGAAGAAATATTTGTAAGTTATAGGGAAATTACCATTTGTAAAAGAATATTGAGTATAAATGCAATTTACTGTGTTGCTATTATTAGTAACTATGAAAAATATATTCATATATTATGATATTACGATTTTTATATAAAAATAAATATAATGTAAATCAAGACATAAAAATCCGACTGATACCATTACTCCAAGTGTTTGATTGAAAAATTGAAAATTTGTTTTTATAAATAATTGGTTAGATTTTTTTTTATGTTAAATATCAGAGTAATGCACAAGGCGTATATTTAATTTATGAGTGGTGTATCTTCAGTGAATACACTAGTTTTGATTTGCGTGTCGCCATAAGATTGAGGGCAAAGGATCGCATCACTTGTTTATTAAAAAGAAAGTAATTCAAAAATTTTTGTTTTTTTTTCTTTATCTCACCGCATTTTCAGCATCAAGTTAACCTGTGACTCACATCGAAAAAAAAATATCCTTCATATATCTAATTAAAGAACATTTGCTTTCGTGTAAAGGAATCCTACGCTGTGCGTTGTCTAAAAGAACAAAAAAAAATATTATGATTTCAGGTGGAGTTTTTACACACAACCACTGAAAGTAGTCAGTCAGACATTGTCCAAATGCATAAGCGTGAATTTTATGTTATAGAATATATTTCTCATTTTTGATAAAAGAAAAAAAACTTGATAACCTTATTTCTTGTTTTCTATTTTATTAATAAAGATGGAATTGTTTTATTTTTTTTTCAAATATAACAAACTTTAAACTAAAATTATACGGCAATGGCATTTCCTGATGAAAGTCCTTATACTACTTATTTCCACTTCCTATTATTCAATGAACGTTATTGAAGATTGAAAGTTGACACTGTTCATGTAATCATACCTACTATAATAATATAATTAAACAGTAAAAAATATGTATACTAAATAGATATTTGTACCAAAAAATATTTTAGGAATAAAGAAGTAGATATGCAGGGCGGAAGCGTTTG
Source organism: Heliconius himera (assembly GCA_021202915.1). Classification (NCBI taxonomy): domain Eukaryota; kingdom Metazoa; phylum Arthropoda; class Insecta; order Lepidoptera; family Nymphalidae; genus Heliconius; species Heliconius himera. The sequence goes on from JAJHJA010000353.1 coordinate 263,871, forward strand.
CGCTCCTTTTACGGGAGCAGCATATTTTTTTAAAGCTTTACGCTGTATCCCGCACACAGCAGGGTAGGCAGAGGCATTTTCTGCCGAATTCTGGAGGCATTGCGTTTTGAGTGGCAGAACTCAACGCCGCGTTTAGCGTTGACACCAGAGCGAAGAAATGTAAATATAAATTTAAGTAAATATTTCATCTTCTCGAGTGGCGATCGAACTCACAACCAGTTAGTTTTACAGTCACACTTCGTGCCACTGCGCCACGACTGGCCTCTTATAAATAAAATATAACTGAGCAGCATATAAATAAAATATTATATAATAAGTTCTTTTATTTTCACGATTATTACACATTTTAAATGAAACTATTTTAACCGGATTAATCGCGTATATTTTGTACTTTTATACATTTTTGGAAACCCGACGTTTCGAACACTGCAGTAGTCCGTGGTCACGGGTAGACTGAGGTGGCATTCGTCTGTCAGTTGACATAATTATTATATCAAACTACCGCCAACGATTTCTTAATTGCCTCGCGTACTGCCCTGGATTCCTGCAGAATGAGCTGATAGTATCTTGCCCTCTGGTATGGTGGGTTTGAGACTTCAATGATTTTATGAGTGGGTCCCAGGTGGTAGAAAGCTTCCAGCCATCCTCTCTATTGAAATTAGGATGTTTTTGTATTTCAATAGCCTCGCGGATCATTCTAGGAATGTATCTGTTTTCCTTAGCGAGGATTTGGGGTTTATCAAACCTAATGTAGTGGCTGGGTTTATCCACAGTATGCTCACACACAGCTGACTTCGATACATGCCCATTCTTGATATCAGAGATGTGTTCTTTCACCCTAACACCGATGCTTCTCTTTGTTTGACCGATGTATGATAAGCCTGAACAGTCAACTCGATATACATACAGACTGACGGACAACAAAGTGATCTTATAAGGGTTCTTACTTAAAAGGTACCGAACCCTAAAAAGATCTACAGTTTACGCCACAGCTGTGTAGAGTCAGTCTAACTATAATATTGGACAGAAATAAAAAAACTAAGACACTAGCTAGTGTCTCCGTTTGTATTTTATCTATCTCCGTACGGTAGGTTTATATGATGATGTGCGGAGATTGTGTGAATCTATATAGATTGACATATAAGTGAATAAACATAAAAGCTCATAATATTTGAACTCGTAATTCGCAAATACATATTAGTAAATTTTAAGAAATTAAACTTTTAAATGAGGCCAGTCATGACACGAGGGTGTAAATGCGACAGCTTGTGGAATATTTGAGTTTCGATCACACACACATTCTTAACACAAGGTTCCTTCTATCTTTTAAATGTGAAAGAAGTGCACATTCGCCTTTTAAATAATCAAATTCAAAATATTATTTCTAAAATATAAACGACAGTAATAAAAAATATTACAATTTGTGAACTTAAATTTACTGTTATACGCCTGCTACAAGAGTAACAGAAATAAGGTCTGCTTGTGAAATGCTCGCAATATTTTAGGTAATTTAATTTTAAATCAGCTTCACGCTGTATCCCGCACACAGCATGGTAGACAGTGGGAATCTAGTGTTAAGACACTCCATCCCCCATTTTCTGCTGAGTTCTGGAGGCGTTGCGTGTTGAATGGCGGAACTCAGCGCCGCGCCTGGACACTCGATCGAAGAAATGAAAATATAAATGTAAATAAATATTTTATTTCCTCGAGTGGGGATCGAACCCACAACCAGTCGATTTTACAGTCAAACTTTGTGCCCCTGCATCGCGACTGACCTCGTATATAATTTATTTTAGATATTTTTTTTTCTTTTTTCGAGATGAATTTGCAATCAGTTCTTTACTTTTAGCAAATTTGTTTTATGTTGATGGCTTTTAAAGGCGTCAGCCATCTACCTTACCTATACTGTTTTTCTTTTTTTTTTTAAGTATTACTTTTTTTTCCTTTTTTAAAAAATAACAATTCTTTTTAATCTTTTGGCATAACTTCGAGTTACAAGGGCAGATACAAGGTCACTGGGATGCCTTTCCAGTCGCTGTCGATAATTACTATTGTATTTTATGATTTCATCCGCAACAGTGTCCATCTTGAGGTTTTTATGGATTTCCTTGTTGGTAACAAACCACGGTACTTGGCTGATTGTTCGCAGTATGGCGTTTTGTACTCTCTGGATTATCGTGATATTAGATTTACAAGCACTTCCCCAGTGTTGGATTCCATAGAGCCAAACAGGCTTCAGTAAAGCATTGTATATAAGAAGTTTATTGTCGAGGCTCAATTTGCTGTTACGCCCTAGTATCCAATGAAGGTTTTTGTAATGGATATTAAGCTTACACCTCTTTGTTTCGATGTGATTCCTCCATGTGAGGCGACTATCAAGATGGAGACCCAAGTACCTGACGCTGTCGTGATGTGAAAGTGTGGTATTTTCCAATTTTACGGGTGGACAGTTTCCTTTTTTTAGGGTGAAAGTGACCTGAACAGATTTGCTTGGACTGGCTTTTTATCCTCCAGCTATCCAGCAATGTTATGATTTTATCCAGGCTACCCAGTAGAATCTCAGATGCAATCACTGGGTCTTCGTGACTGACTAGTACGGCAGTATCGTCAGCAAATTTTGCCGTTGTGACTCCTTCAGCTTGCGGAAGGTCTGAAGTATACAGTATGTACATTAGAGGTCCCAAAACTGACCCCTGAGGTACACCAGCTTTTATTATGAAAAAGGATGATTTTGCATCCTCTTCTTTCACCTGGAACGTCCTGTCTTCAAGGTAAGATTTTAGTATCATATAGTACTGATGGGGCAAGTTACTCTTCAGTTTAAACAGAAGACCCCTATTCCAAACCTTGTCAAAAGCCTCTTGGATATCGAGGAACACGGAGGAGCAGTATTGTTTTTCCTCGAGGCTTTTTCGGATTTTATCACATACTCTGTGCACTTGTTAAGTGATGGAGTGCTCTAGCCTGAAGCCAAATTGATGGGCAGTATTCTATCAGCAACTTTTCCAGAACTTTTGAAAGAATGGGGAGCAGACTTATGGGCCATCTTTACCAGTCTTATAAATCATAATGATTTGTGAGAACTTCCAGGCCAAAGGAAAATACTGGACCCGCAGCACAGCATTAAACAGAGATGTCAGAAATACAACAGCTTTTCGAGGTAACTGTTTCAGTATTTCCTTTGTGATAAGGTCATATCCAGGTGTTTTCTTGTATTTAAGTTTGGTAATTACTCTCCATACTTCAGGCACTGTAAAGGGACGAGGCGGTAGCGACATTTGGGAGTCTTGCAGAAGCACTTCTTCTATGTATGGTTCATTTTCAGCGCTTCCTCCTAGATTTGGGGAAAATACTTGATGCAGGTGTTTAGCATAAGCATTCACTTTTTCCTGGGAGGTACGTGCCCATCCCGACCCAGTTTTTAGCGGGAATTTGGTACTTTGTGCCTTGCTATAGTTTTTTGTGAATTTCCATAGGGAGTATTTGTTTGACGCAGTGGGTGATAATGACTCCAGCTGAAGTTCTAGTGTACCATCGTACCACCTCTGCAACATCTCCTTCAAGTCTAAAGCAGCTGTGTTGAATAAGATCTTGTCTGTCTCCACTCCACTCTGATGCCAAATTCTCCTTAACCTACATTTATTTAGTAATGCATGGCCAGTGGGTAATTTAAATGCCTTTTGTCCGGTTTAGATTCAGGAGTATTGATCCAACAAGCTGTTTGGATAAGTTCCGTTATGTACCTAGTTGCATCTTCTATGTTATCTGGAGTTTTCAGGGGCATGTTTAGCTGAATGTTGTCCTCTATATAATCCCTGAAAGATTCCCAGTCAGTTCGTCCGCTGGTTAACTTTTCTTTTTGTCGGAGGAGGAAGTCGTAAGTTTGGCCGAGACGGTGCAATTGAGAGCAAACGCCAGGCTCTCAGACTTGGACACTTCTAGGGTGGATGGACCCCTGGTTCAAGATCTGCAGCTGCAGGTCGCGGATAGCGTGGCCATAATTAACAAAGTCACATGCAGATCCGGCAATCTTAAGGGCACTTTTACAAAAGCCCTTAAGGAGGCCGCTGGTGCCATTAGCACGGCCGTGGAGATCCTGGCCAAGAAAAATGCTAATGAGGAGGTCACGCAGTTACGGGCGGTAAACAGCCGCTTAACTCAAGAGCTGACGGAACTGCGGAAAGATGTGTCGCTAATGCGAGAGGAGCTCGAGTGCTCCAGAGCCTTGTGAGAGAGCCCTGCAGAAAAGAGAAAGGAGAACGAAATGGCGACGACAGTAATGGTGCAGGTGGGCACATTGCTGAACAGCAAGCGGCAGCGCTGGATGACAGGTTCCTCACGGCAAAGCCAGTTCGTCCTCCTTTGGCGGCGGATAGAAGGCATCAGGCGACCGTCCAAAGGGTAGAGGCAGAGAGGCCTCCCGTGACAATCCTGGTAGTGCCTTCCAACCCAGGCCCGACTCAGAAGCAGGGCCCCAAGAAGGGCAAAGCAAGAAGGGGGGAAAGAAAGCCCTTCAAGCCGCACCAGTGGAGCCTCGCCCTCTGCCTCCTGCCCCGGCCGACGTAACTGAAGGCTGGAATGTGGTGGCTCGCAAGGGCAAGAAGAAGGCGGCAGCAGCCCAGGCCAAGCAGCCAACGCAGAAGGCGAGACCGAAGGCTGCTAAACAGCCGATTCTGCGTCCACTGCGATCGGCGGCAGTGACGCTGACTTTGCAGCCTGCCGCAGTGAGCAAAGAGCTCACGTACCGCGACGTCATGTGTCGAATAAAGGAGGCGGTCAGGCTGGAGGAACTGGGCATTGCAGACCTGCGCCTCAGTGTCGCCTCAACTGGTGCCAGGGTTCTGGAGTTACCTGGCGCCGGTAGCGGCGAAAAGGCGGATGCACTTGCCCAGCGGCTGCGCGGTGTGCTTGACGCCAGTGACGTTTTGGTCGCAAGGCCGGTGAAGTGTGCCGAGTTACGGGTCAGTGGCCTGGATGACTCGGCCATTTCAGAGGAGGTAGCGCAGGCCATAAGCAGGGTTGGTGGCTGCGATGTGGCGCTGTTGAAAGTGGGGGAGATCCGGCAGGACCGAATTGGCTTCGGTACAGCATGGGTCCGCTGCCCCATTATGGCCGCGAAAAAGGTCAGCGGGACGCGACTTCTGGTGGGGTTCGTGTCGGCGAGAGTGCAACTGTTGCAACAGAGAGTCCTTCGTTGTTTCCGCTATCACGACACTGGTCACGTGGTAGCGAAGTGCAACAGCGCACTCGATAGGAGCCTGCAGTGCTTCAGGTGCGGCCAAGAAGGGCACAAACAACAACAGTGCTCGGCCGCACCACACTGTCCAGTCTGCGAGACGGCAGGTCAGCCTGCAGACCACTCGGTGGGTAGCACTGCATGCGCCAATGCCAAGAGGAGAAGGGGTGGCAGGATTGGAGGCAGTTCAGCAGACAAGCCAAATGCCCCAGCCACCAGAGGTGCAACACATGGAGGTTAAATAATGGCTCTCTGTGTGTTGCAGGCGAACATAAACCACGGCGCCAGGGCTCAGGACTTACTGGTCCAAAGCCTGGCGCAGTGGTCTGTTCAGGTGGCGGTTGTTGCGGAGCCTTACAGCGTTTCCGACAGAGACAACTAGGTTGCTTGTACGAGATCTCTATTCATTCGGCGGTGCAACCACTTGGTTGCTGTTGTTGAACGTGAGTCGCATGACCAGATAAGGGGGGAGATAGACCAAGACCCGTATGGCACACCTTACCGAATGGTGCTCGGTAGGTTACGGGCTTGGTCACCACCACTGACGCAGACACTCCAACCGGATGTTCTCGAGGAGTTCTGTCGTCGCTATTCCCGCAGCGGGCCAATTTTACACCACCCAATATGCCCCGCCCTGCAGCGCGTGAAGAGGAGAAAGACAATGTCGCACCACCGGTGGAGGAGGAGGAGCTCGAGGAGGCCGCCCCAGGCCTGGATGGCATCCCCAGCCGGGCGCTTACTCTGGCTCTGAACACCCTGGGGCCCAGAGTGCGAGGGCTTTTCACTGCCTGTCCTTTTTTGTCCGTGAGGAAATCCTGTTAAGGATACCGGCCCGAGTGGGGACTCGAGCGGGTTATGTGGGACTGGCAGATGTAGGCCGTCCGAATACCCACTCACTTGTAAAACCTCACAGTGCTCCTCTTCGACCGCCACTGGCCGTGTCTTCCGCGAAACGCGGGGGCGGGAGCCTGCAAAGGCACGTCGCGGAGTCAAGGGTGTGTGGCCACCCTCGACGGCCTGCTCAGAGTAGCGTGCGGGAGCAACCTGCGCGCGACTACTCGGGCCAGGTTAGTAGGCGGCCAGCTTCCCCAAGCTGACCTGACCTGATCTGGCTCGTTAGGACGCCGTGACGCCGCGCTAACCACTGGCGGAAGACTGGACGAACAGCCTCTATCGTCAACCGGCCGGCAGTTGGTAGAGGGCCATCGCCCTAACCACCCCGGTGTACAGCCAACGGCTCGAGGCGCTCGGCCCATTAACGTTGGGCAAAAGGCGCGCCAAGGCCGCCGCCGTCTACAACAGTTTCGGGGCCAAAGATGTAAAGTGGCCCCGGAAACTCCACCGGCCGTCCAGAACAAGTCCGAGGTATTTCATGCTCCTTTTAACGTCAATGTTGACGCCACCGACAACAATATGGGCATCAGGTGTTGGGCCCTTGCGTGAAGCATGAAAATAGAGTGCCTCGGACTTGTTTAAGGCGACTTCCAATCCAAGCTGCCTTTTGCGGCTGACGATCTCCGCCACCCCGGCAGTCGCAAGGACTACCGCCTCCCGATAGGTCCTCTGCTGCGCCAAGACTAGGGTGTCATCGGCGTAGCAGAGGATCTTTATACCCCACAGGGTGCTGCCCCGCAGCACCCAGTCGTACTCGATGTTCCACAGGATTGTACCCAGCACTGATCCCTTTGGAACACCAGCCGACACCCCAAACCTCCCAACCTCCTCCAGGAGCCGGAGAGGTCACAGACCTCTCGGACTGGTAATCCCTGATGACGCGGCGCATGTATGGAAGCACACGATGGTATATTAGTGCCTCCTTAATGCAGGGCCAGGGCAGGGAGTTGAAGGCGTGGGCGATGTCTAAAGACACTGCCAAGACTCCTTCGCTCCGGGCCACCGCATCCTGCGCATAGGACTTCACCTCCAGTATGGCATCCACAGTCGAACGGCCACTGCGGAAGCCATACTGTTGGTCCGAGAGGTCCGGACCTGTCCTCTCCAAATGGTGTTGTAGCCTCCTCGCTACAACACGCTCGAAGAGCTTGGCGATCTCGCTCAAGAGCACTATGGGCCTGTAGGCGGAGGCAGAATCCGCTGGGCGACCCTTCTTCTTTATAAGGACTAACCTGCCTGTCTTCCACCGCTGTGGAATTATGGCTTGAGCCAGACAGGCAGTGAATCCACAAGAATCGGTGCTGGGTCCGATCCTCTAGAACAGTGGTTCCCAACCGATGGTCCGCGGACCACCAGTGGTCCGCAGAAGCCTAAAAGTGGTCCGCGAACAATTTTAATTTTATGACTGGGGATGGTGAGGCGAAGGTTCTGTTTAATTATCACAGTTAATTTTTAATATACCTACATGCATAGTGGTCCCTGCTACCAAGAATGATATAAAAGTGGTCCTTGATCAAGAAAAGGTTGGGAACCCCTGCTCTAGAACATCGGGTACGACTGGGTGCTGCGGAGTGGCGCCATGGCTGGAATCAAGGTCCTCTGCTACGCCTTTGATACGCTGGTCTTGGCGCAGCAGAGGACCTACCGGGAGGCGGCGGTCCTAGCGACGGCCGGGGTAGCTGAGGTCGTCGGCCGCATTAGGCGGCTAGGGCTGGAAGTCGCCCTAAACAAGTCCGAGGCATTATACTTCCATGCTCCTCGAAAGGGCCCACCACCAGATGCCTATATCATCATCGGTGGCGTCAATATCGACGTCAGCAGGAGCATGAAGTACCTCGGACTTGTTCTGGACGGCAGGTGGAGTTTTCGGGGCCACTTCACATCTTTGGCCCCGAAACTGTTGAAGACGGCGGAGGCCTTGGCGCGCCTTTTGCTCAACGTGGCTGGGCCGAGTGCCTCGAGCCGCGCCTGTATACCGGAGTGGTCAGGTTGATAATTGGGCTAAGCGTCTGGGGATCCGGCTAGCTAAGCACGCGCCGAGGAGGAGCGAGTAGCCGCTATGGAAGTGTGGGAATCCCGACTGGCGACACCATCTGCCGGCCGGTTGACGATCAAGGCTGTTCGCCCAGTGTGCCGCCAGTGGTTAGCGCGGCGTCACGGCGTCCTAACCTTCCGCACGACACAGGTGCTCACGGGGCATGGCTTCAGGGGTTACCTGTGTCGGATCGCTGGGAGGGAGCCCGACGTTCGCTGCCACCACTGCGACGACTGCCTCGATGAGACGGCCCAGCACACGTTGGAGGTGTGTTCAGCCTGGGCGTCTCAACGTCGCGCGTCGGTTTTAGTGGGTATTCGGACGGCCTACCATCAGTCGGTTCGCGAGCCCCACATAACCCGCTCAAGTCCCCACTCGGGCTGGTATCCGTAAAGGGATTTCCTCACGAAAAAAAAAATATATGCTGTTGTGTGTGTTCATATGTACCATATGTTTGTGTCTTATTTATTTTACAGATATCTGCGTACGACACTGTTGTGGATTTAATTCTTCTGGTGGTATCAATATTTGTAGGTGGAACTTCATCAGTTTTAGGTTTCTTAGTTCTGAACTGCTTTTTCAATGGTGATTTCTGATGTCTAAGCCTTTTATTAAGAATTTCTCTGTAAACATTATAGTTTGCAGGATGCGCCTTCTGTAATGGTCCCCACCATTACAGAAGGCGCATGTCGCAGGTGTGTTTCGGTCCTTTTTGGGGCACTGATAAGTCTTGTGTGACTGTCCACATTTTACATATCTGTAAGGACGCCTACAATAATTCTTTGAGTGACCATATTGTTGACAGAGCTGGCATTGCACGACTGTTGTTTTCTTCCTGGGGTCTTCTATCACAACAGCTTGGTGATAAATGTATTTCAGTTCCTTTATTGCCTTATTTCTAGGTCCAGGTAAGAGATTGACAAAGAATTTAGAAGTAGGCTTTTTGTTAGGACCAAATTTGACATTGATTATTTCACCAGAAACTATGTTACCTGTGTTTTTTTCTATGTCAGACTTTATTTCTTCAAGTGGCGTCGAGTGATGAAGATTTCGTGTGACCACTCTGTAGCACCTTTGATATTTTCGGTTGAATGTGTGTCCTATTAAACCATTTCTCTTATTGTTGATAATATTTCCTTATAAATGTCAATTTCAGTGCAGTGTATTCTTAGCTGATTTTTATTCACGATCTTGTAAGTGTATTCTTCTCCTTTAGATCCGGCACCAAGCAATTCACTCAGTTTGTTGATATCGTCAACACCATATAGGATAATTGGTGGTGGTTTAGATGGCCGTTTCTCTTTTGGTACTGCACTCTCCACTTGGTCTACGGGTAGTGTGTTGAATCCATTGCTTGTATATAGCTTATCAGGAGAAGGTGTTGGAGAAGATTTTTTTCGTTTCTTATTTCGATTGACAGGTACTCTTTGTCATGCTGGGGGTTGAGTTTCAGGCTGTAAAGGTGTTGCATTGGTTTCAAGTGTACTATGGTTGGGAGTGAGATCTGTGTCGAGTTGACTACCTAGTGAGTGACTTCTAGGTCTTGTGAACAGGGATGGGTGGAAAGCCAGTTGCACCATCTTCCGTTTTCCAGTAGTATTTTCTTTCACAGGAGCCTGGTCACCTACTCCAGTGAAGACTTCGGTAGCAGATTTCACACTCTCCAGCCCGGGTACCAGAGAGCGCCGGGGGTTAGCCGGGTCACATGACATCACATTATGAGTCAGAGTCATTCTTTTAGAGGGGATTTAGTCCCTCATGGTTTGTGGAAACCACGGTCAGATTAATTACCGCCGCCTGTGACTCGGCGTGTTGCTTGTTTGGGATACGTGTAGGGTGTTCCTAGGAAAAGGTGGAGAATCCAAAATTTTATCGACCTTGGTTGCTTAAAAGCTAATTTGTCATTGCACAACTAGACGCTGATACTTCAAATATCAAATAAGTAATCATTTTCACGAAAAAATTATTTGTATAAAAAAAATGAGTTTATAACTCATTACGTTGCATTAACGCCGACGATATATAAAATTCTATTCATTATTAACTAAATTTATACACATAAACAATGATATAACGTCCTAATACGATTAATTTATTTTGATGCTTGTGTCGACTGTACTCTGCGATAACAAGACCGACAGGCGAAGAGGGGAGACGCGCTGGTTCACTCAACCTCGGCCGTCATTGAAGACTAATAGTCCGCGAGTGTAGACAGTACTCAGTAGTCACTCAACACAACACAACACAATTGATTCAAGAATTACGCAGTCATTTAAAATTAAGCATCGCCAAAATGACTAACAAAAAGTTATTTAAACGTAAGGATCTCGTTAAGAAAAATACGGCCCAAGAAGCTGTGTTCGTCATAGATAATTTAGTGTACGACATCACAGCGTTCCTGGACGACCATCCCGGGGGACACGAGGTGTTGTTAAACGTCTCCGGCAAGGATGCCAGCGAGGACTTCGACGACGTCGGCCATAGCTCCGATGCTAAGGAAATTATGAAAAAATACTGCATCGGGGAAGTCGTAGATGAGGATAAGTGGGAAGTTAAGAAACGGTACCGGGACTGGCAGGCTGTGAGTGATAACAGTGACGCTAGCTTTTACAAAACTTGGAAGCTCCCCGTGCTGCTGGGACTGGTGGTCTCCGTCATATACACGTATTTATTCATTTAATGTATAGTGTCAACGTTCATTTGTAAATATTATACTAGATTTAAATCTCTTGGATCTTCTTATACTTTGGGATATTTCTTAAAGTGTGTGCGCGCATATAATATAAAGGTTTTTCTGCTTAAACTATCAATGTAGATAATATTTATTAGATTATTATACTTTTTCTAAAAAAAACTAGTTTTTATTCGACGTAATATTTAGATGCCTTTAGTTGTTTCAATGATTAGTGTGGTGTTGAATTAATGCGACGACCAATACGAATCACGAGGTGACATAAGCGACCAGACACAGTACACATGCCATATATTTATTATAATATTTTCTATTATTTAAAAAGAAAAAAGCTAGAAAACATTATTTTTACTAAGAATATGAAAATAATGTATTACTTGTGCAATTTCTTTGAAATTAGTTGGTATCTTTGTATACTAGATAAGTAGATTTAACTAATTAAATATTTAAAGTGCATCTATTTGCTTAACATATTATTATAAACACTATATACTTACCTAAGAATAATTGCAATCCTTACGTACTTCATATATTTTTCATTATGCTTTTCTTTGCTTTACCAAGAAAACCTAGTGTTGAGACACATCGTTCTTCACTTTCCGTTCGCACAAGTTACGCGACATTGCGGCATTTTCGGAACTCAACGCCATGCTTTATTGCTTTATTATTGTGACTTGAGTGAGGAAATGAAAATAATTCATTTCCCAGATTAAGAATCGAACCTACAGCCTTTGCTTTTGGACGCTGTGCCGCTGCACCACGATAGCTTCAATTATATTTTAATACTTATATATATAATAAATATAGTGATAATATCATGTATTATTTTATTTTAACACGCAAAGAAAAAAATATTGATATTATCATTTTAATTTAGTTTTTTTGTCAAGTATAAATATATTTAAAAAAAAAATAGTATACAACCTTAACTATATAATAGAATAAAATGAGAAATTATATAAAAGAATAAAGTAAAAAAATAATACTTAGCATAAAGTATTACTTTATTATAAGAAAGTCATGTAAATTGACTTATAATAGGTACAAAAAATGTAAGCTAGTAATAACTAATAGCATATGAAACAATCAATACTAAAATAAAATAGAGTGTTGAGCAAAATATATAAAAAAATCATATCAGGATTCATTATTTTAATAATATTTGTAAAATTTTAATATCAATTACGTAACAGTGTAATATTTGTTTAATAAAAGAAAACCCAAGATATACCTAAAAATGATTTCAACTTGTGATCTACTTAACAAAAACAAAAAAGGAATCTAAATATAAGGTCTCCTCCCTAATCGATTGTTCGAGAATATTTAGTCGAATTATTATATATTCCACCTGTGCTGGTAATGAATCCACCAAAATCAAAACGTCAGCTTCACGCTCAGTATCCCGCATACAGCAGGGTAAACAGAGTGAACCCAATGTTAAAAGACTGCGTTCTCCATTTTCCGCTGAATTCTGTAGACATTGCGTGTTGAGTGGCGGAGCTCAACGGCTCGTTTTGCCTCGACGCCGGAACAAAGAAATAAAAATATAAATTGAAATAAATATTTCATCGAGTCGTGATCGAACCCACAACCAGTCGCATTTACAGTCGCACAATCAACACGTCAGTGCATTAAAATGATTAGGTATTCCAAAAGAATAATATGAAGAACAGACGAAATCCCCTCATACACATGTTTAAAATAACATCGCATACGACCTTTTAAGTAATTTAACCTTGATTTTGTAAACATTGTATTATCGTACATTTGACGTTTGCTTCTACCATATTATATCACAATAAAAACTTGTTTTAAACAAGACAAATAAATGTTTTATAGATAATTCTATTGATAATTTTTTTTGAGGACAAAAAAAATGCTAGTTGCCCGTTTGTTTTGCTTGTGTTTCGACTCTACATAGATAAATGTGTATGGATATGGTATGGGGTGGTGTTTTTTTATATGGCAAGGTCACCCACCAGGAAATCACGTAAATTTGCAACTAGCACTAATTACAGCTTTAAGATCTTGTGGTAAGTTTCTTAACTTGAAATCAGACTGAGAAAATGTTCGATCAATTTAATCGATTTAAATAGAATTGGGATAACACACAACCGTCGCATGAACAATTAATCAATCCACTGTTAATATTGTTATTGTAAGAATTAATAATAAACAAGTCTAGTCTAGATACATTTTTACAGAGGATTTTTTTAATTTTTTTTTTATGAAATGATCTTCGGGCATTCAGTCTCTATGTACAAAGAATTCTTACTAGATATTGCTTAAAGGGATGATTTGGAATTTATTACGAGAAAAGTATAGTGGTCAAAGGACTAAGGATAGGAGAGCGGCGATATTACCTTTAAAATTATAATTAATTAATTTTTGTAGAGAACAATAAAAAGCTTAACACGATACTAACTTCTATTACATCTCAAAAAAAATATGCCTGCGCATATTTAGCGAGTGTTCCAGTTAATATTAAGAATTTATAGTTTTGTTTATTGTTAAGCAAATATAAATGTAATTTTAGGTTTAATTAATGGAAGTACAATTTTGAATTGTGGCCTAGCTAATTTCGATCATATTTAACCTGACAGCCATATTGCAATCGTTAACATATTTAGTTATATGTTCTCTCATTCTGTTACCGAATTTTAACCAAAGTAAAGTAAAGTTGTAAGATTGGAGTAGATGGGAAACGCGGAATAATTAATTTAAACTAACTTAATTACTACTAATTAAATTAAAATTGAAAGTACTGATTTAAAACTTCTAAAAGGATTTACTTGTAGATAAAAGGAAAGCAACTCCAGAAAAAAATCTAAAGTACTTTAAAAAAAAATCATACCTCTTTTGTATCTATGTCTTGATACGCCTCCCGCTGCACCGCAATGTAGATCCGAGATAGCCGATGTCCTTGAGCAATTCAGTGACTTTTATTTCGACTATCCTACCGACTGCGCCAGTTACGTAGGCTGCAATTGGAGGGTTAAGAAAATACGATTTTTATACTTAAACTTATATTAATAAAATTTAAAATTAAAATACACAAATTTTAACTAAAACTAATCTATATCTAAGACTACTGCCTTCAATGTTGGAAGAACAGTAATCTGTCTAAACCTAAATTAATCTAACTTATATATAATTGTTCTCAATTTTGGAGAAACAATATTGAATCTAAACCTAACTAAATCTAACTTAACCTACGACTTAATTACTCCACGATGGAATAATAAGTGTGGGAACGGAAGAAATTCCTTTCCCACCGGCGCTGTTCACCCGATCTTCTCCTTTGTCAGCATTTTCAGGCGCTCGGCCGCCTGTGACACCGAGCGCTATATAACAAATTAATAAATATATAAAAAATAAATAATTATATAAAAAATAAATTAATTAATACAATTTAAAGTAAATAAATTACTAAAATACTCTTTACTTTCTAACGAAACGAAGACTACAATACTTTTATAGATACCATTCCAAAAGTTGAATGTAAAACATTATCTTCATTGGGAATCGAACTTGCATCTTATCTTATTTTTTGACTTCATTTTGTATCCCGCACACAGCAAGGTAGGCAGGGGGGAATCTGGGAACCTACTGTTAAGACATCCCGTTCCCATTAAGACACTTCCGTTCTCCACTTTCCGCCAAATTCTGGAGGCATTGCGTGTTGAATGAAGGAACTCAACGCTGCACTTTCTCTCGTTACCAGAGCGTGGAAACGAAAATATTAAATATTTTATTTCCTCGAGTGGTCGTGTCTTCTGTCTATCTGTCGCACGCTTGTGCGCCACGCCTAGCCTCGCTTATCTACAGCCAAAAATTTCTAAATTACCAGATTTCGTCAACATTCTCATTTGATCCATCATAGTAACAATTCATAATTAAAAAAAGATGTTAAGACATTTATATTTATCTAGAAATTGATAAATTTGAACTTTGACCCAGCTTAAGTAAATATGATAAAGAGGATTTAATTGCAAAAACTGATTATCAATGTTACACTCACTGCTGTTGATTTCTATGGTAATTAGGTATAACGGATAATTATTTAACACGTAGTATATAGTAAAATTTATATTTATATTTTTATTTTACTTAACCCCGTTACACCCTGCCACAAGCAGGATACAGCGTGAAGCTAAAAAAAATGTCGACGTAAAAAAAATATTTATATCGCCTCATTATATAATGTATAGAAAGGATAATCAACTTTTGCGTAAATCCTAATCCTCCCGATTGGCAGTCGTAATCCATCTCCAAATTCCTCAAGGGAAGCCTAAATAATCGTCGATTTCGACATATTCGTAGTCAAATACTTTTTTAAAAACATATAAAAATTTTAAGGCCAGTCGTGGCGCAGCGGCATGAAGTGTGATTGTCTAATCGACTGGTTGTGGGTTAGATCCCCGTTCGAGGAGATGAAATATTTACTTAAATTTGTATTTCCATTTCTTCGCTCTGGCGTCGAGGTTAAACGCGGCGTTAAATTCTGCCACTCAACACGCAATACCTTTAGAATTCGGCAGAAAGTGGGAAACGGAGAGTCTAGGTTCCCTCTGCCTACCCTGCTGTGTGCGGGATACAGCGTGAAGGTGATTGATTTTATTTTTATATAAAAAAATTACCTTGCGACATTTGAACCCGCGTCTCTTGAAAACCAACTAAGCCATACGTTTAACTTTCTTCTCAACGTATGGTCACAGCGCTTGGACGGTTTTCAAAAGGCGCGGGTTCAAATCCTGCTTATGATTAAATTTTTATATGTTTTCTAAAAAAAAGAGAAAGAAAGAGAAAGTGGTAACTCATCACCGATTCTATTTACAGTCGCACGGAACAGCAAGGCACGGCCTTAAGTTATGCGATAATTGCAATAAATATAATTATTAGATACGTATACTTTTGCTTTAACAAATAAGAATGATAGACAGAATCAACAAAAGTAACTATAATATTATGCACTTAAGGGGACATCCGCAAGATTTTTTTATGTTATCGCGGCATTGCGTAATTAAACGTTTAAAACCAAGTTAATTTTTTTTATATATATTTATTATCAGTTCTTAGAAATCTTTATTAAGAATGATTACGTTTGTTTATTTTCTTAATTATATACAAATTTGAAATTATTTATTACTTTTTAAAAATATATTGAATATGATGATAAAGATATATTGAATTTATGAATTTTAGCTTTAAAGCTTTATTGCATAATAGGTATATTATTGATCGGTGGAAGTAAAAAATATATGAAATTTTACTTTTGATGAGATATCAATAGCGTTAAAATAGCATTTTCTCATTAGGTATTGCAGACTTACAAATTCTTAGAAAATAAAAACAAATAAGTACATACTTAAGCAAATGTAACTATCAATGCACATACAATACGGTCAACAAGTCGTGGCCGCCCCGAAGTTAGGTTTTCTACACTTTTCCGCATTGTGCACTTAGGAAGAAAATAATCAAAAGAGAGAAATATATCTAAAATCCAACCTGCGCAGAATCTACACCTAACGTGCCATGACTTGTTGGTCGTACTATACTGTGTACAAATTAATGTTTGAAACAATGCTATCTATGGGGGAACCCCACATATATAAGTAACTACTTACTATATCTATTAACCGTGTTTTGTTTTCTTTAATAAGTTTTTTCGCATCAATCCTTAGTCCACTAGTGTCGAACGACCCCATCGAGTCTAAGTACTGCGCGCGTTTGTTTTGTGCAATAGAAAACTTTTTTTGCCATCTTTTCATCTAATTTGTGTAATTTTGCCCCCTTGATAATGGGCGCTATCTAGGAAGTGTGAGTTCAAATCTTACGATCATGTATAAGTAGATCTAAGTACTCATATAAATATTACTACTAAAGTTTTATGAGAAAATTTAATTATTACGATAAAGAATTTAAGGCCAGTCGTAATGTAGGGGCACTGGCGTTTGTAAACGCTACAGGTTGTAGGTTCGATTCCCGATTTTCGAGTAAATGAAATATTTAATTTATTACCATTTCTTCGCTCTGGTGTCGAGCCAAGTGAGCGTGACGTTGAATATCGCCACTCAACAGGTAGTGCCTCTTGAATTCGGTGGAAAATAGGGAACGGAATATCTTAACAATAGATTCGTTCTGCCTACCCTGCTGTGTGCGGGATAATAATAATACAACTTTAAACTAAAAAAAGGAATATTATTAAACTGAAAAAGAAAATATATTTATTTCGGAATACAATAAAAAAATATTTAATAAGCTTCTAAGCAACAATTTCATTAGATAATGGGATTTTATTTTGTATAATTCTAGGACATGTGGTATAATGTTTGTTAACTCCTACGTCAATGATAATAGATAACAAAATTATCTGCACTTTCAAGGTCTTGCTTTCAATTATTAAGTCAATATCAGTAATACAATACCTACCCTTTAATCAAATGCATATTAAAAATATGTTTTAACAAGAGACAGTGTATAGATATGTACGTACTAGAATTTGATGATTTTGGTATCGCACTAAAAGTCGCTTTGCCAATACTCATGCTGGGTGGGACGTGTCTACCTCAGAATAGTCTTTTGCCCATCCCAGAACTTTTAATAAAATAAATTTATCATGAAAATTAAAAAAAAACTTTTACAAAAATACGCCTATAGCCATAATTCTTGCAAATTGCTAGTTGCTTTTGCAACAACCGCGTCGCGTCTCTATGTATAGAAGCAAAATGTAACAAATCACAATTTGAAAGTAGTTACGTCGCACATGCGATAATCGATATATCTGCGACAAAACAATTATCTACTCGATACAAAATCGTAATGCGCACTTACATTAAATTGTTTATTATAATTTTGTTTGGACAGAGACGTAATGTTTTATTACGCAACGCTTTAACTCTGAACATATGTACCTATATAGTCGAAAATTGAGGAATAAGGTGATCTATCCCTATGCTCAATTGGCCTATAGGCATGTTGGTTATTATTATAGATAATAGTTTTTTCATGATCGTATTTACATACCTTTTTAGGATTAAGGGAAAAAACGTGTTAAGGTATCAAACTGAAATTAATATCAAATTCTACCATCACTTGAAGCAGGGACAAATTTAAGCTTCTAAATCAACGCAATTATAAGATACGAGCCTTTATACATTTTGCTATATTTGCTATGAAAGTCGCCCATTAAATTTAAATTTGTTAATTTCTATAAATTGCAGTTTTCGTTGACTTACAATTATGAAATAGGTATAAAATCGGGGGCGATTCTGACTCGAATTTTACTTGTTTTTTTCATTTATTGTACTTAATTATTCAAGACAACCGGCCAGGGGAACTACCTCACATCGCTGTTATCAGTATGCCAGTGTTACACTTTTAGCCGTTTTTACGAACTTTTGAATGGTCTGATTGCAACTGTCCAAATATAAATCAATAAAAATATTTTTGATATGATACAACACTAGGTCACTAAAAATATTAAAATGAAAATAAAAAATATACATTGACTTAAACAAAAAAAAAATATAGTAAAAAAGGGAAACCAAAGTAAAACAAAACATTGTGAAAACAGTAGGTATAATCAAGTTCAGAAGGTAATATTACTTAGATACATATAAAATGTTATATACCTATAACATTTTATTCATATTTCGATGTGCTGTTATTTTCATATAATAATATAATTTATTCATAATTATAAATTTTAGCAGATCTAATTGTTCCTAGCGTCAAATATGAAAAAATAATTAATAAAACCAAAATGCCTACATTATCAATGCATGTTCTGCCATAATTTTTTTTAGAACAAAAAAAAATAAAAATAAAACTTGTATTTATTTTAACGAATAAAATATTGCATTTATTTTAACGAATAAAATATTGAATGAAAATTAGGGTGCCGTACCTTTTAACGAAAAAAAGAACCCTTATAAGATCACTGAGGTTAGACGTGGAGCAGGGGCACACGTGTGACTGTAATATCGACTGGCTGTGGGTTCGATCCCCACTCGAGGACGTGAAATATTGGAAGCTGATTTATTTATTTTATAAGATCACTTTGTTATCCGTCTGTCTATCAAGAGCCTTTATCTCAGGAAAGCTTGGAGATTTCAAGTTGAAATTTAAACCATACTTACACATTTACTAAAAAAAAGATATGGAAATTTATATCGCAAAAAGACGTATTTTGACACTATAACAGGAATCAAAATACATAGGGTACATCCGGTTGACCTAGAATTATGAAATTTGGCATCGAACAACCCTTACTTGTTCAGGAAAAATCTGAAAACTATAGATTTTTTTAAAACATTTTTAAAGTGTTATTCCACACTTAGGAAAGAAAAATACTTATTTAGAAAACGTATACTAACTACAGATTTGCGGTTAAATCCTAAAAATAATAGCTTTAAAAGGGGGGGAAAATTTGGTATTAAAGCCACTAATTCAAGTGAGCTGTCACATGAAAGGGCTCTGGCTAAGTTAAGATTGAATTTCAGAAAAAGTTCGCGACCTCCAATTTTTATTTGGGACCCTGGGCGGGTGAGCCTGACTCGCGCTTGTTTTTATTTCCTTATATCTAAACAAAATTTAGTGTGTCTATCATAGAAGAAAAAATAAGGAACCTGAATCCTGACTAAATGAAAGCAGTGAGAACCAAGACCACTTGCTATACAAAGATAGAAAAAATAATTTTCGTACCTAATACATTAAACATATACGTAAAATCTTTTTAAACAACTCTTCAAATTATTGTTGTGCCTAAGCCACTTGGCAGAAAAACAAATATCTACTTAAGGCCTCAAAAAAAGCTAATTGAATATATCTTGTCTATGGAGCCGGCTTACCTACTGGTTTTAAAAATAATATTGATAATATTGTAAATAGCTTCGAACATGAAGTAACAGTTAGATTGTGGTTGGCTCATTTTTGGATAAAATATATAATGGGTAAATTCTGTACATATTGTTTGAAGCCCAGCCTGTCAAAATCATTCGAGCAAATGCTACAACCACCTTACTACAATATCAAATTACTAAATTACTAAGCCTGTTTTTTTCAAAATTATAAAATCTTTTTTTAATTATTTTTGTTAAACAAAATCAAAGTACGGTTTTCTTTATGTAAAATTATTTTTTGCTTCTTAGTTCGTTGTTTGTCGTTTTTTTTTGTTAAAAATTAATTTATTTTAATATATACAGTTTGTATGTAAATAATATGTAAAATTATATTTACTTTACTAATTTAATTCATTTTTAATAAACAATAATAAAATTTTAAGTTAAAAAAATACTTATACATATATTTTTAAGCTATTGTCTTTAATACGACATTTCATACGTTTTGTAAACACAAAATAGTTTTTATTGATAAACTAATTTTAAATTAAATCATACAAATTTATATATAAAATATTTATTAATATACAATAATATATTCGCACAACTCGCATACAGATGAGTCATCTCATACTATCAGACATTTGAAAAATAAATGCAAAAGTTATATAAAGTAAAGAGAAAGCAAACCTATTCAAAGTCCAAATCGCATAAAAGACACTTTTCCAACACAAAACAATGCTAATAAATAACATTTATCTGTATTCCCGCCATTTTATGATAAACTGGACGTGAAATACGAATATGAACTTGTAACAGAATATACTATAACGGGATATTATTAAATTTGTTAAATGTTATTCCAAACTTAGGATAGAAACATATTTTAGAAAAAGTATAAGAGGCGGGGTATTGAGCCTCACTTCATTTAAATTATTACACGTTTTCCTAATATTTATTAATATAATATAATAATATATATAATATAATAAAAAATATTAGGAGAACAAAATTTTTCATTTTTCCCCATTCTGGTAACAAGACACAGCGCAGCGTTGAGTGCCGCCACTCAACTACTCAGAATGTCTTAACACTAGGTTCCCTCTGTGTAACTATCCTATAGCAGATTTATGGAATACATCGTAAAGTTAAAAAAAATAACAAAATAAAATAAACAAAAAAAGTGCTAATAATAAAGCAATTTTTTTTTTCGGAATAACAGTGATATGTGAATTTATATTTCGAAAAATTCGTTATAAAATTTGATATTACTATCAAAATATCATTACTAATTTTGCTAAACATAAATTTAAAATTATTTTATGTATTGCAATGTTTATATAAATAAAATGGAAACAATACAACAAACAAAAGAAAATAAAAATTATGTAAAATAACAATAAAAAAATATATTACAAGGTTTTTTGTTTTTAAGATTTTTCTCGTAAAAAAAAAGTATCAAATTAAAATAAAAAAAATCAAATCAGCTTCAAGCTGTATCCGGCACACAGCAGGGTAGACCTAGGGAATCTAGTGTTGAGACACACACTCCGTTCTCCACTTTCCGTCGAATTCCGGAGGCATTGAGTGATGAGTGGTGCGCCATAACGGCCTCATATCCTCAATTAAATTATTATTCAAATTTAAAAAATAAGCATACATTTCAAAATGTGTAATTTTTTATTTTATTTTTTGACTATTACCACCTACTAAAATAAAGCTAATATTATTTTATATGTCTATATATTTTTTTCAGGTCGCATAGGAACTAAGGATAAAGGAAATCCCACAAACGACAAAAAATTGAAATACAACTAAAGTATTAACATTCAACAACTTTATTATGCACATTTCCTAATTCATTGTTTTTGTGTTTTTTCTTGCCACAGGTAATTAATAATTTACACAATATATATAAACTCACGTTAAGTACCGATCAGGTTGTTAATATAGTTGCAAGTTGCAATACGTTCGAAAAGGTAAAATTAATGTAAATTTAAGCATAATATATAAAAAGATAAATCTAAACTTGAAAAAAGGTACAAAATTAATTTTACAAAAAAAAAAGACAAAACAAAGACATTTAATATGAAATTTCCGCAAAACGATACAACACGCGATAAATTCAAAACATTAACACAACAAAATGGCAGTTGGGTGATAAGTTGATATAATTTCCACAATCCTCGATCGAACTAGGAATGTGCGAATGTTAATTTTGTCAAAATCCGTTTGACAATATCAACCTATTTTGCCATCTCAGTCTTTCAATTCATAAATCTGCAGAATAAAGAAGGCGATTACGAACGATTGTTCTATGTTTATATTTTATTAATCGATATAAATCGCAATTTTGTGCAAGAAAATAATTAATTGTTCAGAAATTATAAGGTTTAAAAAAAAACCAAACCTCGTTAACTAACAAAATCCTTATATTGTTTGCTTCTGTATAATTTCGAATTGAAGCGTCTTTGGAAAATAGCTTTAAATAAAATTTAAATTTAAATTTATACACTAAAGAAATAGGATTTCGGATGAAAAGATTAAAAAGAACATTGCACTGAGATGTAATTTTTTTTTTTTAAAAACATTAAATGTCTCCATTACATCAATTTAATGATGATTTAACCACAAGCATGTCGCATAAACGCAGTTCCTAGACTTTAGAAGTTTTAACCTACCAGTTATAAACAAAAAAGTACAACCGACTATGCCGATGAAAGTAAACAATACCTCGTATTCGCCAACCTCAATCTTCACATCGATATATATAAATATATAGAGATTTTAAAAAAGCCATAGTAAATTTTTGATTAAGGTACAATTGTCACCGAGGCCTCATATAATTAGTTAAGTTTCGTATAAAACAACTTTATATATACAATACATACCATACAATTTAATTGATTTCACATATATTTTTAATTTTCCACATTCACTTTACGTATACTGTTAATAATGTAAAAATAATTTTACTAACGATTGTACATAATATATAGCGTTAGCAGGATATTAATATCACATTATAAAACACATACTTATTGTTTCAACATTTTAGTTAGACATTTTAGTAACTGGCCATTAGCTTCTACTGTAAATAAAGCGTTATAAGCCCTGCTGTTTACACAAAACGGCAAATCAAAAACTGTTTTATACTTTTTAAACATTTAAAGAAAAGTTATTTAAACGATGTTTCACTTCCCAGCTATAGAGGACAAAGCGCGGCTTTAAGTTCTACCACTCAACACGCAAAGTCCCAAAAATTAAGTCGGATAATTAGAGTCATGTGTTTTAACACTAATTTCTGCCTGATTTACGGGAAAAAGCGTGAAGCTATTAAAATAACTTAAATTTTCACGCATTATAGCTGTAATAACAATAACAAGATAAGCTAAAGCTAAGATTTTTGTTTTAAAAACATTAATCTTAAGAAAAACATTTTTTTATCTAAAACTAGTAAAAAGCAGTTTATATTCGTTACATCAATCGTATTAATAAGTACGTATCACGATCACTTGAATTTTACACATTTAGAATAGGCGTATAAAGTAATACATAACTACTTTTAACATTTTTTAGGTTTATATATATGTTTTTTTTTTTAATCTAAAATGTCACTGACTATCCAAGAGACGCGGGTTGGAGTCCCGCTACGTTAAAACTTTATACGTTTTTATTAAATATAAATAGATATATTAATGTCAAAGTACTCCATTCTCAATTTTCCTTGGACACAATCGTTTATGTAGCAAAGCAAAAAAACGTCCTATTAAAGCAGATGTAATAAATTCCCATATTAAATATGAATAATTAGCATTTTCGCGACTTGAACCCACTATACCATGATTGTGTACGTACTAAACATACTTCAATATCTCGAATACTGAAAGCACTCTTTGGAAACTAAATATTTTTTTCCTAAACAGATTAATAATTTGCTATAATTATGTATTCTTGCACCAGAAATTGATTTTTGTATTCTGTGAAGGATGTTGTTTTCATTTCAGCTACCAAATGCAATTTTCATATGGTATTGCTAAATAACGCTAATTCTTAGAAGCTTACCCACAAACATTATTTAGAACTGTATATTTAGCATATATTACAAATTCTAAGTGATTTACGAATGATTTTGTCAGAGATATCAATTATCTTTTAAATGACATTAAAACTGTCAATATTCATGTATCACATATACGTAATTTAATGACATTTAAATGATAATTGACACATATTAATTAATATGCAAATAAGGCTAACTGTAATGAAAATACTTTAAACGAACTATAAATTTCTGTAAAATCTTAATAGGATATATATATTAATAGCACAGCCCTTAATAATATGTAAAAAAAACACATTTGAAATGTAATGGTACAATTTTTGAGTTACCGAGTTGTATCAAAGCAGGACGGAACTTGTGGCTTGTGAAATATTTTTTATATGAAGAGCATGTATATTAAGTAACAATACCAGTTTGACCAAACATAATATATTAACATATCAAACCAACATAATTTATCTAATTATTTTGTATGACTGTATTGCGCCAAGTACTTAAAAATGCATTTCACATATGCATAAGACCTTAAAGAATTGTTTAAAAAACATCACAAAGCTAACAAAGACAACGAAATATTACAACAGAAAATAAGTAGAGCACTATATAGAGACAATAATAAGATTTCCCAACAAAATGAAGAAACATGTGAATATTTAAATAATTTAAGTATATTTGTTTGGCCAAGTGGTTCTGATTAAGAATAAGTTAAGTTATTATTGTTCCTTCTTGTCGCCGGGACTGGTGGAGTTGTCGGTCTCTTCGGGCTCTTCGTCGGAGTAGTTCGTTGGTTCTTCGCCGGGTTTCAGCAGTTTGCCTACGAGATCGTATTTCTCTGAAATATTTATAATAATAATTTATTAATAAATATATTCCGAGTTGGACTTATAGACATATTAAATAATTATTATAATATAGGGGCCGTCGTGCCGCACTGGCTCAAGCGTGTGACGTAAACGTGACGGTTCTGGGTGTGATTCCCATTCGAAGGAATGAAATATTTAATATTTTCAAGGGAAAAAAGCGACGTTGATTTCCGCCAATCAACACGCAATTCGGTGGAAAGCCATGCCAGGGTAAATACGGGAGACAGCGTGAAGCTAAACAAATATAATACTATTTATACAATTTATTACTAACAATATTTTGTTAAATAGAATTTTTAATACGTAAATGGATTTGGTAACACTTTTAGCCACATCATGATAGGTAGGCGAATCTAGAAAGAATCTAGTGATTAATTAAATTAGCGTTATTTTTTTGTTATTACGTGTATTTTATCTTTATCTACATCTAACCCACAGCTATCGCATGTAATTTCAGACACTTCCTAATTGGTCAAAGATTATTTATTATAAATAACCAAATATATTTAGACAATCTAAATATATTTTTAATATTAAAATTAATTATCACTTCATTATCAACACCATCATTTAATTACTTGCATATTTTCAAATATTAGAACATTCGTTTATGACGACCTAATTTTCATACATTTGTTGTATGTTTTAAAATTAAGAATACTAAGAACTTTCACGTTGAACATTAAGAACCACAACTATCCCGCTATTACGGTATTTAATGTCAAATTAAGTAGGGCACAAGAATGGAAGAGACTTCGAGAGTAGAACGCAAGTCTTTAGCCATTAATAGTCGTTTTTCACACATTCTCCACATGCGAAGTTAAATGTAATGATTCGATGTATTCTTTATTTTATAAATAAATCAACTTCACGCTGTATCCCGCATACAGCAGGGTAGGCAGAGGGAACCTAGTGTTAAGACACTCCGTTCCCCACTTTCTGCCGAATTCTGAAGGCATTTCGTGTTGAGTGGCAGAACTCAACGCCGCGCTTTGCCTCGACACCAGAGCGAAGAAATGGAAATATAAATTTAAGTAAATATTTCATCTCCTCGAGTGCGGGTCGAACCCACAACCAGTCGGTTTTACAGTCACACATTGTGCCCCTGCACCACGACTGGCCTTCTTTATTTTAGTTACTTATATATTGATACGTTATAATACGACTGAAAAAATCTATGTCAGTTATTACTAAAAGATAAGTTATCTCTTAATCTTAATAATAAACTTTTTCTGACTCATAAATAATCCATGATTATAGTCGAACGCAATACGCATGTTAGAATAAAGACTAAATTGGAACAAAATTATTTTATTGTAGAAATTAGTAGAGGTAGTAAGGGTCTAAGTGAAACGCGATACGATTAAAACATAACGTAGGTTAAACGTAGGGTACCTCTCTAAATTCTTCTACATTCAATTTTAAATTGAATCTATACTACAAAGCTGAAGATTTCGTTTGTTTGAGAACGATAATCTCAGTAGTTCCTAAAACTGACAAATATAGTTGAAAAAATATTTTAATATCGGAAGGTCCATTTATCGATTAAGGTTATAACCTCCTTTGATACATAGCTATATTATATCACGCTACAAACCAATAGGCCTAGAGAAACAACAAGAAATGTTGCAAAAACGGGAGAGCTACTTGACCGAGGCCAGTGCCGCAGGTACAAACTAGTTTTAATATATTTTCAGTGGTCACAACAGAAATTCGTTTTATATCATGAAACTTCGCGTAATACGAAATATTACATGCGACGGAATATAATACATACGTATAAAATAAAATTTCATTCGAGGTTTACATAATCGTACGATGTCAGACGCGTCGCGTCGGATCATGTCGTCGACCATATCGAGTTTTTATACGCGCAATTTTTTTGTTGCGACAGACTGAATTAATTGTATTGTTGTATATATGGAATTGGATACTGCTTAAAACGAATAGCATACGTAATTCTTGAGGCCAGTCGAGACGCAGGGGCAGTGTGACTGTAAACGCAACAAGTTATGGGTTCGATTTCCACTCGAGCAAATGAAATATTTCATAACTTTCTGGCGTCGAGACAAACCACTGCGCTGAGATCCGCCACTTAACACGCAATGCGTCCAGAATTCAACATAAAATAGGGCACGGAATGTCTTAACACTAGGTTCCTGCTTCCTACTCTGCTGCTTGTGTGCGGGATACAGCATGAAGTTAAAAAAACGTAATTATTTGTGTTCGGTTGTGAAATATTGAATATAATTTGTATTCAAAGATATACGACGCAAAATATTATTCAAAGTATCAGCTCATGTAGGAAACGCAACAATAAACAAGGATAAATAAATAAATAAAATGTAAACTAAATATACCGCACCTTTAGAATTTAGAATGACTCAAAAATTTGCTATTTGTGCTAATTCAAACAGCTTTCAATTTCATACTAAGTGGATACGCCCGCAAACTTAAGTTGTCAATTTTATTCCCTACGTAATCAATATATAGTAAATAAAGGAAAAAATCTGAAATTGGAAATTTATACTATTTATATTACAGATATAATCTATTACAAATTTATAATTGTAGTTTATTTCATACAAAATGAATGGTATTTGTCAACTTTTACTATACTTATTGACCTACAATTCTGAAATTGCTATGAACCCCAGGTGGGGAGGTCCGACTCGCCCTTGACCGATTTTTTTTTTGCTTAAATTAAAAGAAATATATAAAAGGAGGCCTTACAGATAATTATATCAAAATAAGGTGTCCATGCCTTTTATTAATCTAACAGAATAAATATCAGATTTTATAAATGTTTAAAAACATCTTTGATAAGAAAAAGTGTGATTGATGTAGATTTTTTGATATATGAAAATGTTGCTCACTCAATATCTTATCTGGTAATGCATGTGTGCATTCCAAAACCTTATGTTAAATTATACATTTAAAACATTTATTTAAATTATACATTTTACATCGATTGAGTGAATTTCCTATAATATATTTAAAACTGTCAAAAATATATTAATATGTGAAGCAAAAACTTTGTACCATGTTTTATATATATGTATGAAATTTGGCATAGTTATAGTCTAAATAGAGAAGGAGAGCAGAATGCTAATATTTTTTATACATTTTTGTATTTATAAAGTATATGTTGCTATGCTATGTCCTCTAGTAATTTTATTTTTAAATTTTTTACTCAGCTTCACTCTTTATTCAGCATAATCATAATAGAAATAACCTAGTGCTTAGACAATCTGTTCTTTGTTTTTCAGCAAAAATTTCAAGTGTCGTGATTTTTGTGTGGAGCATGGGAGTATGAATAGGGGGATGGATGGGCCGTGTCCATTCCAAAAACTTTACTAACAAATAATTAACCATAAAAATTAAAAAAAAAACCTTTACACAAACATATCTGCTCAAAGCTAAAGTCCAGGCCCCATTTGGAATATATCTCTAGATATGCCAATGATGTGGAGTGATGTAACTTAAGACAATGATTTGTCTTACTAGAACAAGAAGGTGAAAATAGCTTGTTCTCCCATATAGACTTAAAAGTTTACCATTGCTATAACTGGTGCTGTCAGTGTGCCACTGCACAATTTTGAAATATTCAAAATTATGAAAAATGTGTAGTTTTTTAAATTTGTTTAATTGTATTATCACACATAATGTGACCAAGCTATTTTATTAAGAATGATGATTTGCTATTTTTAATTTATTGGATAACATTATGATAACTTAGTTTTTATATTATCATACATATTTAAAATGAGGCAATCTTTAACCTAGCAAATTTTATTTTATAAATTTCATGAATATCCCTAGAAACCTTTACTAATATTTCAAAAATTATTAAATTATAGACTAAATTATTTAGTATACAAGATAATAATCACCTCTAAATTGTGCTTCCCACTCTTTAACAGATTCCATCTGCATGGAATTGAGGTCACTGAGGTCATCATACTCCTTGTCTGATTTGGTCACTGAAAATGTGGCAAGACCTCTAGATGCATCACTTCCTCCAAATGCTGCATATGGACCACCTAAAATTTTTATAAACCATATAATTGTGGTACAATAATTGTTAATATAATTGCATAGAAAAAAATGTTAAGTATTAATAATGCACATGTACTACTACTACTGTGTAAATTATGCAGTTGTCATTGGTTTTCTATGTGAGCACATGGACTGCGTTAACAGGTATCGAATTGTTTATGTATGATGCAGTACAATGTCATGAATGTATAAATAATGAGTCACAAAAGTCAATGCTATTTATAAAAATATGCACTCACCGGGCCCGTAGAAGCGGCGTCCTCGTGTCACATCGAATATCCACCCATTTACCGCTACCAACACACGACCATCAGATTGAGTCCCGTCGTACTTTCGTAATTCAGCACATCTCATATCTTTTCGAATTTTAGGAAGTTCAGCCGGTGGCGGTTCTACTGATGTTTTGCCGAATTTACTTTTTATTATTTTATACACCAACACAACTATAATCACAGTTAATAGCAAATTTATCGGACTGTAGATAATTTCGCTTATGATGCTAGAACTAGGACCCTCGGATTCCACTGATTTAGTCTCAGGTGCAGATTCCATGTTTTAAAATAAAATTATTTAAAAATCAAAACACTGGGGTTTTTATTTATGTGTACAAACTTTATAAAAGCACTTCACCTCTTGAATGATTTTGTCAGGTCTGAAAAATAATCAAGATTCAAGTCCCTGACGTCAGCGCCGTTTTTGATACGACATAATGAATGTTACCAGAATAAAATTATGCAAAAAGAATAAAAATTGTAATTAAAATTATTTAACTAGTCAATTACAAGACTTCTAAATATCGATAATTTTTATTTTTGCGGTAAGATATTCTCGTTATATTAATGCTGCGCTTATTTATAAATGTTAATTCTCTAAATTGTAACTAGATAGACAAAAAAGTTCCTTAATAAGATTTATTCCTTCCAAAATCGAGGACTTGAGTACACCTGTCTTCGATTTTGAAAGTGGGTGGTTTAGGCATGTTTTCCAGGAGGAGATTTTGCCTCGTGGGTAATGTATTCTCTTATACTGAATGCGATAATCATCCTATCGAAATCGAGTTTACGTTTTATGTATAAAATGTAAATGTTCATATAAAATATTTGATTATGTAGCACAACGATAAAGTAGTGGTCACTGTGAAAATTTTTTTGGAGCTAGGGTCAAAACTATTAAGAATATGCAATTTAGTAACAACATCATAATCTTCTTGACTTTATTTTAAAAATATGTTTATGTGCAGAGAATTTTTTAGTTTAATTTTTTTGTTATTAAAAATTCTCACCACACTATTCCAGGGTGTATATGGCCCATCCATTTCCTTCTTCCTACCCACATAATCGAAGAGATGTTCCAGAAGCATTTGAGGTTTCTTGCCATAGTATTATTGTGACTTTCTAGATAACAGAATAAAGTGGAAATATGAAAATCTTTTTGGTTTCGCTACCATGAGCATACCTAATATCCTTTTATTTTTAAGCATTGCACGCTCTGAAATATTTCAAAGGTATCGTCCATTATGATAAGTAATAAATGTCATTCTGAACAGTTGGATCAAATTCAAGCACCATAGTTATATGATATATTTACCTATTTAGTTACAGAGTAAAGCTTCTGACTAAAAGACTATACTGAAACTGTATAGTATATTTTGACCACGCTAACGCTTTCACATGAAATTATATTTATCAGTTCATCATTGTAAAGTTTCAACGCGCCGCAGGTGTATTGAAATCTGTACTCTGTTCTCTTTCTGAGAAAAGTTCCTATAAATAATGATTCTTCTGCCTTGTCAACCATACTTGAACAAATATGTATAGCAATATATATATATTTTTATTTTTCGAAAATAACTGTAAATATTCGCAGAAAAAATTGTGTTTTTTTTGAGAAGTGTAATTTTAATAAATATTAAAAAAAAACGAATATTGGGACAGATAAAAAGGATTTGAAGTAGTTTTATTCAACAAAGAAAAAAACACCATAATATTTGTAATAATCATAGAAAAATATTCAATTATTGTTTGGCAAATTATCACTTTACACATCAGTTCAAGTTTCAAGTTGTAAATTTTCTGTCGGTGTCGACTGTCAAAAGTCATCAGAACAATAAAAATTCGGCGTTTCGGGAATGTGCATTATTTTTTGTTTACAATAACAATTTCTACAAATATATATTATCGTTGTATTGATATTGGGCCTAATTTAAGATTTACTTCTAAAAAATGAAGGATCGTCAGTCAGATTTGTGCTCTAGATATATTAAAATATTCATTGTAGTATGCTGTTATTGGTAAGTTTGTAATATTTATATTTGAAATTATATGAAGTAAAAAAAAAATAATTTATAATTATAAAGTAATATTTTTACTCGTTCATTTTAATTTTGTTATGTTGATTTGTTTTAAATTTTTCGTTATCTGAAACCTAGTTTTAATGGGTTTATTATGTCCAATCAGATTAGAAATTCGATTATGAAATGTAGTATCTTTTTGATCGTCTATGTAGATAAATACTCCTTGTACATGTTTTCTACGATTCTAAACTAAAGTATTTTTACAGGGTGGTATCAATTGCAACAGTTTTTGTGAATAAAAGTTTGCTAAGCAGTCAGTCAGTGGCTTTAGAAGCTCCTCTTTTCATAACTTGGTTCCAGTGCATAGTTTCATTTACAATATGTTTCACTTTGAGCAAAACAGGTGGTATTCCAGGAATATTCAGTTTCCCCAAAGGAACTCCATGGTCAAAAGAAGTTGTTGGAAAAGTATGTAAAAAAATGTTTATGAAAGTTGGCTCATTGGCTCATTGATATAGTATTTTATAGCTGCATACTATAAAATCTAATTTATAATAAATGTTAAGACACTTCTATGCAATCTTCATTTTTTAAAACATAGAATTTTGATTGGTGGAATACAAGGAACACATTGTCTCTATAATTGAATGAAAATCCAGAGACAGGATATTAAAATAATTCATTCCTCCCAGAGCAAATTGAACTCACAAAGTCACAACTTTCACATTTTCAGATGCTGTGCTGCCGCATCACAGCAGCCTCTTTTATATAATAAATTTATATTTTTACAGGTAATACCATTATCAATTATGTTTACATTGATGATTGCTACAAACAACCTCTGCCTCAAATATGTTGATGTATCATTTTATTACATAGGAAGGTCATTGACAACAGTATTTAATGTTATATTTAGTTGGGTGCTTTTGAGGCAAGCTACGTCATATAGATGTGTGTTTTGTTGTGGATTTATTATATTTGGTTTCTATCTTGGTGTTGATCAAGAAAACTTATTGGGTAATTATATGAACTTCTTTGATTCATTCTATTATTATAATTAAGGGTATCATGGCACAGTCTGAGGGCCTGACAGTAACACTTTTTGTATGATTTTGTATTTGTCTCCACCTGAGGGAAGGATTTAGTTTTATTTTCCTGGTTTGGCCAAACAAAGTGATATATTGAGTTCTCCAAATGATGTAGACAGTGCAGAAAAGTATTTTAATATTTTATTCTCTCTGCCTGTCCTATTAGCGCAATACTTGGTTTATCTAAAAAACTATTGTGTATCAAATACCTTCTAATATTATAATACCAACATATATTGTAGGTTGTAGGTTTGATTGGAAATAGAAATATTTAATATTTCATTTATAATGTGGCTTAGAGTTTCACCACTCAACACATAATGCTTCAAGAATTCGGCGAAAAAATTGGGAATGCAAGTGTCTTAATGGTAATGAAGTGTCTTAACCCTAGATTCTCAGGTACCATCTGCCCACACTGTTATGTGCAGGATATAGCATTAACTTAAAACAAAATTATACAATGCAGTTGCAGTGTCAGTAACATACAACAATTAACTGTTATCAATAAAATATTAAATTTTTATTTTATTTTTCAGGTTCATTTTCTCTTATTGGTACGGTATATGGTGTTATCGGTTCCCTCATGCTATCGCTATATTCCATTTTTACAAAAAAAGTCTTGCCAAGCGTAAACCAAGAAGTGTGGCTGCTATCATACTATAATAATGCATATTCAATTATTTTGTTTCTGCCATTAATGATATTGAATGGAGAACTAAGTGTGGTACTCAGCTATACAAATTTCCATAGTCCTTATTTTTGGATGCAAATGGTTGTTGGTGGACTTTGTGGATTTGCTATTGGATATGTTACTTCACTGCAAATTAAGGTAAATTTATTAATAAAATTTCGGCCAAACGCGGCTCGGACTCTGGCAAGAACAGTTTCTTAATATTATTTGCAAAAATAGCATGGTAATCACATTTGTTGTGTAGGAATCCCCCTTATTTTTTTTTGTGTGAATATATGGCCTTCGTGGCGCAAGGGCACAAAAGTGTAACTGTAACACAGGGGGAATGAATCATAATTTATTAATATTTTCATTTCTTTGCTCTGGCACCAAGGCAAAAGCCTGGCGTTAAGTTCCGCCATTCAACAAGCAACGCCTCGAATTAGGTTTAAAGTGTGAAACGGAGTGTTTTAAAACTAGGAGGTTGCAATGTGCCGCATACAGTTTGAAGCTGATAAAAAAAAGAACATTAAATATTCTATGAATATTTTAAGCAAAATAAAACAATAATAATATATAAACTTTATATGTTACGGTTGATTTACTTACAGGTAACTTCACCTCTGACGCACAATATCTCAGGAACAGCAAAAGCTTGTGCACAAACTGTCATGGCCACACAGTGGTACAACGAAACAAAGAATACTTTATGGTGGATGTCTAACGTTATAGTCTTAGCTAGCAGTGCGCTATATGCAAGATTCAAACAAATCGAAATGGAAGAAAATTCTAGGAAACCCATCCTTGAAGAAGAAAAAAGTTTAGTGTAGTTTGTCTATATATATAATATTAGACAAGAATATAATTTGATAATATTAAAATGCTTAATATATAATTATTTATTACCAAAGCTTATTAAGTATATTTATGAATAAGCATTTTAAGTATATTTATGAATTTCATATCTTTTAAATAAAACTTTGTATACTGGTTCAGTTATATGTAGAAACATGTTTTGTATACCATTTAGTTCAATGTGTTATGCGTTTATTTTTTATAAAAGTTACTTTAGAATAACACATTTAGAGCACAAAGTGTGAATAAACGCGACGGTTGTGGGTGTAGATCCCCACTCGAGGAAATGAAATAATAATTAAAATGTAGATGAAGAGGCCAGTCGTAGCGCAGTGGCACGAGGTGTGACTGTAAAACCGACTGGTTGTGGGTTCGATCCCCACTCGAGGAGATGAAATATTTACTTAAATTTATATTTCCATTTCTTCGCTCTGGTGTCGAGGTTAAGCGCGGCGTTGAGTTCTGCCACTCAACACGCAATGCCTCCAATATTCGGCAGAAAGTGGGGAACAGAGTGTCTTAACACTTGGTTCCCTCTGCCTACCCTGCTGTGTGCGGGATACAGCGTGAAGCTGATTTATTAATTAAAATGTATATTTTAATTTTTTCGCTCTGGTGTCGAGGCAAAGCGCGGCTTTCAGTTCCGAAAATCAACACGCTATGCCTCTAGAATTCGGCGGAAAGTGGGCAAGGGAGTGCCTTAACACTTGGTTTCTTCTGCCTACACTGCATTGTGCGGGTTACAGCGCGAAGCTTATTAACCGATAACATCAAGTAACATTAACTTATATAAATAATATCACTTCATTTATAAAAATCAACAATATAAAGATAAATCAACTATATAAAAACAGAATAGAGGTCACTGTGGTATAAACATAACTACTTATTACCAAAGCTTGTAAGTTTTATAGACATATAAGCCTTATTTTCACCTTTCCGCTTTATCCCAAGTTTATACCAAGGTTGGTAGAGGGAACCAAGTATTAAGAGGTAGTCAATTTATTGAAATACTACAAACAAATAACGTAATGAAGATAAACAGCAACTAAAAGGCACGACAATCGAAATCTGTGGCGTAGAAAAACAAGTCACAAAAAAAATGTCTACTCATTTTCTACTTTCCACCCAATTTACGAAACATTATGTCTTGGAACTCGACGCCACGCTTTGTGAGGTCTTAAATTTACTGTTGAAATTAACTAAGTTTATTCTTCATTTATACTTATGTAGGTATATGTTTTTGAAATACCAGTTAGCTCAATTTGTTGTGTTTCTTTTATGAAAATTAATGTAGGTCATCTAATTAGGTTAGTCTTATTAAATAATATTAATTTATTTATAAACATAAACAACATTATTTGCTTAACAACTGTCTAATCAAGTAAACAGGTAAATTAACATTTTAAGTTATTTACGCACAATTAAAGCATAATGCTATTTAGATATTAAATAAAAAAAGATAAGAATAGAACATTTCAAACGTTTCTGTGCCATTGGATATTTAAAAAAAAATGTAGCTTTTAACTTAGGCATTGGCTCCCAGGATGAGAGATAAAATTTAAAAAATAAAGTTATAGGTAGACTAAGTTATGAATGCTATGTTGGGGGAATTGCATATCATTATTCAATTCTTTATTGAAGTACTACTTAATTTTTTTCCAGCTTCAACTGTATCCCGCAAACAGCAGAATAGTCAGAGAGAGTGTTAAGACATTCGGTTCCCCACTTTCTGCCGAATTCTGAAGGCATGGCGTGTTGAGTGGCGGAACGCGTTACCAGAGCGAGGAAATGAAAATATCAAATATTTTATTTCGTAGGAATCGAACCCACAACTTATCACGTTTACAGTCGGACGCTTGTGTTTCTGAGCCACGACTGGAACAATGTTTTTATTATTATTATTATATATTTTTTAATTTTCAACAATTGTATGCAATGTGCAATATTATTGCTTTAGAATTAAGTTAATTTTACGTATTATAAATATAACGAAAGAAAAGGTCTTTCGAGGATCTATAAATATTAATCAATAATGCCATTTTATTATTTATTACCTTTTATTGTGTTATAATTTTAAGCGACTAAGTATAAGGAAATGTTTATTAAATGTCTATATTTTCCAGACATTTTGATATAAGATAGTTATCAAGTTACGATTTCCATTTTTCCTTTTTTTATATGATTGTTGAGTTGATGTTTTGAAACAGAAATTTCATATAAGGGCGGTTTAAGTATTATGTAACGAAAAATTGGGAGGAGAAAGGAGGGATGGAACATAGTATTACGTAACACAGTTTTTTTATTTTAATATATAAAATTAGATAATTAAAATGTCCTATGTTATGTTTCGCTTATTTTTTTTCAGGAAGTTCTACATTTGGAAGGAATAAAAATTAGGTAACTAAAAGAAAAAAAAAAAATTTTATAGTAAAAATGGTCACAGCTTATACATAACGCTTTGACAGGGTGAAGAGGGTGATGAGAAAGTGATACAAGGGAGGAGAGGGGCATACAAAATATATAAAAAAATTGCGTTACGTAATACTTGAATAGCCTATATTATTTTTTATATGAGTAGCTATTTATTGTAATAATGAGGGTCTATTTGTAATCTCAAAATATGCGATAATTTCTTTTCCACATGTTTATACTTAGGATTTAGGTGAAAATTATAAGATTCATCGTCATCTGTAACATGGTCGTACAACTCGGCGCCATAAATAGTAGACCAGTTCCTAGAAAATAATGTACTATTAAAAGATATCCATTCCGTGTATCTATATCTTTTTGTTCTGATACTATAACCCATTATTTTAATATCTTTTAAATGTGGCTTATCGGAATTTATTTCAGGATATACACTAGGTCTGGGATATTGAGATATTGCGTATGGTATTTGGTTTTTATAATTGGAAGCTTTCATAAAAGGTACCAAACTTTTGCCTTCATAACAATATTTTGACTTTTCATCAACATCTTTGCATTTTGGTATAATATTTAAATTGGTTAATTCAAGTATGGTTGGGAATATATCAATTAGTTCTACAGGAGTTGATATGGATTTTGATGGAATTCCTGGTACTTTGAATATTAATGGAACTTTTAAAGCAACATCGAAGTTGCTGTATTTTGCCCATAAGCCATTCTCTCCTAATGACCAACCTGAAATTAGAAGTACATAATTATATTTTTATAACATTATAAATGAATAGTAATATTGTTACTAATAATGTATTTTATTATAGGACTTTATAAACGAATTCATTTAAAAACACATTCATATTTATGTAGATATGTAGATAGGTTTTTTTTTTTACAAAAAAATCTTACTTACCATGGTCACTGGTTAAAAGAACTACAGTATTTATTGGATCTATTTCTCTCAATAATTTTCCAATTAGGTTATCAATATATAAAGATGCTGCATAATAACTCTGACGAATTTTTAAAGTCCATTTACAAGGCATTGTACCAAATGGATAGGAGATGTTAAGATTTCTTATATCATTTCTATGACGTACATCAGTCCATGGATGCCATGCTACTAATGGCATGGTTTTGGGCATGTAAGGCATTGATGGTGGCTTCACTTCACTGATTGGAACTTTTCCTAAAATTATTTTTCATAATATATTTACCTTTAAGGTTTTTTAGCTTAATAAATTTTCTATTATAGTGGAATAGACATTATTTTAGCTTTATGCCGTTTGTTATGACACTTTCTGACCTTCACCCCGTTTTCGAGACATTTTGTGTTGCATAGTAGAATTCAATGCCGTAAATTGTCTTTTAAAAATATTTTTTTCCCGTAGTGGGAATTGTAGCCGCAAAAGTCGTTAACAACAAGACTGTGTACCGCTGTACCCTGATTTATCACGGGCGCCAGAATTTTTATGTATGTTATAATATCAATATTTTTACTTACTTAGATATTTATGAGGATATTTAAGGGGTATATGAGGCTTATGAAACCCTACTGCCATCAAGAATGGTTTGTTTTTGTTTCTGTTCCTCAACAAATTTATAGCAAATTCAGTGGATTCCAGATCAGGTAAAGTATTATTGGGTTGTGAATTAATAGTAACTGGACATATTAGATTTTGTTCTACTTTGTGTGTGCGGTGATCTTTACAAACCGCAGCGTTTTTGTATCGTTCTGATGGAGGGTGAAAAGGTATATTTGACCAGCTATACGGCCAATCGTCGGTAAAATTTGAGCTCTTTCCCGGATGAAATATTTTGCCTATTGAATACGTTTCATATCCATTTTCTTTAAATATTTGAGGGAAAGTAGAGAAATTGTAAACTTCATCACGCCAGTAACTATAAAAGTCGTATAATCGTAATGTGTCAGGTCGACGACCTGTTAATAAAGAATTTCTACTGGGTGCACATAAGGCTTGCTAAAAAAATAGAGATAAAAGGTTATAAAAAAAGCGTTTATATAAAAAAAATATATGCTGCCAAATTTAAACAATAACAAAGTAACCTGTGCGAAAGAATTTCGAAATGTGATGCCTTTTGCCGCCAATTTTTTAATATTTGGTAAATAGAACTCTTCTTCCGTCAGCTGTCGTAAATCGTCGATAAATATAATCAAGACATTACTTTTATTTTTATTCTGCTTGATATTCAACATTGCGCTTGATATATTATATAAAAATAAATACATGAGTATTTCCAACCACATTATTTTCGTTTGTTAAGTTGCTTTTAAATAATAAACATGAATTGAATTAATTATCCTATAGACCAGGGGTTCCCAACCTTTTCTTGATCAAGGACCACTTTTATATTATTCTCGGTAGCATGGACCACTATGCATGTAGGTATAATAAAAATTAACTGTGATAATCAAATAAAAAGTTCGCCTCACCATCCTCAGTCATAAAATTTCAATCGCTCGCGGACCATATTTAGGCTTAGACCACTGGTGGTCCGCGGACCACTGGTTGGGAACCAATGCTATAGACTATGCAATGTTAACGTCCATTAGTGATACTTTTAAGAAACAATACGACAAATACTTAATTTTTTTTATCATTTAAATTTATAAATATTTAAATATAATTTAACTTCCTATTCTGCACATTATATTATAACGGAATAGAAAATATAATAATCTACATGTACTTTTAAACGAAATTTTACAATAGTGTGCTGTAGCAACGCAAGTTCTTACTCACACACTTATCAACATCGTTCGATTTCGTCTTGATTTCTTTTATGTATATAACTCAAAACTCACACATTCAAATAAACAAGTAAGAGATCGCTGTGCGCGTTTGTCATTCAAAAGTTCAAAACATCTGTTGTATGTTGTTGTGTTTTGTATTTTTAATTATAATTTTATTCCTGTTCTATTATTTGATTTAAAAGGCATTTTGTATAACGAATTTAAATGTGTATTGAGTGAGTGCATTTATAATTCTAAAATTGTTGTGACGTCATTGTTTTCGACTGCCAGTAAAAACGACGCAATTGCACCATTCTTCAGATATGGAATTAAAATGAAAATTATTTTTATAATTGAAGTAAGTAATATGATATATTGTATCATGATTCATTTAGGATGTTTGTATTTATGCATCTGCAAGGATTGATTGTATCGTTGTAAGATACAACTTGCATCGATTTCCTTTGTCCTCGGTCCCTAAGGTTTGCACTCTCAATTGTTGTGTATTGAGTTTGAGAGAACACTTGCGTATGTAATGCGTGCCTAGAAAGTATAATACAGTTCTTAGATCGATTTACGACATATTTACATCGGTGAATTTTAAATACCTACAGATTTCGTACATTGACATTGTTTATTTTCGTAAATTATGTAATCTATATACTTTAATCTGACATTGTTTTGTTTTATTATATTATGTAACTTTAATTGCTTTTTTTGTTTTAGATAAATAATTTCGAATTGTTGTTGTCTTTATATTAATTGTTTTTGAATAAATTAAATAGAGGTGAAGCTTACATATTTTCTGTAATATAATTTTATGCGCTTTTGCCGCAATATATAAATAATCGTGCATTAATTAATCTTTCTTTTTTAAATAAAACAAAATTACATCTTTGTTTATGTAAATAACTATTTATCTATTTGTATAGCTGTCAGATAAAATTTAGTGTATAGTCATCAAAAATTGAAGTAAACAAGTTATTTATAGTCTCTTGTGATGTTTATAATAATATCAAAGCAACAGGTAAATCTTGTTATTAAACTAATGTTGTTCAGCTTAGATAAATAAATATATAAAATTGTATTTTTAAGTTAATATAAATAAATTATATGCTAATTAAATGTAATATTTACATGCAGTACATAACTGCAATGAAAAGATATAGATAGATAAATATAAGAAATAGATAATAGATAGAAAAAAAATATAAGTTTTACTGAAGAAATTCTTACATTGAATAGTATAAACTTATATTAATAGTAAAAAATTATTAATTGTATGCATTAATAGTCTCTCTTGTGTACAATATATGTATGTCATGTTTTGTTTTATTGGATATATAGATAGAGTATTTGTTTTATTTTTCATAGTGTTTACTAGAAACAGGAAAAAATATGATATATTGATATATCTTATTTAGATATTGGTGATACATATCACTTATTGTGATTACATAGTATCTCTTTCCAAATAGTTTAGAAACATATAGACAATATGTGTTTTTATCATGTTCTTTTTTTAAAACGTTAACCCCTTCTGATTTCTAACAATGTAATAATTTGAATTAGATTTTCTCTGACTATCCTACTAAGCATTAAATAGAGTGAAGCTGATGCTGCCTTTTAACTAGTATATTAGAATTACTTACTGAGGTTAAAGTATTCCTTGAAAGTACTTTTTATTTTTAACAGTTTGATAAAGCTTATATTTTTATAGTTAGTCTCTTAACATTGGCTTTTCTATTTATACAAATTCTTTATTACTAAATAAAAATTATTTAAAAAAATATATTTCTTTTATGTATATATTTTCTTAATAAAAAATGTAATTAACATATCCTAAAAGTTTGCATATCTTAAAAATAGAGAAATTTTTGAAATACATGACAAAAACCTTTATATTATCAACCTTTAGATCATAGTTTATAGGTTTATTACTCCTAACATTACGTTTCTTATGATTGTTATTGTTTAGCAGTTTTACACTATCCTGCATATCAATGTAGACAGGAACCTTGTATTGAGACACTCCATTGTTCACTTGCTCCTGAATTATTGTGACTACAATTATTGTGCATAGCAGGAATATGAAATTAATTCAAATTTTAATTCTTCTGAACAGGGTGTCAAACCCACAACCTTTGTACTCACAGTCAGATGTTATACTACTGCGTCATGACTACCTATTTTATAATTATAACTAGTATTAGGTACAAGATAAATACTATAATATATTTACAATTTATAAAAACAACTTATTGTAGAAGACACTAGCAAACAACCAGCATGTCAGCGGAATCACCCCGGCACGCGCGCTCGGGCGGCCCGCTCACCGTGCCGTCGCAGCCGCCGAGCGACCGCAGCATCATAGACGCGGTGTCCGGCTTCATTAATGATGTCACCTTGTCTTCTTCTTCCACTGTTGATCCTAAGGACGTTATACAGTGGGCTAGGTTTGTATACACAATAATGTTTATCATAATAAAATTCTTATTATTTTTATATAACGCTTGACAAAAGAAGCAAGTCTAAAGACTTGTGACATTTTGTTTTGAATGGTGGAGCTCGAAGCCGCGCTTTGTCTTATCAGATCAGGTATATAATAATAATATAATCGTTTTGCCTAGTTGAAGATCGAACCCACAACCATTGCGTTGATAATCAGACTGCCCCACTAGGCTTCAACAGCCTCAAAAAAGTTATTAAGTCATTAATATAGTTCACTTTTAATTAAACCAAAATTATTTATTATAATTGATCATTTCGTACATCCAGGTTCGAAACCGCCGATATAAACGAACCTACACCTGAAGGGGATAGTGACAATGATATACCACCATTACTCCTTATCCTGGGCTATGGGGCCGGAGTCCAAGTATGGCTGATTCCTCCCTCAGGAGAGGCCCAGGAGGTTCTCTCTTGGAGGCAAGGCACTGTGAGGGTCCTCCGTATACTACCAACACCCCAACAAGGGGATTGTTTTGCTTCTAAGAGGCCTCTTATAGCGTTGTGTGATTCGGCCAGCCCTGGACCAGCTTTTTGCTCCTTGAGTTTCATTTCTATTAGGGGTGGGGAACAGGTGAGATATAAGTTTTAATATTATTTTATAATTTTAGTATATCGCCACATGATTTGCTACTTAAGATATTGTTAAAAAAAGTAATTAAACTGGTTTTATATTGTTTCATTATTTACTTATTATGCAACTTATCATTGGCAACAACCACTATCAAGTTAATTTGTAAAAAGCTAAAATTCTTATATTCCATATAGATTTTTATCGTATTAATCATATTTATTACATTTCGCCAGGTGAAAAGCATCAAATTCAAAAATCAAATCCTAGACGTTTTAGCAAATAAACGGTCAGTAGTGGTTTCGTTCTCTGAGCGTTTCGCTGTATTCGACGCTGCTACCCTAGAGGATAGACTAGCCATAACCACTTGCTATCCCTGCCCTTGTCCGCTGGGAAACAATTCGCCTATAAACCCCTTGGCTTTGGGAGACAGGTGGTTAGCGTATGCTGATAGGAAATTGAATCCTTCGAAACGGAGCAGCGGAGGTTGCGAAAGTAAGTATTAACTTTTCTATTTTATTAAGTTTTCGTTACAAAATTGTTGTCATTAAACGTCTCTAATATTAGACGGTGCGTGGGGAATGGAGTGCCTTAACAATAGATCTCGTTTGCCTACTTTTTGTTATTTGGGATATAGTGTGAAGCTTAAATATATACATAAAATAAAAAAATAAAGCAGCTTCACGCTATATCCCGCACACAGCATGGT
Organism: Heliconius himera; assembly: GCA_021202915.1. Taxonomy (NCBI): domain Eukaryota; kingdom Metazoa; phylum Arthropoda; class Insecta; order Lepidoptera; family Nymphalidae; genus Heliconius; species Heliconius himera. Next base: position 306,429 of record JAJHJA010000353.1, read on the forward strand.
AGGCAGATGGAACCTAGTGTTAAGACACTCTGTTCCCCACTTTCTGCATACATAGATATATATATTTTAGTACTTTTTAATCTATAATATCTACAGTAGTATAATACTACAAATTGTTGTTTATATTAATCCCTTTATATAGTTTTGCGACAACTGAAGGTCAAATCGGTTGTATGCACACAAATCATTCGTACTATTTATTAACAAAAATACAAGATCGCAAATAATTTGCAAGACCTTGGAGCGACTAAGCCACTTACATTATAAATGCAGTTGAAGCGAATAAAATAAAATGTTATGCAGTGATATTGCAAGTTATTTTAAATGTCTTTAAAAATATATATGTCGCTTAAACTATAGTCGTTTTAGTAGATTTATATACGAAATGTAATACATAATGTGATAATACTTATTGTGACTTTCTTTCGTAGCTATAGATATTTAAAACATCACAAAACTGTATTTAATTTGGTGTACTAATTTTTGCATGATCCGGGAACAGACAGATAAACAAACACACAAACATTTGAGACAATTCGTTCCCTACTTTCCGCTAAATTTTGGAGGCATTTCGTGTTGAGTGGCGGAACTCAACGCCGTACTTTGCCTTGACACCAGAGAGGAGAAATGGAATTATAAATTTAAATTGTAATTTGTAATCATTTGTTCAAGTGGGGATCGAACCCACAACCAGTCGCGACATCCATCACTGCCTTTCGACATCATAAGTATAAAATAATATAATATTATATAAGAAATAATATTTAAGCAAATTTGGTATAAGTACTCGTATATTATATAGAACATATAAAACGATAACTCATAATTATTTCCTTAGTATAGGTTCTTTTTGAAATGTACATATACATTATATCATATTTTTTCATGTAGTTTTTAACTTTAATTTGAAAATGTTTGTACATTTTGATTGATTAAATTGATTCTTCTTGATTCTATAAAAAACATTCTTAAAGTATTATTACTTTGTAATCCTCAAAGGGTTAAATACCTTTATGCTAGTAGCCAGAACTTATTTTAAGTACCGATAAGTATATGAAATTATGTGTATGTAGGTAGGTATCACACACGTTGACTACACGCGAATCTAATTTAAGGAGTCACTTATCTATATTTGTTACGCATGGAACATTCGTGACAAAGACATGATTCGGTCGTTAGCTTACCGATTTTGATTATATTGAAATGTAATATAATTTGACACTCCGCCTTCGCAGTGTCTTAACACTAAGTTATCTTGTTTCAGAGAAAATTAAAATAAGTGTACGTAAAAAAAAAATAAAGTAAAAAAAAACGTTCATCTTTACACTTCATCTCTTTGTATAGCAAGATAGGCAACCCTTCCTTTGCGAGAGTAAAGGAATAAAAATGTAAAAAAATTCGAAACCCTGAGTGGAAATCGAACAGACAACCGTCACGTTGACAGTACAATATATAATAAACACTACATATAAATAATCTCTAGTACTAAAACGCATTAACGTAAATGCACGTCCTTTGTCTTTATCGATTGTCTATAGAGGCTAATGGCTTTATATGACCTTATAATCGCAGCAGTGTGCATTTTTCTTTTATTTGTATTGTAAAAATCATTTTAATTTGTCAGTGTTTTAGTTTTCTAAATTAATGTTCTTTTTTATAGTAGAAATAAATTTGTTTTTTTATTCACATCTGTAGTACAGACTTATTTTTATTAAAAAAGTTTTTTTTTTTTTATAAATGCGCAGTTTTTTCGATGTTCATTAAAGAGAACGTAACATAATGACACATCGCTTTCTTTAATTTGTGTCAAATTTTTAAGACATTGTGTTTTGAAATTGAATGGTGAAAGCAAGTTGGCAAGGCACTATTTATTTCCTTTTTTGAGCTACTTTGAATCTAATCTTATTCCAACCTTGCCTTTATGTCTTATATATAATAGTTTATCAAATGACAAACTTACGAACTGACTACAAAAGAGCTATTTTTTTTATCTTCACATTATATCCCGCATATAGCAGGGAGGCAGAAGGAACATGGGAACGGTTCTCCATTTTCTGCCAATTTTAGAGGCGTTGTGTGTTTCATCACTGAAGTGGAACTCAACGTCATGCTTTAACTCGTTACCAGAGCGAAGAAATGAACATATTAAATATTTTATTTCCACGAATGGGAATCGAACCCACAACCTGTCGCGTCTAAAGCCGCACGTATGTGACGCAACTGGACTCAAATTACAAATTTTAACAAAAAAAAAAAACGGATCCACCTGATCCCATAATTGGAACTTAACCAAACTCTCATCAAACTGCTCTTGAGTGTATCCTTTCAATAAAAAAGAATCATTAAAATAGGTTGGCGTGATATTGAGTTATTTTTCCATTTGTCGCGTACATATTTAATGCAAATTTAAGATTTATGTGACTTTCTTATGAATAACATTGTCAGAAATGGATCAAATTAAGAAGGCACCAGCTTTCAAATAAAAAAGAAGCATCAAAATCGGTTTACCCAGTCAAAAGATCTGGGGTAACAAATCTCCTCCTCCTTACGGAACTCGGTTAAAAATGTAAATGAGTTATTTCTATGTGATATTGTATGTATTAATAAAGTATTTTTTTGCTTAATGTTAACGTTACGTTAAACTTACCTTAATTGCTATAATAACCATTAATTAAATACTGCTACAGTGAGTAAATGGTCGTTATTTTTTCTTATTACTACTACTTACCAATTTTGTTTATAATAAAATCAATACTTTATGTTAATTTTATTTTTTTGACGTATTCAACACCTGTTTCAATAACAAAAATGTCCTTGACTGACATCTGCGCATAAATTTATTAGAAAAAAATAAAATAAATTACCTATGCATATATTAAATTAAAAAAAATATTATTATGTATATGGCTTTCACTTTCGTAAAATAAAAACTTGTAATAAATGTTCTTCCAAAAAAAATTATGTTAACTGTTCAAGAAAAAATAATTGTTTTTATTTTAAAAGTTTTTTTTCAAATATCCATAAGAAAAAAGAAATTAATTTCGTCCAACATATGGTGCTATTTGGTATATAATAATAACAGTAAAATGTAAAAGTGATATCGTTTTTATTATATTCGTACGTATATGTCTTCGTTTTCATTTAGTTTTTACTGCTAATTGAAAGCAAGAGATCTTGTAATCTAATCCCCTTTTTGTTTAAATTTCAGATCAGATTTCAGTTGGGATACAATTAAAATGCCCAAAAATATTCATAAAATATAATATTTTCAATGAAGAAATACAACAACCAAGATTTAGAAAAGACACATTTCTCTTCTAAATCTTGTTTGTTGTATTTCTTTTTCTTGAATGAATGCACAATGGTGCAAGATGTGTGTAACAACTTGTGTTTGTTAAGGGGTCTCTTTTTTCTATTGTCCCAGCTACTGAGAATTGATTATATATTTTTTTTCAGGCGAAGGTGTAACAAGCTACACCGCAACGGTCCTCCACGCGGCCAAGTCCCTCAGTAAAGGCCTGCGAGGCCTCGGCGAGAGTGTCGCCCACAGCTTGGCGGGCGGTCGCAGTACTTCACAGTCGCCGTCCCCACCACACGCTGATATACAGAGGCCTGGAGTCGTCACTATATTGGATATTGAGGTCTTAAGGCTTAAATTTCATTATTGCGTTTAGCCCTACTAAATGCAATAATATACAAACAGAAGAAGAAAATAGTGTCAGAACATTCTGTACTTTGTTTTCCATATGAATTCTATATATTACGTGCTTTGTTTTTACGTACTCTTCTTTTGTAGAGTGGGTATAGTGAAAATAATTCATTATCCGAATGGTATTTGAATCCATAACCCTCGCGCCAGTCAGACGATGTCTCACTACGCCACAATGGCTTGTTTATTAGAGTTCCACACTTTCTGCCGAATTCTGGAGGCATTGCGTGGCAGAACTCAAGGCCGTGTTTAGCCTCGACACCAGAGCAAAGAAATGGAAATATAAATTTAAGTAAATATCATCTCATCGAGTGGGGATCGAACCCACAACCAGTAGGTTTTACAGCCAGTGTATTATTTTTTAATTTATATTGCAGAAATATTTGATATTTTTATCTTTTATATAGAAGACGTTCTTTAAATGAATCTATAAATAATAATTTTCAACCTTCCTAATATGATATGAAGGATTTGTTTTGTTAAGGTCAACAATTGTTATCTTTAAATCACGAAGCATAATGATACTTACATTATTTAATTTTACTTGAAATTGCGTTAGATTTCTTCATAGATTTATAAGAAAAAGAAAAATAGGAAGACTTATAACATTCTTTTTATGTATCAGGGCAACGAAGACGAAGATAGTCAAGACTGTGAAGATCCATGTGATCCAATAGTGGCCCATTTCATAGCTCATTCAGAAGCGATCATAGCTCTAAAGTTTGACCCCAGTGGCATGTTGCTGGTGACTGCGGACCGTAGGGGTCACGATTTCCACGTGTTCCGTATAAATCCGCACCCTTGCGGCCCTAGCTTAGCGTCTGTGCATCATTTATATATATTACACAGGGGTGATACTACGGCTAAAGTGCAGGTATGGCTATATTTTTATGGTTATCTTTTTGAAATATACTTTTCTGAACAGTAACTCATATTTCTAGAGATTACTGGTAAAACCACTTCTTAAATTTGATACTTATTTAATAGACGTACATTTGCTTACTAATCATATACGTTTTTTGGTGCCTGGGTTTAAATTAATAAATACATAAATACCTACTAATATTATAAATGTGAAAGTTTGTGAGGAAGGATGTTTGTTCCGTTTTTACTTGGTAATATAGCTTATAAAGCAGAATAAAACATAACTTACAATTTTCTTTACATTTATACTTACTGTATAATTTGAATGTAATAAAACAATACATAGATTTGCGCGGGCGAATCGATGATTTGGTCGCTAGTATTCTAACTAAGCAAAACCTGTACAGGACATAGCAATATCGGGCGACTCCCGCTGGACGGCGATCTCGACGCTGCGCGGCACCACGCACGTGTTCGCGATGAGCCCGTACGGCGGCGCGTGCGGCGTGCGCACGCACACGCAGCCGCGCGTCGTCAACCGCCTCTCCCGCTTCCACCGCTCCGCCGGCCTCCCCATACATACTGGTAAACTCGACTCTACTCCTTATATTTTATATTTTTATTTATTGCATTGAAGAGGAGAAGGGCGTGAAAATACAATACAGTGAACGAATGAATGACATTAATACTAATATGAAGTCGTATTTGTGTGACATTATACATGAACTGGCTCACAGGGCACTCGTCGTCCCCGCTGGCGGCGTGCGAGGCGGCGGCGGGCACGTGGTACCCCAACCCGCGCCTGCCGCCCTACCCGCTGCCCTACACCAGCGCGCCGCTGGCGCAGCTGCGGCCCACGCACAACCTGCCCACGCACACCATCACCAGGAATAGCTCCGGTGAGTATAGTGGTGTCCACGAGTCGTGGCCGCTCTGAATCCCTTATTTTTTACGCTGTTTTCCGCATATAGGTGATATGCGAAACTTAGACAAACTGTCAAGATAAGATGAGACATTATTTTGTATCAAAAATTGATAGATTATTAATCAATTGGAGCATATAGATATGCCACACAGCAGTACACACATGTTGCAATATCTGCAAGAGGTTGCTGCTTAGACTAAAAGTGACACCGATAATTTATAAAAAAGAATTGAAGAAAACTTCTAGAATTTGTAAAACTTGTTAATTGTTACTTATCATGTCATATCGATGAAATTATGCTGTACGCACTCCTTGTTGGTGGTGTACGTAAAATGAAAAGTAAAAATACCCAATTTTATCCAACACAGATTTTAATATCTAAATTACTACATTCATAACATTAAACGTTTATCTATCGTCAGGTCGCCAGCGTCTGTCTTCACTGTCAGAAGAATCGGGAGCGCCGCCATTACTAGCACGGGCGTGCTTCGGGATTAGCGGTATAACGGGGAAAGCCGCGTCCGTACCATTGTATTTGATGGCCGCTAATGGAGCATTGCTACATCTGGCTTTGAACCCGCGACATGCTCGTAGTAAGTATCTTATTATAGCTAGATTTTTTCTTTCTCGTTGTTTACCATATATAGCATTTTTATGGTGCCATTTTGATGCGCCATTAATAAAAATGAATATGAAAGATAAAAAGGAACATATACCTTAATTGACTTATGAGAATGTTTTCTTAAAGAAAATTAAAGTTATATAAGCATTAGGCCTCATTAGAACGATGTAAACAAATTTAAATTATTATTAATAAAAAAAAATTATCATTTTTTACAAGTTTCATAGAATTGTACTAAACATTCTATCTTTTTTCTTTACAGGTGTACCAAAAGAAAAGATCTGCGACGAATCGCCAATAGAGTTGGAAGTGGAGCCGATAGCGCAGTGGCCGTTACAACGTCCGCCCGCTGCAGCAGATTTACTAGCGCCGCTACCGCCTTCGAATCCACTGTTACAACCTATGAGTTGTCGCGTAAGTTATATTTTATTTAGGATATATCATTGTAGCGGAATATTTTTATGTTTAAAAAATATACACAATTATGTTTTTTTTATTACATACTTTCATAAATCATATTTTCTATCTTACAAAACCAAAAGAAAAAAAATACCGAATACCCTAACAACAAATCTTTTGTTATACATAATATATAATACCATATTTTTAAAAAATGTAAAAAAGAAACCATTATTTTTTATTAGAGATGCGCCGATATGTGCATGAGCGAAGAGGAACGTTGGCTATCCCAAGTGGAGATCGTAACTCACGCCGGGCCACATCGTCGGCTGTGGATGGGGCCGCAGTTTGTGTTTAAAACTTATAATATTACTGGGTGAGTAGTGATTTTTTTAATTTTTACAACATAATAAAACCTGAATAATAATCATTAAAACCATTCATTTAACATTCCAGGTCAAATTCCTCTCTGTCGGAAGCTGAAGCGGTGGAAGTGGATACGAGTTCAGCTCGTGGGGCGGCGCGTTCGACTCCAGTCAATATGCCCGGTGTTCGACCCATAGTGCCCGTACTCATCGACTCTGGTTCCGCTAGTACGTGTTATGAGAGTTTTTATTAGAATCACGATGTATCTCGCATGTAGCAAGGTTAGCAAAGAGAACCTAGTGTTAAAACACTACGCTTTTGCCCATGCTTTTTAGTGGCACATTTGAATGTGGCGCTTTGTCTTCCTACTCATTGACTCTGCTTCCGTTGGCACGTATTATTATTAGTATTGTTTGTTAGTTATTTGAATAGTATATTAAATGTACTTCTTAGAAGACATATAAAAATTTAACCGTAGAACGATTTGCACCTGCGCCTCTTGGAAACCGTCCAAGCGCTCTGATCCACTAAGCGAATTTCTTACTACTTCCAGGTTCACTAGAACATTCGCCGTCAGACAGCTTTCGTCGTAAGTCCCTGTTGGCGGAGTCTGGGAGGACTGCGTCCGTTTGTGACGTCCAACTCAAAGAGGACCTCGCTGAGGCCATGAAGGAGGATCATGGTATGTGCTTTGTATTGTTTTTTTACTGTTGATATGTAATTCATAAAAAAATTTAAAGTTAATAATATTTAGAATCTCGAAATATAACAATTTTCTGCGATGTAAAAATAAAAAAGGAATTTGCGGAAATATATTAAAATATATAAATAAATATTTTGCTTAGAAACAATTCTGGGCTATTTCATCTCGGAGTGCACAGTGGTACAGATATATTTACATATTTTTAGCTTGACGCTGTACACATATCAAGTAAGCAGAGGGCACCTAGTGTTAACAATAACAACACTTTATATCCATTAAGACACTTCCGTTTCCCATTTTCCGCCGAAATAATAGTTGACACTCATTTATATGACTCATATTTGTATCTGTATTTGTAGGGATCGAACTCACAGTGTTCTGCTTGGCCAACTGACGAGTCAAAACAAAAAAAAATATTTGCAAATGTGTTTCTTTCACCATTTCATTTGAAATGAAAATTCTTGTGTTGTCTAATTTTGTTACGCGTCATTAAAAAAAAAAAATCAATCGAATTCATTGTCGCTTGCGTAGATTTTTAAATGAATTTAGTGTATTTGCGCTGTGTGTGGTGTAGTGCACAAGACTCAAGCATTGCAAGTGGAGAGTTCCGAAGAAAGCTTTATTAACATTGTGAATGAGAGCACGTGTCGGCGCCTGTCACGTAAGTCACAATGGTGGAGGCGACACATTGAACATATATTCACTAATATGTACATAATTTTGCTTGTGAAGGTCAGCATTCAATTACTTCCATGTCTATTGTAAAGTCTTAAACAGTAGGCAAGCATAATTACGTACATATCAGTGGGTTACATTGACAATCAGTCGCCTCGGACTAACACGTCCTCTCATTGGGTACGGCCTGCTCTATACCGAAGCCAAAGGCACCGACATCCCTCTTGGCTTTCGAATTAACTCCACTTCGCGCTTTTATTCTAAATCAAAATATACATATAGACTAACGTGCCTTCGGTTTTGGTATAGGGCAGCCGCGAGTGCGGCCGGAGCGTGAAGCTGGTGGGCTAGTGGTGCGTGCCGTGGCGCCGCAGGGGACTGTCGTGTGCGACGCGCACGCCGCCGCGCCGCCCGTGCCGTCCGACCCCGACGCGCACACACGGTGCAATGACGACGAAGCCGCCTTCCGCCCGCTGCTGGCCACCCCGCTCCCCCCCGCGTCGCCCCTCCCCTCCCACCTCGTCTCCCACTCGCTGCCCTCCTCCACCACCATACCGGTGGAGGAGCCCCCGCTCGGCGCGCCCGCGCACCCCCGCCTCGTCACGCGCCCCCTGCCCTCGTCGACCACCATCCCGGTGGAGAGCGCGGCGCCCCGCGACCCCTCGCCCGACGACGAGCCCCTGCCCCTCACCACGGACGTGGTGATACCGGCCCAGCTCACTACTGTGCCTGACCCCTGTGTATATGCACCTTATGATATCTACAACGTCTATGAGACCCGCTTGCCGGGTGAGCCCCCCTTAGTTAATATAGCGAACGTAGATAGTGGACAGCGTGAAAGAGAAAGTGCGCATGATGCACCGCAAGAGAAATCACTGCCAAAACCAACCCGGGCTCCGGATGATATTCACCCGGTTGCTCGAACTAGAGTTAAGAAATCTCCCACCACCAAGTCAGTTAGTGATAGTTCCGCTAGCGATATTAGTGTTAAGAGTAAAGTGACCGAAGATAAAGAGATTAGATTTAAAAAAGAAAAAGAACCCTATAAAATGAAGGTTGAATTAAAAAATAAGGAAGATGCTGTGATGAGAGATGAAAGACCGCGTAAAGATTTAGTGATTAGTGATGATCGTAATAAAGAATTTCAACATTTGGATGCGAAAGATAAACCATCATCGAAAACTTTGAAATCAGAGACTTTGGTGTTTGAAATTGAGAATATTAAAAAGAATGAATGTGAAATAAAAATAGAGAATATAAAAAAAACTGAGTATGAAATAAAAACAGAGGAGCAAGCGTGGGATATGCTTATAAATGAGCCGGAAAAGATAGAAAAACCGAACAAAGATTTGCCTAGTCTGGTATATGAAAATAAAACTGAAGATTTGAAAGTGAAATCAAAAAGAAATCGTAAAGCTAGAAAAACAGAAGAGCAACAAGCTAAAGAAGATGAAAATAGTTTTGTAGAAATCCATACGATTGAAGATAAACAACATATACCAAGTGACGATTTGGTATCTATATCTACATTAGAAGATGTTGAATTAGGTTCATCGTACTTAGCAAAGTCTAGAAAACAACGCTCTTCTAAAAGTCGCACTCCTGAACGAAAAGACAATATAGAAGAACCCTTAAAAACAAATGAACCTAAGCATAGTAAAGATATGGATAAACCTAGTGTTAGTAAACCGAAAAATAAAATATATGATGAAACATTTACCGAAGAAATTAAATCTTTTAATCAATCTGTAGTTAGTGAAAAAGATGCACTTAAAGAAACTAAGCTGAAGGAGACAATTATAAAAGAAACACATTCTAAAATGCACAGTGAATCTAAAATCAGCACTTCATGTTCAAGTAAAGAATCTCCAAAGTCTAAGAAAAATAATTCATCACCTAAATTAGATAGTCGTAAAACAGAAAAAACTTGTGAATTAGAGGAAAAGGAAGTTTACGTAATCAATACGCAAGATGATCATTTCCCAGAAATTCAAATAACTAGGGCCAATAAGTCGCTTAAAAAATCACCTCAAATGGCAGAAAAAAAGTGTCACGAAAGTGACAAAGTTGAGAAACCAGTAAAATCTTGGAGTTCTATAGCTGCCGCCAAAACAGTTAAAGGAATTGAAGAAAAAACTGACGTAGGACCTGTTGAAAAAGTTGAGGTAGAGGATATACAAGACGCGGCTACCGTTTTGGAAAATAATAAAAAATCTGAAGTCTCTTTGCAAGATAAGCTGATAGAACTGTGTAAAAGGAGAGATATTATGGTTGCCGAATGCGATGCGCCCTCTGAGCTTCATTTTGTAGAAGAACACCACGCTGTAATGCAAGAACTGCCTCCGCTGGAACCTCTCGACTTCGGTCTCGATGACTTCAAACTTGAAGTCATGCGCGATAGCCTCTTAGAAAGCAACGATGTGAAAATAACCAGTCCCATATGCAAAATAAACATAGATGACATTTTGTCATCTATCAAAGAAACCACAACTAAAGTAATAGAATCGAGCACATTTAACTTGATTGATATGGAAAAAGTGCCTGCAAGAAAGGAGAGAGGGTTTAACGTCGTAGAAAGCGACAAAATAACGTCTCAAGAAGTAAAATTAGAAGATGAGAGTAAGTTAGAAAAAGATGAACTGGAGAAGTCATCTGACGACGATAACGCGTCTCCCGTCCTGTCCACTGACAGCGATAAGGATGATAAGAAGGGCGGCGACGCCTCCAGTGTTAACACGCCTTTGTCAAAGCAATCTAAATCTAAAAAGTCTCGTAGGAAGAAGAAGTAAGATACGTGTTCAATTTGAGCTTCATTATAGGTTAATGCATATTTAGTGGGACTTTCGCAGCTATCGTTGTAACTTAGTTAAGCAATTTTATGGCGTGTGTGCATATAAAATACAAAAAAAAAATCTTTACGTGATATGCATAGTATGGTTTACATCGCTGGTAGTTCTTGTCGACTTCGATATTGATAAAAACTATAAAATACGTATGACGTATGTAACCGTCATATATCAATAAAAAAAAACAAATAAAAATTTAAAAAACGTAGGAAAAATTATAAAAAATCCTTTTTATCGAGATTCTTGTTGAGACTCGCGTCAACGAATAAAGCAAATGTAGTTTGAATAGTTTTCGGTTTTCAATGTATAATATTATTTTGAATAAAATTGAATATTTGAAATATTAAACATTTTAACTATTATTTATTACAAATTGTATCATATATATAAAAAAATACAACAAACAAAAGCCTTTACAAGAATCTCTCAGTGCTCTTTTAGTACTTTTTTTTTCTTAGATAATTTAGTATTAGTTTCTTTTTTCGTGCAGTGCACTTCTAACTATACCAGGGCCAGTAAAAAATATCGCTATAATTGTATTCTTCATACGATAACTTTATTTAGAATCTCGACATTATAATACTATCCACTATCGCTATTTAGATATCTTGAATTTATTTATTTTTGTGTTTTAATATTTATACCGTACTGAGGTTCTATATAGAATTGTGCAGGCACATCTATTTATTGATATTTTTTTTTATCTGTTTTTTGTATTTGGAAAAGTAACATCTTATTATACTTACTTGTATTATTAAAAAATATATATAGGTACATAGATCGTATTGTTTATTTAAATGAAATTGAAAATTGCATAATAATATTTAATAGGCTATTATTTTAATGTACTCTCAGAGACGTCGATTACGGCTTACTTATATTTACTTTTTCTCCCAGTTTGACTATCAAATATGTCAAAAGTTAGATATTTCTTTTTTTTTTGTATTTAAAATTCAAATTTTACAAAGCCAACTACTATAACAAATGAGTACAGTAAGTAGGTCAATATTGTTTGCTTATTTTTTTTGTTTATATCGTGGACCCGCAGCAATCCGACAAGTTAGATCATAAAATCTATTTAATACTACAAAATATACTACAAAATTAAAATAATAATAATAATATAATACCTATGTTATTATAAAAATAACGTCATTAGTGTCAACTTATCCAATCATTATATGTATTAGTGAATGTTCACCGCTATTTTTAACCGACTTCCATAAGGAGGAGGTTATCAATTCGACTGCTTTTTAATGTTTCTTACCTCAGAACTTTTGACTGGGTGAACCGATTTTGATGATGCTATTTTTATTTGAAAGCTGGTGCTTCCCGTGTGGTCCCATTTGACAATTATCAATAAAAAATTACATAAGTCTTAAATTTGCATTAGGTATGTGCGCGACAAATGGACGAATAACTCAATATCACGCCAACCGATTTCGATGATTCTTTTTTTTATTGAGAATACAACACTTCAAGGGTGATGAGAGTTTGGTTAGGTTCTGATTATGGGATCCGGTGGAACTCGAGTCGATATTTTTTTGTTAATATTTGTTATTTACAATCAACAGTGATTGGCGTGTCAGATTACCGCGAGTCCACCCTTATATCTCCTATACCTCAGTATTATTTTGCTCTATTATGTTAATGTTTCACACGACTTAGTCACGTGGTATATGATACCAGTACGTTTGCTGTCTAATTGTACAAAAAAAATCTTCCCGTGTAACATGTACGCAACGAGTATTATTTATTGTTTTATTCATATATTTTAGTGTTAATATGTTGAATCATGACAAATATTTATTTTTCTATGTGATTATGTTAAAGACATCACCATTTTAGGCGAATTTAGTACTACTTTTATTCATAAAAAAATATATTTTTTAGGCAATTTTTTAATTGATACACTGCGATAGTGATGCGTATGTGGATTGTATATTTTATTTTATTGCAAATAAAAGTTTTTTTATTTGTATAATTATAATTAATAATGACCAAAAATTGAGACATTTCTAGCATATATTGCGGTACTAATATTTAACCAGGTGCACTCCTTATAATTGTTTGAAAAACATATCATAGGCACTGTAAATCATTTTAAATTTTATTATAATTAGTTTAATTGTATCTCGAGATTAATGGTGTATGCCCGTCTGTATACAATATGCGAGTTAATTAAATTTGGACAATATTTTCGTTTTTATGGTAAAAAATCAAATTTTATAAAAGAAAAAATAATTTATTAACCTAAATATACTAGTGTAATTGAATTTTATGTATTTCAAAAGGGACTCTGTCACTTAATTGTAGAATCATAAATTATTTATTTGAATTTCACTAAAAAGGATATTCTGATGTCAAAATAATATTAGTATTATTAATTGTATTGGTCTCTGACATAATATAATAATCACAGTGGTCTCTTTTGAAAATTTAAATAATACAATGTTTTACTGATATACTAATAATAGTATAAATATTTCATTTCGAAAGGCATCTTATTTTTGAGAGTTTATTTTTTTATATTTTAACTGGATACTAAAAAAGTTATTACTCTTATGTTACATGTTATCATTAGCGCTACCGTCGAATTGAGAGTTGCCAGGTTTCTAGATTATTGTTTTGAAAGCAATCATTGAAATATGGGAACTCTAAATGAAATGAAATAGGCATATACTAGCTAATTTATATTTGTTTCTGGCAACAAATAAGTAGCAATTTTTTTTAATATAGTCAATTTTATTGGAAATCCGACACTTATATCACTAAATCTGTAAAAGTTTCATCAGAATGCAGTCCAAATAAACAGTAAATTGTAATTAACATTTGAATCACTGCTTAAGATTGTGAATTAGTCTTTTTGACAACTATTTCTCTGGAAAATCGACAAAATTATTTTCGAAATTTTACAATATTCAATTAGGTCGAAATTGTTCTTAAAATATTTATTCTTGTCTTTTAAGATTATCAAAGTTCTGATGTAGGCAAAATTTTACATGTAAATTTTAGATTCGGCAGCACTTAACAGTACGTTGATAATGTTATGGAGTGTTTAAAATTATTAGTAAAATTATAATGACATTACAACAACCATATTGTCTTTTTATTTACCCTTTCTCAGAATTGAACCAATTGAACTTTATTTTATAGCAGATTGTTTTTTTTTTATTTTTAAAGCTATAACACAACTTTCACTTTATGTAACAAGTAAATAATGAAATTTAGACAAAAAATTGCTAGTAATTTTGGTTCTTTTTTCGAAATAAAAGATACAGTAATTCTTGATTTTAGTCATAGAAATATTAAGAAATGTTTGTCCACTATTGCTATAAGGAATTTCTTATTATTTTGAATAATGATATGCTATTTAAATATAATTTAAATAATAACTTCTAAATTTTAAATAAACTTTTCTCATTGTAATGTCGTTATAACATTACAGGTATATCCGGTAGATTCGAAGCTGAGCCCGAAGAGCTAAGCTCCAGTAGTTTTAGTTCAGCATCACGCGCGTCTCTGGACCCGCCGTCCTCCCCCACACCGAGCTGCGGCGGTGACATGATGCACTTCCCAGGCGACTCGAGCAGTTCCCTCTGATCTTTCGTTAACATTTGCTGCCTTTTTGGAACTCAGATGCATCGGGTTTAGTTCGTTTCAGGATTACTGCCACAAATTTGGCTTCGAATGGTCTTGGTTGCTTGTGAAATTTGGAGTTTATGGAACGTATTGCCAAATTTACTTAAGAATTGATTATTAGATTGTGTTGTGTTAAAAGATTTCGATTTGGCTTATAGTTGAAATGAAGTTTTGTTGGTAGTTTGTGGCGGTACGACAGTTATCAGTGATGGCGGCAGCAAAATGTTATATTTCTAACGGGAATGAGTTCAGAAACTTTCATATCGGTCTCAGTAGTTTTATTATAGAAGTACATATTATATACTATTATTGATCATGTTTACGATTTATTCAATCTGTTATTTATAAGACTATGTAAGCTTTTTCTTGTTTATAACGTTGATTTCAATGTTAGTTAAGTTTTTTTTGACTCAGAGAGCGTTTGATGTGACTTTTGGAAAGAAAGATTGATATTTTATTAAAAATTACAACTACTTAAAAACATTTATTTTAATTATAATTTAAAAAATCTTCAATCAATCTAATTTAACACTAATATGAAAATTGCAAAAAATTGTGGTGTATATACATTTTGTCAATAGTCTCTGAGACGCATAATCAAATAGATTTAGTATAAGGGACAATATGCTAAGTGATATTTTTGTACGGTGAATAGTTAAAAATAAGGGATTCTAATCAGCTTTTTACATTTTCAATAATCAATTAAAATTCCTTTAATCGCACCGAATGAAATGTCCGATGCACATTGTGTGCAACAAACAAGCAAAACTATAAACGTCTCCAATCCATGCTTTTTTCTATTTCTTTTGATTGTCTTTTTGTCATTTCTCATAAAATTTAGGTATGTGTAGCGGACTGGAAGACTCCCTCAGATTTTATAACCATTTATATTAAACAATTATTATAATTTAGAATTTAAAATATTTTGGTCAACTCCAAAAATTATTTTGTTAAAATATCTTGATCGGATTTTTTGTAATGACAAAAAAAATGTATATCAAAATTTGATTTGCCTTTATACTTTTGCTAGTTTGATGGACATTTTAAGGGAGGATATGCACGAATCTAATTTAATATAGTAGTGTAGTATGAAATAAGGTATTCTCGTCTTTGTAATTTATTACTTAACAAACTATTCATACACTTTGTCCTAATCACATAATGTTTGTTTCGCATTATAAAATATTAAATAGTAATATTTATAGTTCATTAATTCAGTGTAAGGTAGTTTTATACATTTATAAATATTTATTTAAGTTTATTTAAATATATGTATAAGAATTTGGAAGCCGTACGACATTTATTATGCAAAATGGCCAAAATTAAAGCGATTTTTGCTGCAAATCATACAATATGAAGAGGCTCTGTTTAAATTTTGTACTCAAGTATTGAATCTTGAGTTAGAAAAAGCGCATTTTATTTTACCGTAACTGTGATATGTTTTAGGCAATAGCTTTAGTTCCGATGTTTGTTGGTTTTATTGGTTAATTCACATTCCGATTTAAGACGTTTTTTTTTTATTTATATACCTATATTTTGCTACCCCATTTCAGTAACATGTGTTGCTCCCTAAGTCTTCCTCTATTCCAATTAATTTTAAGTGTTTGCTAAAATTCTAATATTAACAGTCCGAAGCTAGTAGTAGTGTAGAATGGATAAATTGGTATTTTTGTATGAAGAAATTTTAAATCGATAGGACATAAAGGTCTATAATTGGCGCCAAAATAAATGTATTTTGTTAAATTATTAATGCTTATTAAATTAATTATGTTTCATGTTTAATATTTTTATCTGTATTGGTAAAATTTTGTCAATAAAGTTTTTTTTTACAATATTTATAGGTACTATATAAAGTTACCACAGGATGAATAATTAAATCAATGTTGCCATTTTTTATTTAATTTTAATTTACGCAATATATTTGGCCATATTATATATTGTATAAATGAAAGAAGAAGAAAAATTATTTAACTAAATTTTTTAGAATTTTACAATTATATATTAAAATAATATTATAAGTGCATGTATTTTCTCAAGAATTTTAAAAATTAAATTAAAATATTTAATAAATTAATCTGTAATCGCGTTTGTTTAATGTTTATGTAATAATTTTGACGTACAATTTATATTTATTTGGTTGTGATTCGCCTGAGTACGTGAATTTTGCAATATTGCATATTTTAGTTTCATTATTTTATAATAATTAAAGGTAACATTATAAAATTACTAACAAAAATTATAAAATAATGAAATAAATAGAAATAATGAAATAAATAGACATATAAATATCATCTGGCTGGCTGGCAATCAGATATTTAGCCAGGTGATATTTTTTGTAATAATTTGGGTAGCGAGGCTTCATAAAAATGTAACATTGGTGTTTTGTGTAAATTCTAAAAACTGAAAGGAATTCGATATGAATATATAACCTTAACTACAGTGCTTTTATGGTTTTATTTAAGCCAAATTAGGGCCGTCGTAGCGCAACGGCGGCAAAAGGTGAGTTGTGGGTTCGATTTCAACTCGGGGAAGTGAATTCTTTTCATTGCTTCGTTCTGGTAATAAGCCAAAGTGGTGTCGAGTGAGTTCCGTCATTCGGCCCACAATGTTTCGAAAATTGGGTGGTGAACGATGTTTTAACACTAGATTGCTAAATGCGGGATACAACGTGAAACTTAAAAGTGTCAAAATTGATGTTGCTAAATAAAAGTTAATGATTTTCAATGGAAATATGTGATGGTTGAATGTGATATGGACTTGGACGTTAATTATGTTAGATGTAAGCAATATTCCTATATTTTACTAAGATACGCAGTACGCTGTTTTGTAACTCTTGCATAATATATGTGAATTATAAATATATCTATATTGTTTTATTTTATTTCCTTAAATAATTATTTTCTCTTACACTTTTATTTTTTGTATAAATGTTTCATGTTCATAACGATTGATACATACATTACATAGGAGATAATCGCGTTAAAACAACATTAATGTATTGTTTTTTATCATTGTTATTCAGACAAAATGTTTTCCATATTTTTCTTTCATAGTACGGGAGGCGAAGATGCTAACTTGGGATTTGCTCGAGCGTCATAGACCTATTGGGTTGCGAAACTTAGATGATAACAAGAAAAAAATGTCATATAATACATATCTTTTGATCGATGGGGTGAGCGGCGATATAGATTTTTAAAAATGTAAAAAAAAACCGTTGCATGGACATACTCGAGCGCGTCGAATATTGATATCATTAATTTCCTACGTATTGTTAAAAATGTAAATATGTTAATCTGACTGTTTTCGTGATGGACGTGGTACGTAAGAATTAAAAATGAAAAAAAAAATGTTATCGAGCGCGCCAGATTTTCTAAGGGGATGTTAAGTGAACCTGAAATAAAGCTCTTATATAATAATCTGACGATTTGGATGTGACGCACGTTCGCAATCATTGTTGGAATGTGCAAAAAATCGTCATTTTGAAATACTCAAGCGCGTCAGATTAAGATATACAGGTGGAAAAAGCAGCGCTCCTTTTACGGAAACAGCATATAGGGTAAAATATTTCAAACCTATACCTAAAGAAATTAATCAAAATACCTCAACAATTTGGACGTAGGATTTTTCTTTCATTTCACGATTTTTATCCATCCCTGTAGTTCGTGTGACGCGATTACTTATAGATCCCAATAACATAAACACTTACTACTACAAAAATACTACTAAAGGTTAAACAACTTTGAACTTTATCGCCAATACCTACGACTCGATTTCGGAATGAGGCGTGTGCGGCGGTGTTCCTTTGATAGGTTTATGTGTGCGTGCGTCGTCCTTACAAATGGCGTTTTATTTTAAAATGACAATTTTATTATTTATTTTGTTTGAAAAAATAACTTTTTCATTTTTGGGAATTTATTTTTTTCTGATTTATATTAGGCTTTTATAGAGTAGTTAAAACTGTGGTTTCATTTAAGTGGTGCTTACACTTCCACCCTGTATATGGTTCATCTTCATGCCGTAGGGCATGTCTAGACGTGCTGTCATAATTTGACGATTATCTGAAGGGACTTGCTTAATCTGACAATTATTAATATTTTTTTAAATAAATAAAATAAACAAATCAGCTTTACATTGTATCCTGCACACAGCAAATAAATATTTCATCTCCTCGAATGGGGATTGAACCCACAACCAGTCGGTTTTACAGTTACACTCAGTGCCCTTGCGCCAAAAATTAATTTTTTTAAATTTTTAATTGGCGGATTAGTGCAATCTATATATATAAAAGGACTTGTGCTGACTGACTGAGGTAAGACGCACGCAGAGCCGTAACCGCTGATGGTAGAAACGGGAAATTTGGGCAGATGTTTATTTTCATATTCTGGACTTCCACTAAGAAGGGAATTTGAAAAATTTTAACCCTAAAGGGATGAAATAGGGGTGGAAAGTTTGTATGGATTTTTTTTTAATCTGTACCGATTTTTATAAAATTTGAAATTCAGACTCTTAAAAATATTTCATAGAACACGTGTTTCATGGTTTTTAAGAATTCACTCCCTAAGGGTTCAAATAAGGGGTTGAAAGTTTATATGGAAAAATCTTTAAATTGCCACCGATTTTTATAAAAATTTAAATTCAGTCTGTTAAAAATATTTTATTGAACACGTGTTTCGTGGTTTTTTTTAGAATTAACTCCTAATAAGCGGGCGAAGCCGCGCGCGCCCTCTAGTTTACATATATAATATATTAGTGGAATATAAAGTAAACTTTTTGTAGTACGACAAAAAGTAGTTTCAATAGAACAAATGCATTCGTGTGGATACGTTCACACGGAAGAGATTTTAAATCGCGGCTATATTTTATCGTGCACTGCTCCATTTCAAGCGCCCAGCGACTGAAATAGAACATATGGAACTCCCTACTGCGGTTCTGACGAGCGACAAAAAGTCGCTTGCATTACGGTCAGTACGTCGCAAGCATTTAAATTGATCGTACGCGTATTTATGGCAACGGAACGTGGCTACGATGTCGTCGCAGATAAATCCCGAATTGCTCATTATATCAGGGTTTCCCAACCTTTTCTTGATCAAGGACTACCCAAGGAAAGCCCACTAGGAGCCGCGACCCGCTGACCTTTCTCGCCGCCATGATAGGGCCACGAACCCACGCCGTGCCAAGCCCGCTGCGGTCCTGCCGGATCTCCCCCACTTTCAAAGACCCAGCATCGCAGCCGCCGACTCGGCTAACGGTCTGCGCCACCTCCTCTGAAGTGGCTGAGTCATCTAGGCCACTGACCCTCAGCTTTGCGCACTTCATCGGTCTTGCGACCAGCACCTCGCTAGCGTCGAGCACTCCACGCAACCGCTGAGCGAGGGTTCCGATCCGCCTTTTTGCCGCTATTGGCGCCAGGTAGCTCCAACACCCTGGCACCACTTGAGGCGACCCTGAGCCGCAGGTCTGCAATGCCCAGATCCTCAAACTTAACCGCGTCTTTTATTTGCGTTAGCACGTCGCGGTAAGTCAGCTCTCTACTAGCTGCGGCCGGCTGCAGGGTGAGCGTCACAGCCGCCGACCGACGAGGACGCAGCTTAGGCTGCTTTGCAGACTTTGGCTTCGCCCTATGCGCCGTCTGTTTTTGCTGGGCTGCTGCCGCCTTGTTCTTGCCGCCTTTGCGGACCACAACGTTCCAGCCCTCGTTTACGTCGGCCGGGGCAGGAGGCAGCGGTCGAGGCTCCACTGACGGGGCTTGAGTGGACTTTTTCTGCGCCTTTCCGCTCTTCGTCTTCTTGGCTTGCCTTGCCTTCGGGCCCGGGTTTGCAGGCGCTACCAGGGTCGCCACGGTAGGCTCAGCCACTACCCTTGAGACGGCCTCCTGGCGCCTTTTATCCCCCGCCAAAGCAGGATGCAATGGCTTAGCCGGCAGGAGCCTATCCTACAGCGCTGCCAGCCGCGTATTTAGTAATGTGCCCACCTACACCATTCCCGTACGCGCCATTGCGTCCTCCTTCTTCTTCTCCTTGGAAGACTGTCGCGAGCTCCTGGAACGCTCGAGCTCCGCCCTCATGAGCGACATCTTCTTACGCAGCTCCGACAACTCTTGTGTCAAGCGGCTGTTTGCCGCCCGGAGCTGCGTAATCTCCTCGCTGGCGGTTTTGTTGGCCAGGATCGCCACGGCCGTGTTGATGGCACCGGCGGCATCCTTAAGGGCTTTTGTAAACGTGCCCTTAAGGTTGCCGGATCTGCAGGCGACCTTGTTGATAATTGCCAAGCTATCGGTGACCTGGTACTGCAGATCTTGCACCAGCGGTCCACCCACCCTAGGTATCACCAAGTCCGCTATATCCGAAAGCCTGGAGCTTGCTCTGGATTGTACCGTCTGGGCGATACTAACGATCTCCTCCTCCGCTTGAAGCCGAAGCTCTTCCCGCCTGGCCGTGGTGAGCTTTGTCGGCTTCTCCTTCTCGTCGTCATTATCAAAAGAACCGAAGTTGGTCTTCTTACTTCTCGGTCTCTTCCGATATTTGCGAGTTTCTGGCCGAGCCGCTGCACTTTATGACTCCATCGACACGCAACTGTCCACCTCGGATTCCGAGGCCGCCCAGAAACGACCTCGTGATGATGTCCACTCGCCCGCAAGTGCGAGTGGTTTCCCCTATCCGCCATCGGGGGACGCGCCCAGTAACAACTTCCTTGGGTTCCTCTGCCCACCCTGCTGTCTATGAGATAGAGCGTGAAGCAATTTTATTTATTTAAAAAAATCGATACTGCTAGTACTTTTGCTTTAACCATTTCCACGTCTTACTGCCGTGAAAGACGGATAAAAAGTGATTTAAAATCGCTCGTGTGAACAGGCAAATTGTACGCGATATAAAATCTCTTTCGCCGGGTTTTTACGCCGCTACTTTTTGTCTCCCGTGCGAACGAGGGGTTACCCCTAGCAGCTTCACGCTCTATCTCATACACAGTAGGGTAGGCAGAGGGACCCTAGTGTTAAGGCACTCCGTTCCCCACTTTCTGCCAAATTTTGGAGGCTTTGCGAGTTGAGTGGCGGAACTCAACACCGTGCTTTGCCTCGACACCAGAGCGAAGGAATGGAAATATAAACTTAAATATTTCATTTCCTCGAGTGGGGATCGAACCCACAACCGTCGCGTTGCAGTCACACCTTTGTGCCCGTATAGTTATTGATAATAAATAAAAACAATCTATGTTAATTGTAAATTTAATGTAATTAGAATTTTATTTTAGAAATAAAGATTTTATATTATAATTAATAATTATTATAAATGCCTTAAATTATTTTCTTACGTTTAAAAAATAGTGCCGGAATGACCGAGGACCGATTTTTTTTGTAAATTATATTTTTAAAAATTAAAAATGATATTTAGATAATAATTATACATTGAAAAAAAAGAATGAGGCCGGTCGTGGCGCAGCGGCACAAGGTGTGACTGTAAAACCGACTTGAAACTGGTTGTGGGTTCGATCCCCACTCGAGGAGATGAAATATTTATTTAAATTTATATTTCCATTTCTTCGCTCTGGTGTCGAGGTTAAGCGCGGCGTTGAGCTCTGCCACTCAACACGCAATGCCTCCAGAATTGGGCAGAAAGTGGGGAACGGAGTGTCTTAACACTAGGTTCCCTCTGCCTACCCTGCTGTGTGCGGGATACAGCGTGAAGCTGAAAAAAAAGAAAAATGGGGAAAATATAAGAAAAGAAAAATAACCTTCGACGCGAACCAAGGTCTTCTGCTCGTGAGAACTCCCGACTCCTGGGGAGTAATTTTTGCTATTATAACTACGGTACAAATTGTGAAATTTGCCTTTGTATTCTAATGATATTTTGTAGCCCTTTTACATTTTTTAAAAACATTGATAATACGTCAAATAACATCGTTTTCCAAAAATGAAACCTTACTAGGTCGATTTATCGCTCTCTAAAAATCTAATTATTGGAATTACATCTCGTAAAAATATTTTTAGTTTTAGTTAAAGTTTCTGTTTTATTGTCACAGTTAATCTTTATTATATCTACGTAGTGGTATCTGCTACCAAGAATGACATAAAAGTGGTCCTTGATCAAGGTTGGGAATCCCTAATATAATGAGCAATTCGGGATTTATGTGCGACGACATCATAGCCACGTTCCGTTGCCATAAATACGCGTACGACCACTTTGAATGCTCGCGGGGTACTGACCGTAATGCAAGCGATTTTTTGTCTCTCATCAGAACAGTAGCAGGGAGTTCCATATGTTCCATTTCAGTCGCCGGGCGCTCAAAATGGAGGTGTGTGCGATAAAATTCAGCCGCGATTTAAAATTCCGTGTGAACGTATCCACGCGAATGCATTTGTTCTATTAAAACTACTTTTTGTGGTACTACAAAAAGTCACCGTGCGAACAAGGGAACACTACCTTAATCTGACCCGCTCGAGAATTTCAGATGATAATTTTTTTTACTAATCTAATCCTTTAACCTAGACGGGCGGCTCATTTTTGGTGAAAGTACGTAAGCGAGTACAAGGAATCCCCAGTACATTAATCTGTCGTGCTTGAGTAAACCCCGAAAGTCCCCCCTTTGCCTCCCGTACTATCAAGGCAAGAAGAGAATTATAGAACCCAATGCCGTAAATTTTTCTATGATAATATCCAGAATCATTAGAATAAAAATAAAAAAGGTGTTAAAGTTTTATAATATATTCCAATATAAATGTAACAATAAAATCATGTACAATATACTCATAAAAGTGGAATGTATAACTTTATTTGTTTACTTAAACATCAACAATACATACATTTATCATTGCACAAAAAAAATAAGTAAAAAAAATAAATTAAAACCATTTATAATATTGATAATATACTTAGTAGAAAAATATTCCTAAGAATTCTAAACATGGACGGATGGGTTACAAATATGATACTTTCAAAAATATAACGCTTATTATATTTATAATACTGCACCACATAATTAATATAATAATACGTTATTAATGTTCACGTTTTTCTTTTAATATTACTTCTAATATAAAAATACAGTCGTCTTAAATATTATGTTAAAAGGGGATAGTTAACTTTCAGAGTAAGTGACCTATCACAACGTAGCGTTGAGTTTCGCCACTCGACACAAAAAATCCAGCCTCCAGAATTCGGCAGAAAGTGGGGAACGGAAGTGTCTTACGATTAAGTTACCACGTCTCCTCTGTCAAAAAAAAAATACAAATTGTGTATCATTTATTGAGTAATTTCTTAAACAAATAATATTTTATATTTCGATTTAAATAAGGCCACATATCTTTAAAATATGTTTAAGGCAGCACCAATGTCTGTTGCATTAGTCTTCTATATACTTCAATTACAATAACATACAGCAATCAAAATAATTTGTGCATTTATTGCAAATTTATATGCACATACTTCATAACTATCAATATAAGAAAAAAATCAAGAAAAAATAACCACCAAAACAATATTTAACATAAAAAAGAAATTCTATACAAATACAATATGGTCGACGAGTCTTCTTACATTCGTTTATTATCTTCCTACGTGAACATTATGCAAAAGTTCAGAAAACTTGATTTCAGGGCGACCATGAATCGTTGACCTTACTGTACAAAAAAAAAATAAGTCTCACATCAGAACAAAAAACTCACTCCTCCTGTCATACACATCTAATATTAACTTTAATAACCAAACAGTCATCTTTAACAAATCCGTTGTCGACCACACTATTCACAACCGCATATTCAGCGTAACCGAAGCCCCGTGGACATATTTCGGCTATCGGTCTTCTGAATGCTATCAAATTGGTGTTGGACATCATGGTGTCTCTCTGGGAGAGTTCAGGCTCGCCAGGATGCACCATGGTTATTGCTATGCGACCGTTGAAGGGCCAGTCGAGACAGCCGTCGTGTTCCGTTTGCATTAAATGTATGTGCAGGGCGAAGCAGGATGGATTTTGAGGTGATATGTTTAGACGTACGCAAAATCTGTAAAATATAAATATAATTCTGAATTCTTTACAGATTTCTTGATTATTTTTTAGCTCCACTGTTTATCAAACATAATGTTGACATCTCATCCCAGAATTGAGTGGAAAATTTAACGTCGCGCTTTGCTATGTTACCGAATGACGATACGAAAATATTAATAAACAACAATTCACTCTTTTGACACACACACACAACGTCCAATCCATCCAAAAACTAAAGTTTACAGTAACACACTTATGCCACAGCACCACCTCTTAACTAAATTTCATTTGCACTCGAACATTCGGCACTCTACCTTTAAATATATCATTGTTTTTTTTAACTTACACTGTATAGCATATGCTGTAGCAGGGTATGCAAAGGGAAACTAGTATTAACCATTTACAGTGTGGTGCAGAGCCAATGCAACACAATGGCCTCTAACAAACAAACATATTTTTTTATCAATTCAATAAAAAAAAATATTACAAATTCAATAAAAATATTAAATTACCTGTAACCGTTAGGTGAAGTATAAAAACCGGGGCTATATAACATTTTGAAGTGGTCCTTCAACATGGCTTCACATCTAGTTTTAAAGTTATCTATTTTCCATATATAATTCCCCATACAATAACGTAGAAGCATGTCATTGTTTTGTTTCATTTTGGCCACTGCAAAGGCAGAAAGCTGTTTGGACATGTTTGCTATCACTATATCCTGTTCTCGGTTTCTTTGCTCTAGTATTACCACTCGTTCGTATAATGCTCTGGAAAGCAAATTTTAAGTATTTTTAGTTTTTTGTGTGTTGCAGTATAGGTAGCCACCACCACCACCATTCACACTCTTATAAAATAGATAGATCATCCATTCGAAAAAAAATATCGGCTGATTTTATAGCTTCATAAAACAGACAAAAAAAATTAAAAATAAGAAAAAAATAATAATAATAAGGAGCCCCCAAAATGTGACTAAAACCCACAACTATTGACAGTTACTAATGTGAGTTAATATGAATAAGCAAGACAAGCATTAATGATGATCACTGTATGTCTATGATATACAAAAATATAAACAAATATTAAATCAATACAGCTTATTTAACCTAATTTTTATTAACTATTTTTTAAGATTATTTTTCTTAAAAAAATCGTATTCTAGGGTCCATTATAAATATGCAATGTACCTTATAAGAGCACTAGTGTTATTCAACGGAGGTGTGGATGGCTCTCCACCATCTTTGTTGGGAGCTTCCCACAAGCTCATTGCTTCTTGTTCCTTCGCATCAATACTTGCATTTGATATGTCGTTGTCTATTTGTATTTTAGAATAAGCATTCATTAGAAACTGAAAATGTTAGTTAAATTTATATGTTTTTTTGTTTACTTAAAAAAACTATTTTGTACATACAGAAAATATATGTAAAAATTACAATTTGTTAAACTTAGAATCTATTCCTTTTTATTATCATTCTAGAATCAATTAAGTTTTATATGCAGTTTATTTATAATAAATGTATTTATAATACACATTATAAAAATGCTTTAAATTTTAATAGAAAAAAAATCAATATACATACAATATCTAATGCTTGTAAATATCATCTTTTAATTTTTTTTTTTCATGTAATAATGTTACAAATAAAGACACATAAAAAATTCAGACAACACAGATAGATTTTCCATTTAAGGATAGCATTTAAGAACTGCATTACTTTTATTTTAAGAAAAGTTTTTATTTTTTATTTTTAAATTATTTATAATAAATAAAATATAGGAAAATAAAAAAAATATTAACTTACACTCATATGACTTTGTATGTCATTTTGTAAGTGAGTATTCATATCCTCTTGATTATCAAATGTCTCTTTACATCCAACGGCATGAAAAGAGCATGGGATCCGCACTTCTGATTGAGTTGACATTTCTGGTTGGTTGTATTCACATATAGCTATATGGGCATCTAAGTCTAATGGAGTCACTTTAATCGCACAACCTAAAAATAAGAAATTTATTTGTAATTTATAATTTTAGGTTTATTTTATACACATTATCCAAAAAATTGTGGCAAAAGTAGACTTGATATTTACTTAGTTTTTAACCAACTCATTATAGGATAACAAACTTTGTACATTTACAACAAAGGATTTTTTAATATATATATTTTTTATTTTAAATAAAATATTTAGATTTTTAAGTTCTTTGTATATCTATTGTCTTTGTATATCTATATATTGTCTTTGTAGTGGAGTATCGACAGACATTTTTTAAATGCATTAAATATGAATCATATGTACATATACATATTTAAATGATACATCATATTTCATTGATTCAAAGTACAATAAATGATACATCATATTTCATTGCTTACGCAATCTTAATTATATTTTTTTTTAAACTTTAGTTTTAAAGATTAAATACACTTTTTATAATATATTTATATATTTTTAAAGTTCAGTTTTAAAGTTTTCTACATGTTGTAGAATAGGAAGAGAAAATATACCAGAAAACCCTCTTTTGAGCCTCATATATGGTGGTTGAAATTTACATTATTGTAATTTTTTTTGTGTTATTATGTGAAAATGTGTGAGAAATAATTAAAAAGGTTACCTTTAGCTGCAAATGGACATGACATTCTTTGTTCTTGTATTTCTCTTTTTGTGTAGTTGTCGGGAAATATATCAACTTTCATGCTTAGGTTTATATTATCTATTGGACAATGGCCACTATTCCTGGAAAAAAATAATTCTTATTAGCTTTAATGGGTAAAAGTTTTTATTTTTTATGAACATATTTCTTTTTATTCTATAGATTTCACTATTGCGTTAGTGCGCAGAGAGGAAGAGAAGGTTTTGGATTTGCTTGATTTTAGTTGACACCTTTGAAATGCACAATTATCACTGATCTTTCTTTTTGACATGTATTCTCTTATTGTGTAATATTGTGTCTTTTTACCATACAATCTCCTTTGAGTATTCTCCACGCAATGTGACATTGGCTAAGTGATTAGTGCTCAACTACCATGCTGTAACCCCATAAACTAAGAACTGAACTGATCTTAACTGTAATAAATGATTCTACTAGTGTTCTCTTTAAAATATATTCTAGAAATAAACTGTTAATAATGCTGTTAATGTTCTGCTTCTTGACCAGCCAATATTTTATTGAAAATTACAGAGATTATATTTTATACCTCTGACAGCTATTTCCACAGCATTCAAATTTATCCTTGTTCAATATCTTGCTAAGTTTAAAGTATTCACATTATTAATAAAATTTAGTGAGATCTCTGATATTTTTATTTATTGAATTACAATTAAAGTAACATAGGTAACCATATATTATATTTTAAAGTATTAAACCTACTACTTACTGTAACCAAGAAGTAATGCAATTTTTACAGAATTTGTGGCCACAAGTAGTGATGACAGGGTCTCGGAGCCAGTTGAGACACACAGGACATTCATATCGAGATTCAGGTTGGTTACTAAGCACTGTTTCATTTAAAGCAGTTATACCCATAGGCTAGAAAAGCAATTTTAAAGAAATTAGTATGAAAATTAGTTCCGGTTTATGAATTATCAGGTATAAATATTTTATAGAGAAATTTTAAATATAAATACGTTACGAGAATCCTAGGACATATTTGAATTTTGCATAAATTGCAAACTAGGCGTTGAGTTTTAATAACAGATATTAAGTTTATTCACAAAATAACATATACTGTAAGATGAATAATAAAAAAGTTACTTACGGCAATTCCCTCTGACGCATTTTTGATTTTATTTGGATCCATAATTTAACAAATATCCTAAAAATAAAGTAATAAAATTCCAAACTTAACCAAAACAATATGTAAATGACATAATGATGACTAGGTCAGTGTTGCAAGTTGATAAGTTTTTAAAAGTAGTAGAAAATATCCCTAGTTATAGCTTAAATACAGTAGCACTCTTCTTATAGACTATAATATATATATATTTTCTATTTATTTGAATAATTACTATGAAAACATAAAAAAAATCGGAAAGTGGTGGGAACATTTTTCCCCTGGTCGGTATGGGGTATAATTTCTTGGAAAGCTATGTGTGTTTCATGGAAAAGAATACTTCTCAGTTCTCAGGTTCTGGATTCTATATTTTTCTAAGTGTTACTTCTAATAGTCCACCCTTAAATTATTCTGTGATAATAATAATCGTATTGTAATGTTGTTATATGATACAATTAATTATCGAATTTAATTATGAACAATATTAAAATATACAAAATTAAGTCTTAGCCCATTATTAAAGATGTTTATAATACCGCGTTTTCATGGGCCGTTTAACAAGCGTAAGTGCAGCTTTGTGTTTCTTCAGCTAAGAATAGACTTAAAGTAGGGACTAAACGCCATTTCTACAAATCATGTAAGTTATCAAAATTCAAGATGTGTCTGTATCTACTTGTGAAGTAGATACAGCTAAGGAATAGAAGAAGAAGCTTAAGCCAACATTTTAAACCTTGACTTAAAAAAAAACAATATGAATAATATTATGAATTTTTTTCAACTTCCCATTTTATCCCTAATAGCATTACAGAGAGATATAGTTTAAAGACACTATGTTTGTTCGGGAATTCGAGACACGAGACATGCGTGTTGATTTAAAGAACTCAACGCCACCCTTTGTCAGAGGAATGAAATATAAATAATGACTTACCCTAACTACCGTTACCAAATGGTGCTAGAGAAATTATAAGAATCTCAAGCATCTATTTCACGCCATCTTAGTTCACTGTTTTTGTATACAGACAAAAACAGTGATCGATTCATTCGCTAGTTGGCCAGGACTCTAGGGAAGGAGCAGCATTATCATAAAAAAACATAACATAACAAGGTTCACGTTGAACACACGTACTTGGTCATGTAGAACATTATATGCAACCATTGATTTATCCAGGCATTACCTGTCCATTTACCTGTCACTTAGTTTGGTATGTTGTTTCCTCAAAACCGAAGCCAATTGGGTTTATAATCGACAAAATAAAATACAATTTTAATTCTAAGCCCTCTATATAAAAGGGTTATTGTCGATTGGATTTGAAAGTATTAAATTCAGCGTGGGTCGCATTAAGCAACCTTCTATAGGTATAGCTGAGCGGCTTACATAAGGCGATAACGCCATTTTATAATTCCGCTCGAACACGACTCTTGCGCAGAAATAATGCCAGCAAATTGTAGTATAAGGTCTGTGATTCATAAATGAAATCCTTAAGCAACGTCGGACGTAACAAATGGTGAAGCATTTATCTTGCATTGTTCCTATTGCGTCAGTAGTAGGGAAATGAGGCGAATACTAAGCCATCACTTCCGAGTACGGTTTTGGCAAGCTGTAAGAGAAATTTTATTTATATTTTATATTATATCTACCGTTAGTGAACGGCTACAAATAATTCATGTGAGTGAGATAGATAGTAAATAAACTAAACTATGTCATATTCTATATTATTATTATTTTTAAATGCTATTATTCTATTGCTATTAGTCTTTCTTTTGAAGTCTAATTATGAAAGTAAAAGGAATACTCATTGCATATAAAACTTTAAACTTTATGCATATTAAAAATGTCAGCTAAACATGATGTTTAAAATAAAAACCAAATATAATGCTTGACAACGTCAGATAAACAATGTCGAATTCTCCGCAGCTAAGTATGTAGTGTAAAATATAAAGGAAGCTATCATATTTCCTTAATTTAGCGTGCGATCTATCAAAGTTGGCGTTGTTTGATTTCCACTCGTGGTAATGATGAATCGGAAATGTCTACAAATTAGGCTTTATTTACATTAAGTATTGATTACAAAAGTTAGTCCAAAATTACCCTTTTTCAAAAAGAATAGAAGTTTTATGTTTTAGCGCCTATATATGTCTGTACCGTTGTTCCTTGATATTTTAAAAAAATATTGAAATAATTGCAGCACTTTAAAAAGTTTGAGGAGTGCAGGTTTAAACTGCTTCATAAAACACGGGATAGCGCTGCCTCCTTTTAACTTTTTTTTGTATAATTTTAATAAGACGGTACAATAATATGACAAATAGTATTCTGACAAAAATAGTGATGTTACATTGTTCTTTATTTTAAAATTGTTTCTAACTTGTAAAGTGAAGTGGCACTTTGCAAAGCCGAAAATAGTCCACGAAAACAAAATTAAATAATTAATTGAGTAAGATTTTATACTTTTGTTATATACTTTATTTTTGACCAAAAGAAATTTAAATAATTGCGTTGGTGAAGTGAGCGAGAGCGAATTTATTCAGCACAATGTCGATTAAATTGCTAACTATAGATAAAATAGACATTAACGAAACTTAACTTCTACAATTTAATCGTTTCAATGAGATCTACGTTTAAAGAAAAGTCCATTATAAATTACGTAAGTAATTGTAGTAATTTTTTTTAACCAATTAATTGAATGTCTTATACACGTCATCTTGAGATATTTTTCGTAGGTATTATTAACAGACCTATGTACAACGACCGACGTATGAATGTAGCATATGAGTGTATTTCAGAAAAAATGACCCTAGCAAAATTAGACTGTCCCACAACTTTAAGCACTGTTATTTCTAATTTATTATACGGACCATGTGGAAATAAGATTTTATATGGTTAAAGTAAATGTTTTAATGTTGACTTAAATTAAAAAGTACCATAAAAAGCGGATAACTATTTTTATATTTAAAAGAAAGCAAAATATGAGGTAAAGATTTCGACTGTCCCACGGTGCTCTTGCCGATTTCAAATACGTCCTACTTTTAATATATTAGACTTTAAATATGTTTAAGTGTTTCAATATATTCACAGGTATTTTTTTAAGTGTTTTTTCAACTCTTATGTGATGAATTTACAGTAATTTTAAATAATATCAATATTTTAATCTTGTCCTACGAAAACTGTAGTACCGGAAAATCCAGAGTAGTCACGGTGAGTTTGATAACTTACACAAGTAAAATCTACTAATTTGTATTGTTTTTGTCTTCCTGTCACCACTATAATTGTATTTGTAAAATTGCCATTATTATATTAAAGTTAGTTTCGACAAAAACTGTGACGGAAGTTTCTGTATCTTCGGGGTACAGAAAAAGTATTCCGAGTAGTGACGATGTTTTAAATACAAATTAATTTGTTTTCTTTTATTTATCACGTAGTAATTCAACAAAAATCTAACCTATATTACATTACTACAGCTAAAAACAAGACAATTTAATTAAATGCTAGATATTTTTAACTTGAAAAGTTTTTTGGGATGAAAACGTCACTTCCTGTGCGTTACGTGACATATTACCGGAACAAAACTGTGACTATTAGGAATTGTAAAGCTTAGTGCACAAGGAATGTTTAAAAATTTTAATTTATAACTCATGTGTAACACTTGGAAATTACGGAGAGATCAAAAGTATCATTTGTATAATTTAAAATTAATTCGCGCAGCCATAGGGAATGTCAAGGTTTATGGGTAAATATTCATTTATTAATCAGAGATCCTCCAGATAACCAGTAAGAGCTGGCTATTTATATATATGCTCTGCATAATTTTAGAAAGCAAAGCCGTGATAGTGATTGAGCCTGCAGTTATTTGGATCTGACTCATCGCCTTCCTTCGGGAATGAGTGCATTACATCGATCTTCCACGTGTCTGGGATTACATCAACTGAGTAAAGATGCCGAAACAAATAAAAAAGCGTTGGAGCCTGACATTACGTAATGTGAAATATTGTGAGAAAAATCCAATACTTAAATCTGGTTGTAAATACCGAAATTTGCAATAATCTGGTTGAATCTGCCCACAAATTTTTAAATTTCTGGCAATGCAATTTCCACTTCACTTCCGATGGTGAAGTTGACATACCACCAAGTTAAGAGTAGTCTGAAATGTGGTTAAGCAGCGAAAGCAGATGGAGTTACTGCAGAGATGGTCAAATATTCACGGCGAAATATTACGTGACTTGGATTTGTAATTGTATCTGTGCAATTTATGCTGGAAATCAGATTGAGGATGCCAGACGAATGGCGAGGCACAGTTAACGTGCAAGCTATAGGGCATAATACGCACCATCATTTCATTAGCTTGCCAAAATATTGAGAAGAAGAATGCAAGAAAGAGCCGATAGGCTGTAGTGGGATGTCTAATTAAACTTTAGAATTGAAAGAGTATATTAATTCAAGAAAGACCCAATGTTGGCAGTAACGTAAACAGTTTTTTGTGGTTTCGTGTACTTAATAATGCAATTTCCTGGATTGTAAGAATTAAATTATGCGAAATACTATCCCGGTACAAGGTGAGTGGCCTCCAAGCTATGAAGTCTCTTAAGGGAATCACTCAGCCTGTATGGATCTGCATGTCACCTTGGTTTGACATCAAATCGAGAGTTAAACAAGGCTGCGCTATGTCATGTTGGTTGTTCTATCTGTATTTGGATAGGTCTCTCCAAGGCGTATAAACAGTGTCATGAGAGATAAAGCCTTAGCTGCGTTGATGATGACGAAACGTCAGCATAGCTCCACACATTGCAGTTCTGATATCGATTATGTATACGGTTCTAAAACGTGGATATTACAGAAGAAGAATAAAAGAAAGCTAAATGCTGTAGAGATGTGATCTTTTGGTTCGACATGCCTGTCGTGTCGAACCGTTTTGTTGACAGAATCTGCATATCAAACAAAGTAGTATATTACCGTGTCCAAACCGAGCACGTCGAGAGAACGAGTGATGACAGAATGGCAAAAAAATTAAGAAAGGAAGAGCAGCAGTTGGTAAGACAGGCAGGCGAAAACCTCGATTGACCTACGAAAATACAGCATCGATGATACTGGAAAAATTTCACGTAAAAAGCACGAGGACCCCCTGGAGAGCATATGTAAAGAGGGTGATGTCAGTGGACAAGGTAAAAGATGTAAAAAAAAAATATGCTTTATTTTATTTTCAAACTGACAGTGTGGATATTGCTTAAAGTTTCCTTTTAATCACGAAGGTTTCAAATTAGTCACTGTCCTACATAAAGAACTGCACAAAATTTAGTTTTTTAATATCTATTTAGCGTTTTATAGTATTTATTTTATGATTATTAATATTTTGTTATTGTCAAGAATTGCTCACGTTGAATGTTTTTTTGATTTTGTAATACGTTTAATCAGCAATGAATACTTTTCTACTGTGAATTGTCCAAGAAGTGACTAACAAGAATTTATTTCGCTAATTATTTCGTAATGTGATAAAATTAAGCTACTTTTTTATTATTTTGGGAAAGAATATAAACATATCTGTTAGATAATAGGAGATGATTTGGTTTTAATACCTGTTGTTGTTAGTTCTGGTAGATCATAGTCTGTGACGTAAAGGAATACTTTTCGCCATATGTTGAAAGAAAACTTGAATATTTTTTAAATTTATGGTATAATTTCAATTTCAATAGTATATTTAGGTAGTTAATAATATACTCTTTAATATCAGAATAAATATAAGCAATTTTATGATATGCCAAAATAATATTTCTTATTCGTCACAGGGTCATTTTTTCTGAAATACACAGATATATAGAATAATTAGTTCCCATTGTGGTAATATGTTTAATTATATTATAGTAATTATATCTATATGTTTTTATTCAAAGCCTTATGAATTATAACGTTTTTTACCCATATTTAAACTAAAAATAACCAAAACATAATTGTTACTGAGAAAATGTCGAAATTTAAATAATAATAATAATGTTTTAATACTTAAAAATCGTCATTATATAACCGATTTTATTTTACAATATATTGAAAATTTGCAATATATTTGAATATTAGATAATATAAATGAGATTATTTACATGTGGTATTATTTCCTCGTATTGTATTTATATTACGTCTGAGAACATCTGCTTTAAATGCCAACAGTAGTTTTCTTCTTGCAAATCAAATACAGTTTTGTGGTGATTGGTGCCTTCCTTTGTTTCCTTTTAGTTTGTTCACCTTATCTTAACTGAACACGATTGTAATAGGATTAAATCTCAGGCAGAGGAATGTTAATATATATTCAAATAAAGCTCTACCATTACTAATCGACAGTCACTCAGATCAATTTTTATATCTATTTAAATAAAAATCTACCGTTACTACTATACGTTATATTCTTTGAGAAGTGTAATACTCCTTGCACTAACAGAGGATTACTGGAAATGCTTAAAGACAATTGAAAAAAAAAGTTTTTTTCACCTTACGGCTTAATATAGAAAAATAGTTTAGTATAGTTTATATATTTACGCGTTCCCTCGGCCTAGTGAAATAGAATGCAGCGCTTGATTTACTACTTATAAATAGATAAATTGGTGAAAATTGTAGGATATAGTGTCTTGTCACTTCTTCCTATATAACTGAAAATATTTGGGTGATACTCTAATTTAAAAACTAAGTAACTTTTAAATGTTAATTCTATTCGGAAGTTGTTTTAACATTGGTTTTAAAATTTTAAACATAATTAAGACAATATTTTATCAGGCGAGTTAAAAACAAGAATTTAACATTGTAACACATTTCCACGGAGCGATTTACAATTTAAATGAAATCTCGCGTGCGGCTTGCGTAATTTACTACGAGTCTACTTTACTACGATTATGTAATGGTAATAAATAGCTGTAAATGGTAACCCTCGGCCAGCGGGCAGTATGGTCAACGTGACCAGACGTCCCGTTTTGAACGGGACTGTCCCGTTTTTCGCTAGTGTGTCCTGGTGTCCCGAAACATGCCAGTGGGACGTACAATAGGCTTATTTTTTGGGACTGGCATTTAAATGTCGTCTTTCGAAACAAGTTCGTATGCGATTATCGCAGTTCGCTATTTTGCAAAAAACGGAATTATTGATGTTGAGAAAAAACGGAAGAGCAATTAGACGCCGAGAAAAATTACTAAAAAAAAATGAAAGCCACACGAAAGCCATCCTAAAAAAACTAAAGCCACCCTACAATGTCCTGTTTTGAGCCGACCAAAAAATGGTCATGTTAAGTATAGTGGACATTTAAGTTATTACTTGACTAGTGTATGGTGTATGTGTGATGCAGATGTTGCGCGTAAGAAGCGTATCTAATTTACAGAGGTATAAAATTATTAGTTATATTGTAAGTAATAGTGCTGCTTTACTTTGTAAATCGGCACTGTACCGGAGATAAGCTTGACACTGGAAACTACAGACCTATCTTTGTATTTTTAAGTAAAGTGAAAATCAAATCAAATCAGCTGCACGCTTCATCCCGCACACAGCAGGGTAGGCAGAGGGAGCCCAGTCTTAAGACACTCAGTTCCCCACTTTCCGCCGAATTTTGGAGGCATTGCAAATAGAAATATAATTTAAATAAATATTTTATATCCGCTAGTGGGGATCGAACCCACAATCGTCACGTTACAGTCACATCCTTGTGCCCCTGGGCCACGACAGCCTCAATTAAATTCAATTTTCGTAAATAATAATAATTCACTACATAGTTAGTGAACAGTATGAACTTATGTGATATTGTACTGTTCGCAGATGGCCTCTTTACTATTTACAGTTGACAGAGAGAAACAAAATAAGCTATGATGATGTGATACCGCATTGTCACTTATTCTTCTTTGGTTTCACGTTAATTATCTCATGGTTAAAGCCTAAATCAATTAATATATTGAAATTACCTAAAGTCAAAAAAACATTTTTTTACCTTAAAAGCAAAGAGGAGTTAGTATTTTTAGGTATTACTATAGATTTGTGGAAACACTTGTAGATAACCTCTGCTCTGCCGCGTTTGCAATTTAAAAAGTAAGACATATGACTAACATCGATACTGCCCGATTGGCGATTAGTTTATTTTAGCTATTTTCGTAGCATTCTATCTTATACTAGAATGCTACTATGGGACAGTGCCGTAGATACAAATTTAATACTTATCCTTCAAAAAAGGATACGTGAGATCCATTTGTAATTTTAAAACTCGAGATTTTCGAAGATTCTCTGCAAGATGTTTTTAAGGGTCCAATATCCTTACAAGTCGATGGTAACTTTATGTTCATTCGACGAGTGCTTACAGAAATCTATTTAGAATAAACAATATTTTGATTTTGAAAATTCATAAAAATTTGAATAACTACAAGTATAACCGTGAGCATATTGTACGTTTATAACAAGTACTAAAAAGAGGAAAAAAAAAATCACCGTCATTGTCGTGCAGTTACGAAGTTTGAATTGCGTGCAATGGTAGTGGGTGCATATCTCAATATAATTTTTCTAGTAAAGCATTCTTTTTGAATGTGAAGTCGAAAAGTAAGTTAAAAATATGTGTTTTATTTTTATATATAAATGTATACCTACCTAAATAGGTATGAGTCTATAAATTACTGCACGATATTACGCTTATTATGGACACTAGCGGCTCGCCCACGGCTTCGCCCGCTTAAAATACATGATTACTGATTTAATAAGCACAGTCGATTGACAACTATAATGACTTCTAATATGATTTTTTTTACGACATTATCGTCAAAGAATGTTTGATTGTTTTAAATAAAAAAATACGACCATTGTTGATATTTGATATTTATAAAATATACATAAAGCTAATTATGTATTACACGTATATATTTTAGTAACTTTATGTTCTTTTTACCTATATAATATACGTCTCATCATAATTCTAAAACTCTGTTAAATGTGCTGATGTCAGTGAATAATTTAATTTAGGTTATAGGATTCATAATATTCTTTGTAAAATAACTGTATTAATTGAATATTAACTCCTGTACAGTTTTTAAATTAGTTACATATATTATATGAACGAACCAACCAAAATATCTTTGTATTTACTTGATATTTCTTTCAAGATCGTTCTTTATCTCTGTCTTGAATTAAAATAAATTAAAATTAGCTTCACGCTGTATCCCGCACATAGCAGGGTAGGCAGAGGGAACCTAGTGTTTGACACTCCGTTCCCCGCTTTCTGCCGAGTTCTGGAGGCATTGCGTGTTGACTGGCAGAACTCAACCCCGCGCTTAACGTCGACACCAGTCAGTTTTGCAGTCACACCTCGTGCCGCTGCGCCACGACTGGCCTTGTTTACTTTATTGTATAAAATATTGTATAATAGTGCTTCAAAAATATATATTTTTTATCAACAGTCATATAATCAAGACGTTTCGAATGTCATTCTTTAGCCAGGGTCATACCAGCGCGATTTCTATATAACATTCGCTGGCAAGCTAATGCCTTGAGTACATTCAAATGACGATAACTTTTTTTTTTAATGAACCGATTTTGATGAACCAAACTTTAGAACCTAAATTGAGTTAAAACAAAGCAATTGGTGAAATTTTCAAGTAAATCGGTTCAGTAGTTTCAGAGAAAAATGCGGACAACAATATGTCGACAGACAGACAGACAGACAGACAGACAGACAGACAGACAGACAAGAAATTCAAAAAAAATCTTTTTGCTTTCTATTAGTCTTTTTAAGTGTCCCTCTATCCATTTCTGTCAAAATTACTAAATGTACAGACAAAATATTTTTACTGTCTTATTATATATAGAGATTATTGCCCATTTTTAGCAAAAAACTAAATGTTGGTTTGCGTGATATGTATTAACACTCTACGTGAATTATAACCTGTTTTATTGAATATTTAATTAATTGAGTTATTAAATTATAATATTAATTACTTTCAATTTTGTATGTGTATTTATATTACTTGAGGATATTCGTGGCGCAGGGGCACTAGCGTGTGACTGTAAACGCGACAGGTTGTGAGTATCCACTCGAGGAAATGAAATATTTCCGCTCTGGTGTAGAGGCAAAGCGCGGCGTTGAGTTCCGTCAAATAACACGCAATGCCTCTAGAGCTAGGCGGAGAGTGTGGGAAGCGGAAGCGGAAAGTGTTTTAACACTAAGCTTCTTTCGCCTATTCTGCTATATGCGGGATATAGTGTGAAGCTGAGAGAGGGAGAGAGAGAGAGAATACATACTACTATACATAGTCCAGCTTAAAAACTATTCACCATCTCAAGTAAGGACACTAGCTAGAAATGTGAAGTCTAATGATATTTCAATTTAAAAAGCCTATCTTGACTTTGACGGACTTGGAAGCAGCTCGTTATTTTTAATCAGATCCAAAGGAGGATGCTCTCAAATGAGACGAGCATGAGACGCATTTAAAGGATGCCGATGAACGCTGACATTCTTCGTACTACTTATAAGGGATACTGGAAGTTATATGATGTTGATCTTATCTTGTTTTTTATATTTATATGGTACTCGCGTTATACAGCAATAGTATCGGTCACGTATGCTCTGGTTGTATTGATTTGAATTTGGTTAAAAAAAAATTATAGTGTCTCAGTAATGCTTCTATAATTAGAAAAAGATTAAAATAGTAGAAATTTTCTCAGTAGCATTTAAGCCCAGAACCTTTATTTATTTATTTATTTATTTTTTTTATTTTATTAAGTTTACCAACGGCTCATACATTATTACATTTCAAGTAAATCTAACTTAAAAACTAAAAACAATTAATGTACAGCCACTTAAAGGTAAACACTGCATGCAAAATAAAGTGGCTGTGAACAATCGTGAAACAGTAATTTATATAAACATAGATTTGCTAATATATAAAAACGGATTAAAATTATATAAAAATATACTATAAACCAATATAAACAATATTACCAGGAGCATTAATTATAACATAATTTACATACATTGTATTGCTTTCTTAAAAGCTGTTTTAGACATTTTAAAGATGTCAATATCCGTGGATACACTACATTTCATATTATAAAGTGAGGTAAGCCTTGCAATAGGAGAGTTTGATCCCAATTTTGTTCTCCGTCGCGGTTGTGCAAACAAACGGATTGGTTTCCGAGGTATTTTACGGGGTATAGTAAAAGAGAGTTTTGAGAGAAGATGCGGACAATATATGTGATAATTTACCAATTTATATAAGAAAACCAGGTCAATAGCGTCTCTCCGAGTGTTAAGATCGGATATTTTAAAGTAATCTAATGACTCTGTATAAGAGTACCTATCACGATTAACTCCATTAAAAGAATACGCGAGATGTCTAACAAATCTCTTTTGCACTCGTTCAATACGCAGCATATGTGTTGCAAAATGAGGACGCCAAACAACGCTCCCATACTCTAACATTGATCTTACAAGACAGTTGTATAAAATTATTTTAGTTGTGGGCTTTTTAAGCAATCTAGAAAATCTAATTACAAACCCTAACATTCTTGAAGCTTTCTTTATCAATGAATCCATATGAGGTACAAAAGTTAACCTGTTATCAATTGTGATTCCTAAGTCTTTTATGGTCTGTGTCTCACTGATTTGCGCATTCTTAATGAAGTAAACTGACGGTATAAAATTATTCTTTCTTGTAAATTTTATATGGAAGCATTTTGATACATTCAGCTCCATACCATTATTGTGACACCAACTAACCAGAGCATGTATGTCTTTTTGAAAATTTTCTACGTCCTCCCAAGTTTCAATAATTTTATATAACTTTAAATCGTCTGCAAATAACAATGGAGTGGAACAATCAAAGCAAATTTATTTACAGTTAGGCACAAAATATAATATTACATGCAAAGAAAATGCAAAAAAAATAAAAGATTCTTTAGTAATTAATTATACTTATACGAAAAATCATATATTCAAATAATTTCTAAGTTCATATTAATAAATCATTTTCATTTGAATAAGTTTTGTAATTAATTTAACCTTACAGCAGGAAGCACACGGGTAATTTATTATATAAACTCGAAGTGAGCTTTAGCGACAAGACGCATCTACAAGTGATGTGAACAAGCAGGCACTTGTCCCTGTAACGAGGCATAAAAGGAACATGGGAACATACAATCAATTGACTTGATCAGCGACACCGTATATGAAATCTTGATATTTAGATGCCTTTATAAAATAGAAATGTAGTTATTTTTTGTCTCTCCTAATCAATGTTCTTTCGTTCTTTAACTGTTATTTTTTTCTTAGTTTCATATAGTGCATGTACTACAAAACTATGTAAGTAATTAATGGAAAGCAAATTATTGCTGAGGTAGGTCAGTGATTCTTTTTAAACTCCTAAATAAATTAACTCCTTTATGAATGTAAAAAACGTACCTATGCACATAAAAATTATTATGGCAGATGCCTAAGTTCTTAGCGAAAAGACGCAGGTAGGATTTTTTTATTGAACTTCAATTATTTTTTATTGAACTTCAAAAAAAGAGGCACAAGACTGTGACAATAAACGCAAAAGATTGTGGGTTCGATTTACGCTCGAGGAGATGAAGTATTTAACATTTTGGTTTCTTCACTCTGGACTCGAAGCAAAGGGCGCAAACGAGACACGCTGTATCTCAGGTGATTTTGAACATATTCTCTATAATTAATTCATTTCCAAAACAACAAAAACACGCA
Organism: Heliconius himera; assembly: GCA_021202915.1. Classification (NCBI taxonomy): domain Eukaryota; kingdom Metazoa; phylum Arthropoda; class Insecta; order Lepidoptera; family Nymphalidae; genus Heliconius; species Heliconius himera. The sequence continues at coordinate 347,620 of JAJHJA010000353.1, forward strand.
CACACACACACACACACACACACACACACACAAATAACGACATGAATTAAGATACAACGCACAAATTGTTGTTTAATGTTTTTATACAATGTTGGTATAGTGCGTGCTTAATACAGATCAGTTTTTATAGATCTTACAGGGTCGATCAACCTGGTTTAACGGTAACTCCGCATAGACAATGTTGCGTCACCACTCACCGTCACCACTCACCGCCACCGTACAACGCCGGCGGTGTGGCGACGCCTTTACCTCCTATAACGGTTGTATTCGAAGTCAGATACCGCGCTTATTGATTACGAGATTTGACTAACGGTATTTGAATTATTGCAGGTCTATTGTCTTACAAATTGTGGGCTTCGTAGACAATGGATGTGGCAAAGGTGTAATTCACACTGTTTTTTTTAAAGTAAGCGCGAGTTGTTGTATAGTAAAGTAGTATGCTGTTTGTATACAGTGTGTAACTATCAACGTGATGGTTGTGAGTTCGATTCTCACTCGAGGAATTAATTATCTTCATTTCCTTGATCCGGTAATAAGATGAAGCGCAGCATTGAATTGCGCTACTGTACCGTACGCAATATTTCGAAGATAGGGCGGAAAGTGGGGGACGGAGTGTCTTAACACTAGGTTCTTTGTGCTTTCTCAGTTTATGGGGCGTGAAGCAAAAAAAAATTACCATATCTAATCAGATCTCAAGTATACATACATTTGTACTCCAGAACAGAAATAACACAGATATCTCCAGATTAAAATAGAATATACGACTGATGATATTTTATTATTAACCGTCGTTTTTATATATTCGCCATTGTTTCACTAATTGCTATATAAGTAAATATTAACTTACACAAATAATAACATTACAAGAAATTCATAAAAAAAATCTTAAAAAAAAACCAAGTCATATTTATGTTAATGAATGTAACATGTAAATACTTTTTTTTCTGAGGTAAAAATGATGGAACAAGTTTTTTGACTTTGTAAATAATTAAAATCAACATTTCATCAACGATGATAAAGAGTGTTGACATTTTTAAAGGAAAGGCACAAATACGTATACAGTTAGATGTTTTATTTTTTGGAGGTTTTGTCTTTTTTGAATTATCAACCAAAAACCATCTTCACGATTTTTTTCACTTAGTATAGGCAGAGGGAACCTAGTGTTAAGACCTGTTGTGTGTGCATTTACTTTTCGGCCTTTTTAAGACTGCTTGCTGAGTTGAGGCGGAACTCAACGCTACGCTTCGTTTACCAGAGCAGGGAAATGTAAATATTTTTTTTATATAATCATCCCCCGATGTGAAGACCGGTCTATGTCTATGAGTAACTATTACATATTTATATATTTGTTTCATTCTTCGGCTTACGGCACTTTTAGGTATACAAGAGAGCGAGCACATCGATATCTTCACTAAAATTATAAAGACAACAGATTAGATTTTTTATTTCTTTGTTTATATTGAATATGCTCTGAAACTAATAGATCAATTTGGAAACTCCTTTTACAATTAGACTATTAACGTATGTGTGTGTGTGTGTGTGATTTTTTTGTGTAAGAAAACAAAAAAGGAATCTTTATATCGCGTACGCTGTGGAAATTATTTACAATAGAGTAAAGTAATGTACTACAGTATTATAGAGGAAATATCTACAAAACAGTTCTTGATACCATATATCTAACTGTAAGAGTTATGCTACAATGAATAACTTTCTGCAAGCATATATAATTTATTAAAGCAGGAACATAATTCTTTGTACTTATTAAACAAATAATTTACAAGTATAAGCGGGCGAAGCCGCGAGCTGGTCGCTAGTAAGTAATACAAAAACATTGTACCTTCAAATTTTGCGTTTATTTAAGCTTGCTTTAACTAGTTTTGTTGTCAGCATGAATCTTATTATAAAAAATAAAATTAAAATTTGTTTGATGACAATATTAAATTTTATTTACGACTTATCGTTGGTAATTTGGTATATGGGTGTCGGTATTAAATAAAAAATATATCAATAATAATATGCTGACTCCACAAAAGTCAAATAATAAAAAATATAAATGCTACACAGAATAGAATCCAAGTTCCAATCGAAAGCTTTAAGTTAAAGCCAGACTGTCAGTGTAAACCGCGTCGCGACACCAGCCGCTCGTACGCACTTTGCCGTGAACGTTGTACGCACATGTGTTGCTGTATTGTTTTAGTGAATGTGATTGGTTTTGATTTATATCTATTTAATTTATACGGAAAATTGTTAATTCAAATAAAACAAATATTTTGAGGGTAAAATATAACAAATTTATACATTTAAATAAAATTAATGAACTTGAAATTCACTCAAAAAATATACATATAAAATTATCATTTTAATATATATATATATATATATATATATATATATATATATATATATATATATATATATATATATATATATATATATATTAAATATATATATATATATATATATATATATATATATATATATATAATCTATAGAAATAAAAATATCGATTCAACCGATTTTTCAATCGTTTTTGATAAATATTATTGTAATAGCCACTCTAAAGCTCAAAGCTCCATAGATTAATTTACTCTTACGCACATATTCAAAACGTTGGACGCACGTGCGTGTATTTCTATATTGAGTATTTATGCAAAGGACTATTTATAATTCTATTGTATGTTTTTTTTCACATTTTTCCATACTTAGGAAAAAAAAGACTTATTTAGAAAACGTATAAAAATTTGAACATAGCGGAAGCCAGAAGGCGTGGGTTCGACTCCCGCTACGTTCAAATTTTTATACGTTTTCTAAATAAGTATCTATTGTATGTTACAAATTATAAATATTATTTAAGATTTCTATGTAATTTTAAAGATGTATCCATCTTAAGATTATTTTTGAAGTTTTTGGGGTTTTTTTAAAACAAGGATTTAAAATAACATTTACGAGATATGTTTTAAAGAAAATGTATTTATTACTTTCAATGTGAACTCCAAAAGGTCTTGAACACGTTTTTATTTCGCTTTAATTTAAAAATATTAAATTAAATTTAGTAGCTAATAATTAAATTATAATCTAGATCGATCAAATTAAATTATAATTAACGTATTGTGAAGATCGTCGTAAGTTAAAAACAATTGAATATGTAGATTCTTGTAATTTGTTCTAAGGGAGAGATAGAGATATTTTAAGAAGAAAAAAATGTGAATTTTCAATTCCCATCGGGATTAACACTTAAAAGAATAGCTAAACTATTGTACCATGATTTTAACAAATATTAAAATAAATGCAAATGCAAACAACACTAATATTTTTAGAAATTTTGATCTTTTAAAAGTGAAACGAGACACGCAAACTTATCACTTCTTTATTTCCAATGACAAACAAAACTGATTTAAAGTAAGAACTTATGAAATAAAAGATTTTTGTTTCTTTTTGTTTATCTTCTTTTATATCGTAAGTGTTATCTGTAGTTTAGACATCTTTGCTTGTGTTTCGTAATAATGTAACTCGCTAATATCAAAAGTAAAGGACAACTGTTGGTTATTTAACTTTTTCTTCATTCGTCTTTATTATACAACGCATGCTTGCATTGCCATTCTATTACTATCTATTTAATCTATATAATATAAAAAAACATGTGAATTGTGTCAATTTGGAATTTTTTTTTAATCAATTTAAAATGTAGAGCTTAAGTGACTTGTTAGTTAAACGTGATATGTACAATGTAACTTGTATTTCGACTTCGACCTCGACCTCCATTCGAAAATGATGACAGTCTACTTTTATTAAGATGTAGACCTGTACTAAAAAAAAAATTATGAGACAGTATCTGCGTCTTTTCGTTTGTTCAAATATATTACTTCTTTCTATACAGATATAATAAAGACGATGTGTTTGTTAGGTTGAATGTGCTAATCTCAGACAATACATACTGGCTTAAATTTAAAACAATATATTTACTGTTAGTCGATAAATGATCGAAAAATTGGGGTACTTAGAATATAATGTTAGTTAGGTTCCCTCTGCCTACCCTGCTGTGTGCGGGATACAGCGTGAAGCTAATTTAATTTAATTTAATTTTAGAATATAATGTGCGTAGAATAACTTAAAATATTATAAACATTTTTTTTCCATATTACGTTTATTAGAAGCTGTCGTGGCGCAGGCGCACAAGAGCGTAACTATAATGCGGCGGTTTTGGGTTCAATCCCCACTTGGAAGAATGAATTATTAGTTATTTATTTACGTTTCTTCTGGCACCAAGGTAAAAGCTCAACGTTGTGTTTCGCTACTCAACACGCAATGCCTCGAAAAAATCGGCGGAAAGTGGGGAAGGAAGTGTCTTAACAATGTTCTCTCCTACCCTCTACCTACACTGCTACATGCGCGATACAGCGTGAAGCTGTTTTTTTTATTTTAAAACGCGGGCGAAGCTACAGGAAAAAGCTATCATGATTTATACGTACGAATATATCTAAAGATGAATTACAATTATTGAATGATTTCAAATCGAATATCCACTTTGGCCATAATAATATTTGATTGCTAATTTAGAGTTAATGCTCACTGTTTTTTTTTCATTATGATTCTGAGAGCACAATTTGATTTTTGTTTTTTGTATTATTAGAATCATAAACATGATAATAATCGTAACATAATGTTGTCTCAATTTAAAAAACAAAATATGTAAATAACATGTTTGTAGGTTACTTGTACACTATTGGTATTATATGTATAAAATGCAAAGTAGAATGCATATTTATTGTATAATAGGCTTTATATAATAAATAATAAACTCTTGAACTCATTGGGCCGGTTTCGATGAAGGAATTAATGAATATATTATAATATTTTTTGGTGCTGTACTGCTGTGAATGATATGGAAAAATTCTCTTTAAACATTGATTTATAAATTTTTTTAATGAAATAGTAGTAGTAGTATCTTAAACTTATAAGTATTTGATAAGTACCTATATTAAATTAGTATACAAACTCTTTATATTATTATTTACATAAAATCTATACATTAAAGTACATACGTCGATTTATACAATAAAATTTCCATGTAAGAACCTACTACGTAAAATGAATATAGTAATAAGCTCGAATATTTTTCCATAATGTTTTATAATATTCCCAAGCAATTGCAATAATTGAACAATTAAAAGTATTGCGAGAATTATTGTAATTTTTTTATATAAACTTATTTTACATCTGTGTTTAATATAAACAAAAAATAGGAACCTACTTAAACAAGTTTCATAAGAAAAGTTGAAAATATTATAATTATTGCCATTTTTTTACTATTTACTGTCAAGACACTACGTTCTTTACTATTGCGGAATTCAACGGTGCATTTTTCTTACCAGAACTAGAAAAATAAAAATAATCCATTACTCTGAGTGGAGATCAAACCCATAACCGTCGCAGCGCGTCGCATTGTGCAATATATAATATGTACTAGAATACAAAATGACGTAGATTTTTTTTTAAATATTCTTTATCAATACTTGCATAAGTAAGTCTCGTTAAAAAACAATTTGGTAGTTTAACAAAAATCTTTAGAAATCTTTTGTTAAAATAATTACTTTTAACAATACCGTTCATATGTATGCGTACATTTATAATAATGTCAGAGAGTTTGAGTTATTTTGCTATCATTATTGTATTAAATAGACTACATAGTGATTGCATGTAATTCAAGTAAAGTAAAAGCAACGGGTGACTGATTAGATGAAATCCATTTCGACACTATACTTGAGGCAGAATATCAAACGGTAACTGAACCGTTACCTTAAAATGTAAATTTTTCAGTTTCGACTTTATCTATTGAAATAGAATAAATGACTTTTATTAGTTTTTATCTGTTGCATTAAATTACAATAATACATTTTTATTAGTTGATCTTTACCTGTCAATGAAATTATCAGAATAGAGCGGGGAAGCATTCGAGGCGGAACACTTTGTGATCTAAGAGCTATTTGAAAGTGAATCACGGAAATGGTGATGTGTAAAATGAAATAAATAGTTTATAATGTGTGATATAAAAACGTTTTAAAATTGGACATAGTGAATGACACTAAAAAAAATTATAACTGGCTGAATGCATTTTATCATGTGATTATCTGTTAAAAACGAACTTTTTCCAAAATGGCGGTGTGGATGTTTTTGGCGGTATTATTTTGTGTGAGTCATGCGGCAGTTCTTCCTCCACCTTGGGCAGACATACGAAGAAATCCATGTGCTGCTCATCCAAGAGGATGGCTGATGCTGTACTGGCCTTCAGACGGAAAATGTTATACAATATACAAGGTTAGTTAAGTATTTTCTTTTGTAGTTGTTAATTTTTACGCACCATTGAAAATCAGTGAATGGCAACATAAACTTTTTTATTATACGGTAATTAAAATGTTACTGTAGCAATAACAGTAATAATTTTCAATTGTATAAAGTATGAAATAGGTAGTAGGCGTTAAATTATTCATATTAGGTAAATTATATTGATTTTAAAATATTTATTTTCAATAATAATTAAACTAAAAAGATTTTAAAATACATTATTGTTATTACAATATAAGTCTTAAGATAATAATAGTACATTATTCTTTTTGTCTATAGGCATAGGCTTCGGTTGCGTAGTTCGTGAAAGGCCGTGACCGATTCATAGTAATGCCTATGACCTACTGCACTAAGTTTCTTTCAAAATACTTAGGCTGTAATTGTTATTCGCAAATAATGTCTATAGTCGCCTTCTCTTTTAAAATCCTCTCTTTTTGTTTGGTTGAAAAAATAATATAGATGTGTTGTAAATAAAAAGTAAAAAAGCACAAGAATTGCAAATGATGATGAATTTCTTGTTTATCTAAATCGATATAAGATAGCAATAAAATAAGGTTTTAGTTTAGAGTGGCATCATGCATATTAGGGGATATATACTAATGATTTTCACACGAAAGTCTTGAAATTCTCTATTAATACAATATAGCGATAAAGCTGCCTTTATATTATTTTGTAGGTAGGTTCTACCGATCTTATATTTTCTTTTTTCGTGCACAATAAGCAGTATTTTACTTTTACTAACATTCTGAGAATATAATAATTATTTAATAATATAATAAACTATTTTGTTTATTTCTTATTTTATTGCATTTAGGCGTGCCAGTGGAGCACAATAAGCTATCTTAATATTATATGATAAACATCTCAATGTCGTTAAATGTACTTTCTTGATAACAGATGATACAAGAAGCGTAATGTGCTGATGTAGAATGTTGATACGCGAAAAAATTGTTTGATATAGTTATTTGGAACTTCGTATCTCTCGCCTTGCGGAGAGCTTAGTGCAACATCACTCTTTCCTCCTTCACTTTTCACTCGAAAGCAATTGCTTGTTACAATGGGGGCTAGATATTTAAAAATAATATAGTTTTTAAAAGAATGCTATTAACAAATAACAACTATTCAAAATTTATGGTGCAAATAGTCTCATCTTTGAACACTTAATTTTTAAACGATTTTTTTTGTTTTTTATGAGGCCGTCGTCCTAAAATCGGCGGAAAGTGGAGTGTCTTAACACTAGGTTCCCTCTGCCTACCCTGCTGTGTGCGGGACACAGTGTGAAGCTGAATTTTAATTATTTTACTTATTTTTCTTTATTATTATAACATTTTAAATTTTAATTAAACATATTATTAAGTATACAGCAATGCTTGCGCTGAGAAAGCATATCGTGCAGCATATATAGTAAATCTAACTAGCGGTAACGTGCATCGCGAGCTGCACGCACATTATCCATGTTTATAATATAATTAAGATGAAATATGTAAACATGAGGTACAGTTACGCAGTTATTACGCTGTTACGTAATTTTGTGCTTCATGCATTTCTGGATTGTCACCTGGAATGGCATTTCACTAAACTTTATTTATAACTATACTCTATAGTATATTAAATCCATGTTTATTATATTTGTTACGGATGCTGATCTGTCCGCACAGCAGGGTAAGCAGACCTGACAAGTTATTATTAAGACACTTCCGTTCTCCATTTTGAGCTGAATTCTTGGGGTATCGAGTGTTGAGTGGCGAAACTTAACGACGGGCTTTGCATCGTTATCAGAGACAGGAAATGACAATATTTAATATTTTGTTTTCCCCGAATGGAAATAGATCCTACAGCCGATGCCTTTACGATAGTAATCTTGTGCCCCTGCGTTATGACAACCCCCAGACTTCTTAACACTACGTCGAAAATGATATCAATGTTGATATTAAATAACTGTGTAATTTTGAGTTTTATTAAACTCATACAAACAAAAATTGTGTAAAAATGGAGCAGCTAGCTGTACATTTGAGAATCTACGCGACATTTGTACATTAAGTCACTAAATAGAAGTTATTTTCATTTTTAATAATAACAGTAACAACTTAAACTTTAAAAAGCTTAGATACGACTTTAAAAGACTTATGAACAATTACATGAAATATTTTAATTATAAACTAAAAATACAATAAAGATAAAAAAAACGACGTAGCTGTATTAAACATACTTTTTATATTATATTATAGAGGTATTCCCTTATTAAATATTGATAAACAATCTAAATATTAATAACTGTACAATAGTGCCGTTAGCTGGCAACGTCACATAATATGTAAAGATCAAATTCAGGTTCAAGGGTCGTATTACGCAAGTCATCCTCGATCGTGGCTGTAGATAGAAGTGAGTGTCTACCGCCTACTAGGAAGTATCTTGCATAAACGTTGCAAGATTTAACCGACATTGTTGCTTAAATAATGATATTGCTATCTATGCATATCTTATGTTGGTTTTCTTCTATGAGCTAAATAGTGAAGCCGGTTGTGGCGCAGAGGCACAAAGTGTGACTGTAAAATCGACTGGTTGTGGGTTCGATCCCCATTCGAGGAACTGAAATATTTATTTACAATTATATTTTCATATCTTCGCTCTGGTGTCGAGGGAAAGCGCGGCGTTGAGTTCCGCCACTGAGCACGCAATGCCTCCAGAATTCGGCGGAAAGTGGGGAAAGCTAAATAGTTATTTAGGTTCCTTATTTTTTTTAGTCTGAGTAAATCTCCAACAATGTGGTTATGATATTGGGCGTATGTATATTTTGAATAAGACGTTCAGTAACGTTATATTGTGTACAAATATGTGTACAAATAAAATTTTAATATATCTTTAAAATTTCATAGTGTGAAACACTAAAAACGAATTGCTAGCGGTGAAATAGTAACATGTAAAACCGTGTTTCTCAAAATGTAAACAATTTTTTGTTCTCACGTACGGAAGCCAGTTTTATGTATTCTCATCTAGAAGATGTATGTCAACTATAACAGTGAATACATTTAGACTTAAACTTTACATGAGTCAAGGTATTTTAGGAAAGGACAATCATTGTGCCAGCGTAGTTTCTCAATATTGTGTAAATGGATAAGCTATAAAACAAATACGAAAGGTTTTGCTGATATATAATTATGAAGAAATTTTGCTGATATAGAAATATGTCGTTTCGTATTTATTAATAAGTTTATTGTAATTTAATCATTTATCATCATATTTATGTCATAATCCAAGTCCATTTACCAAATGTTAAATAGTGTTCTACATATATCTGAAAAATAAATAAAAAAATACTAATAATGTAATCATTACATTGTGAAAGTATATTTTTATATGTCTTACTTGATGTCGCAAATATGTATGTCTGACCGAGATTTAAATGGGACATGTATGGTAGCATAGATAATTTAAATATTGGAACGTTTAATAATTTAAACAAACTACACTGTTTAGCGATTTTTTATGGATAACACAAAGTTTTTAATTTTTGTACATTTCAATTTAAAGTTCACGAAATTCATGCAAAAGTTGTTGGAAAGAATCTTGAATTATGTAAAGTACGTAGCGTAGGATTTTTTTATGCTTATATATTATAATCTAATTACGTACTAATTCGGGACACGTAGAGCCAGTGACCGTAAAATATTTTAATCGCCGCGTGCATCGCTAGACATAAGATTAAATCAGTTGTCAAAATAATTATGTACGCCATTTTTTCCTTTACCACAGGGAAATAGTGAGTAATATCGCGTGACATTTCGTGAGCGCCTTCGCAAGTTACGCCTCGGATGGGACGTGATTTCCGGAATGTTATACAGAAGTTGGTTTAATATGATTACACAAATTCGTAAAATATATTAATCAGTTCCTTATACGTAGAGTTGTGTTTCAAAATGCGTTGCTAAGTAGACTTATTCAGTTTTTGTTCCACTTTATATGTACGAGTTACGAATTAGATATAGTAAAACTGTTTTGTAAGCTTTAAGAGCTTTGTACAGATTTAAATTGAATTTTTAATAGGATTATGTAGCTTAGTAAAATACTTAAATGATTTTTTATCTTTACTAAGAAAAAAGATATGGCCATTTATATCGTAAAAAACGCGTATTTTGACACTATAAACGCAATGAAAATTAATAGGGTCCTTCCTGTTAGCCTAGAATTATGAAATTTAGCAGTTAAATCCTAAAAAATTATAGATTTAAAAAGGGGGCAAAATTTGGTTTTAAAGCGGCTAGTTCAAGTGCGGTATTATTACATGAAAGGACTTTGGCTAATCTAAGCCAGAATTTCAGAAAGAGCTCGGTGGGCGAGCACGATTCGTCCTTGTCCGGTTTTTTTTATATTTCTGATAATATTAGATATTGCTTAAAAATATTGTCACAATATTTTTAATATTAAATAAATATTTATATTAAATTTAGACTATAAACCATTATTAAAAAATCACTTGTATGAAATTCAAAGATAAAAACATAGTAAAGAATCTAATCATATCTTAATTTATTTCAGAAAGGTCACCCATGTCCAGAATCTCAAGAGCTAAGTCCTGGGCGACTAGGAGGGCGAACGATAGCTGAGTGCAAGTGTCCACCGGGTTCTGCCCAACTACCGCACACTACAACATGCCATAAGCTGTTTGAGAAGGGCCCTTGCAGGAATGGCGAATATTTTGCACCAGTCGAAGAGTCCTTTAATATACGCGGGTAGGTAAGCATCTTACGGAGTAAAGGATCTATTGTGGAAATAAAATTGAGATCGTTGTGGCGCAGGAGCACAAGCGTGTGACTGTAACGCCACACGGTTGTGGCTTCGATTCCCAATCGGGTGAATGAATTATTATTTATTAATATTTTCATTTCTTATAATAAGTGCAACGTTGAGTACCGCCATGCAATACGCAACGACTCGAAAATTCAGCGGAATGTGCAGAATGGCGTGTCTTAATACTAGGTTCCCTCTGCCTACTCTGCTATAATCGGGATACAGCGTGAAATTGAAAAAAATATCTTTAGTTACCAATTTAGACTATAGACCAAAGGCCTTGGGTTCCGTTATATTAAATAAGTAAGAATGTATTAGTCCTTGTTTAGAAATGAAAGTGGAAAGGAACCTTAATTGAGAAAGGATCGATTTATATTAGTATTTATTATCACTTTCACTTAAAACAATGGCCTATGTTACAGGTTTATAGTTCATATATTGCATTTTAAAATAATATAAAAGTTATTAATAAAAATACTAGTAAAATAAAGATATTTATTTTTTTCAAATATTTCTTTGCTTCTCTATTTACTTTGAATTTGTCAAAAATAAACTTTACTTGTATGTAATATAAAATATATTTTTCTTAAATCATACATAGATACGATTTAAAAAAATATGTTCATATTTATCGAGATGACATACATAAAAAAAATTGAGCTTTTATAATTTTAAGCTTATTCCTTTTGTCGTACATGAGAATATTTTGAATTGGTTAATTTCATAGAATTTTTTGATTCACTCTTGCGCCATCAACTGTCTGGTTTTACCAATAAAAGAGGGTCAAGTTGCATTTGGTTTTAAATAATGTATACGATTATTGAGTCACTTAGCCAGGGCAACTTGAACAGGTAAATTTCTCATAGATATATTATATACATATAGTATATTATAAATAGTAGAAATAAAATTTACTTGCTAAATTTTACATTTGATGTTCTCTTAAGTATATTTTTTATATTTCGGAAATATAAGTAATATTTTATTTGATGAGAAACTTTTTCATGAGAATGTCATTATGAGCAAAAATATACTTTAGGTACTTTATTGAAATTTGTAAAAACAAATAGTTTTATTTGTTTGTTTTATCTTTTTGTTATCCATCTACGGGATTTTTTTTATAAATATGGCATTTGACATTATTATTTACTGCTATCATCAAGGAATCAATGGACTATTGAAGGACTACTTGTCTGTATGATTGATTACTTGGTGTAATTAATTTGTGTTCTATATAAAGTTGCTAATCAACTAAAAATTTCTATTCCTGTAGGTACTGCAATACCTATAGTAGCTGATTTAAAGTAAGCTCGAGTATCAATGTCTATTCCTACTGTAAATATATGATGAATATTCTTAGAATTGAAAGAATCTAGAAACTTATAAAAATCCATGTGCCATGTAAATGAAATAAACGTATAAAAGTAAAATTTTTAAGTCGTTTAGCCGTTTATTAGTCTAAATGTTTTGGTGTAAATAAAAAAAATAACTGACCAAACATATAAAATCATGTAAATTAGAGATGTGTTAAATACACGTAGAGCTAAAATAGTACACACGAATATTTTAAATGTTTTTTATCGATGATAATAGTAATAGAGACCGTCGTGGCGCAGCAGCACAGTGTTTGATTATAAACGTGACGGTTGTGGATTCGAATCCCACTCAGGGAAAATTAATTATGTTCCTCGCTCCGATACCAAGGCAAAGCGCGGCGTTGAATTCCGCCGCTCAAAATATTATGCCTTGAAAATTTGACGGAAAGTTGGGAACGGAGTATTTTTACGAAATACAGAAGCCAAATAAAAAATACAACAAACAATACAAAACACTTATAAGCTTAATTGAGCAACCAGCCACTAGAAATCCACACCACATCCCACATCGGACATATTTAGCAAGTAAGCCCACATTCCAGCGAGCGCCAAGGCATGTGCGTGCGGCCGCAGGCGTGCGCGGACGACACGCTGCTGTACTGGCCGCCGGACGGCAAGTGCTACTACCGGCTCACGCAGGGCCCGTGCTACCTCGGCGCCGTGCTGACTGACGGGGACGACGGACTTGCCAATTGTACTGTGAGTACTTTTAGATTATTTCTTGAGATTATTTAAAATTTGTATATTGTTTACTGCATGTGATATTTTTTTATGCAACTTTTGTGGATTTTCGTTATTATCTTAAAATTAGATTCTTTGGTGTATATCGAAGATTGTGTAGCTAAAAAAAATATGAATTATATAAAGTCATACATATTATTATATTTACTTTAAAAAGAAAACATATTTTAATATCAGTGTCGAGTTAGTACTCGAACGTACGGTATCATATATAATACACGAGAATAGTAATTATTATCAAGTAACAGATATTTATTTTGCATGCCATCTTCATAATGATATTTGTTAATATTTCTTCGTATCCTACGTTGATAGTGAAGACCACTTCTGTAAAATTCCATTAGGGCTTTGATTTACCAATGTGTATATATTTAAAAGTTTAGTATTTTAGTTTTTCATTAAATGTAATGATATTCTACTTTTTATTAAAATTTGGGACTCACACGTTATTTTATTTTATTTTTTTAGCTTCACGCTGTATGCCTAACCTAGTGTTTATTAAGACACTTTCGTTCCCCACTTTCAGCCGCATTCTTAAAGCATTGCATGTAGATTTCAAAGCCCACCACCTCAGAGCGAGGATTTGGGCGAATTAAAATATAAATAATGTCATTACCTCTAGTGGGAATTGAACTCACAACTATCATGCTTACAATCACACTCTTGTGCCCCAGCGCTACCACGCCTCAATTACAATAATCCATACCTATATTATAAATTCGAAAGTAACTCTGTCTGTCTGTCTGTCTGTCTGTCTGTCTGTTACGCAATCAGGGCCAAACCGCTAATTCAATTGTGATAAAATACTCATAAAGAGATACTTGAGGGTCTTTGGATGAACATAGGTTACTTTTTTTTCTTATATTTGTAATATTGTCGATATATACTAATATTTTAAAATACTTTTTAGTTTGACAGGCAATTTATTCCGCCATGTTAATAACAACCGACCGTTGCTAAGCAACGGTTTACAAAATTTGTTTGTTATAAGAAAACGTCACCCAAAATGAGCTTAACGCATACATGGCGTGCGCCGACTCAACAAAATAATGTTTTACAAAAATATTGTTGTTTAATGTTTAAAAAAGTCCGCGATATATATACCATGTTTATCTCTGAAGGTTGAGCAAAAGTAACCATTTTAATTAATTTACTTTATATTTGTCGAGTTTTTGTTGTACTTATGTATTTTGTATAATTTGATATTGATCCTTATGAAAATGAATATAATAGTCACTTTTAGCATTTCATCTAGACTGAAATTATAGTTAACTGTATAACATTCTAATAAATAATTAAGGAGATGTCATTGATTCGAAATTACTTAGCCTACGGGCGGCATAGTATGACCGACGCGAACGGGCGAACGAAGATGACTTTGATAGTTTTGTAAATTTTCATACATTTTCGAACTACTGTTATTTTTTATGTAATTATTTGCTGTTTATAATTAATTTATACTTTTCTTTGGTTCTTCGCTTATTCGAGTAGTAGATTAGTTAGATTTTTGTAAATTTCTTGGTGTGGTGTAAGTGGCGGCTCTGCGCAGCATTGGCATAATATTATTTGAGTATTTATAATTTAAGGAATGATTGTTGGTTATTTCATCTCGGTTGGATGGATATGGATGGATATTTTTATATTTTTATACATTTTTGGAATATAAAAATACAAAATATACGCGATTAATCCGGTTAAAATAGTTTTATTTAAAATGTGTAATAATCGTGAAAATCAAAGAACTTATTAATAAATTATAGTTTTAGTTTTTTGAGATTTTATTTGATATTGCTTGCAAAACTTATCATATTGAATGTAGAAAGGACTTTATTTATTTCATATAGTATCTATGTACACGCGCAAGGAAAACGTGTAAAAAGATTTTTCCCGGGCAAATCAGTAAAATCGATCATTGAAAGTCCAATAAGAATCAGTTCAGTTATTCTGGACATTAGCTCGGGGAAATAGAAAGACAAACAGGGACAAAAAATATAATATTTTTTTATTGTATTTGAATATTATGTAAATAACCACATGAGGCCGGTCGTGGCGCAGCGGCACGAGGTGTGACTGCAAAACCGACTGGTTGTGGGTTCGATCCCCACTCGAGGAGATGAAATATTTACTTAAATTTATATTTCCATTTCTTCGCTCTGGTGTCGAGGTTAAGCGCGGCGTTGAGTTCTGCCACTCAACACGCAATACCTCCAGAATTCGGCAGAAAGTGGGGAACGGAGTGTCTTAACACTAGGTTCCCTCTGCCTACCCTGCTGTGTGCGGGATACAGCGTAAAGCTAAAAAAATTAACCACATACACTTGCTAAAACATAGCACAACACATTTAATTTTGATTCTTTTAAATATTTATTTTACTTTGATGATATTAATAATGTAGCTGGTTTTGTTTAGTTTTTTTTTATTAATATTTTAATATGATTACGTTTACTTATATTTTTTTTTCATTTAAATTAGTTAGATATTTTCAAAAACAATTTCATAAATATATCTAATAAGCATTCGTATAGTTCAAGCGGGCGAAGCCGCGCCCGGGTCCGCTAGTTTAAATATATGTACATATTATACATGTATGATGTATGTATAATACGAATAGAGACATAAAACAAACTACCATCGTATGTATAGTCAGACACTGTCACAGTATTCCTCAATTTCTACATTTTCTATGCCTTATTAATTTTCATTCATTTTTTAAATTATTCATCTCATAAAAATATTAATTCTCATAAAAATATACCTTGTATAAATAAATGTTCCAGTGCAAGCCAGAATCTAGCAACTACTGGGCGGCGGACGGCGGGTGCTACGCGCACTACACGCGCGGGCCCTGCGAGCGCGGACAGCTGTTCCTGCCGGGCGGCCGCTGCGGCTGTGACGCCTACGCACCGCATTACCACAACGAGACCAAAGGATGCTATGAACTTGGTGAGCTTGATGTTTGATAGTGTAATGGAAGGTATTAGATTTATCTTGTTTTTTTTACATTTTCATGTTAGAACGTTATATAGATATTTTATTTTAATATTTTTTTTTTGCTGTATTAGCGTAACGAAAATATATAATTTAAGCATTTATCCGTATAGAAATTCATAAAAGTTTAAGTTATATAAAATATTCTAACTCCTTTTAAATGCACTACTGTGGCGTTTTAATTGCCGTCGTCGTCCTCGTCGCCGTCCTTCACTTTCCGCCGAATTCTAGAAGCATTGCGTGTTGAATGGCGGCGGTGTACAAAGTTATTTCGAAATCTGTTTCAAATGATAATGTTTAATAGATTATTCCATTTTAATTTCAGACTCCCTAGGTCCATGTCCCAAGGGCCACACGTTCTCGCTGTGGGAGGGCGGCGCGCGCGCGGCGTGCCGCTGCCGGGCGTTCCACGCGCGCGCGGCGGACGGCGCCTGCTACCGCCTGTACACGCGCGGCCCGTGCGCGCCCGACGAGATGATAGCGCGCGGCGGGAAGTGCACCAAGGTACTGCTGCTTGTACTACCATCGGATGATTGTACTTTATTAAATGTGCATAGACTTTGGTAAATATAAAAATAATCTGTACTTTTATTAGTATACTCTTTATAGCTTTATGTGGTATCCTACGCAAAGCAGAGTATGCAGGGGGAACCTGAAGACCCCGTATTAAAACAACTCTTTTATTCATTAAAATACTTTCGTTCCTAACTTTCCACCAAATTTTCAACTCATTGCGTGTTATGTGGTGTAACTCAACGCAGAGCTTAAGAGCACCTAATTCCTAGCTCTGGTAACTACCAAAGCAAAGAAATGTTAATATTACATATTTTATTTTCCCCAAGTTTGAATCGAACCTACAACGTTCGCGCTTACGCACGCTTCTGTTACTCGGCCTCTTTATTATTGTTTTTTTAAGTTCACTACTTATGTATTAGCCTATATAATAAATTTAAAGTTAAATTTTGTTGTTTCATAAGTAACTGCAAGTTTTGCAATATGCATTGTTTTATTTTTTATTTATATTTTGTGTGGTTGTAAATTTTTACCTATCTAAATTGCTACTTTATTATATTTAGTTATACTTTTACTAGGCGAAACCTGTATTAAATAATAAATATTACCCATGTGAAACAGTGAAGCATTAATTTGAAATAATATATTCAGCACGACAGCATTACTACTAAAATTATCTGTGTAGAATAATAACATAAATAATATGTAACGGTGGACTAATGCCCTTATTATAGAGCTAGCGGTGCATTCCGCATTTACCTGTTGTTTATTTTGCATAATATATCCAACTGTTATATTATAATTTATATTTGCAGTCGAGATTCTCTAAGTGTCATTAAGAAAAATACACTACATACTATATTTTATCAAATGAAAAACATGTTTTTAATTGTCAATATTTTATATTTTTCATTTATTTGACTATTATTTACATTTTATGGTAAGTGTGTGGTAAGTAAAAGTAAGATAAATATTTAATGCAAATGAAAACAGCATTGAATGTTAATTACAAAACGAATTTGTAGCATTTGAGAGCATTATTAGATCTATATCTAATAGGTACAATAAAAAACCTAATGTCAAAAATTTCTTTGTCCATGTGAAATTAATTAATTTCTCCGAGTGAAAGTTTAACTAATAATTGTTAATTACAGTTTGAGAATAGTAGAATATGACATAGCATCTGACTGTAAGCGCTTTTGACTGTAAGTTTTTGGCACATCGTGTGAGGCTAAAAAATGAATTGTTATGTGTTATTTATATACACAGTAGGCCAAGTTACCTTGAGAAGATAGCTCATTTAGCGATAAATAAAATATAATATAACG
The DNA here is from genome assembly GCA_021202915.1 of Heliconius himera. Taxonomy (NCBI): domain Eukaryota; kingdom Metazoa; phylum Arthropoda; class Insecta; order Lepidoptera; family Nymphalidae; genus Heliconius; species Heliconius himera. The sequence goes on from JAJHJA010000353.1 coordinate 365,696, forward strand.
TTTGAAATATTTATAAATGCTTACTCTTTAATACATTCAGTAAGAAAATGATCGAAAGAAAGAACAGATTCTGAAATGAGATCCACGCAGCCAACTGCACTCACGTCATTGACGTCGCAGGTGCCGTGCGGGCGCGGGCGCCTGTACGTGCGCGCGCGGCGGCGCTGCTACCGGCCCGGCGCGGCCGAGCCGTGCGGCGCCGGCGAGCACCTCGCCTTCGACTTCGAGGCGCGCCCCGCGCTCGACGGCCTCAGCCACAACGGCGTGTGCGTGTGCTCCGGCCCGCCCTGCCGAAGGAGCGCGCCGCAGGTGTGTATTATCTACAGTGTGTACGGTAAATAGAGAGCTCTAGGTGCTCTCTTTTACCAGATAATAATAATATATTTTTTTATAAAATTACTATCACTTTAGGAAAAAATCTAACAAACTCGCCCATATAATTCCAGACACCAGCATGCTCGTCCCGAGCGGGCGCAGTGCAATACAACGCGACGTGTCACATCCTGCACACGCGGGGGCCGTGCTCCACCAACAAGTGGCTCTCGCACGACGACCAAGGACGTGTTGCGTGCTTATGTAGGCCTGGTGCTTATTGTGGACAAGCTGAGGACAGTTGATAGTTGTTGATATGTGTATGTTGTGTTTACTAAGTTTTATATCGTACATAGAGTAAGGTTGACGAGTCGTGGCCGCTCCGAAGTTAACGTAGTAGAATGCGCAGATTTATTTTCAGGATTTTTCTTGCAAAGGTTCAAAAAACTTAAATTTCGGGACGGCCACGATTCGTCGACCGTACTATAACTAAGTGATATAGACAGTAGTATACGATGCAATCTGTCACAAAGTCTATACAAGATAACAAGATTGCGACACTTGCGCATGACTCTGGTGAACGTGTTGCGTGTTTATGTAACCCTGGTATTTATTGTGATGGAACGGGGGTAGTTGACAGTTAATTTATTGTGTAAGTAGAGTGAGTGATGAAATGTGTTTGTGTTTATTTATAATAAATGTAGAGAATGCCACTTAGTAACACGTTACTTAGTAACAAATCACTATATATATTACTAAATAAATCACTATTTATCACTAAAATATTTATCACTAGTTTTAGTGTTCTAAGCAACGCAAAGTGTCACGTGGTCCATACAAGTGGCCCATCCGTAAGTTGGTGATGTTGTAGTTTGTTAGTGTGGTTATATTATAACTAATTGACTAGAGCGCTAAGGCGGGGTTTCGAGATTATACATACCCAAATATTTTGCTTTTTATAGAGTGTAAACTAAAAATTATTTTAAATTATTAAAAAGAGTGATGATTGGCATGAGACAAAATATAAACAAAGAAATACTGTTTCTAAAACTTGTATGTAACTTTTTAATTTCTACTTAATATGATCCAGGTTTATTCATATTTTAAAATTAAATAAAAACAATACACCAAATCAAAATAATCAGAAAACAACTTTACACATAACAAAATTATTAAAAACACAAAAGAAATAACGGATACGAAACTGTACTGTCTTATGAACAGGTTGACTGATAGTAAAAATGGTGTATATAATCTGACCTATGATAAAACATTACATTTTAATGTACAATGTTCACAGTTTATTTTGGTACTTTATTTTTATACTATTAAAATGCGTCTCAAGTTTGAAAACAAGATGGCTTTTGGGTATTTCACATGTCAAGTATTTAAAAGTTATGAAAATAGAAACATTTTTAGATTTGAAATTAGATTTTTACAATGATTCTGGCTTTAAATATGAATATCGTCTTAATTTTTGATTATTACGTTAGTAAGAAATTAATATAATATATATATTATATTGAATATTGTGCATGTCATTTTTTTAATTGAATAATATAATTATAAAAATCGTTTATCATCGATGCAAATGACAAATTTTAATCATAATTATTGTTAACTGATAAGTTCTATAGACATTGTTCAATAATATTATTTACATCCATAAATCCATAGATATTTTTTTAGTCAATATACTATATTAAGCTATGATAACCTATAAAATAGGCTTTTTTAATTTGTTTATCTTTTATCTCATGCTTTCGTGAAAAGGGTATAGATTCTATTTGAAATTTAGAACACATTTGAACATACATATATACGTTGTATGTACATATATATATGCAATCTTTTTATAGAATATTGCATAACGCAACAATCAATAACTAATTAATTTTGAATTTACTTCAAAATGAATGCACGGTACATTAAAGAGTTTAATATAAAATGTTACTTTTCAACATCTACTCAATAACTCACTAACTCTCAAAATTGTTCTACATCCTGATTTACTGAGATATTCATATTTTTTTATTTCAATAGTTTTTGATTTATTTCAAAAGTAATTATTGTCAATATGTGTATATTACGTGTGTTTAACTAATAATTAAGTTAAACAAAATTTAGTACCTATACTAAAAATGTGTAAAAAATGTAATTGATTTGATTTCATTTGATTTAATTTATAGTAATTTATTAAAAAAATACAATTATTGTTTATACCACAATAGATTTGTGTTACATGCACTGCTTCATTCCAGATTTCAGGTTGTATCTAGTAGCTATATGTAGTTGTATTAGTAAGACACTCTATTCCCCATTTTCCATACAGTTTTCGAGACATTGTGTGTTAAGTTACGGAACTCAACGACGCGTTTTGTTTTCTTATTGCGGCGAAGAAATGAAAATAATTAATTTCCCCGACAGGAACACAAATCTGTTATGTTTACAGACTGTGCCGCTGTGCCACGACTCGAATTCTCTTTTCTTTTAAACTACTCGGAAATGCCATAATATGATTTTTCAGGAATTTTATATTTTTGCATTTGCTTGTATTTAAAGATAAGACAAAATTTTTACTTTATATTTGTAGCTGTTAATAAATTTTATTGTTAAAGAATATTGTAAATAAATATTATAGCAACAAAGAACAATAAAACTAATTAAATATTTTAAGCGTGTAAATATTAAAAAGTGGACGAGGCAAAAGAGGTATGTAGAGAACATAACATTTGACGCTCCGTTCTCTCTGATTACCCCGCTAGGGATAAAGCGTGAAGTTAAGTTAAGTTTAAGATAAGTTAAATATTTTAAAACGAATAGAGGAGATTTGAGTGAAACAAAATTTTTGAAATATATATTTTATTAATTATATAGTATCACCTGGTACTGGTGGTGTCGTAAGAGGCGACTAAAGCAACACGCATGGGCAGACTCGATCGGATCATTACCACCCCCGGCACTTAAAACCGGTGTGAAGTAGTGGCTTTATGCCACTGCGTTTCGCATCAGGTAATGCCGGCGCCCAACCCACCTTGTCGGTCGGCAACGCACCTGTAGCTCCTCTGGTGTTGCACGGGGTCGTGGGCGGCGGTAGTCACTTACCAGCAGGTGACCCGAACGCTCGTTTGCCTTGACTTTTCCATACTTAAAGTTAGTACTTGAGTTTATCTATTTATAGTATACTTACATTTGTTATTAAGTTTAAGTATTTGACCTACATGTGTATTATATACATTGCCTTTAAAATAGAACAAGGAAACAATAATTTTACAGTGATTTTTGTAGTTAAGTAAACTACTATTAAAATAATGAAAATATTGATAAAAATATTGCTAGTGAGACTAAAATAAAGTAATTGCAAAAAAAAAGATGTATTTTATTAAAAATGACTTGATCTCGCGTAATCGAACAATCTTAAACATAGTGGTGTATGTTTATTTATTTATATATATAAAATTATCATTTTAATAAATTTATTATCATTTTATATATTTATCCATAAAAATTGTAGTAAAAAAATTAAAATAATAAGACACTAACATTCCCTCCGCTCGTACCGCACCGCCGCGCGCCGCGCCGCCCCGCGAGCCCGATCACAACACTAAAGTATAGTCGAGCGCGACGGTAAGTGTCGTTTACTGCGCCAGTTTGGAATCGTTTGTGTAATACTTCTCAAGAATTTTCCCTTTTATTATTATAAGGGTTTAAAGATCTGAAATTTTGGATGTACGCGTAACTAATAGTAAAAGAAAATTTTTATTTAAAATGATCTGTCACGAAATTTAATGTAAGATACCAAATTTAACGAACAAACTAATTAATTTTTGATTTAAAAAACGATACTATTGTAGAGTTACTGTTAAATATAATATACTTATTTTTTAATCTATTTTTAAATAGATACAAATAAAACGTAGCCCAGTATTGAAAATTATGAACGATTAAGATTATAGATCCCGTAGCTGTACAATCTTAAAGCTATTATTATAATTTTATGCACTATAATAAAAATAACGAATATAGAAATTTTGTGATTACGTCATCAAATCATGTCTGTCTCTCCCAATTGTGCTTGGTTTCGCTCGATGTACATTAATTTGTTTAATTTTAAATTTTGCTCTTAAATAAACGGTAAATTCTGCAATTAAACATTTTCTATTATTATGACTAGTGTCTTAACTGTATTCTACTTATATTGACTGTAAACGTGACGGTTGTGACCATTCCAACTTGAGGTTTTTTTTTATTTTTTGCTTTACAAGATTTACTTTGTTCAGTTCTGTCACACAACACGCTATGTCTAAATGATTGGAAATACAGTGGAGAATAGAGTTTTAAATATCAGGTTCTCTATACCTACCCTAATGCGGGATATTTTTTTTCTTAAATTATAAAATACATAAAACGAAAATAAAATATACAAAATTCCTACACTGAATACAGTTATTTCTCCACTATAAATCTAACTTTTCAAAAGTATAAGACATGATTACAGATTTATATCATAAGTTTTAATATTCAAAGCGTTGCTAGAATTCAAAGTCGACAAATATATCATAATAGCTAAACCACTAAAGGCTTTCTTGAGTATAATAATACATAATTACTTACTCTTACATAATTACATACTTTTTTTTCAGCTTATATTTAGATTATATTGTAACAAGGTAGGCAGAAGGAACCTAGTGCTAAGACAGGCTGAACTGACAGACAGGCTGACTCTGTTTCCACTGAATTCTGGATGCATTGCTTGTTGAGTGGCGGAATTCAACGTCGCACTTTGCCTCGACACCAAGGCGAAGAAATGAAAATATTAAATAGTTCACTTGCTCGAGTGGGAATCGAACCCACAACCACACACGTTCGTGCCTCTACACCACCACTGGCCACATTTTTATATATACTGAAAGATATAATAAACATTTCATTAGATTAGTCCACTACCATAATAGTTTTTGACATCATCTTTTGCGATCCTCTTATACAATTCCGTATAAAATAATATCAATTACTCGATTTTCTTTTCTTTAGTTTTTGGAATGGCTCGCCTAAAATGATTTGGCTTTGTTAAGCGTCGACCTTGAAACTATGTTTTGTTATATCCTAAGACCTTCAAGGACACCGAAGGAAGCGCTGGTTGGATGTCGTGATACTCGACATGAGAGCCAAAGGTGTAACTACCGCGGACACTAAAGACCGTGCACAGCGGAGTAGGTAGAGTAAGAAGAGAGACCCTGGCAAAAGCCGGGATAATGCAAGGAAGAAGGAAGGGTTTCGTTACTTAATATTGCATTTTGTGGGATAGGATAAAAATAATGCAAACTTACGTTTTTAATTTAAATTTTAATAGAATTTAAATAAGATTTGAATCCAAGCCCGTAGAAATGTAACTGTAATAGCAATAGTATTTAGTTGTAAAATAAAACAAACTCAAATAAGTGTCAATCAATAACTCTTTATTTTTGTTCTTATTAAATACATTCTTAAAATTATTATAGTACAAAAATAGTCAAAGATTACAAACTAGATGTGTGATGTTTGGCTTAAATTTATAATACAGTCATTTATTAGTTCTCACTTATCTTTTAACTTCGTCTGTGATTTACCTGAAACAAAAATTAAAGTATGTTGTTTTATTATGATAAGTTAATACTTTATTTAGTTTACACGCTGACGTTGTGTCTAACCTATATTGTCTTTAATAAATAAGCACTATACTTTTAGCATTTTAAAAGTGTTATTCTACACTTGAGAAAGAAAAATACTAATTTAGAAATGTATAAAAAATGGACGGTTTCCAAGAGGCGAGGACGTGGGTTCAAATACCGCTATATTAAAATTTTATTGTTTTTAAAAAAGTATTAAACTATACTTATTCAGTGCAGAAAATAGTTCTTTTCTACATCATGAGCCTACCCAAAGATATTTTCAAGAGGGATCCCCCATTCTTACGTTCAAGATCCTTAACTAACATTTTTCAGACAAAACAAAACTTAAAATTCAAACAGTATTATAAACATAAAATATAATATAAATAAATATACAAAAGATAAAGCCCAAAATAAAAGAAGTCCACAAGGTCCATCCATTTTACGGAACAACTAGTAACTTTAGCCAGAATGATGTTTAAAACGCAAACAGACCACGACTTGCCGGTTCTTATGATTTAAGCCCTCGTAAATTCCACTTTAACTACAACCCGCGTCTATCCGCATAAATTTTCAATAATCCCCATTATAATATTTACTCTCACTTCGGAATCCACTCTCTTAAAATCTGGGAATATAAATGGTTTTTCAGTTGGCAGTTTTGAATTGCAAATAATGCTGTTAATAAAAAGCTCCGTAATCTTAGCGTGTTTTTAAAGAATACAGATAAACAGTGTTTGGTGTTTGTTTCGTTTTATTGTTCTACTATAATGAATGGATTTTATGATTTGCATTAAAGATGTTTTATAAAAAAAATAGGAATTGTAACTAAATGCGACAGGTTGTGGGTTCGATTTCCACTCGAGGAAATTAAATCTTTTATTTTTTTACTCAACGCGCAATGCTTTCAGAATTCGGCGGAAAGTGGTGAGCGGAGTGTTTAAACACTTGGCTACCTCCACCTACCCTGCTAAATGCGGGATATAGCGTGGAGCTAATATAAAATTGTAAATAAAAATGAGAATTAAAACTTACCAAAAAGACAATTTTATACAATATATGAAGTTTTACATTTGAAAAGTAGGGCATTGATTCATATAAGTAGGTACATTTAAGGAAAAACAAGGCTTGTTATTAAAAAAAAATAGCTTGTAATTTGTTTATGTCAAGGTATTTTGAAGTACAAACTTTTAACACTTTGCCAAATCGTAGAACAATTTGTATAACCAGTTCTTTGAAATTTCCATTTAATATCCAAAGATGGTGTTACGGCGTCATTAATTATATTTATTTATCATTTAAATCATTTATATGTCATAATTTAAATAATATTTTCCAGTTTTATATTGTGTTTATTGTTATTGAATGATGATATCTTTATTGTAAAATTGTAATGGTATAGCTAAGAAGTGTCTGTCGGATGGTTATGGGTTTCATTTTCGCTCACAGAAACGTTTATATGTGAAAAAAATCTGTCTTCTTTTATCTATCTTTTTTTATGTATTATTATAGAGATGTTTAAAATAATTTAGCGCCTTTGCGTAACTATAAAATAAAATAAATAAATCAGCTTCACGCTGTATCCCGCACACAGCAGGGTAGGCAGAGGGAACCTAGTGTTAAGACACTCCGTTCCCCACTTTCTGCCGAATTCTGGAGGCATTGTGTTGAGTGGCAGAACTCAACGCCACGCTTTGCCTCGAAACCAGAGCGAAGAAATGGAAAAATCAATTTAAGTAAATATTTCATCTCCTCGAGTGGGGATCGAACCCACAATCAGTCGATTTACAGTCACACTTTGTGCCCCTGCGCCTCTACTGGCCTCTACTTTTAAAATTGTTGTAAAAGATTTAGCCGAACAATTTGCTATCGTAGCTACCGTATATATAATATTTAATTAGGCACAAGCACAGAGCAACTGAAGCTACTTACCAAAATATATCCTATACACTTGGTTAAAAGGCATCTCTATTGCCACCGTTGTCAGAATCGATACCACTAACACTACCGCCATTTCCGGAACATGGAACTGAAATAACATAGTTTACTATTAATTAAAACAGTACAGTACAGTAGGTAATTTTATTAGCATTAAAATAAGCGTGAGAGATTTGATTTGATTTTATTTTGAGATTTGTTTGTTGTGAGGTAATATTATTATGTGGTATTTTGTTGGCAGGTAGAGAAAACCTATTGTTAAGGCACTCCGTATCCAATTTTGCTGCCGAATTTTGAGTGGCGTAACTCAACGCGGCGCTTTGCGTCGACACCAGAGCGAAGAAATATTCAATATTTAATTTCGAGCGGGAATCGAACTCACAACCTGTCGCTATTATAGTCACACTTTGTGCCCGTGCGCCACGACTGGCCAGACACTTTATTATACAGCTTTACTATAAAAATACAATATAAAATCTATGAAGATTTGATTTTTATTTAAACATATTAAAATACCACTCCGTTATCTATTATTATTAATATAATATAATTTTTTACATTTCTAAGGCCCATATTTATAGACCGCTCTCGAGTTCGATCTTGAGTCCTTTAGATCGATCTTGAGGCCTTAGACTTTTTCACCCACAACTATCATTAGGTGCTGCCTACCAGTAGTCCTTTTAAATCAAACGAGCTGGATGTAATATACATAATATAAAAGTAGAAATTAAGGTATTACGACAGCCCAAGGGTTACGTGACAGCGTTTTAAGGTAACAAGGGTAAGACCGCCATGACAACAATGACGCAGCTACAAATTCGACATAAACCGTTTACGACTTAATTTCATACAACGGTCTTTGATCCTTACAGAGACTTCTGCTTAGAAATTTTGATTGAAATTGATTTGTGCTAGTATTAAAACAGTTGATGTTTTATTAGTTTACTAATACAATAAATTTAGTAGCTTTAATAAGTTATATTAAAATTTTCAATAGTTATTAAAGTAAATTTATTGTTATTAAAATATTGTTTAAACTTGTAATTAATACACACAAATAATTAAATCAATATGTTATAATAATAACAAAATATTTGCTTTCTATATATGTATTGCACTGAATTCTATAAAAAAAATACACAGTAAGGTGTCTCTTATATCTTTAAATCATTTACAGCTTCGGCGTATTAAATATTTTTTTTTATTCTTATTTATATTATACTAACTTTTATCTCTCGGCTTCGCCCGCGTGGTTTAATGGAAATAACTAATAATACACTGTAATTGCTCGCGGTAGCTGTGACGGCAGTTATAGTGTGTTACAATGAAATGATTAACGTAATATAATATACGAGTACCCTATAGTCTTTCACAGTAAATGAACTATTCAGCATAAAATGTCTTTTTCAATTCAAACCAGTAGTTCCTGAGATTAGTGCGTTCAACCAAACAAACTCTCCACCTTTATTATATGAGTAGGTATTAGATTAATAACTTACAAGGAGTAGTGGATTGTAATGTTCAGAATGCCTCTGGATCCCGACGTTATAGAAGAATATTGGGAACTGGGTTAAATAAACACCGTATGCTATTTTATTGAAGAACTTGAACACTCGTGACTCGACGAATGCTGCTCCTAAATCTGAAACTAAAACTAATTATTTAGAGTGCTAGATGTTTATCCTAGGGCTTATATATGATAATTTATTATTTCTTTTCTTATATAAAAAAAGTGGAAAATAAGAAATGCTTATTTAAAAAGATTTTATATTGTTTAATGTGCCTAAGTTACAAAATGTCAATTTACATTACTATACTTATATTTCACAAAAAAAAAGTATTTTATTAGGTTCACGCTGTATGCCGCACACAACAGAGTAGGCAGTGGGAACCTAGTGTTAGAACACTCCGTTTCCCATTTTTTTTGAGTGGCGAAACTCAACGACACCCTTTGCCTCGATACCAGAGCGAAGAATTGAAAATATGAAATATTTCATCAAGTGGGGATCGAACCTACAACTCTAAAAATAACATAACTCTCTCTGTCCATCGGCGCTTTTATTATTGTCTATATTTATAGGTAAGGCACTTAGTTCTTGTGTTCTTTATGTATATATAACTCACCAACATAATCATTGCATATACACCAATGCGCTATACACATGAACAAGCCCCACAATATGGGTGTGACCGCCGCGAACATAGCCGCGGGATAGTGTTCGTATTTGTACCCTTCTAGGCCCATCTGGTAAGGGCTCACTATGGTGTACGCGGCCAGCGCGAAGCATAGCGTCCAAACAAGTTTAACTTGTGTCTGAGATATGAAAGAGAATGATAGAATTATTATTACTTTTATCAGTTTCATGCTGTATCCCGCATGTAGCAGGGTAGGCAGAAGGCGAAATGTGGCGAGTGGAGGTGCCTTACACTATTGTAATAGTGTTACTATTGTAATTGTGTTAAGACACTCCACTTGCCATATTTCGCTGAATTTTTGAGGCATTCGGTGCTGAGTGGCAGAACTCAACGCCGCGCTTTTGCCTCGACATCAGAGCGAAGAAATGTTAATATTAAATATTTCATTTCCTCGAGTGAGAATCGAACACGCAACCTTACAGTCACACGTTGTGTTACTTACCTCAACATAAAAAATACATATTATTTGTGTATTTTTTTATGTTGAGATTAAGGTTTTCATCGCGCAGTTTATATGTCCCCGAAAGCGATGTTTGTGAATTCGACATCTGCTTTGGAATTTTTTCCTGAATGTTTGGCCTTTTTAGACATTGGTTGGAGTCTAAGACCGCGCTCTGTAATACTATAATGGAATAATGAAAATAATTTATAGTAAAACTTTTTCATATCGTATATCGCATTCCTTTCTCCAATTTCCGAGACATTCCGTCTTGAGTGTCAACTCAACGCCATGCTTTATCTTATTACCAGAGCGTCATCAACCTGAGTGATCATCGAACCCACGATCACCGTGTTAACACGCAGCCGCTGCGCCACTTTTATCTCCTAAATGTATCTTGCTTAATACCTGATTGAGATTGATGCGTAACTTCTTAGTTTTAATGAAATACGCCATCATAACACCGATAAGGTAAATAGTGGCACGATGAGTTGGCAGTATATAGGAATATCGAGCTGCGTCCAATAACTTCTGAACTCTGAAACAATGGATATTATATATAACTATATTGTTTTACTTTTGCTTAGTAAATGAAAAAATTAGACAGTTTTATCATTTTTAGGGTTTTGTAACTCAAAAGGTAAAAACGAAACCCTTATAGGATCACTTTGCTTTTTTTTATGGAAAACGACAAGGCAAGCGAGCGTTCGGGTCACCTGATGGTAAGTGACTACCGCCGCCCACGGCCCCGTGCAACACCAGAGGAGCTGCAGGTGAGTTGCCGGCCATTAAGGTGGGTTGGGCGCCGGAGCCCGGCATTACCTGATGCGAAACGCAGTGGCATAAAGCCACTACTTCACGCCGGTTTTAAATGCCGGGGGTGGTAATGATCCGATCAAGTCTGCCCATGCGTGTTGCCATTGCTGGCGAAATGACTCTACCACACATACTTTAGTCGCCTCTTACGATACCACCAGTACCAGAATGATCATATTCTAGGCTGGGATCACTTTGCTGTTCGTCTGTCCGTCTGTCAAGACTATTATCTCGAGTTTGCGTATGGGAGTATTAAGTTGAAATGAATATCAAATATTCAGATCAATGGTCTTTTGAAGCCCAGAAAAAATAAACCTTTTACGAGCATTTATGTATAAATTTTGCAGTTTTTCAAAATCTAAAGGGACTCGGGGACCTACAGTTATGAAATTTAGTACGAATTATTTCATAGAAAAAAAATCATTCAATGAGTGAGTGAGTGAACGTGTGAGTGTTAATGAGTGCATGTGCCAGCAAACTTAAGTTAGCTTTTATAAGTTGTATTTCCCGTTGACCTACAATCCTTAAATTAGTACGAAAGCCTCGATTGGCGAGACAGATTAGCACTTAACAGATTTTTTATTCTTTATTTTTGTACCGAAAATAATACAGTAATATTAGTAAATGTGATGTAACAGTAGTTCGTTAAAATTCTGTACACAAAAAAAATCTTGCCCGGTTAAGTAGCGTTGCTTAAAAGGGCTTAACCTTTGTCACAAGAATGTTTTGTGTCACTCTTATGATTTTCGGGTTGAGAAAAACAACATGGAAATTTTACATTGTATGACGAAAACAAAATATTTTTTACCGTCCGAATTATTATTTACTTAAATAAAAAAAAAGAATGAATATAGAAGATAATATAAGGTTAAGGTGAAATATGCAATAATAGAATTCGGTTCATTTATTTTTCAATTTGAGTTCAGTTAGAAGGAACCTAATGAAACGTCCTTCTGTTTATCTATTGTCTGTTTCGTCACATTGTTTTTATTTCTTTGTTGCAGCCTCACGCTTAATCCCGTATATATCAGGGTAGATGAAGAAAACCTAGTGTTAAGATAGTGGAAATAAAAATTCAATCCCTGGAATAGGAATCCCGCACGAACCATCACGCTTACTTAGTCAGCCTTAATGTCCTTCATTGCTGCGATGGCCTCAATTAATTATTTGTATACATTATTTATTTATTTAGATTGTTGCTTGTTTTTATTTATTCTAAAATATTGATCAATTCAGTGTCAAAGACAAAATAACTGTAAACAACTTATGCTTCGGGAAGTAATTATTTTGGACAAGTATATCACCGCCCACGTCGTACCGTAGACGTGTGTAGGTCATGTTTACGTCGTTTGCATAATATTAAAATATTAACTAATTCCTGTTCAATGTAACATTGGCATCAATTTATATTTTGGCTGGACTGGTGACCAAGTGTTAATTCACCGTTTACCACTTGCCGTCCGAATTAATGAAATTGCGTGTTGAGTGACATAACTCAACGCTGCATTTTGTTCACTAAGTCAAAGATAAATTAAATATATGTAATTATTTCCCGAGTGGAGATTGAATACAACCATCGCGTTTCGAGTCAGACTCCAGTATTAGTATTCTTATGTACTTATATTTAGAGAATTTGACTGTTATTCCATGAATCATATTTTTTGTAAAAGATTTTCAATTTCCTTTTCAACTCCTTAGCGTTTTCAATGACATAACAATAACAAATACAAATATTCAAGTCATAATATAAGTCATAGTCAATATATATATAATATAATATAAGTCATAGTCAGTATAATAAGTCATAGTTAGTGTCTCTTCAAATGAGGTATGTAAAGAACAGCAAATTAAAAAATAATTTTCCTGTAATGTATGTACTATAAGTTGATACTATTTAGTTACTAACTATTGAGTAATGCAAGAATTGTTAAGTGTTTATTTCTGTAAAGACGTCTAACTGAAGGCCAGTAACCATAATTGATGCATCAAAAATTTTATGATTTGAATTTTTGAAGGTAAAATAGAAATATGTAGGTCTTTTGTATATGAAGTACTCTCGCATTACAAAATCTGTTGAGTTTTGCTAAAATCAATTATAACACATACTTATTTCTTACTTATATTCAAATTTAAAATCAGTGATTCAGTTTCAAATAAATGAAGGAAAGCTGGAGATCTAGGAAATTGCACTTACAATTTCTTTTTACCAATGACGTAAAATGAGCAAGATTTAGCAATGCAAAAGCAAAAATGTACAGTTTAAGATAAAATTATGTGGAAGTATCTTAACACTTAGTTCCCTCTGCCTAGCCTGCTTTGTGCGGGATACAGCGTGAAGCTGATTTAAATTTTAAAGATCCTTAAGGTAGAACAAGTTCCAGTTTAAAATAAAGTATATTTTTATTAAATTTTTATATTCAATTTAAAAAAAATTGTCGATATAAAAAAAGTTTCTATCAATTATAATAAATAAAAAATACTTACGAAATTCCATAGTACACGAACATGCTAATGTCATACCAATGTATCGCGAGGTATCTGAGGACGGTTGACCCGAACGCTATGCCTCCAATGAGGAAGAAGCCGAATTTCCTGAACTTCCAAAATATGAGCATTAGAGGCAGCGTGGCCACGTATAGCTGCATATCCATTCCAAGTTGATGTGTATGGGTTAAGCACTGAAATAAAATAAAGTAAGTACCTAGTTACCAGAGCTATTAAAATAATAATACATTCCCCCGAGGGGGATCAAACCCACAACCGTCGCGTTTACAGTGACTGTAATCCTATAGCCTGTGTTACCGGATCACGAAAGCGAGATTATTAAGCAAAAGATACCATTTTTAAATAAACATGACTCATAAAGAATGATGATTCCTTTTATTATTAAAAATCAGCACTATGAATATTTTATGAAATCGTCGTGGCGTAGGGGCACAGTCACACGTTGTTACCCGACGGTCGTTGGTTCGATCCCTACTCGGGGGAATAAATTATTATTTATTAAATAAATATCGGTAGAATAGTGTCAATGGAGTGTCCCAACATTAGGTTCCCTCTGCCTACCCTGCTAGATGAGGGATACAGCGTGAAGCTGATTTATTTAATTTATAAGAATATTTTATAATTTAGTTTAAATATCAAGTTCTAATAGAACATTTAATTAAAAACCACAACCTTCATCTGCCGTCATATATTATTTCTGACCAGACGGTCATAAAGCATGAGTATCGATTATATATAATTGTTATATTGTAATAGAATTTTATGTTATATATTAAAAAAAATCTTTAAACAAAAAAAATATATCGAAATGTTATAAAATTATCAAAAAATATTATGTAAATTAAGTCTTCACTAGTTGGGATAGGTATTTACACATTAAGAGAATTTTCACTTATCCGGACTTCAAAGGGAGGCCTAGGATAGGATTAATATTTCGAGGGGAGTGTTTCTTCACGCCTATCTTCAAATTGCACAGGGAATTTTTCGCATAGACGATAAATAATCTCCTAAAATAATGTGAAATGAAATATTTAGGGTCAGGGGTCAGCTTAACCCAACAAAATACCCTTGTAACGGCCTACCTTTTTTAAGTCTTGACTCTCACTGAGTGTTTACGTATAAAATATTATTTTGATCCCTTTTGTTAGTGAATTTTAACACTTTAATTTACTGCCTTTTACAACTAGTTTTGTAGGAGTAAAATCAATACAAATATTGTACTGGAAACTACGATTTAAAAAAAAATAGGTAGTTAATATTTTTATTACAATTATTTTATAGGTACCTATTATATTGATTTTGACAGATTAAGATAAAAAAAATAAAAAAGATGAAAAGTGGTTGATTTTGTAAACAAATTTAATTATATAAATAATTAATTGACTTGCAGTTATGCGGAAACGAGCTCAGAAATTGTGCACATTAAGGTGTTTGCCTGAAGCTAAATTCAAAAGGCTTCAAGGGTAGTAGCGCTGTAGATTACCTGTCTGGCATATTCTATTTCAATTTTATTAGTTATTCATAAGTTTTCATATTAAATTGAAATAAGAATTTTTGTACTGAGAAACAATATTATGTATACATTTGTGTGCATTTGAAAGGACATTGTGTAATTTGTCAATTTTTTTCGGAGTTATATTGTCCACTTTAATCCAAGTGTTTATTTTGATGTGGTCATGAGAACTGGGGGAACAGATACTTTTTGTACTTATAAGGACTTATATACATATATATTTAAGAGCAAGTGTGTAAACGCTGCTTTTGTTTTGCGATATTTTTTAAATGTTTGGACTATTTTGTGATATTTTTACAGCTTACCTCGATCGATCGATCTTTTTGATATTGTTTACGCAAATTCAAGTAATATTTTACTTAGGCATAGGCCTATAACATACTAATTTACTATATCACTTTGTTGTATATTAATCAATTAATATTCAAGTAGGTCGATATTCATCTGGCAGTTGTAATTGGGTCGCGTCGACATCCACACAATGGATTCCAAAAACTACCAGCTCAGCAAAAACTACGTAACACATTTATTAAGTGTGTGACGCCGGAGCCGACACGGTTATATAATGTCATGGGAACTACAGTGATTGTTCGAATCGGTTCAGATTATTGTTTAAGCCAATTGTGGGTTTGATCCCCACTCGAGGAAATAGAGTATTTATTAAAATGTATATTTTCATTTCTTCGCTCTGGTGTTGAGGTACAGCGGGGCGTTGAGTTTCCCCTCTCATCACGCCTCCAGAACTCGGCCGAAATTGGAGAACGAAGTGTCTTAACACTAGGCTCCCTCTGCCTATCCTGCTGAGTGTGAGATACAGCGTGAAGCTGATTTATTATTTATCCAAGGATTTACGATATACAAGATTTTTGTCAGCGATTTGATCTGGTATACTTTTGTCTCTCTTTAAAAAAGCGCACGAACGTCTATTGGATTAAAAATTTTAAAAGTTTTTCGGATGACCCATTTGTATCAAAGTAGGTGTGATGCTTAATCATATTATCTTTTAAAGATTTTTGAAGGGTTTTTCCTTTCAAAAGAGTTAAGAGTGGTCGGTTTTGATTGAATTCAATCGTGATTGAAATTTAATTAATTTAAATATAATTTTATCGATTATTAAACATTTTGGATGGTTTCGTATTTACTTAAATGTATATTTCCATTTCTTCGCTCTGGTGTCGAGGTTAAGTGCGGCGTTGAGTTCTGCCACTCAACACGCAATGCCTCCAGAACTTCGGCAGAAAGTGGGGAACAGAGTGTCTTAACACTAGGTTCCCTCTGCCTACCCTGCTGTGTGCGGGATACAGCGTGAAGCTAATTTTTTTTAAATTTTTTTTTTTGGATGGTTTCGAAGCGATTCATTCTTTTGGAAGCTGAATATTTATATTATATGATGACTGAGATGTCTATTTTATACGCATTACGGGTACAATTTCTAATATCCGCCTACTTTTCATGCATAGCATATGAGTGTGATCAATCTGTTTTGTGTTGTTTCCTAGTTTAATATTATCAATAAGATTTTTTTTAAACATGATTTCGATTTTGAAACCGGATTAAATGCGTATATTTAATATTTTTTTCTTCTACCTGGAGCCCACTTCTAAAAACTTTAAAGTCTCAATATCCAGAGGCCGAGATTTAGTCAGCTTATTCTTAAAGAATCCAGGGCAGTCGTGAGGCAACTATGAAATCTTCGACAACGCGATTAATCTGGCTTAAGATTTTCAATTAAAACTTCTTATTGATATCTGTCAGCTACCTTATCTTACCGCAGTCGTTGTTAATATCAGGTTATATAATTATAGACAATTCACACTTTCTTATTCGTTAGATCCAGGTAGGTATCTATCTAGACTTTTTTTGTTTTCTTTGTGTTCACACATTCTGCATATATCATTTCACTTTTAGCAAATTATATTGGAGATATTCTGTGTTGAGTCTTGGAATCTAAAATCTTTTGTTGATTGAATTGGAATCTAAAAGTTGTTCTTGATTGTCCTGATCGGAATCCGAATGAGTTTTTACTGTACTACAACGACGCTATTTTGTTAAAAAAGAAACGTGTATATCTTACCATTTCTTCAAATCCAAAGTAATTATGTATGAAAAGGAAGCTCTTCCACATATTTTTTTCGCATACTCTGCTATGTTCCTCCACTACGAGGTTCCATTGAGGACCGTTGTTGATGTCTGGTAATATGTAGGTGCAGAACAACATCAAACTTAGGAATAGTGGGAATAACCTGAAATAGATAGTCACTTTAGTTAAATATTATAAAAATGAGCTTAAAATATATAGTTATTTTCTCCTCTTACAATATACAATCGTTAAAAGGAATTCTTGCCTTTTAGATTTCTAAGAAAGTATTAACTTTAAAGGTATGATTTTAGTCGTGTAATAAATTTTTATATTAAATAAGATAGAAAATGCGAACAAAATTCTTATCCAATAGATAAAGAATTTTCGTCCAAAAATTCTGAGAATAATGTTAAGAAAGTTATTTATAATTCAATCACAGTCCCTGAAAGTGTAAGATGAACGTAATTTTTTTCCGCGAAGATTCACGACTTAAAGTTAAACAAGATTAAAATGAAAATGGAGACACATTAAGATAAAATTATAAAACAATTAAAAATATCAAACACGTGCGTTCCCTAATGATTATTAGATGATGAAACATATTAAAAAAATGTTTTTTTTATCGATCTTTGGGTTTTTTTGATAACTAGCGGCCCACTCGCGGCTTCGCCCGCATATCATCTATAATTATTTTGTTATGCTGCATTTGCTATAAGATTCATTATATAATTTATACATCTAATAATTTTTACAATTTTAAGAAAGTGCACGGTGTTACGCTACGTGGCTGCTTGAGAGGACAAAATCGGTGGCAAGGGCATCCCGCGCGGGGCTAGAGCCTAGGCTTGCGGCCATAAACAGAGCATTGAATTATTTTAAATTTACATTTTCTCGAAAAGTATACGTTGAAATTACATACTAAAAACGACAAAGTTTATCTTCATAAAATATCCCTGATGATTTAAATAAACAAACTAACAAACTCTTCCGCTTTATTATATTAGTATAGATAATTGAAGAAATATTGCGTAATGATGACGGGCACTTATCATCAAAATAAAAACTCAAATGGAAACTATATATTTAAAATTAGGAGAATAGCTTAGGAAAGACGAAAAACATAAAAAAACTATGAGTATTTGTTACGTAATTTTTTTTGTATTTTCTTTACATTTTCGAATGGTATGAAAATTAACGTAACGAAATAAACCAAAAACGGTATTATACGATAAGCCGATAAGTATTAATTGTTTCTATTATATATACTTAGGTAATTACAAAAGTTATAATAACAAGACTATGTTTTGTAAAGTCCCCTAATGAAGCCGTTTAAGTTAGTAAAATAACATAACTTTAAAGATAAAATTTCAGAAATATTTATTTTGAATGCATCCATTTTTTTAAATGTGCGATACACGAATATTATACATCACGATTTTTTATTAAAATATTCTCTTGTCTCAGTATTTTTATATTATAACGAGGTTAAAAAATGAAATAATGTATTCATTTATATTTAAAGTAGTCAAGTACTAAAAATTTTTGTTCAAATCATTATTACTATTAATATTTTTGTGAATTTACCGCATCGCTCGTAAGAAATGTTAGTATGAGATCTTGGGTCGCAGAGTCTAATCCCTTATATTTCTAAATATATCGATTTTTTTTTTTAATTAAAGATAAGTACATAAATGTTATTTTTATATTAGTAAATTCTGTATTTTTGTCAAATTGTTATTTTTATCATGCTATACGTAACATTTCAGTTAAATAAATACGAGATCCCTTCTTAACTTAACAAATAAATTAAAATTAATAAATAGCTTTAACGTACCTAAACCACCTGGAAATCATTCTGTCTTTTACATTGATGGTTCCTTTCTTCTCTAAGTCTTGGAGAAGATTGTGAGCGTTCAAAAATCCGCTAAGATACAAAAAGCTGTCGGTGTAAACAATCGCTGAACGTCCAACCACCGCCCAAGGCATGCCAAACACCTGAAATAAAAGTTCATAGATATAAATATTATTTTTCAAATATTATATCATCTTTTAGGCCAGTTGTGGCGCAGGGGCACAAAGTGTGCCTGTAAATCGACTGGTCGTGGGTTCGATCCCCACTCGAGATGATGAAATATTTATTTACATGTATATTTTCATTTCTTCGCTCTGGTGTCGAGGGGAAAGCGCGGCGTTGAGTTCCGCCACTCAACACGCAATGTCTTCACAAAATTGGTGGAAAGTGGGGAACGGAGTGTCTTAACACTAGGCCTACCCTGCTGTGTGCGGGATAAAGCGTGAAGCTGAAAAAAAAATCTTTTAAAGTATACTTTTCTAGCAATTTATTGACGGGTTTAAAAAAAAATGTCAATAATTTAGGTAGTCAATAACTAAGAAGAGCCAGCAAGAAACTCAATATTTTTTTATTCATAATAAATACAAGTTGAATAGATATATAGTGGAATAATGAAAATATTGCATTTATTTTCGTCAATACAAGCAGAGATTTTTATAGTATTATTGGATTAGGACCAGGCTCATTTGACCTGTAAGGGCGAGATTGTGGTTCCGATTTACACTGGAGGAAAAATTTAATATTTTTGTCTCCTTGCTCTGGTTATGAAGCAAAAGCGCGGCGATAAATTCCGCCACTTGAATTGCAATGCCTCCAGAATTCAGCGGAACATGGGGAACGGAGTCTGAATGGGAATAGAATGTCCTAACTTTAGGTTCCCTCTGTGTACCCTGCTATGTGCGGTATACAGCGTGAAGCTAAAAGAAATAATATTATAATATCTCTTTAAATTGTATGTATACTTAGTATTAAAACAATTTAAGTACTTCCGGAATAATGACATTGATTATGTTAATCGGTTACTTTTTGATATATTAAATTCTTAAGCTGATGTCATTTTTTGATAAATTTGTTTATACAATAAATAACACTTGAAGCTATATAATTATAACTTCCGCTTCTATGAATATTATTATTATAGTAACTCAAGATTATTTTGTATATTTTTGTTACTTATTTTATTTGTATATATACTTATGAATTAATAAACTTAAATATGAAATATAAAAATAGACAAATCTAAAATATAAATAAAAAAAAATCTCAACAATATTTGAAACATTTGATACCTATTTAAAGCTTAAGCTTTTAAAGTGAAGTACTGGCTTTTTTAAAAATAGCTACTCTCAAATTGCTTGAAAATGAAAACATTTTAAAACCTATAAAAATAGAAGGACACATTAATTGAAAACAATTCAATTGGAGTCGAACAAAATTGGACAGTATACAGGTTTGGAATATCCTATCTTGCAATACGTGACTTCTCGTTCGACATTTTCATGATCACTTTTA
Organism: Heliconius himera; assembly: GCA_021202915.1. NCBI lineage: Eukaryota > Metazoa > Arthropoda > Insecta > Lepidoptera > Nymphalidae > Heliconius > Heliconius himera. The sequence goes on from JAJHJA010000353.1 coordinate 386,510, forward strand.
GCTTAGTTATTTAAATATTTTACATATAAGAAATATTTAAATAACAAAAAAACAGGTTTACAGGTAATCACGCATGGCATTGAAGTAGCATAGTGTTAATACACTCCGTTCCTTTCAAAAAAATTTTGTTGCCCATTTTTCATCGCATTCTGGAGGCACTCACTGCCTTGAATGGTTAACGCCACGCTTTGCCTCATTACCAGAGCGAGGAAATTAAAATATTTAATTTTTCATTTTCTCGAGCGGGAGTCGAACCCACAACCTGTCGCGTTTACACACTTGTGCCTCTGTGCCATGACTGGTCTATTTAAATATAACCAGACGCCGTTTCACTGTACCATGACGACCTCTATATACTTGTACAACTTTTGGAATTCGTTCATACGCTCTAGGCAATTTAGCCATGTGATCTTATCATGTCAACACGTCCAGAAGTCACGCCAAGGGGTTATAATCAAAATAAGTTTTAATTTTTATATGTGAAATGCCGCCAGTATATTTATATATTAGCTGGTTCAATTACCCTTTAAGCAGTCTCAATTTGAGCATTACATGCTTATTTAATTATATAATATGAGGCCGGTCGAAAGATTGTCGGTTCGATTCCCATTCGGCGAAATGAAATATTTGATATTTTCATTTCTTCGTTCTGGTACCGAGGCAAAGTGCGGCGTCAATTTTTGCCAATCACATAATGCTTCCCGAAATCGGCGGAAAGCAGTGTCTTAACACTAGACCCCGGTAACCCTCTGTCTACTAATGTGACGTAACTATATACTATGTAACTGTGAAGTAGTGTTAAGACACTCCGTTCCCCACTTTCTGCCGAATTTGGAGCGATTGTCCTCGACACCAGAGCCAAAAAATGGAAATGTAAATTTAAGTAAATATTGCTAGTAAAGCTAGTAGTGAAGTTAAAAAATAATAAAAAATGATATAACAGCCTTGATATATTTGTATAATATATATTGTATGTATTTGGTACAAACTAGTCTACCTTCAAACAATCTTATCTATAAATACTTCTGTATCATATTAATTTCTTTTTTAATAAATTAGGAAGTGAACTGAACATTAAATCAACTGAAGTCCAAGGAATTTTTAATAATGCATATTATGATAGTTGCTATATCGATTACGATGTTATATTATAATTATGTAATATTACATCGTAATCGATATAGTAGAGTAATAAATAACAACTATATACAGTAAATGATTTTTTTAGATTTCAATATTTATATATGATGATATATATATAATAATTTCCAGCTTCACTTATATATAATTATGTATATAATAGATGGACAGAAGGACTCTAGTGTTAATTGACATTTCGTTCCGCTCTCCGAGGCGTTGCGTGTTGAGTGGCGGAACTCAACCCTGCACTTTGCCTTTTTACCAGAGTGAAAAATTAAATCTCGAGTGGAAATCGAATCCATAACTTTCGCATTAATACGCTTGTGCCACTGCATCACGACGGCCTCAATATATTACATTATTATAACAAATTAAATTGTACATACCTCGGAATAGCTCGTTTTATTTACATAAGGACTGTGCGCCATTGCCATAGATTTATGAGCTAAAAGTAACGCGAACGCATTAACTCCTCTAAACACATCGACTCCTTTTACTCTAGTCGGTGAATCGGACAAATCGAATATACGTTTCAAATTGCGTTTCAAAGAAAAGGCGTTGAGTAATTTTTCAAAATTTGTTGCACCCTCCTTCCCGTCGTCCAGCAAAGTACCCAAGCTGAGCAGTAAGGTGATAGCTAAAAAGAATGTGCTGAAAACAACATATTTATTGAGTTACTTATTTAGAGATCAGTAGTAGCGCAGGGGCAGACGTGTGGGGCTGTAGGTTTGATTCCCGCTCGAAGAAATGAAATATTGAATATTTTCATTGTGTTTCACTTTGGTGTTGAGTTCCGCCACTCTACACGCAATGCCTCCAGAAATCGGTGGAGGAATGGAGAACGGAGTCTTAATACTAGTCTTAATACTACTGCCTATCCTATATGAATAGATATTTTTCTTTCCTAAGTGTAGAATATTCTAATTAATAATTTCAAAAAATACAATGAAATAATTAATTTAATTATGGTATTTTTTAGAGGCCGATGTGGTGTCATTGTCACGATTGGGTTAAATTCCTATTAGGGGGAATGAATTATTTTGATAAGCCGAATGATGTGTGATCGCGATGTGATGTCTAATGAATGAATGATAAATGTTATGAAAGTTGGACGAAAAGTGGAGGAACAGAATGTCTTAACATTAGATTCCTCTGTGTACCCTGCTGTATGTGAGATACGGTGTAAATATAAAAAAAAGATAAAATAACAAAACTTATTTCTATCAAATAGACATAAGTATTCATATACGAGGCAATACGAAAATTTACCACCTTAATAAGAGTCTTCTATCTCTTCTCTCTATCTAAAGTAGTATAGCAAAATTATTCAAATATTACTTACATAGCTAAAGTTTTGCCAAACGAATATGGTCGTTTAAAGTTTTTCACAGAGCACATTGTGTTTTGAACTTTGACTGATATACCAAGATCGGACATCTTGCGAGACAGTTCTTCCTCCAGGTCATAGCTGCTACAGGAGCTCGGAATACAGACTCCCCACAGAATACTTGAAAATCTAGGAACCCTGTGGCCCATCTGAAAATTAATTATACTTTTAATTTCTCATAATTTACATTTTTTTTGTACAATATATAAACGATTTTGTGGACTTATAATATATGTGAGGTCTTCGATTGCCACTCGAGGAAACAAAACATTTAATATTTTAATTTCCTCGCTCTGGTAACAAAGCAAAGCGCGGCGTTAACTTTTGCCACGTAACACGCAATAATCGGCGGAAAGTGGAGATCGGAGAGTCTTAACACTAAGTTCCCTTGCCTACCCTGCTATTTGCGGTATACTACATGAAGCTGAAAATAATAATAATATACATACAAATATATAACATACATATTGTTCTGGTTTAATTAATAAAAATAATCAAACAGGTTTTAAAATATACAATTTCAATGTAAGCAAACTAGTTCTGTCAGGCCATTGATGCAGAAGTTATTTTTAGTTCCTTAAAACTTTTTAATATATCTATAAGTATATTTAAATAAATATACACGTTTTTATGTTGGATCGTGATCACAGACCAAACTCATTTTACTTTAAAAAAATTTAAGCTTCTCGCTGTATCAGGCATGTAGCAGGGAAGACAAATTCAAATGCTAAATATTTTATTTCTCCAATTGAAAATAGAACCCACAACCTGTCGCGTTTACAGATACACGCTTGTGCACCTGACCACGCCTGGCTTCATATACAAGTTGCAGAGTAAAAATGTGTCACTCAACACGCTATGCCTCCAGAATTCGGCAGAAAGTTGGGAACGGAGTGTCTTAACACTAGGTTCCCTCTGCCTACCCTGCTGTGTGCGGGATACAGCGTGAAGTTGATTTTTTTTTAAATGTAATTGTGTATTAGATTATTGAAATCGTCGTTTAAGCTTGTAAGGCGGTCTTTGTACTATTAATGTCTTGTAGTACCTAATCGAGGGTTGCGTTACTATTGTTTTCAATCACTTTTGATCTTTTACAACAATAATTTAAAACATATGAACAGTTTTGGTCAAGGGCCATTGTGTTACACAATAAGAATTGTGATTCAAAATAAAGCTAGAGACCAAATAAGTTGACAATGTTGCGAGCCCACGGAATATTAACTAAGGAATCGGACCTTGGAATTTGCGTGATCACGATCCAGATGATACCGTGTTCATTTTATTATTATTTTTATTTGTCATCGTTACTAAGGCATTTATTTTTTACTATAGAATCTTTTTTGTGACATTTAATTTGTCAACAGTACTTGAAGTGTCAACTGTAAGTAGTTATATGCGTACAAAAAGCCAGCCGGCCTTGTCTTTACAGTTTATAAAATTCTAATGACACTTCACTTTAAATATTATCATGGATCATTGACTTATTGCTTGATTTTATTTTTATTCAGCTTCACGCTGGATCCCGCATGTAGCAGGGTAGGCAGTGGGGGCCTAGTGTTAAGACACACACTCCCCACTTCCGAATTTGCCGAATTTTGAAGGCATTGCGTGTTGGGTGGCGGAACTCAACGTCGCCCTATACCTCGACATTAGAGCTAAGAAATGTAAATATACAAACTTCTGTTTCCTCAAGTGGAAATCAAACCCACGACCTGTCGCTTTTACAGTCACACGCTTCGCCACGACTGGCCTCAATTTATTGCTTGATCATGCTTAATTTTTTCATTTAATCTTAACTTCCTGTACCTACTTGCACTCGCGAGCGTAAACTCGTATTTGCATACAATTGAAGATGTATTTAAACACTTAATAATATCGAATTAATATTGAGAAAAATTAAAATTACAATATTTTATTAATGTAAACGTATTTAATGATGATCATGATTTGCTGCATATTCTACTTACTAGAGATATTCTTAAAAATGTGTGATTTTAATGATAGATGATAATCAACAAAATCTCACATTTTTGACAAAATGGATTTATGTGATTATTCATGCAATAGTTATTAATTTAATTAAACTATAGAAAGAACGTTTAATGAATATATTTTAAGCGCATTTAAAATGTATTTCTTTAGTCTATTTATAAAAAGTGCGGTGAGAAAGAAGAGATTTAGAAGAAGAGATACTCTGTATAAGTAGTAGGGATTGGTGCGTTCTGGCTCATTAAATTGATCGCCTTATCAATCAAAATTTTCCGCGGATTTTCTCGCGGGTCGCGGTTTCGATTAATTAATTGACCGCGGATTTTTTCGCGGTTAGTAGCCGCCATTATTTTGTGTCTTTTCATAAAGTAGTAGGGATTGGTGCGTTCTGGCTCATTAAATTGATCGCCTTATCAATCAAAATTTTCCGCGGATTTTCTCGCGGGTCGCGGTTTTGATTAATTAATTGGCCGCGGATTAAGTTGATTACCCCAGATCCGCGGCTTTTTTCGCGGTTTTTCTCGCGGGTCGCGGTTTTGATTAATTAATTGACCGCGGATTAAGTTGATTACCCCAGATCCGCGGCTTTTTTCGCGGTTAGTAGCCGCCATAATTTCGAGTCTTTTCATAGAGTAGTAGGGATTGGTGCGTTCTGGCTCATTAAATTGATCGCCTTATCAATCAAAATTTTCCGCGGATTTTCTCGCGGGTCGCGGTTTTGATTAATTAATTGACCGCGGATTAAGTTGATTACCCCAGATCCGCGGCTTTTTTCGCGGTTAGTAGCCGCCATAATTTCGAGTCTTTTCATAGAGTAGTAGGGATTGGTGCGTTCTGGCTCATTAAATTGATCGCCTTATCAATCAAAATTTTCCGCGGATTTTCTCGCGGGTCGCGGTTTTGATTAATTAATTGCCCGCGGATTAAGTTGATTACCCCAGATCCGCGGCTTTTTTCGCGGTTAGTACCCGCCATTATTTTTTGGGTGCGTTCTGGCTCATCAAAAATTTCGCCTCGATCGCCTTATCAAACATTTTTAAAATAGCAGTGTATTAGTGTTTTTTATTTCTTTAACATAAGAATACCTAACCTAACCTAACCTACTCATCATAGAACCGTTTCATATTTGTGTTGGTGGCGCACCATTTTGATTAATTAATTAATTAACCGCGGATTTCGTTTTACTTTTTTTTTGCATAACAATACTAACCTAACCTAACCTAGTTCGCAGTAAAATTGTTTTCGTATAATACCTACTCATCATAGAGCCGTTTCATATTTGTATCGGTTGGTTATCACCTAGTTATTTTGTTGTAATCATCTCTGACTCAGGGTTAAATATTTAATACAATCAACGCTGATTTGAAAGGCTACGTAAGCTGATGTACAATACTTGTTGATACATGTCTCACCGGGAGACGAATTGTACCTGCCTTTGAAAGAGGAAAGATTTATATCCCTTAAGTATTTCTTTTGCAATTATCTCTGAGTCACTGTCCGTTTCAATATTACATTCATGTCCCTACAAGTTTCATAGGGTGGAGGGGTGCTTTCATACCGTATATAAGCTGCACTGGAAGCTGTTCTGATATGAAATAATTGTTGTTCGTGATACGTGAAAGTGCTCTTCCGATACGAAACAATGGCGGTGAGTATTATTTTTAAGTCATTTACTAATTTATTTATGTTGTTGCCCAGTAAATATATTGTGTACTTTTTCATTATTGCAGCTGTCAAGTAACAACTCGTTTGATTGTACATTTAAAAACTATTACTATTCTAATCTAAGCGGAGATGAGGCTGAAGAGGACGCCCCTATGAAAATACAGAAACCCAAACAAAAGAGAGCCTGCAATGATATTAGTGGTTTCTTTGAGAAGCCAAAGAAGCAAAAGAAAATAATATTATCATCATGTGTTGCTCAATCGAATCCTGAGGGAACATCGTATATTTCTACAAACTCGGACGATGGTTCGCAGGCAAGCCATTTCATAAAAATCGAACTATATGACACAAAGAAACTAAACGGATTGCCTGCCACCGAGTACTGGAAGAATGCAGAAGTACGCCTTAAATACTATGTGCAATCTGAGCGTAATGAACTTTATGAAAGCTTGCGTGATATTATATACAACATTACCAAAGAAATCGCAGGAAGTAGTCAGTGTAAAAAGTCTTACTTTGCAGCTACGAAGCGATAATCTTATTACAATCAATCTATCATCCATCATGTTATGAGCCATCGTTATAAAATATTATCCTAATAAATTAAATATGTCATGAATTCGTTTGTTTTATTTTGTATTTAATAGTTTATTCACTATTACTCAAATCAAACACATTTGTACAATAAAAAAATATTTTATTTAAAAAATAGTTTTAAACATTACATCCACAATTAAATCATTATACAAAGTATTATTAGAAAAAATGTTAAGAAAATCAGACATTTTCATATTTCTATATCTAAAATATAAATACATTAAACAATATTCACCACATACAGTAGTAAAATAATTTTGAACTTGTTTATTATTATAAGACCATAATTTTGAATTTCTTTTTATAAATTTTTCATGCATCTTAATTGGTTTACGGCCATAAGAATCGAAGTATTCACCTACACCATCAGCATCAATGTGAATGGCAACCCAATGTGACCCTGGTTTCGTATCAGGATCCATGTTGCTAATAACGTATATAGGTAAACTAGAGTATATTGGTAATCTGTTTGCAGCAAAAACATTATACTCGATTTGCGGGTTTATCTTTCTCATAAATTTTTGCAGCTCATATGTATCCATTTTTACATGTATTTATGATAAAACACGTTGATGCTAACAATGCTTACAAATTAATGATGCTATACAAATAATTAATACATTATTATACTTAACTACTATAATCAACGTTAACATCGCGATTTTTATTTACCTCAATAACGTTATCGAATTCTGCATAAACAAGACAATTAATGGTTTTTGTGAGAGCTGTCTCAAACCGAACCTCTAACCTAACGCTACCATGACGAATCAAGTTCCAATGAGATGAGGAATTTGCCGATAGATCCGGGGTTAGATCAAAGGCCATTAGACAATTTCCTCGTGCATAGTTTTCAATTGATATTGAATTACCTTCATTTAAAAAGTGAATACCGGTTCCCGAGAATAGTGTCTGATACGTTGTGGTGTAGACATTGTTATTAAAGGATGGTTGTAAAGTTTTCGTTGGAACTTGTTGGCCATCCACATACAAACTAAAAGAGCTTATTTTAAAATTATCAAAGTTAAAAGGATTGCTAGTCAAATTTCCATTAAAAGCTGAATTGTTAACAAATCCGACAATACATCTTTTAGGCACTTGACCGAGGAAAATGTTATCAAGAGTTTTGCCCTGTACATCACATGGGATCGTTAAAACTTTAACTTCAGCTCGTGTTATAGGATACTTTGCTGTAGTAGAAGCCAACACCTTTTCGTGAGCAAGTAGTACAGTTGGATTTATTCGAGCTCTACGAATGATAAGAGATGCATCATTAATAGTTACTTTAAATTTCGCATCAGCTTTAGTCGCCATAAGATTGAAAGCCTCACGTGAGCGAACCAACTTCACTCCTAATGTAACACCATTAATTAAAAATTTTTCTTGATTAAAAATATCACTATGTAAATGTCCAATCATTTCAATTTCGTTTATAGCCAAATTTTTTCGTTTACGAAAACCTTCATTTGTATCATCGGTTGATTCCATTTTCCCGGGGGTATCTTCATACCACAATCCACAGGTGAGATGTGATTGTTTTGCTGCTGGGCCATAATTAAGCAAGTTTTCTATGTAAGCACGATATGCATAAGTATTATTGGGTGGGGACACGAGTTTTTGATTTAAATATACGTCTAATTGACTGAATAGTGAATGCAACTTACAGGAACTTAAAACAATGTATAGACAACGGTTTGCATTTACATAAAATTCACAGAGTTCTAAAATTCAAACAGAGGGCGTGGTTGTCTAAATATATCGATTTAAATACCAAAATGCGGTCCACGGCGTGTACTGAATTCGATAAAGATTTTTACAAGTTGATGAATAATTCAGTATTTGGAAAAACTATGGAGAATATTGAAAAACGAGTCAATGTTAAGTTACTCACACATTGGTCAAACAATGGTGGTATGGAAGGTGCGCAGAGTTTGATATCCAAACCTGAATTTCATAGTCTATCGATATTTTCTGAAAACTTGGTTGCGGTTCAATTGAATAAAACCAAACTCTACTACAATAAACCGATTTACTTAGGGTTCTGTATATTAGATATATCTAAAACACTTATATATGATTTTCATTATTCATTCATGAAAAACAAGTTTAAAGAAAATTTAAAATTACTTTATACAGATACAGATAGTTTGATATATCAAATTTTCACAGAAGATTTTTATAATGACATTAAAATTGATTTGGATAGATATTTTGATACATCCGATTATCCTCCCAATAATCCATATGGGTTCCCCCTCATTAATAAAAAGAAAATAGGACTTTTTAAAGATGAAAACAATGGAATGATTTTTAAAGAATTTGTAGGCCTGCGATCTAAAATGTATGCAATGGATGTAGGTGATAAATTCATTGCCAAAGCCAAGGGGGTAAATAAAAGCGTAACAAAATCTTTTCAAATAAAGGACTATAAGGATTGTTTGTTCAAAAAGAGAATTAAAATGGATTCAATGATACGGTTTAAATCAATTAAACACATAATTTACACCCAAAAAAATAACAAAGTTTCTTTATCGCACAATGATAGTAAACGTTATTTAATAGAAAACTCTACAGACACACTTGCATGGGGTCATTATAAATTACAGTGATTAGGTATTTTGTTTTGTATAATCATTTATTGTAAAATATGAGGTATGTATCTTGAATATATGAATCATACCGTTAGAGTAAGATAGTTATAATATTTCTCTAATTTGTAATATACACCCTAAACTCGGCATAGTATTGTTAGTATAAGTTAGCCATAAGACTTCTTTAATTTGTACATATATATATATATATATATATATATAAATAAAATAAATAAATTATAATAAAAACCCATGTATTATTTCATAACCACCCCATTTGTATTAATAACGTTTAGCAGGGAGGTCGCAGACTAGAAAAATGCATCATTTTATTCATCCATTCACCGCTATAGTTGCGGGTCCTAGCGGATGTGGAAAATCTAATTTTGTTACGCATTTTCTGAATTATGTTGAGGATATATGCAATACACAATTTAATGAAATAACTTGGTGTTACGATGAAATGCAACCCTTGTACAATTTACCGAATGTAAACTATAGTCAGGGTATTCCCGATTTAAGTATGTTCGATGGTAAACAGCCTCAATTGCTCATAATCGATGATCTAATGAGGGAATCCGATGGGCGCATCGTTGATATTTTTACAAAAGGTAGCCATCACAGAAATTTGAGTGTGTTTTACATTTCACAAAATTTGTTCCATCAGGGTAAAGGACAACGAGACATATCTTTGAATTCAAGTTACATTGTATACTTTAAAAATCCTCGTGATAAGACACAAATTCGCTACTTAGCACGACAAGTTTACCCTGAAAATTCAAAATTTGTTGAAGAGGCTTACAAAGACGCAACCAAGGAGGCACATGGATACCTGATGATAGACCTTAAACAAAATACTAATGACATGTGCCGCTTTAAAACTAAAATATTCCCGTTTGATGCAAATTGTACGGTATATGTTCCTAAAAAGAATGGGTTTAAATATAACAAACATGAGGAAATTTTTATCAGTACTTAATAATGCCTGCTCGAGTAAATACGCATCGCAGTTTATTGAAGGCATTACATACACTAAAACCAAAATATCGCAAGGCATTATTAAAATCTTGTGGTGATGAAGAAATACACTGTATATGTGAGTGTATATTTAACATTTTGAACGGTAAAATTTCCCTTAATGATAAAGATAAATCAAAGTTGAGTAAATATAAAACAATCCTCAGAAAATTAATCTTAAAAGGGAAAAATAAGTGGCGAAAACGTATTATTGTTCAAAAAGGTGGTGCATTTTTACCTATAATTTTGGGAGCTATTTTAAGTGGATTATTTAGTTGTATAATTTAAGCACAATGGAAAACGTGAAAAAGATGATCTTGATAGAACCCGAACTAATAGACAAATTAAAACAGGAGCACGCCAGCGACAATGTTTTATCTCGCCTTGACACGGAAATGCATAAAATCTTAAAACGTAATGTCGGAGATCGTGAAAAATGGTCTTTGTACATGCAAACATTACAAAGATATTTACATTTCACCGAGCAAGATCGAAAATCTTTCAAATTACCCATCATAGCGGAAGAAACAGACCATTCAATAAAAAATCTATTTCCATCGGGGACCAATAAAGTACTAAAATCCCATAAAAGTCATAGCAAAAATAATGAATCAACACTCGTAGAACAGGTCACAAAACAAGAGGACGCACTTCCGAGTGTATCTGGGTCTTTAGCCCATTATACCTCAGACTACATAAGCAGATTGCTACCAAAGACATTTAAGAAAAAAGGTGAATTGTTGATGGATACAATAAATAAACATAGAGATAAAATATATTGGAATGATGATGGTACTATTGTTGTTAATAACGAATTGATTCCTGGTAGCAATATTGCTGATTTAATTAATGACGCTTTGAGACGACTGAAACGTCCTCGACCGAGAGGGTGGGAAAAATTTGTTGTAGCATTGAAAGATATAAAAGTACCTCTATATTGTATAGGTAATCCTAAAACGCTTGAATATATGAACAATCTCTATTTATCAGAATTTAGAGAAACTACTCCTTCCAAAGAACCATTGCAAATTACGCCATCTCCTGCATCTCAGAATAGAAGAAGTAGATCCTCCTCTGAATCTAGGAAACTTAATAAAAAAATTGATTGGGAAAGATGGACCCCGTACTAGATATAAGTAGTATATACTATGATGTATCTCATCCAGCTGGTTATAGTAGTATAGCGAGCTTATCAAAGGCAATGAGGGGGACGATGACGAAGACAGATGTAAAAAAATGGTTACAATCTCAAGAAACTTACACACTGCATAAACCCGTACAGAGACGATTCCCTCGGAATAAATACATATTATCAAACTTTAACGAGCTTTGGCAGGCTGATTTGAGTGATATGAGGACGTATAGTAACTATAATGATGGTTTTAATTATATACTTTGTGTTATAGATGTATTTAGTAAATATGCGTTTGCGAGAGCCATGAAAAAGAAAGATTCTCAAACTGTGAAAACATGTTTTGAAAGTATTTTTAGTGAAGCTAACAGTACTCCTAGACATATACAATCAGACAAAGGAACTGAATTTGTTTCCAAAGATGTTAGAACGTATTTCAAAAGTAGAGACATTAATTATTATACTACTAATAATCCTGATATAAAAGCAAGTATAGTGGAAAGGTTTCAAAGGACTTTAAAAATGAAAATGTGGCGTTACTTCACCCATAACAACACGTATAAATTTATTGATATATTACAAGATTTATTATATTCCTATAATCACAGCTATCATAGAAGCATAAAAATGTGTCCATGTGATGTAAACTCTAGCAATATTATGACTGTTTGGTGCAATTTGTATGATAAACAAACCAATTCGAAGTATACAACTGAAATAAGAGCAAGATTTCGCATTGGAGATTATGTAAGAATAACCAAGTATAAACATATATTTCAAAAAGGTTACGAAACCAACTGGAGTGATGAAATTTTTGTAATTTCATCGATAATTTACAGATCCCCTTTCGTTGTATATAGCATTAAAGACTTGCAAAATGAACCAATCGTGGGGACTTTCTATGAAAGAGAGTTACAGAAAGTAGAATATACCCCCACCCTAGAATATAAAATTGATAAAATAATACGTTCACGGTATTCGGGTCATAGAAAAGAGTTGTTAGTAAAGTGGAGAGGATATCCAGATAAATTTAATAGTTGGATAAAAGCGGCAAGCTTAAAAAAAATATGAGTGAAGAAAGTTTTTATTTAACGTTGCTCAGCAACAGCTCAATGACATATTTCTCAGAAAACACAACTACAAATTTTTCTACTAAGTTACCGAAAACTATTAAACTAGATGGAGTGTGGGTAGTGGGGGTGGTAGAATTTCAGTATCCATGTTCAATGTACACTGTTCAAGAGAGCCAAAATGTTGTACATATTGCAAAGACAACAAAAATTGTAGGCATCGAAAATGAATCACCTTCATCAGTGTTGTATAAAACACGCATTCCTGCAACCAACTATGAGAACACCAATCAAATTTTGAGCGCTTTAAATAAAAATCCAATGTTAATGGATACTATTAACTTTCGCTACGATGATGTATCAAAATTGGTATTAAGGAAAATTTTGAATAACAATGTTACTAGAATAACATTATCACCAACACTGGCACTGCAGTTAGGTTTCGCGCCAAAAACAAATTTTGTTACCACTGCCTTTGGAAAGTATCCGGTTAATTTGCATTTAGGTTTACCGTCTCAACTTTTTGTGTATTCAGATATAATCTCCCCTCAAATTGTAGGGGATGTAATGTCATCTCTATTGAGAATAATACCATTAGACCCAACTAAATATATTTATGGCTCATACAAAATGCACATTTTCTCACCAGCTCACTATATACCCGTAATGCGTAGAGAATTTGATACAATTGAAATAGATATAAGAACAAACACAGGTGAAAAGATACCATTTCAGTTTGGGATCTCATGTGTTAAACTTCATTTTAAACGTTTACAATGACCCATAATCACTACAAAACCGATTGTCCATATGAACATTACTACTCACATCAAGCAGGTTCGGGAGTAGGTGTAATTTACAAAGGTGCTCCATATCAACGTGGACATGGTATTGGAAGTTTTTTAGGTGGATTATTTAGATCTGTATTTCCTATTTTTAAAAGCGGTGCCAAGGCTATTGGAAAAGAAGCTTTGAACACAGGCGTTGGTCTCTTAACGGATATGATTAATTCCCGACCTATGAATGAATCTATAAAAACTCGTTTAAAAGAAGCTAGTTCAAATTTAAAAAGAAAGGCAGATCAAAAAGTTGATAACTTGGTTGGTTCTGGGTATAAAAGTGTGAAACGAATTAAACGTTTGACCAGTTCATCGAGATCGTCGCGTAGGAAGGGTGAAAGAAAAACACGTAGAGTAAATAAAATTAAGGATATTTTTTCGAAGTGAAAAATGTCGTTTTTACATAATCATTCTTGCGAGTGTGTTAAGTCAGAATTAGATTTATTCGCTCTACCATCAACGCAAACAAGTATAGAAAGTGGACAATGGGTTCATTATAAACCTATATCATCTTTGTCTGATGATGGCCCTATTGAGTTTCAAGTGCCCGGTACTGGAGACGATTACATTGATTTATCTCACACATTAATCAGTATCAAAGCTAAAATTACGCAAACAGATGGCGGTGAAGCTGTTGATGTAGCACCAGTAAACAATTGGTTGCATTCACTATTCAGTCAATTAGACGTATATTTAAATCAAAAACTCGTGTCCCCACCCAATAATACTTATGCATATCGTGCTTACATAGAAAACTTGCTTAATTATGGCCCAGCAGCAAAACAATCACATCTCACCTGTGGATTGTGGTATGAAGATACCCCCGGGAAAATGGAATCAACCGATGATACAAATGAAGGTTTTCGTAAACGAAAAAATTTGGCTATAAACGAAATTGAAATGATTGGACATTTACATAGTGATATTTTTAATCAAGAAAAATTTTTAATTAATGGTGTTACATTAGGAGTGAAGTTGGTTCGCTCACGTGAGGCTTTCAATCTTATGGCGACTAAAGCTGATGCGAAATTTAAAGTAACTATTAATGATGCATCTCTTATCATTCGTAGAGCTCGAATAAATCCAACTGTACTACTTGCTCACGAAAAGGTGTTGGCTTCTACTACAGCAAAGTATCCTATAACACGAGCTGAAGTTAAAGTTTTAACGATCCCATGTGATGTACAGGGCAAAACTCTTGATAACATTTTCCTCGGTCAAGTGCCTAAAAGATGTATTGTCGGATTTGTTAACAATTCAGCTTTTAATGGAAATTTGACTAGCAATCCTTTTAACTTTGATAATTTTAAAATAAGCTCTTTTAGTTTGTATGTGGATGGCCAACAAGTTCCAACGAAAACTTTACAACCATCCTTTAATAACAATGTCTACATCACAACGTATCAGACACTATTCTCGGGAACCGGTATTCACTTTTTAAATGAAGGTAATTCAATATCAATTGAAAACTATGCACGAGGAAATTGTCTAATGGCCTTTGATCTAACCCCGGATCTATCGGCAAATTCCTCATCTCATTGGAACTTGATTCGTCATGGTAGCGTTAGGTTAGAGGTTCGGTTTGAGACAGCTCTCACAAAAACCATTAATTGTCTTGTTTATGCAGAATTCGATAACGTTATTGAGGTAAATAAAAATCGCGATGTTAACGTTGATTATAGTAGTTAAGTATAATAATGTATTAATTATTTGTATAGCATCATTAATTTGTAAGCATTGTTAGCATCAACGTGTTTTATCATAAATACATGTAAAAATGGATACATATGAGCTGCAAAAATTTATGAGAAAGATAAACCCGCAAATCGAGTATAATGTTTTTGCTGCAAACAGATTACCAATATACTCTAGTTTACCTATATACGTTATTAGCAACATGGATCCTGATACGAAACCAGGGTCACATTGGGTTGCCATTCACATTGATGCTGATGGTGTAGGTGAATACTTCGATTCTTATGGCCGTAAACCAATTAAGATGCATGAAAAATTTATAAAAAGAAATTCAAAATTATGGTCTTATAATAATAAACAAGTTCAAAATTATTTTACTACTGTATGTGGTGAATATTGTTTAATGTATTTATATTTTAGATATAGAAATATGAAAATGTCTGATTTTCTTAACATTTTTTCTAATAATACTTTGTATAATGATTTAATTGTGGATGTAATGTTTAAAACTATTTTTTAAATAAAATATTTTTTTATTGTACAAATGTGTTTGATTTGAGTAATAGTGAATAAACTATTAAATACAAAATAAAACAAACGAATTCATGACATATTTAATTTATTAGGATAATATTTTATAACGATGGCTCATAACATGATGGATGATAGATTGATTGTAATAAGATTATCGCTTCGTAGCTGCAAAGTAAGACTTTTTACACTGACTACTTCCTGCGATTTCTTTGGTAATGTTGTATATAATATCACGCAAGCTTTCATAAAGTTCATTACGCTCAGATTGCACATAGTATTTAAGGCGTACTTCTGCATTCTTCCAGTACTCGGTGGCAGGCAATCCGTTTAGTTTCTTTGTGTCATATAGTTCGATTTTTATGAAATGGCTTGCCTGCGAACCATCGTCCGAGTTTGTAGAAATATACGATGTTCCCTCAGGATTCGATTGAGCAACACATGATGATAATATTATTTTCTTTTGCTTCTTTGACTTCTCAAAGAAACCACTAATATCATTGCAGGCTCTCTTTTGTTTGGGTTTTTGTATTTTCATAGGGGCGTCCTCTTCAGCCTCATCTCCGCTTAGATTAGAATAGTAATAGTTTTTAAATGTACAATCAAACGAGTTGTTACTTGACAGCTGCAATAATGAAAAAGTACACAATATATTTACTGGGCAACAACATAAATAAATTAGTAAATGACTTAAAAATAATACTCACCGCCATTGTTTCGTATCGGAAGAGCACTTTCACGTATCACGAACAACAATTATTTCATATCAGAACAGCTTCCAGTGCAGCTTATATACGGTATGAAAGCACCCCTCCACCCTATGAAACTTGTAGGGACATGAATGTAATATTGAAACGGACAGTGACTCAGAGATAATTGCAAAAGAAATACTTAAGGGATATAAATCTTTCCTCTTTCAAAGGCAGGTACAATTCGTCTCCCGGTGAGACATGTATCAACAAGTATTGTACATCAGCTTACGTAGCCTTTCAAATCAGCGTTGATTGTATTAAATATTTAACCCTGAGTCAGAGATGATTACAACAAAATAACTAGGTGATAACCAACCGATACAAATATGAAACGGCTCTATGATGAGTAGGTATTATACGAAAACAATTTTACTGCGAACTAGGTTAGGTTAGGTTAGTATTGTTATGCAAAAAAAAAGTAAAACGAAATCCGCGGTTAATTAATTAATTAATCAAAATGGTGCGCCACCAACACAAATATGAAACGGTTCTATGATGAGTAGGTTAGGTTAGGTTAGGTATTCTTATGTTAAAGAAATAAAAAACACTAATACACTGCTATTTTAAAAATGTTTGATAAGGCGATCGAGGCGAAATTTTTGATGAGCCAGAACGCACCCAAAAAATAATGGCGGGTACTAACCGCGAAAAAAGCCGCGGATCTGGGGTAATCAACTTAATCCGCGGGCAATT
Source organism: Heliconius himera (assembly GCA_021202915.1). Lineage (NCBI taxonomy): Eukaryota > Metazoa > Arthropoda > Insecta > Lepidoptera > Nymphalidae > Heliconius > Heliconius himera. The sequence continues at coordinate 403,608 of JAJHJA010000353.1, forward strand.
AATTAATCAAAACCGCGACCCGCGAGAAAATCCGCGGAAAATTTTGATTGATAAGGCGATCAATTTAATGAGCCAGAACGCACCAATCCCTACTACTCTATGAAAAGACACAAAATAATGGCGGCTACTAACCGCGAAAAAATCCGCGGATCCGGGGTAATCAACTTAATCCGCGGCCAATTAATTAATCTAAACCGCGACCCGCGAGAAAATCCGCGGAAAATTTTGATTGATAAGGCGATCAATTTAATGAGCCAGAACGCACCAATCCCTACTACTCTATGAAAAGACTCGAAATTATGGCGGCTACTAACCGCGAAAAAAGCCGCGGATCTGGGGTAATCAACTTAATCCGCGGTCAATTAATTAATCAAAACCGCGACCCGCGAGAAAAACCGCGAAAAAAGCCGCGGATCTGGGGTAATCAACTTAATCCGCGGCCAATTAATTAATCAAAACCGCGACCCGCGAGAAAATCCGCGGAAAATTTTGATTGATAAGGCGATCAATTTAATGAGCCAGAACGCACCAATCCCTACTACTCTATGAAAAGACTCGAAATTATGGCGGCTACTAACCGCGAAAAAAGCCGCGGATCTGGGGTAATCAACTTAATCCGCGGCCAATTAATTAATCAAAACCGCGACCCGCGAGAAAATCCGCGGAAAATTTTGATTGATAAGGCGATCAATTTAATGAGCCAGAACGCACCAATCCCTACTACTTGTATAATAACTCATTACTATTTTCTTATAATGTAATATGGATATTTAAGATCATTCTCTATTTGGAGGCTAACAAAAACTGATTACAATAAAAAATAACAGATACCTGCAGATTTTTGCAGTGGGATTTTAGGTCTTTAATTTTATTTTTTCTATAATAATCTATATTTTGTATGACACGGAAGAGAAGAACAGGTAAAAAGATATTTAACTAAAGATTTAATTATAAATAGAGATATTATTAAAAGCTTTAAACTCAATTCCCACAATATAATAGTTCCATTGTAGAAAAATTTAATATTTGTAAAAGCTTAAAAATAAATTTACGTGAAACTTTCAAATTATAACAGTTATTTGTCCGATGACTCTGCCAATGACCTTCTCGTTTTCCTTCTAAGATACAACCCACGTCACGTAACTCTACGTAACATAACATTACACATGTCAAACTCTAAGCCGGACCGGACGCTTGAGGTCGAATACCCCATTTTTAGGGGAATTTGTCGCAAACCATACAATATTCTATGAATAGCAAATTTCCTCATTTTCTTATTTATATAAAAATAATACTTCGCCGTCGTGGCGTACTTGCGTTCCTTGGTCACCTTGGTTGCTTCCCAATTGGGAAAAAAAAAATTTTATTAAATTAATTTTTCTTGCTTTCGCAACAAAGACAAAGCGTGGTATTAAGTTCCACCATTCAACACGCAATGCCATAATATAATATAAAAAAAACGTTATATAAAAATTTATATATACAAAAATATATAATTTAGATTTCATATGTGCATCAAGGAGAAATTTGGTCATATAGTTTAAATCAGAAAGATCAGAAGCTCAGATTACTTTTGTAGACTTGGAGACGATTCTGTAGACAGTATGAAAGACATTATATTGACAATGCAGGCAGACCCTTGCTACAATTGTAAATCTTTCAATCGAGATGACTCTGCCTGTAAGAGCAAGAGAGAATAACTGTTTTACATACAGTTGGGCAAAGAATATAGTTTTGTGATATCATTATCATCCATTTAGCTCGAAAAATATCTATTTGAATAATGAAATATAATGAAACGAAATCTTATTTGTAGGCAATTAGGAAGGGAGTTTACGAAAATAAATGTAATGGAAAAACAGTTATAGATCACTCCGTTCCCATTAAGACACTTCCGTTCCCCGTTTTCCACCGAATTCTCGAGGCATGCGTTAAGTGGCGAACTCGATTTACTCGTTACTAGAGCAAGGAAATAAAATTATTTAATATTTAATGAAAACTGATAATATAACCGCCCCGTTTACAATCATATTCTTGTGCCAAGTGGCCCAAATTAGTAAATTTATAAGTTAGTCATCATTAATAGTGAGACGCGAAAATTATAATTACTTATTACTATTTTCTTATATTAAAAATAAATAAAAATAAATCAGCTTCACGCTGTATCCCGTATTCAGCAGGGTAGGCTGAGGAAACCTAGTGTTAAGACACTCCGTTCCCCATTTTCTGTCGAATTCTGGAGGCATTGCGTGTTGAGTGGCAGAATTCAACGTCGCGCTCGACAACAGAGCGAAGAAATGGAAATATAACTTTAAGCAAATATTTCATCTCTCTCGAGTGGGGATCGAACCCAAAACCAGTCGGTTTTACAGTCACACTTCGTGCCGCTGCGCCACGACTGGCCTCAACGCTTTCTTATATTCTTATAGTATAAATTTGTTTTCCAAAATACACTGTGCACATGTGACTTCGTATACACAAAACGGTTTACGTAAGCGAAGCTGCAGGCATTAACATGTACTAGATAAGACCGCTAACGTATTCTGGACGCATAATTTTTCCTCTGTAATTTGCTGTTTTACCACACTCCGAGCTTTTATCCCGAAGTGCATTGCATAAATGAGTGTGCTTAAGCTCTACGGATAAAACGTACGTTACGTGTAAAGTTCAACATTTTTAAGTTTTTTTTTTATTCATTTTTCTCTTAGTAATGAAAATATATGAAAAATAAATCGAATTTAGTAATTATTAATTATGGGAGTCTTAATAAACGTTTACTAAAGAAGTGAGAGAAGTAAGAGAGATCGGGGAGACCTCGGTTGACCTTCGAAAACACAGTATCAAAGATACTGGTGGAAGGTCACGTAAAAAGCATGAATACCCCCCGGAGGGCATGTATAAAAAGATTGATGACAGTGGACGAGGCGAAAGAGGTATGTAGAGACCGTAGCGCTTGGCGCTCCGTTCTCTCTGACTCCCCCGCTAGGGATAAAGCGTGAAGCTAAGTAAGTAAGTAAGTACTAAAGAAGTGTAAAGCCACTTTTGTTGATATTCAAATATATATTTTTTTTCCTGTCTCATTTTTTGCTGAGTAGACAGTATGCCTATGATACATTTCTCGTGTCTTCTTCATTGGCACTTTTCATAAACTTTAGAAATATTTTTTTTTTGCTTTACATTTTATTCGCACATAATAGGTAGGGTAGGTAAAGGGAACCTGGGAACTTAGTTTTAAGACATTTCGTTTACTTCGTTTGCCTCGTTAACAGAACGAAGACATATCAATACTAAATATTTCATTTCCTCGAATGGGAATTGAACCCATAACCTGTCGCGTTTACCGCAGCGGCCTTGAGGGAGGTTAGTTATTAAATATTCTGTGCTGGGAATTCAGCATTGCTTACAGCTTCTCTCTTGCGCATATATCATGGTAAACATATTGTACTTAGTGATAAGATACTCTATTTTGGCTCTCCCCCTAATTCAAGACATTGTATATTGCATAGCGAAACTCAACACTGCGTTTGCCTTGGCAGCGTTGGTAAAAAAAATCTTTGCGCTTACAAGCTCAAATATTGCAATTTTAGTTTGTAATAACGAAATATAATAAAATAATAATAAAAAAAAAACAGCTGATTGTGATCAAAAGACAAAAAATATATAAATTTATAAACACAAAGAGACCATCCCTTTAAGAAACCACGAGTATCTTGGCAGCTTTATCCGTCGTCTCAACCCACCTAATGCATTTTGAAGTGGACAGATATTAGAATATAATCTTCAAAGAAATTAATTTTTCTTGCTTCAGAGTTTTATATTTATTACAGTAAATATTTGCTTATTACAGAAAAACGCTGTTATGGTTCAGTTAAGAGATTGTTTTTTCGTTTCTGCTTTTAGTACTCACTGGTTCATATCCTTATGAATGTGTTTATATTTTTATTTGATTACTGCAACAGAATATAAAATAAGATTTTCTTGCTTAAATTAAATTGTCGATTCAAATTTGCTCTTTTAACCGAATTAAATAAAGAATATTTGTCGCCGAATTGAATAAAGTATAAGAAGTTGTCCCGCATATCTGCTATGAGCAGTAAGTAGTAGGTAGGCTGAGGGAACCTAGTGTTAAGACACTCCGCTCCGCTCTTTCTATATTCCTTATCCTGGAGCCAACTCAGTGCCGTGCTTTGCCGCGATACCAGAGCGAAGAACTTAAAATATTTAATATTTCATTTCCTCGAGTGGGTATCGAGCCCACAACTGGTGGTGTTTACAGTCACTCACTTGTGTTCCTGCGCCATAACTGGCCTCTACCCTGATGTATGGAGGATAAAGCGTGTTATAGTAAATTTACTGTGGCTTTACTATTTATTTGGTTTGAACAGTAGCCAAGCGTACATACATAATATAAATGACGTCTATAAATGAGGAACTACCATACATAATGCCTGCTTGGTGTCGATTTAATTGCGAAGGCCCAAATGAGATTTAATCGTGTATTGAATTTTAAATTACTTACATACTGTTTTTAAGATATTCAAATACAAAATGGCTTTGTCTCGAGGTAAATATAAAATATAGGATCAATTTAGCTTCCTAAAGTTGTATAAGATATTTTCTTTTGTTACGCGGCGTTAAGTTTCGTAAACTATAGGATATTGTTCAGAAAGTGAGGAACGGTGTGTCCTAACGCTAGGTTCCCTTTATTTACCTTATGTTCTATAATCATTGTATGCAGGATGCAAAGTGAGGCTATTGTTTTCAGGTAAATTTATCTTAGTTCTTGAAATATTAAAAACTTTTGAACTCTGTTGCCAATACCTGCGACTCGATTTCGGAATGAGGCGTATGCGGCGGTTTTCCTTTGATAAGATTATGTGTGCGTGCGTCGTTTTTAACAAATGGCGTTTTATATTACAACAATAATTTTATTATTTATTTTGTTTGAAAAAATCACTATTTAATTTTTGGTGAAAAAAAATATTGTATTAGGTTTTTATAGAGTAGTAAAAACTGTGGTTTCATTTAAAGTGGTGCTGACACTTGCACCTGTAGATACTACCACAGATATATATATACCTTCACTATATAAATATTTAGTTTATAGATTATATACAAAAAACGATAATTCTGTTAACAACATTAACAATATTTACAGAATTCGTCTTATTTTTAACTTCACGCTGAATCCCGCATATATCACTGAAAATTTCTCCGAGTGGGAAATGAACCCACACTCTACTATAAATGCTATACAATGTAAATAATATAAAAAAGAACTGTATTAGCATATTCTTTGTTTGATTGATTGATTGATTGTCATCAAATTTCGATCCAATGTTGTATGATAACGTTCATACAGATCATATACAATCGGCAATTAAATACATTTGTGATTAATGACGTCATAGATAAAACAACTACAGTGTAAGCGCGTTAATAACTACTACACTACAATAGATATTTAAATTTTAATTTATGTTGAGGCCGGTCGTGGCCCAGCGGCACGAGGTGTGACTGCAAAACCGACTGGTTGTGGGTTCGATCCCCACTCGAGGAGATGAAATATTTACTTAAATTTATATTTCCATTTCTTCGCTCTGGTGTCGAGGTTAAGCGCGGCGTTGAGTTCTGCCACTCAACACGCAATGCCTCCAGAATCCGGCAGAAAGTGGGGACCGGAGTGTCTTAACACTAGGTTCCCTCTGCCTGCCCTGCTGTGTGCGGGATACAGCGTGAAGCTAATTTAATTTTACACTATAATAGTTTAATATAACATAGTCTTGGGTTCAGATTTAATTGACATTTTTAATAATATATTTTTCCATAATTCTACATAGATACAGTGCGGCGTTGATTTCATACATTAATGAGGCGATATATAGATAGATAGGAGATTCTGCGTAACAAGACTTAGAGCAGTGTGCGGCGTTGAATTACGCCAAAGCCACGCAAAGTTATGAAAATTGGCGTAAAGTCGGGATTGGAATGTCGTAACACTAGGTTCCCTCTGCCTTTTTGGACATATGCGGAATACAATGTGAAGCTAAAAAATACAACTAAAGAAATGCATGTGTTAAGTTTTGCTACTTCGAACATATCAATTCAAAACAGAGAGGGAGTGTCGGAGAGAGTTGTGTGTGTTGAGAAACTTAGTAAAAGTGAATAATATAAAATGAGTTAGGTCTAATTATTTATATTATAGAAGCCCGGAATCTTTATGTTTATTATATCGAAAATAAATTTATGTTTAAAAATAAAAGGTTCATTGAATATTTTTTGAAATGTATTATGATGTAGATTATATAGATAATTTAGTTCATCCTCATGATGATGAAAAAAATACGTTTTTTTTACTACTTTACAGTGAACAGAGGTAAATGAATTAAACATATGTTAAATAAAAATAAATCAGCTTCACGCTGTATCCCGCATATAGCAGGGTAGGCAGAGGGAACCTAGTGTTAAGACACTTCGCTCTCCACTTCCTACCGAATTTCATCTCCTCGAGTGGGGATAGAACCCACAACCAGTCGGTTTCACAGTCTCACTTTGCATTCCTGCGCCACGACTGGCCTCAACATAAATTAAAATTTAAATAATATTGTTGTATCTTGATACCTTATTCAGATTTTTATACAATTTATGGCCTATATGGTATGTGATTCTACTTATACCATATATGACAGCCAAGTTACAAATCTTATGATAATAAAGCCTCAGTCACCATTAGAATGCGAGTTGCATCTCGACTGTAAAGAATTATAAATGTGTGTAAATTATTTATGCATTAGAAGATGACAATAGATTGAAATGTATACTAGCGTAGTGTTTATATATTATAAATATATAATATATTTGCAGTATAAATTGATTTACATCATTACACAATGTACAGTGGTAATGATTGATGTATAGTGAGTGATACTTTTGTTATACTTGATAATATATTTTTAGTTTTATATTAACGTAACGTAACGTTAGTATTCAGAATATAACAGGGTAGGCATAGGGATACTGGGAATCTAGTGTTAAGACATTCCGTTTCCATTAAGACATTTCTGTTTCCTACTTTCCGCCGAATTTTGAAGGTATTGTTTGTTTAATGACGAAACTCAACGCCACGCTTTGCCTTGTTACCAGAGAGATTCGAGGGAGGTCTCAATATAAAGATGCAGAACTGTCTCAATTTTACAAATTTTACTCTAAAATTAAAATAATCAATTATATTTTTTACAATTACACGTTACGATTTATTTCTATGTTTAACTAAACCTAATTGTAGGGGAAACATGAATATATTTTATGTAATAATATTTATTAGATAATATTTTAAATAAAGGTTTTTAATTTAAACCTAGAGTCGGGTTCAGCCAATTGATAATAAGTTGCAATAAGAAACATTTATAATTAAGCATTACGCTGTCACTGTCAGAGGTGAACTGTTAGAAGTCCAAAGGCTTTCTAAATGTCAAATTGAGGTTAGACAAGAAAATCAATTGCACATTTAAAAAGTTTTTTTTTGAAACGGTTCAGTACCACTTTAGAAATTCAAAATACTTCGCTCGAAGGGTTCTGTACCATTCTAGAACATAAAAAATACGTTTGTTGTCATTGTGTTGTTTAGTATTTGTTGTTAAAGCAGCAACAGATATACATAATCTATTAAAATTTCAACTCTCTAGCTATAACATCTCATGAGTTACTGGCTGGTGACAGACGGACATACAGACGGACGGACGGACAGTGAAGTCCGTAGTAATAGGTTCTCGCTTTACCCTTTGAGTATGGAACCCTATAAAATGTAGCAAACAGAAAGTACGAGTACGAGTAGTATTAGTTAGCCAGTAGCCAGTATTAGTTTTTGTTCATTCGACTTGATTCAGAAGTGCTTTCAAAAGTATAATTAAACAATAAAAAAACAAACACATTAAATAATATAATACAGCGTCAATAATCAATTATTTCATAATTAATTTGTAACAACAGATATAAAATGATTTAATTAAATAATTGTTATTAACTAATGATGCTTTCAAATAGCCTGTACTATGTTTATCAAAAGACGATTAAAATGTTAATGGTCTATTAGATAGCTTTATTCCAATTGTTTTATATGTATTTAAATTACTAATTTAACATTTTAAATGAAACTATTTTAACCGGGTTAATCGCGTATATTTTGTAATTTTATACATTTTTGGAAACCCGACGTTTCGAACACTTTGCAGTAGTCCGTGGTCACGGGTATACTGAGGTGGTATTCGTCTGTCAGTTGACATAATTATTATATCAAACTACCGCCAACGATTTCTTAATTGCCTCGCGTACTGCCCTGGATTCCTGCAGATTGAGCTGATAGTATCTTGCCCTCTGGTATGGCGGGTTTGAGACTTCAATGATTTTATAAGGCTTGAATATGTTTTTTATGGAAGCTCTTCTTAAAATATTGCCAATTCTGTCTTGTAATAATCGTGAAAATCAAAGAACTTATTACTAATTTAATTTTCTCACTCCGGTAAGAAGACAAAGCGAGGCGTTTAGTACCGCCACTCTAAGAGGTGTCTCAAAAATTTGAGCACGCAGTCTTTTTTGCTTTAGAAAGTGTATTTTTTTTAATTAATTATATTATATAATATCACATGATTATTAATCTTAAATATTTTAATTTAAAGCATAATAATAAAACTAAATTTGGCATTTCATAATATTTTAAATTATAATACTAAGAACTAACTATTTAGTTTGAGGCTATCGTGGTGCGGTGCGACTGAGTCATAATGTAAATACAATGGTCGTAGCTTCGATTCTCACTTGGGAAAATAAATTATCTTTATTTCCCAGTCTAGCTAAGTGTGGCATTGATTCCCTCATCTCTACACGCAGTGTTTCCAATTCGTGTGGAAAAAGGAGGACACTTTGTTTTCCTTTTTCCATTAGAACATTACTTTTTTTCTACCTATTATAAAGCATTTTATAATAACTTATAACATTATTAACTATGAGCATATTAAAATTTCGTTTTAAATTCTCAAAATATGGAAATTCAAATTCGCGCCGTTTGGATGTGGTCCAAACGCTGTATCCAACTACGGTGTCAATTAAGCGGTTGTATTTTATTGATTTAGTTATTATGAATGACTTTATTATAAGGATATAAATCTTTGACAATAATTAATATATTCATTAAGAAAACATATAAAAAATTGAACGTAGCGGGATATGAAACCGCGCCTCTTTGGAACTGTCCAAGCGCTCTGACCAACTATGCCATACGTTCTCATCGAGCTACGTTGAAATTCTTATACGCTTGTTACAACTTATTTATATTTTTATCGTCTCTGTAGGGAGATTTTTACAAACTTCCGCTAGTCAAAGATAATTACTAAGAATTATCGTTTGGCAAGAGAGAATACTATTTTTTAAAATGTTATGGTTATGGTTTAAACGTAGAACGTAAAAAAAATATATGTTTTCTTAATAAGTATTTTTTTCTTAAGTGTGGAATAACACTTTAAAAATATTTATAAATAATTAATTATAAATATAAGTTTTTTAAATCAAAAGTAAATGTTGTCATAAAAAAAAAATAAAAAAAAATGACGTCAAAAATAATAGTGTCAAGGTTGAGATGTCCATTTTAGTTCAGTTTAAATACAAAATAAAATATAATATAATTGTGACTAACAGCATGAAAAATATGACGTCCACGTGACGTAGTTGGAAAGTATCTGATAGTTGTAGGTTACATTCCCTTTCGGGGGACTGATTGTTTTTAAATTATTTTCATTTCTCTCTTTCTTTCTCCTTGCGGTTTGATTGATTAAAGAAATTGTGTCGTTAAGAACTGCTATCCAGAATGCAGCCTGTCTAAATACAAGTAGAAAGTATGATGATGTATCTATTAGTACTTTGCTCTGTTTGCCTAATTCAAAAATAAAAAGTATAGTATAATTTTTTTTTAGCTTAACACTGTACCCCGTATATAGGCTATATAGCAAAAGAGGAAGAGGGAAACTAGTGCTAAAACACTCCATTATCCACATTACGCCAAATTTTCGTGATATTGCATGTTGAATAGCGAAACTCAACGCGTTTTTCTTGTTACCAGAGAATATCTTTCCCTGATTCTATTCGAATCCATAACTGTCACGTTGAAAAAAAAAAAAACAATAATAAGATAAAAAAAAACAACATACATCAGTCACGTTACTCCGTATATAATGTCCGCTGTGTATCAAATAGTCCAAGTGGTCATATCCTTTTTCGCCGCCGACGTTCACTTGAAGTGATGCGAGGCAGTACTTGCCCCGGACCGCGCCGTCGATGTCCAAACACTCGTCGAAGTCGCCGTACTGGTTGGCGTTGCCACTAAGCATACCGGAAGGAGGTTTTGCTGTGGCATCGAACACTGAAACAATATTATTTCTTAGATTGATTGGTTATATTTTTTTTTATAAACTTATAAACAACAAGAAAAGTGTGGCTGTAAAACCGACTGGTTGTGGGTTCGATCTCCACTCGAGGAGGTAAAATATTTATTTAAATTTATATTTCTATTTCTTCGCTCTGGTTTCGTGGCAAAGCGCGGCGTCGAGTTTTGCCAGTCAATACGCAATGCCTCAAAAATTCGGCAGAAAGTGGGTAACGGTGTGTCTTAGCACTAGGTTCCCTCCGCCTACCCTGCTGTGTGAGGGATACAGCGTGAAGCTGATATTTTATTATTTAGTTTTGACACAGTCTTTCTCTTGAATGGTTCTTCATACCGTTAAGATACTTTGATGTCCACTTTTCGGATTTAAGTTTTATGAAACTCAATGGTAAGATTAAATTAATGGTAAGATGTCTTGTTAAATTGAAGTCACAACCATCACGTTTAGAGTCGAACGCTGCCACTGAGTCACGAAGGTTAAAATGGTATAAATACTTATTTAGAAAACGCCTCCTGGAGACCGACCAGGCTCTCTGACCACTAAGCCATACGTTCTCGCCAAGGTACGTCAAAATTTTTATACGCTTGTTACAACTTATTTATGTTGTTAGCATCTCTGTAGGAAGATTTTTACAAATTTCCGCTACCCAAAGATAATTACTAAGAATTATCGTTTAGCAAGAGAGAAACTATTTTTTAAATATTTTTTTAAACATTTTTAAAGTGTTATTCCACATTTAGGAAAGAAAAATATTTATTTAAAAACGTATAAAAATTTTGAACGTAGCGGGATTCGAACCCGCGCCTCCTGGAAACCGAACAGGCGCTCTGCCCACTAAGCCATACGTTCTCGCCAAGCTACGTCAAAATTTTTATACGCTTGTTACAACTTATTTATGTTGTTAGCATCTCTGTAGGAAGATTTTTACAAATTTCCGCTACCCAAAGATAATTACTAAGAATTATCGTTTAGCAAGAGAGAAACTATTTTTTAAATATTTTTTTAAACATTTTTAAAGTGTTATTCCACATTTAGGAAAGAAAAATATTTATTTAAAAACGTATAAAAATTTTGAACGTAGCGGGATTCGAACCCGCGCCTCCTGGAAACCGAACAGGCGCTCTGCCCACTAAGCCATACGTTCTCGCCAAGCTACGTTGAAATTTTTATACGCTTGTTACAACTTATTTAATAGTAGTAGTAGTTCAAAATTTTCATACGTTTTCTAAATAAGTATTTTTCTTTCCTAAGTGTGGCATAACACACAATGGCAATAACACTTTAAAAATGTTTAAAAAAAATAAAATGGTATAATTTGTGTTATTATTTATTTATTAAAGTTTTAATAACTGTTTTTGCTGGGATAAATCTAATCTTACATTAGATTTATCCCAGCAAGTTGATTGACAAATTTCGTCATGTATGAGCCGACACCAACATCTTACTCAACAAGTCATAATGTCACTTTAATAATATAATAATTGAAGGGTAATATACTCGTTATAATTTAAAGATATAATAAAAGTTTTAATATTCATTTTTTATAGGATTAAACAAAAAGTGAAATATAAATAAATATGCTCTCCATTTTCCGCTTATTTTAAGAGATATTTGAAAAATAAACATTGCCCTACTTATGGGACCACTCCTGTGTGTACCGTTTAATATTTAGAATTTAACTGTAGACACTTAGTGGTTTGTTGTCAGAGGTCGTGTATCCATGAGGCGCGGGTTCAAATCCTTTTTTCATAAAATATTTTTCAGTCTTTACTTGTTTAAAAAAATCTTTAAAAATCAAGTCAAAATTAGCTAAGCAATTTTTTTTACAACTCCACTAATATAAATTAGCTTTTATAATAATCAAATTAAAGAGCGATAAATGATCAATCAAATTATAGAGAACATCCTCTGTCGGAAGTAGATAAAAATAGACCAATCAGTCAATGACTTTTAAGCAACCTTTTTATACATGAGATTTAAAATGAAATCAAGAGTGGAGAAAAAAGATTGCTATCTATATATGAGAAGAAAATATTTTGAAGACATTCAAGATTATTATAATTGTTAGATTATTATTTATTTTTTTAGTTTCACACTGCATTCATAATTCCCATTAAGATACTCTCTATCCCAGATTTAAGCCGATTTCTCGAGACATTGCGTGTTAAGGTACGGAAATCAACGCCGCGCTTTTATTTGTTACCAGAGCAAGGAAAAAAAAAATTAAATGTTGAATTCCCTCGTGAGAGAATCGAACCCACATCGTCACGTTTGCAGTTTGTCTGCAAATTGGCAGTCAAGAATGCGAGGAATTCTATCATTGTGGAATATAATTAAGAAATACATACGACCTTCTCATTGAACATTAGATATATGAAGTACTTAAGATACATATTAATGTTTTTTACGAAACAAGCTTAGAAAAAATATTGACATAATATTTTAATCAAAAACTGGCTCTGCTATGATGCTTAGTACAAAATTTGGATTATAACATAAGTTACTGCTATATCACAAAAGGATTTTTTGACACAGTTTTTCATAACTCCAGTTATTAGTTACTAGCGGCCCGCCCACGGCTTCGCTCGCTTAAAATACATGATTATTGATTTAAGCAGAATTGATTGACAACTATAATAAAATAAAATAAATAAATAAATCAGCTTCACGCTGTATCCCGCACACAGCAGGGTAGGCAGAGGGAACCTAGTGTTAAGACACTCCGTTCCCCACTTTCTGCCGAATTCTGGAGGCATTGCGTGTTGAGTGGCAGAACTCAACGCCGCGCTTAACCTCGACATCAGAGCGAAGAAATGGAAATATAAATTTAAGTAAATATTTCATCTCCTCGAGTGGGGATCGAACCCACAACCAGTCGGTTTTGCAGTCACACCTCGTGCCGCTGCGCCACGACCGGCCTCACCCTATAATAGAACTATAATGACTTCTAATATGATTTTTTGTTACTTTAATCTGTAATATTCTATTATGATTTTTTTACGACATTATCGTAACTTCTGTAAGAATTTTTGATTGTTTCGAACTAAAAAATATGACCAATGTCGATATTTGATATTCATAAAATATACATAAAGCTAATTATATATATATATATATATATATATATATATATATATATATATATATATATATATATATATGTGTATATTTTTGTAACATTACGTTCTTTTTACCTATGTTTTGTTTTTTAAAGCTCTGTTAAATGTGCTGATGTCACTTAATAATTGTACTGCTTCAGAAACAGTCTTAAATGTAAAATTATTAATTTGGTTAAGGATTCATAATATTCTTTGTAAAATAACTGTTATGTTTGCATATTAACTCCTGTTTGCATATTATTAGATAAATGAATAATTGGTAAATATGTAGTTACTAGAGGACGCGCGCGGCTTCGCCCGCTTAGGAGTGAATTCTAAAAAAACCACGAAACACGTGTTCAATAAAATATTTATAACAGTCTGAATTTCAATTCTTATAAAAATCGGTGGCAATTTAAAGATTTTTCCATATAAACTTTCAATCCCTTATTTAAACCCCTAGGGGGCGAATTCTTAAAAACTATGAAACACGTGTTCAATGAAATATTTTTTAGAGTCTGAATTTCAAATTTTATAAAAATCGGTATAGATTACATTTTTTTTCCATACAAACTTTCAACCCCTATTTCATCCCTTTAGTGTTAAAATTTTTCAAATTCCCTTCTTAGTGGATGTCCAGAATATGAAAATAAACATCTGCCCAAATTGCACGTTTCTACCATCAGCGGTTACGGCTCTGCGTGCGTCTTACCTCAGTCAGTCAGCACAAGTCCTTTTATATATATAGATTACAGAGTACACGTAGAAAGGATGTTTTTAGGCATTTTTATATAGATTTATTTCAAACGAACGAACGAACCAAAAAATCTATGTATTTACTTGATATTTCTTTGAAGATCAAATCGTTCTTTATCTCTGTGTAGAATTAATTACGATTTAAACTTTACTGTTACAATTTATGAAGGTAATCTCTACTAACAATTCAATTTTGTTTATTTAAAATAAATAAATCAGCTTCACGCTGTATCCCGCACATAGCAGGGTAGGCAGAGGGAACCTAGTGTTAAAATACTCTGTTCCCCACTTTCTGCCGAATTCTGGAGGCATTGCTTGTTGAGTGGCAGAACTCAACGCCGCGCTTAACCTCGCCACCAGAACGAAGAAATGGAAATATAAATTTAAGTTCATATTTCATCTCCTCGAGTGGGGATCGAACCCACAACCAGTTGGTTTTACAGTCACACTTCTTGCCGCTGCGCCACGACTGGCATTGTTTACTTTATTGTATAAAATATTGTATAATAGTGCTTCAAAAATATATATTTTTATCAACAGTCATATAATCAAGACGTTTCGAATGTCATTCTTTAGCCAGGGTCATACCAGCGCGATTTCTATATAACATTCGCTGGCAAGCTAATGCCTTGAGTTCATTAAAATGACGATAACTTTTTTTTTAATGAACCGATTTTGATGAACCAAACTTTAGAACCTCAATTGAGTTAAAACAAAGCAATTAGTGAAATTTTCAAGTAAATCGGTTCAGTAGTTTCAGAGAAAAATGCGGACAACAATATGTCGACAGACAGACAGACAGACAGACAGACAGACAGACAAGAAATTCAAAAAAAATCTTTTTGCTTTCTATTAGTCTTTTTAAGTGTCCCTCTATCCATTTCAGTCAAAATTACTAAATGTACAGACAAAATATTTTTACTGTCTTATTATATATAGAGATGACAGTTCTTTGGTTATTTCATTTCGAGCGTGTCAGTCGGACACTTTGCTAATGTCACGTTGAAAATCAACGTTTTCTTTATATTTTTTTATAAATAGATTTTCTTTTTAATTACACGCTAAAGAACTTGGTATTAAGACAATATATTGTACACACACCTCACAATTTCAGAGCTTTGCTTGTTAAGTGCAAGGTCAAGGCGGTGCTTTGTCGTGTTACTAGAGATATAATTATGATTATCCCGAGTAAGAATCAAACCCACAACCTTTCTGTATCAGTAGCTGTGCCGCTGCGCCACTACAACCTCAGATAACTAGATGAACAGTTATTTAATTTGATCAATCAAATTGATATCTTCCTAAATCTTATAATCGAAAATCACAAATATATGCATATATTACTCTTAATTAACCAACATAACAGCTATAAATGAACTACAATTTTACGAAATATATTGCACATAAGATAAGTTAGAGGCCAGTCGTGGCGCTGAGGGACAAGCATGTGACCGTAAACGCGATAGATTGTGGGTTCGATTCCCACTTAATAAAATGGAATATTTAATATTGTCATGTCCTCGCTCTGGTACAAGACAAAGTGTGGCGTTGATTTCCGCCATTTAACTCACAACGTGTGAGATACAGCGAGAACCTAAAAAAAATTAATACCTATACATATAATACAAGTAACATATCACGCACCTTTGTTAATGTATATGATAGAATCAAAAATAATGATTTTTTGTAACTACGATTTTTTAAAAATTTTTATCTGTTTGTTAGCGCGTTTGTTCACGCTTATCTCAGAAACGACTTAGCCGATTTTAATGCAGTTTTTACTGTTGAATTTTAATAATTTTCCGTTCACATTTAATGCTTGTTCTATTTCAATATGTGCATAAGTAAAGAAGTTATAACAGTATAAAGAAATGCATGCGACAATATTGCTATATAGATATTGTTTTTAAGATGATAATGTTATTAAATAACAAAATAAATTCAGATGAGAAAAAAATAATAATTTAGAAGCACAAGCGGGCGAAGCCGCGAACTGGTTGCTTGTCAAAAAAAAAGATAAGTTTACTAACATACATCCTGAGGCTAATCTATCACTCTGTAGCGTGACGCAAATCGAAGCCAGTTTTTTTGAATGTCGCCTAATAACATTGAATCTTTTCGCGTGCCAGTGGTGAAATGAGTGAGCGGTGAATGCTACGCGCGTACCATCTGAGTGACATTGGCGTGACTCGACTGGCTCTGCTACTTGGTCGGAATAAAGTGTAGGATGCACTTGTGGATGCGAACAAAATGGCGTAACAACTAATTAAAATCAATTTTTATTTAGTTACTATTGTTAATGTAATATGAAAGATTATTGTTGTATTTATTAATAGAATATATCGGTTTCTGTTAGGTATTACCAGCTTCACGCTGTATCCCGCACACAGCAAGATAGGCAGAGGGAACATAGTGTTAAGACACTCCGTTTTCCACTTTCTGCCGAATTCTGGAGGCATTGCGTGTTGAGAGACAGAACTCAACTACGCGCTTAACTTGAGGTTAAGCGCGTTAGTCGTGTCAGGTATTAGGTTAGTTTTTTTATCAAAACGCATTTACTTTTATTCTTTTGCTAAAATTGTGGTATTATAACGATTAACGACATTTCACTGTCGTTATTATTCATTAGTGTTTGAAGTTTTAATTATAATAGATGAAGTTTTTAAAAAAGTACGTCAAAAAACACATAGTTTTTTTATTGTAAGTACAGTTTTTTAATTAATGCTAATATGTCATATACTTACACAGTATTATCTCTATATATAATAAGACAGTAAAAATATTTTGTCTGTACATTTAGTAATTTTGACTGAAATGGATAGAGGGATACTTAAAAAGACTAATAGAAAGCAAAAAGATTTTTTTTCAATTTCTTGTCTGTCTGTCTGTCTGTCGACATATTGTTGTCCGCATTTTTCTCTGAAACTACTGAAACTACTACTACAATTGCTTTGTTTTAACTCAATTTAGGTTCTAAAGTTTGGTTCATCAAAATCGGTTCATTAAAAAAAAAGTTATCGTCATTTGAATGAACTCAAGGCATTAGCTTGCCAGCGAATGTTATATAGAAATCGCGCTGGTATGACCCTGGCTAAAGAATGACATTCGAAACGTCTTGATTATATGACTGTTGATAAAAATATATATTTTTGAAGCACTATTATACAATATTTTATACAATAAAGTAAACAAGGCCAGTCGTGGCGCAGCGGCAAGAAGTGTGACTGTAAAACCAGCTGGTTGTGGGGTCGATCCCCACTCGAGGAGATGAAATATTAACTTAAATTTATATTTCCATTTCTTCGTTCTGGTGGCGAGGTTAAGCGCGGCGTTGAGTTCTGCCACTCAACACGCAATGCCTCCAGAATTCGGCAGAAAGTGGGGAACGGAGTGTCTTAACACTAGGTTCCCTCTGCCTACCCTGCTGTGTGCGGGATACAGCGTGAAGCTGATTTATTTATTTATTTTATTTTATTATAGTTGTCAATCAATTCTGCTTAAATCAATAATCATGTATTTTAAGCGGGCGAAGCCGTGGGCGGGCCGCTAGTTCTTAAATAAAGAAATAATATATAAAGTCAATTTTATCCTACAAAGTGATTTTATTCAACAAACTTAGGCCAGTCGTGGTGCAGTGGCACAAAATGTGACAGGATTTATATTTCCATTTCTTGGCTCTGGTGTCTAGGCAAAGCGCGGCGTTGAGTTCTGCCACTCAACACGCAATGCCTCCAGAATTCAGCAGAAAGTGGGGAACGGAGTGTCTTAACACTAGGTTCCCTCTCTGAGCCATCACATTTACAATTCTGTAGTTTAAGCGGGCGAAGCCGAGAGCGGGGTGCTAGTAAATAATATTAAATGTGATATTTTCTTTAGCTTTGTGATAAAATAACTTCAGCTACATTCTATGATGGAAAGACGTCAATCATGGAATATAGCCGACCACCCTTTAACGTAGACACGTTAAGGACGTGGACTTGATTTTGAAAAAAACGTTCATCTATATTTTTCAGCTCCATGGTTTTGGTCACGGGCTAGGAAAAATTAAGAGAAGAATATTAAGACATTCGAGACATTGTGAATTCGAGCGAGAAATTAAAATAATTGAAATATAATTATTTCTCCGAGAGGGTAACGCACCCACAACCAATGTTTTTATAATCAGAGACCGTCTCACGATCATCTATAAATAAATGTACTAAAAAAAAATTAAGTAAAAGAAAACAACAACACAGGCCCCAAGCGATCTAGTGTCACTTTTGTTTTAAAAATAAATAAAGAGACGAGTCTACTTCTCTCATATAATTTGCAAAATTTTAAATATCAGGGTTGCCAGATCCAGTATGTATTTGTATGTTTTATAAAGGAATCATGTTTTTTATTTCATAGATATTTGGATACAATAATTGAGTAGGATCAACTTTTAAAATTACGGTAAGAAAATAATATGTAATGTGAAGGCTAACTCCCACACAAATTTTAGATAAGTTTGCTTGTGCAAATAAATTATAATTATCAATTTTTTAATTCTTTGGATATATTAAAAACCATGTTGTAACCAGTTTCTTTATCATTGAAGTAGATATATTTAAAAAAAACGCGTGTATAAATAATTCGGCGTAGCTTGATAAGAACGTATTGCTTAGGTTCAACGTTCAACAGAGGTGCGGGCTTAATATTTTTTACTCAAAATAAGTTTTTGGTTGTGGTTTCAAATCACGCTAGGAGAAATGGATTATTTAATATTTTAATTTTCACGCTGACAAAACGCGGCGTTTAGTTCTTCCGCTTATCACGTAAAATCTCAAAAAATTCGGTGGGTAGTGGGGTACGAAGTGTATTAACACTAGTTTTCCTCCCTGCCAAATGCGGGATACATCGTGAAGCAAAAAAAAAGTGTTTTTAGTAGCAAGCAGCCCTGTTGAAATCTAGTCCATTTATTTTATTTCTCATGGTACAACTACTAAGGTCACTTTATTTAAATTAAATATTCTTGTTTAATGTATCGTTCGGCAGGACTTCTTTACAAGACAAAGTTAATGTCACCGACCTCAACACAAGACTGTATCAAGTATATTAATCATATGGGTGTGTATACAAATAAATAAAAAAGCATAAATATATTACTAGTTTCTTATTGTATATGAAAAGATTTATATAAAAACAGTAAATAAAATTTGTTTCAAATATCATCAAACAGACTGTTAAACTGTTGTTTTTTGTTACTTTAATTTTTAATCTTTTTAATATAGTGTTTATTTATTTTAGGTCCTTCATTAAATTTGTAAGCATTGCGTTTACTTTAAGCATAACATGTCCTGTCTTTTGTAATTTCGGGATAGATTGTGAAACTAAAAAATAATATTTCGCATACAGTACGTAGAAGGAATCTAGTGTTAATGCACTCCGTTCTACATTTTCTTCCAAATTTGGGACGTTGCGTTATTAGTGGCGGAACTCAACGCTGCGCTTTATTTTTGCAGTTTGAGAAAATAAAAATAATAATTTTCCGAATTTGGTTCGAACCCACTGCAAAAGAGACGATATAAGCTGCGCCACGACGAATTGAATTAAAGCTTATTAAGCTTAAAGAAAAATAAATTTATACATACACATGATTCGAGGCCGTCGTGGTGCAGGGACACAAGTGTGCGACTGTGAGTGCGACTGTTGTGGGTTCAATTCCCTTACATTTCATTTCCTCGCTCTTATAGGTAAAGTGCGGCGTTGAGTATCGCCACTGAACATGGAGGCATTGCGTGATGAGTGGCAGAACTCAACGCCGAGCTTAACCTCGACACCAGAGCGAAGAAATGGAAATATAAATTTAAGTAAACAGAGAAATGATGATAATACAAAATTACTGTTTCTAATATTTTCAAGAATAATTTTCTCATTAAAGAACGAAAATAAAAAAAAAGTAACAATTCATATGATTTGTATAATTTTTAAATTAGAAATAACTATGTAAAAATGAAATGCATGTGTCAAATATGTATCTGCTTGTTTTACATACTGCTTGTCTGGCAGTTAAGGCTATCCGGGACTTTATCAGGCAGTGGTGAAACTGACCGTAAAAGTATAATGCTAATTAACAAATAAGAATTATCATTATTATCATAAATTATTACTGTTTATTAAATTAAATCAAAAAAATAAAAAACAGATGGTATAATGCGAGGTATTATATTATCTGTTACACTAGGTTCCCAGGTTCCCTTTGGCTACACTGCTATGTGCAGGATACAGCGCGAAGCTAAAAAAATATATAATTTAACCAATCTCCATCTTGTCGAACAAATATAGTGAATGTATTTTAATATGTATTAATGTGCATATATTACAAATTAAGATAACATGTAAATGACAAAGGTTGTAAATTCTTCATTTAGTATGTTGAGTGCATCGTTATCTGTATCTTCCAGACACATTAAAAATAATTAATACGAATTATTAAAAGCCAAACGTAGTAATATATACCTATACTAAAACCAATATTGAGGCCAGTTGTGGCGCAGCGGCACAAAGTGTGACTGTAAAACCGATTGGTTGTGGGTTCGATCCCCACTCTAGGAGATGAAATATTTATTTAAATTGTTTTTTCCATTTCTTCGCTCTGGTGTCGAGGCAAAGCGCGGCGTTGAGTTTTGCTACTCAACACGCAATGCCTCCAGAATTCGAAAGAGAGTGGGGAACGGAGTGTCTTAACACTAGGTTCCCTCTTCCTACCCTGCTGTGTGCGGGATACAGCGTGAAGCTGATTTCTTTTTTTAAATAAATAATTCAAAAAGAAATCATGGTAGTAGTGCATTCGAATCTAATTTCGGTTAAATTTATATTTTTATAAAATTACATTTTTGTAATTTGATAAAGTACCTTTAAACTATATTTGGCAACTAAAATGGAGGTCCGAGAGTGAAATAATTGAAAAAACTATATTTTTTTATTTCTTTCAGACTTATACAGCTGTATCCTGGCCATAGCTGGGTAGGTAGAATGAACCTGGGAACCTAGCGTTGCGGAATGTCGCAACGCTAGGTTCCCAGGTTCATCTTTCCCCATTTTCTACTGATTTCTCGAGATATTGCGTATTGAGTTGTGGACCTCTTTACTAGGCGAGTACTACTTTGAGAAAAACGATAATATCAAATATTTTACACCTCCAAATGGAAATCGAACCTGCCACAACGTCCTCTGCGGTACTTCTTGAGTTATGGTACTTAAAATCCATAGCAGATTTGATTTAATCAGTAGGTAAATAATTATTAGAAACAACAAATATTGTAAGGTTTTATTATTTTCTTTTACCTTTAAAATGTCTGATACGCAAAAAAAATGTACGCGAAAAGGCAAAACAGAAGAAAACAAATATATATTTTTTTAAATTGCTATTACTATAGTGAGAAGATTTTTTTTATTGTTTTAGATTATATATATGTATATAATTACATGTCATCAACATTTAAGAATGCTGTTAATAACAAGTATGAATTACGAATATTTTTGCTGAGATAGTTGGATTATGAGAAGAAATCCTTGATATTTTAGTTCCTACGCTAAGTTTCATCCGTGAAACCCTCGTCTGGTTACACATATAGAATTATACTATAAAAAAAGATCGCACCTTCCGTCTCACAACACATGATATCTTGAATTCAAACGAGAAATGGGGAACGGAGTGTCTTAACACTAGGTTTAACTTAATATCTATAATTTAAACCTAGTGTTAAGACATTCCGTTGTAGAATATAGATATTAAGTTAAATAGGTAGAAAAAAGCAATCCAAATACCTGGAATCCGTTAGGAATTAAAAACTGAGAGATAAATATGTCTAGTTATAAGCCTAATTTAATAGTAAGAGATAAAAACGAAACAAAAGTTAAAACTGATAATTTTTAAAAGATATTAAAAGATAAATACAGACCACGCCTTTGTAGTGTTTAGTGAAAATAAAAAAATACTAGGTTTCCCGTGTTTTTTTCAATAAATTAATTATAAAAATATATGTGCATTTCAAGTACTAAATATATAATTAGAGATTATTATTTACATGATATTTTTGTTAGAAGTTGCAATAATATTGTATATGTAGGTATTTTTATATAAGAGCATAACAATATATCGATAATCTGTGGTACAACTGAAACGTGCCTCTTTGAATTCAATGTTTGTGGGTCCAGAGAAGAAATGCTTTAGCATTTCATGGAGTCACTGTGAAGGTGCCGGTTCAACTTTAGGTTTAAGGGAGCTTAGGACCATATTTTGTTTAATTAATACTTTTCTAAAACCATAATGGATTGACAACATAAAGCGCTAAATTCTGCTACGCAGTCTGTAATATTGTTTGAGCGAACGACGGAGTGATTATATTTATATCTATAAACCTAGAAGTTAAAGGTAAAAACATTTTGTTTTCCCCTTTACGCCTAAATAACACTATTTGTTGAGTGATGAAGAGAAATTACAAAAATTCATTTGCCCGACTGGTGATCGAACACACACCGCATCGCACAACCAACGGGTATGTTGCGAGGTGGTGGATAAGGTATAAAAATGTTTTTAACGTAGCAGTAGACGCGCTAATATAAACAACAACAAAAAGTTATTAACTAACGAAATTAGTTTCAGTTTTCATTAGTTTCTATGCAATCTTGAGATCAGTAAGATCACTATTATTATAAAATTGTTAAGTTCTTTGAAGCTTTACGCAAGTTAGGCGAGTGAACCTGGGAACCTAATGTTGAGACACTCCGTTCCTATTTAGACACTTCCGTTCCCCACTTTTCGCTAAATTCTGGAGGAGCGAAGAAATGAACATTTTAAATATTTCATTTTCTCAAATAGGAATCGAACCCAACACCTGTCGCGTTTATAGATTCCTTTGCGAAAATATTATATGTCTAATTGTAATTTCATTACTGTTTATAAATTTAATGAAATTATAATTTATATTTAGTTAAGTGAAACAATAATAAATTTACATTACATTTACAATTTATATTATTTTTTTGTGTTTGTAAATGGTGCCTGTCTTCCATTAGAGATGAATTTATCGAAGATTGAATTTGTGAGAACGCTAAGTTATTTCAAGGCAACAAAATGATTAAAGACGCATGCTGTCACTATAGATCAATAGAAAACAATAGTTTTAGTACTTTTGTATGCGATCCTCGTTGATGTTGTACACTGGCATGTGAACGGGTAATGCTTAAATTTGCGCCGGCCGGCCATCTAAGATGCAATTATTGTTAAATGTTTAAGTATAATAATAAAAATAACATGCATTTTCGATACTACAGAAAATATTTTTCTGTATATATAAATTCAGTATTTATTTATTTTTTACGCAGAAACATAAAATATGGATTTTGAAATATGATTATTATTTTAATTATAAGCATTATATTTATTTGCAAATCTGTAATTAAAAATAAAGTATAAAAAAATAAAACAAATAATTACTTTTCAGCGCCCACAGCTCCAACCGGTCAAGACTGTCCAAAAACAACCTGCTGTCCCTCCGACACTGTTCACTCGTGCCATTCATCGGTACCATGATCCTCGGGAACCTGTCCCATAGTTCTAATATATTAATTTTAGCACTTTCCACATAAGATTCGTTATTTACTTTAAATACAGTTCCATTAAATATACTTTCTGATAATAGATTGTTATTCATAGTAAGTTCGATACACTCGCGGGCTGCGCAGGCGCAGGCGCACATCAGGCACAGGAGCACGCAGGCGCGCGCAGCCATGTTTCTCTCAGCAATGATGCCGCGCACCGGCAGCGCGTTAATAAGATCGTTCAAACAATAACCCTACGACACCGATGACAATAGAGTTGACTATTTTTTTTATCTACCTACTTCTATTGAAATTAGTATAGAATATTTATTCGTATTTAATTATTGACATTTTAATTATTTTCATATTTATTGGTGAGCGTATTCCGACTAATGGCGAGACGCGAACTAAACTAAGCAGCGTGGACGTTTGTGAAAGGACACTCACAGACCAAGGGCTAAATTATTTAAAGAGATTTTAACTATTATTAAAAAATATATTATTTATGGTTATTCTGAAGACTGGCCTTCGTCCTGGAATTGTTATATTTATATAGAACAAAAATAGTAACTTTTGTATTTTTCACATTTTTTATCCATAATGGATTTTCTCCATACCATTAAAATCCATAGCTTCATTTTGTCCAACTTACATTCACCAGGCGTGGACGAATCTTACTACAAATGAAAATCAAAGAGGATAAAATAATAGATACTATTTTCATTTCAATGCCTCGAGAATTCGGCGGAAAGTTGAGAACGGAAGTGTCTTAATGGAAAATGGGTGTTCTAACGCTAGATTCCCAGGTTCCCTCCTGTTTACCCTGTTATGTGCGGGATACAACATGAAATGGAGAAGATACACTTGCGTTAAAGAATAATAATATAATCATTAATCAATCGTCGTCACAATCACTCCCATTATTAAATAGTTATTAATATAATGTCTTTATTAATATCATAGAAACCTATTAAGGTTATGAGTAGGTACGCGACAATATTTGTACGTGTTATGATTTTATTTTCTTGATTTTCTTTTTATCTTTCTTGTGCATATTATGCATTTGCAACTTGTGCGTGGAAAGCATTGAGAATTTGGTGTCCAGACACTCTGTTCTTTATTTACAGCCAGATTCGCCTACTCTTATTTTTTGTGAAAAAAAATTGGTATTTTGGCTAGTTGTAGGTAATTTTCTTCTTTCAATATACTGTGTCCCTGATCTATGCTTGCTTTTACGGAACCCTTCATGTGCGAGCACGACTTACACTTCTTATTTTTTTTTAATTTATTGTTATTACATTTATTTGATTTTGATTTGTTATAGCGGCTACAGTAATACATAATATGTGAAAACTTCAACTGTCTATCTACAGCGGTTCACCAGATACAGCCTGTTGACGCATGGACAGACAGACCGACGGAGGCACAGCGGAGTCTTACTAATAGGATTTTACCCTTTGTGTACGGAAACCTATAAATCATTTCTCCAATTAACGATCGAACCCACAACCATTGTATTTAAAGTCAGACGTTGTCAAACTGGCCTTTATTTAAATTATTATAATAAAAATCATTTTATTCTTTGTTTAGCTCTGTTACAAATTGAAAATAAATATTGTAAATGTTATTAGTTATTATTTTATTTAACGACGTCAGAATTCTATTTCTTAAAGAAACTGATTGAGGTTGACTTTAAAAAATTGGTGATTCATATCTTATTTATTTTTCATTCTAGTATCTTGGAAAAAATAGATTAAAATACCCTATATATATAACCTTTTACCTAAATTTAGATATAAATGTGTATTAGTTGTGCACCACTACGTGCAACTTAACGCCGTGTCTTTCTGGAGCGAGGATGAAGGGTGTCGAACTCATAAATATCGCGATTATAGACACACGCGGAAAGTCGCCAGACTACGACATATTTATATGCTTTTCTAATTTAGGTTTATACAATAAGATAAAAATAAAAGAACAGGGTTATTCTGAAATCACACACATACTTAATTTTATTTATATATCTGGATATAGAGGTATATAAAAAACAATATATAGATGTATAAATATAATTTTTTGTAATTTTTTATCAGCTCGTCTCAACAGAACTGGTTTAAAAGCCAAGTAGCTTCCTGAAAGGACTACTAGTTTATAAAACAGTCTATTTAATATAAAAAATAATTAATTTATTTACATTTACTTATATTAAATAAAACAAAGTTGTTGATATAACTTGCTCCATATTAGGAAATCAGGAAGTTATAAATTAAGTAATACGTTGTAAGTGTTTTGAACATATTTTAATAAAACGAAGATTT
Source organism: Heliconius himera (assembly GCA_021202915.1). Lineage (NCBI taxonomy): Eukaryota > Metazoa > Arthropoda > Insecta > Lepidoptera > Nymphalidae > Heliconius > Heliconius himera. The sequence goes on from JAJHJA010000353.1 coordinate 429,780, forward strand.
TTTTATCAGTTATTAGACAATTTAAATAAAGTATTGTATTTTTAAAAATATAAATACGTTGTCATAGCATAAGGAAAAGGCAGAAATTTATAAAGATCAAACTGCATTTAGTGGTCGCGGAAATAATCAATTATTTATTAATGTAATAAATATACACATATTTAGATGGTAATCTAAATCAGAATATAAAATTTATTTACAGACAAAAAAAGAAATGTAATAAAAAAAACATCGCTTAGATTTTTCAAACACTATATGCTCTCTATATATCTAATATCGGATACTCTACACTGAATCCCGCTGGAACTGTATTTTATAAATATAGTCTGAGTTATCGGGAAATGGCCTACCTGTGAGATCTATTGAGAATACAAACACTAATGATACTATTGATAGCGATACAAAAAGCAAATAAATAAAAAAATATTACATATTAGAACATTTAATTTAATTTAATTTTTGAATTTTTACATCTATAAAAATAAATTAAAAAATATTTTCAAATTTAAAATTAATTAAAAAGAACTATATTTTTTAATTTTAAATTATTGTTCTTTTTTTCTAAAATACTAGATATATTTAAAAAACCATTAACATTTTCTTTTAAAATTAATATTTTTTATCATTATAGAAATAATCAACATTATCCCCTTTAAATCAAGTTTTTTTTAAAATTCGAGATTTTATTCTGATAGATACAATAATTTAAATTTAATTTTACAATAATTTATTTTCATTATTATTTCGAATTTCTTTCTCAATATTAACTATAAAAACTATCTAAAATTCAACTATAAATTATTATTTTTTTCGCGCGTAGAAATGAAAATATAAAAGGTAATAAACATTTCATTTCCTCGAGTGGGGATCAAACCCACAACCAGTTGCGTTTACAGTCACACTTTGTGCCCATGCGCCACGCCTGGCAATGCATGTGAGTGTAAAAGGTCGAGATCCCATTGCTAAAATTTGCAGGGTTTTTCGTTTTTTCTAATGAAACTTATATTTAAGAAACTTATATTCCGTTTTTTTTTCTAATGAAACTTATATTTAAGAATTATACACGATAGTAGAATAGATTACACTAGGGTTGCCTAGAAAAATCCTGCCGTAATCACCTTTAATCAAACTTTTTCGTAAAGCATTTTTGGAGAAAATTGCACTCATATCTATTTTTATGTGAATCCCACATCATTTAAAAGAAAATAGCATAAAGATTTGGAAAAACAATGGTTGCCAGCTCTCAGTCTGCCGCAAGTTCAGGGTTGCCTGGTTTAAACAGGTCGCTTAATGTTAATAATTTGCACTCATATGTTTTTTTAATGAATTATATATCAAATTAAAGCTTATTTTTTTCTCAACACATGGTTGCCTTGAAAATAATTGCCGCAAGCAAAGGTTGCCATCATTTGAAATATTTTATTCCGTTTCCGTCTGACGTATGAGAATAGGCGATGAAATGGGCGGCCTGCCTTATGTTTTAAAGTAAATATTATATAATAGAAAGTCAATCTTAAAATCAATGTTTATTTTAAATGTTCTCCTGTTAAATGATGATTTTAATCATATTAAGTACATACAGAAAACTATTTAAAAATGAAATCATCCTTATTTTTCAAGAGAAATAATGAATCCGTGATATTGAGTCTTTCCTAAATCTGTTTTCTAAATACTTATATTAATTTAAATTATCATTTTAAAATGACTAAATTATAGATATATAGATAGATAAATTAGTCACTATAACACTTGGTTGCCTACACTATAAACAAATAAGCTTTAATTTGATATACAATTCATTAAAAAAACACATGAGTGCAAAATATTAGGATTAAGTGATCTGTTTAAACCAGGCAACCCTGGGCTTGCGGCAGACTGAGAGCTGGCAACCATTGTTTTTCCAATTCCTTGTGTGATTTTCTTTCAATTGATGTGGGATTCGCATAAAAATCATATGAGTGCAATTTTCTCCAAAAACGCATTACGAAAAAAAAAATATTAAGGATGATTTGCTAAGAGAAAGTTTTTTTAAAGATGTTGTCGACCAATTATTGATTTAGTAGATGCTAGCCACTAACACTCGGACATTTGTGTAGGGAGCCTAAGATTTCAACAAATAAAATTTAGATTTTCAAATATTGACGATGTTTATCCTTAAAACTACTTTTGAGCTGGAAAAGAGTTTATGTAAATATTTTTTTGAATAAATACTAATAAATAATGTTTTGTATCGAAAAATTATCAAGTAGTCGATAATTTTTCGATACAAAATGGTCACTCTAATTGCATATACATACCTATACGTGTAAAGTCTTCATTTCTAAAATCGTCCTAAGCTGTAAATTCACGATCGCATCAGTTTTTAGTAGGGAATATCGGCAAATTCTTTTTTTCGTTAATCCGTCTATGGCTAAGGCGAGACACATTTTGCTATATTATAATTTGAAAAAATAAAGAAATAACAATCTTTAAAAAAATGCTTAAAAAAGATATTAAAATGTCTGTCTCTCTATAACATGATTTATTAGCAAGTTTTATCACAGCTGCATATCGGATAATAAATCTTTTATCAGTTACATTGTCTTCACATTGTATTTATTCACTGATATTCCTTTATTAAGACTTTCTCTGACGTGGACTTGAATGAATAATATTTTTGTACATGCTAGGATGTATGCCACGTATTGTAACTATATCGCAATCCGGAATCCGGCAGAAAATGGGTAACGAAGTGTCTTAACACTAGGTTCCCTCTGCCTACCCTGCTGTGTGCAGGATACAGCGTGGAGCTGATTTATTTATTTGATTTTATTTCGTTAAGTTTGTGTGTGCATTATGTTAATATAATTTTTTATTATTGAACAACGGAAAAGGTTGAAAATATAAGATAAATAAGATAAGAGAAGAAAATATATAATATTAATTGCTTACAGGGAGGTCAAACGTGAAGTGATGTAAAGTGATGTAAAAGTTCATCGATTTTGTTTCTGTAACCGAACCACAAAAGAGAAAAAGGAGTGAGGTGTTTAAATTCTCTTTTTTCTATTCCATATATTGCAACAGATGCGTAAAGATAACATCTCACTCATCAATTCGATAATAAATTAACTTCAACGTAATTTCCATATTAAGAAAAGATAAACAATATGGAGGATGTTTGTATATTTTGTTTTATTACTCATATAAAATATATTACAATAAAATTAAAAACATTATTACATAAATCAATGTACAGTTATTATAAATAAATTTAAACAAAATGATTGTTTATCTGCATCGTAAATAAACATATATACATGAGTAAAAGTGGTGTAAGTAAGTAAGTCGCTAATGCTCTAATAGAGAAGGTCAGGTCAGTTCTTCTCTCTAATTCTAAGCAAATCGTAATCTCGTCCTGTAAAATAGCACTGAAACCGTGGATAACACCGGGAATTATAAGATGCATAAGACTACGTAACAACATGCAAATGAAACTAAAAAATGAATCACATAATCTAATTTTAAAAATCACATTTAGACGGTTTAGAAATTTCTGCTCAAATCTAATAAGGAAACAAAAGATATTATACAACAAAAATAAGATTAAAAAATCCGTAAAAAATCCCAGTAAACTTTGGCCAGTAATTAATGAAGTTACTCAGTATAAACCTTCTAAGATACCTAAAACAGATTTACTACATATAATGCCTTCGCCACAAGCTTCAATTAATAATGTAAATCATTTCTTTATTAATATAGGTAAAAAGTTAGCAGAAAATATATTGAATATTGCTCCTGCCCGAAAAAATATTTATGTTACATGCAACCACCCATCGTCATTCGTATTGTTAGATGCTACTCTTCAAGAAGTGGACGATGTGCTTATGAGCTTGAATACGGGTAGTGCTCCGGGTTGGGATGGGATACCAACAAAATTCTTAAAAATGTCTAGAGACATCATGACCCCGCTCATTTGCGCACTGTGCAACCTCTGTTTTAGCTCCGGAGTCTTCCCAGATGCTCTTAAGCGCTCCATTGTCACACCTGTATTCAAGAGTGGAGACAGAACGGAAGTCAATAATTACAGGCCTATATCAGTTTTAACTTCTATATCAAAAGTCATAGAAAAGCTACTTAATGTTAGACTAATGAGATACCTAGATAAATATAAGATCCTGTCATGCTCCCAATACGGTTTCAGGAAAGGTTTATCTACGCAAGATGCTATCTTGGACCTTACGTCTTTAATTGTTAGAGAAATAGATAAAGGTAAAAAAGGTCTGGCTATCTTCCTTGACCTAAAGAAGGCCTTCGACACCGTATCTGTCCCCATTCTTGTCAGCAGGTTGGAGTGCATCGGTATAAGAGGTACAGCGCTATCACTTTTTACTAGTTACCTCCAAAATAGGAGTCAAAAAGTAAAAATTGACGGGTACTACAGCGATGAATGCGAGGTGATATACGGGGTGCCGCAGGGGAGTGTCCTTGGTCCGACGCTATTCTTGATATATATAAACGAATTGTGTAATCTTGGATGCGCTGGGGGAAGGATATTCTCTTATGCGGACGACACTGCTATAGTATTCACTGGAGGTTCCTGGCTCGAAGTTGAAAGTGTGGCAAATCAAGGACTACGTAGGGTTTACAGATGGCTGACAGATAATCTGCTTACCCTTAATATACAAAAAACGAATTATATCTGCTTCTCGACTTACCAAAGTTTTCAACCAGAGCCGAACTTTCTAATACGAATTCATAATTGTTTACCTCAGGATAGTCTGACTTGTAACTGTCCCTACATAGAAAAGGTTAGCTTTACCAAATATTTGGGTGTCATCATTGATCAAAGGTTGAGCTGGCATCCACATCTCGAATTGTTAATGTGTAGGGTGCGTAAACTCATTTGGATTTTTAAGGCACTCCGACATGTTATGGATAGGAAATTATGTACTAAGATTTATGTTGCCTTAGCACAATCCGTCATCACGTACTGTATTCCTATATGGGGTGGAGCGACTAAATCCAACCTTATAGACCTGGAACGAGCCCAGCGATCTTTGATCAAGGTGTTGTGTTTTAAGTCCTTTAGATTTCCAACAGACCACTTATATATCTTCAGTGATTTGTTATCAGTTAGGCGGCTTTATATAATTAACCTAATCTTAAAATACCACAAATCTTTGCCGTTTAATCCAAACGTACTAAATAAAAGACGACATGACATCGTAGCCCGCGTCCACCCTGTTCGTACTGCGTTTGCTAAGAGGCAGTACGAATGTCAGTCACCTTTCTTATACAATAAAATTAATAAAGAATTAAATATCTACCCTATGACCCTATTCACGTGTAAAATTACCCTAGATAAATGGTTGAAGGAACTTACGTTTGAAGAAGTTGAGCTATTCTTACGTAGAACTATTTAATTCTGGCTTAAATTGTAATACACACACACACACACTCACACACACACACTCTCACACACGCACACACACTTACACATACACTTACTCACGCATACACTCACTCACACACACACACACACACACACACACACACACTCACACACACAAAGGCGCGCGCGTGTGCGCGTACGCACACATACATACACATTGCTGTATTTTTCCTTCAGTGCACTACCTCAAGATATTATTCATGTTAGTAATATTACGTACAAGTATTGGTTTTCGCTATGGGAGTTGCGAGTTACTCCTAACACAAGTGTCTTCAGACTACTTACTGGGAGATCTCAGTGCATGTAATTTGTATGTTATATTTCTAAATAAAGATTATTAGTTATTAGTTAGTTAGTTAGTAAGTCAAGGCTGGCCTAACCGAGACCCAGAGGTAACTGTTGTATGCACTCGAATATATTTTTAAGGTTAGAGGTTATGTGGCGACTGTAAAAGTTCGCTTCTTTTTTATTTTAAAGATATATTTTTTTAATTTTGAGATGAAGTCGTTAAAAAAATATATTATAATTTATTATTAATTTCTATTAATATTTCACGATGTTTAAAATGCAAAATATGTATAGTTTTGTTTAAATGTTTTTTACAATTCTTTTTTAATGGATGCCACTATCTATGGTATCTCCTCATTACGTTTTTAGCTTTGCATATATAGTAAGATAGGCAGCTTAGTGTTAAGATACTCCGTTCTCTTACTTCCGCCCAAATTTTGTAGACCTTGCGTGTTGAGTAACAAAACTGAACATCGCGATTTGTCTTACCGCGCCACAATTACACGATATCACCAACTATCTAGTTCATTTGAAAATTTTAAATAAATTAATTTATCTAAGTACATACACTTATAATTTGAATAAAAATAATTTTACACACAAAAATTTTATATACAACACAATAAATCTAGTTTTTCATTTAACAATTACAACTGTTATACATTTTAATGTATAAATTACACTGCAAGTATTTAGACATAATAAAAAAAACAAAATTTGATATATTGTTTTAATTTGCATGTTTGTTTGCCTATTTGTATTTCATACATTAAATGAAAACATCTTTCTTGTAACAAGGTCAAGCCGCAAGGTCGCTCTGGTGTCGAGGCAAAGCGTGGCGTTGAGTTCCGCCACTCAGCACGCAATGCCTCCAGAACGCGGCGGAAAGTGGGGATCGGAGTGTTTTAACACTAAGTTCCTTCTGCCTACCCTGCTGTGTTCGGGATACAGTGAAACTGATTTAATTAGATTTTTTTATTAAAACAAGAAAATTAAATAATTTACATACTTTCTGACTTACGTTATCTATTGGTACATCGTCTGTAACGCATTGTTAATGCGTATGTTCTTTGATGTATATACCCATTGTATACTTCAAAATATTTAACTCGTATCGTAGTAGGTGTATTTTATATTTTCTTAACAAATCTCTAAAAGTGATTAATTACTAATACCTAAAAAGACAACAATAGTGTATGAAGGTCCGTTTCATCAATTGTATTTTTACTAAACCCTGGCTCTCGCCCTTGAGTGTCGCAATCCACGATTGGCAGTCGTCAGTACAATGTGTGACCTCATGCTCATTTCAACTTTAAAAACTAAATTAAATAAAGACTACAACAGACTGTTATATGGACAAGAAATCCGTTTGAATCTCGTCTATGCTTTAAATAGTTAAATAGCTTATAATTTTTATTCAGGATATTTTTTTAAGCTTCACACTGTAATCCGCATATAGCAGGGTAGGCAGATGGAATTTAGAGCTTAGACACTCCGTTCCCCACTTTTCGTCGAATTTTCGAGGCATTGTGTGCTGAGCGACGGAACTCAACATCGCGCTTTTGTCTTGGTACCAGAGTGAAGAAGCGAGTCTGAACACTAGGTTCCCTCTGCCTACCCTGCTGTGTGTGCAGGTACAGCGTGAAGCTAATTTTAATTTTATATAAATATTTCATTTAATTTTGTTTTATTTCACCTCCTTGAGTGGGGATCGAACTCACAACCAGTTTTCACGCTGTGCCCCTGCGCCACGACTGGCCTCATCTACAACTAGTAAAAATTGTTATAAAAATTAATGGAATTGAAATACTTACAAGCTTTAAACTAAAAAAAAGTCTAAACAAATTTATATAAATTAAATAAATGTACTTATTATAAAATTTTGTCATCTTTGTAATTCCTGGGCCATTTATTCATGGGGCGCAAGGAGTCCCACTGTGAAATAATGATCGTAAAAAAATTTTTACTTGATAATAACGTTAACGAATAACTTTATAATTGTGGCCGTCGTGGCTCAGTGGCACAGCGTGTCACACGCTGTGCCACTGTGCAAACACGACGGTTGTGGATTCGAATCATGCAATGAACTATTTCGTACCTACTACGCTACGAGTTAAATAAATTGAACTACACAATAGGTATACCAAAAAACATAACCATTAAAAATACGTTACAAATAATATACCAATAGATAACATGGCTCCAAAAGTATGAATTACTTAATTTTGTTTGATCATACTCTTATTGTATGTTTGCTAAAGTCTCAAGTGGATGGTAATAATTTTTATATTTTCATGGAATTATATAATATGCATTAGTTATTTCGAGGCTAAGCGCGGCGTTGAGTTCTGCCACTCAATGCCTCCAAAATTCGGCAGAAAGTGGAGAACGGAGTGTCTCAACACTAGGTTCCCTCTGCCTACCCTGCTGTATGCGGGATACAGCGTGAAGCTGATTAATTAGTTATTTTTTTAAAGTGAAAATCATTATCCACAGTTAAGTTTCAAGGACAATTCTTATAATAAATAATTTTTCTTTTCCATTACTTTTATTACATTATTCAACATAAATTTCACATGTCAATCAATCACTTTAATGTAATTTAATCAATCCAGTCGTCATCAATTCGACTCGCGGGCGGGACAATCGCCTCTCCAACACTATTTTTACACTAATCTTGGCCGTAAGCCATAAAGCGTGCCCTCGTATCCGTATACTCGAATTAACTCCGGCCGGGAATGTATATTTTACCACTAAAAACGTTTGATAACAACTAAAAAATACGTCCCATAGCGAAGTTCACTGCCATCAATGAAGTGCCCGTAGGATTTCACCGGAGTGGTGCGTGTGCGACGTAAATAGCGCCAGGGCTTGGATGAATACGTTTCAGTCGAACGTATGATGGCGCCTTGAGCGTCTCGCGCGTCGGCCATGGTGTGCCACAAATGGACGCTAGCTCTAATTTTACTCACCGTTCCTCTATTAGTGACAGTGATAAGCGCATTCCGCGTACGGTTACCTGGAACTTCCCATGAAGTGAAACCCGATTTTCGAAGACATAAATGTGAAAATTGTGATGTGAGTGATAATGAACTCGACCCCGGTACTTATAGTTTAAAAAAAGAAAGTGTTAAGCATTATGATGATATTAAAAAAAATCTTAAAGATAAACGACATTTGATAGAAGAAAAGTTAGGTAAGGTTAGTGTCAAAACCGATTACGATTCTGAAGAAAAAGATGATGAAGATGAAGGTGTTTTAGAAAAATCTGTATTAAAAAAACCGCAAACAAAAAGTGATTTTGTTGTAAAAAATAAAAGCAAAAAACCATCCTTAGTATTAAATTTTGATGACGATGACGACGATAGCGATATCGATGACGATGACGAATATGACGAATCTAAATCCAAAGACACTCAGAAAGGAACTGAATCGAAAAAGAACTTGGAGGTTGCTACTTCCATCAAAGAGTTAAATCTTTTACCAAAAGTGAAAAAACATGAACCTGATAACGATGATGCTAGTGACGAAGGTACGCAAGATAAAAAAAATAAAGCACTACCACCTAAAGAAATGATTAAGGAAAGTTTAAAATTAAAAGCCAAACCTTCGAAACCGACGAAACCTGACGTAGGTGTTGATGAGAAAGTTAAACCCAGTAAAGTTTTAAAGGATACCGAAAAAAATAAAATGAACACTGAAGATAAAATTAAAGAAACTAAAGCGGTAAAACTTACTTTAGAAAAAAGTGCTTTAAAAGAAGATATTATCGTAAAGGTTAAAAAGGCAGAAAGTAAACAAGAAGAAGATGTTAAAAAAATAGAAAAGCCTCCTAAAATAGTAAAAGAAAAAAAATTGCCTCCAGTAGTTGAAGTGACGAAAAAAAGTAATGATGAACAAGAGGTAAAAGAAAATGTGCCTAAAATTTCTAATAAAGATGATCGGGTCCAGCACCTATCAAACGCATTGTTGCGTCGCAATACACTTCATAGTGAATTTGAAGATTTCTACACATTTTTACCTACATTCGCTCCAAATTTTTCTCGCATACATAATCCTGAATGTCGTAGACAAGGGCAAATTCTACTAAGGCAGTTACATGGATCCAAATTATGGGCTTTAAACAGTAAGTATTACAATTTTATCAATATACGTCAATATGGTGGTGGGTTGGATTCTCACTCGAGAAAATGAAATTTTTAATACTTTAATTTATTATTCTGGTGTCGAGGCAAAGCGCGGCGTTGAGTTCCACTACTCAATACCCAATACCTTCAGAATTCGGCGGAAAGTGGGGAGCGGAGTGTCTTACAACTAGGCTCCCTCTGTCTTCCCCACTATATGCGGGACACCGGGTAAAGCTGAAAAAAAAAATATGATATACACGTTTATAAAAGTATCTAATTTATTTTTACACATTTATTTTATTATTGCTAGAAAGAACTTAATACAAAGAAACATTGTTTTTCACAGAATTGTAATGTAAGCTGTTTTTTGGCTGAACTAGAAAAATAATAATAATTGTATTTCATTAATCAAATAAGATTTGAACCCATAACTTTCACATGCAGTCAGGCAGGACTTACATGATTAACAGCGACAGTAGCTATTTATAACTTGGTCATATATGAGCCGATATACATATATATACATATTGATAAATTATAAAAATATGTGTGAAAAATTTGAACATAACATAGTATAACGAACTTAAAAATAAGAAAAACATATTTCCTTGATAAGAAAAAACCAATAGTAAACATAGGTACATTTTTATTGGACATAAAGTTTTTTAAAATTATTTGTAAAATAAATAATTTCTTTCCAAGTAATCTTATGCTTCTTTAATTAAATCTAACTGATGGTAACGGGTAGCTGTGGGGATATTCTTTTTATTATAACAATTAAATATCTTTGTAAACGTGAAATGGAAATAACAGAAATGTATTGCTTCGAATTATCTAAAACTACTTGCATATCGCAATATGCTTATAAACCTGTATTTAGTGATGTGTTTATCAATTTATTTTAACAATATGGTTAATTATTTACATTATTTACATATACAATGTATGTATCTTATTATAATTATTTTTTTTTGGCTTTAGTAAGTAATCTTATCGAATTTTGCTAGTTCTTATTACTTATTAAACTGTAAAATATTTCAAATGTATTTAAACAAAATAACATTTTATAAATCTTTATAGAAGTTTATTAATTTAAATGTAAATTTATTAAATAAAGTTAAATGATTTATTTAACTAAATTGTATAAATATACAAAAGAAGAAATTGATCCATCTTTATTTTTCGATTTTAATAATGCCTTATGCCCCAAGAATTTGGCGAAAAGTGGGGACCAGAAATGTCTCAATGGGAACGGAGTGTTTCAACACAAGACTCCCAGGTTCCCGAGATACAGTGTGAAGTTATAAAGATGCCTTATTACTATTTATGAGACCCACAGAACTCGGCGGAAAAGTGAGGAACGGTGTGTCTTAACACTAGGTTCCCTCTGCCTCCCTGCTGTGTGCAGGATACACCGTGAAGCTGATAAAAACTAATCTATAAACATGTAATATTATTATTACATATTTTATCAGTTTTTTATATTATTTCTGTTCTAAATAAAAATTAAAATTGTTAAGTAAAAGACCTCTTAGATAAGATTAAATTTTTCAATACTCTATAAAAAATAAAACAGACAATGGACACAAAGGTGCCCTTGAGAAGTCCATTTGCGTTTGTGAACGGTCGAACTGCTCCCACAGGGTTTACATAGTTGAACAAAAGTGGAATTTTTCATTACAGTGCTCGATGCAACGGCTAAGGTCCCCTCGGGACTGCTACAAGGTAATGGTATACAGTTGGGCGACTTCGACCAGTGCCTGGGAGTCCGGGCTCGGGTACAACTGGACACTGGCAGCGTGGTCAGGATACAAGGGAAATATTGTTTGGCAATGATTGATGTGAAAGCGGAACAGCCCGAATTGGAAATGCCTGTACATTTGGCGCAAGCCCGAAATCTGTTTAAAAGTAGAATTGATGATGTGAGTTTTAATCCATTTTTTTTCTCATTTTTGTGTATTTATTATATTTAACAGGATAGGTGAACGTAAAATATTGGTTGATATATTACTGTGTTGTTTACACCTTAGTTTTGGATATTGGGCGCTTGGTGGAGAACTTAATGTTGCATTTGTTGAACACATTCTAAGAGCATTTTCTTTTTAACTATATTTTTTCTAACAGAGATTACAAGTCAAGATTATTATATTTACATAAGGCCTCAATAAGTGATAGCAAATATAATCACTATATTTTGATATATTTTTTTATTAAAGCATTTGTTTTGTATTTGAGTATGATGAAAATAATTTCTTGTAGGTATACACAGGTCACACAATAGTGATGCATATTCATTTCTCACTATCACTTAATAACATTTTAATTTATATACTCATTTTAATTAAGGTACCCAATAAAATGATAACATTAAAGGTTATAACAATGCGAAAATTACAGTTTGACTTTTTTAACTTTTTTAATACGTTATTCCACACTAAAGATGTAAAAATATTTTTGAAGAAAAATACTTATTAGAAAACGCGTCTCCTGGACCGACCAGGCGCTCTGACCACTAAACCATACGTTCTCATCAAGCTTCGTCGAAATTTGTAAACGCTTGTTACAACTTATTTATGTTGTTAGCACCTCTGTAGGGAGATTTTTAAAAATTACCGCTACCCAAAGATAATTACTAAGAATTATTGTCAAGAGAGAATACTATAAATAAAATATTTTTAACATTTTATACGTTTTTTGTTTTTATACAATTTTTTATACGTTTCCTAAATAATTATTTTTGTTTCCTAAGTGTGAAACGACACTTAAAAAGAAATGTTAAATATTTTTGAAGTTTTTTTTTTTTAAAAATGTATAAAAATTTTTTAAAAATGTATAAAAAAATATTTTGAGTTCCACCACTCAATTTGCAATGTTTCAAAGAATTGAGTGAACCTACTGGTTCACTCAATTTTTTGAGAATTTTTCTCTACTGTGTACGGAGTATCTCGCATTGTTAATGCGGGAAAAAGCGTGAAGTTGCCTTCTAAATTTATTATTTAACACAACCACAGATCCTAAGCGTTCTTATAATTCGTTTAGCCAGGTCACTTCGTGCCGCGTTTCTCTACATTAAGTTGGGGCGTCTGTGTGCCGTCACCTTGTGGAGCAGAAGACGTGGAAGTCATCTTGCGGGACGCCATCAAGCATTATCAGTACAAGACTGGTATTAGTTTGAGGGTAAAAGTGGATGACACCGATTGCCATGTGAGGAAAGCATCGACCTGGTGGAATGAATGGTTGGAAATACCGACAATATTGACTATGTAAGATAATCTGTATGTAATATTTGTATAACATTTTATCTTTTGCCTCTAGTAGTCGAAGCCATCGTAGCGCACTTTTACAAGTTCTGACTGTAAACGCCACAGTTTTGGGTTTGATTCTCATTGGGGGGCCTGAGTTATTTTCATTTCCTATCTCTAGTATCAAGACAACGCGCAGTTAAGTTTAAGCTATGTTTCGAAAATTATGGTGAGGATCGGAGTAGCACTAGGTTTCTTCTGCTTACCTGAATTTATTTTGTATTAATATTTAAATGAATAATGCAATATTAAAGTGTTTAGTCTAGTAATGCATAAGAATGAACAATGAAATAACAACGATAACAAGTGGTTGTGGATACAAGCTCCATAAAGCCAAATATTAGAAATTGGGCAAAATATAATCTTTTATAATATTATAAAAAATAAGTAAAATAAATATATTTCTCCGATAGGATCGAATTTGAATTCACTATCAAAAAACATAATACTCTTAAACAAAAGACTCATTTCACTTGAAACTTTAAAAGTTATAGTTTTTGAGAATCGTAGAATTTTAAATTTACTTACTTTGTAATACGATATTTCGTTTTCGTGTAGAAAGATTGTGGGATTTATCGGCTTCATATAGATAAAATGCGATTTGAGGTTGTCATATAAAATTTTTAGTGCTATCGAAGCTTAATCTTGTTTTATATTTCTTTAAATATTCTGTTTAAATTATTTTGTTATATAAAATAAAAATTCTGTCTTTCGGGGTATAATGTAATATGTATTGTTGTCATAAACACGCGTTGTATAATAGCGGGAGTGGCTCCCTCGAGGATACCTCACCTTGTTGCCACTCTGAATAAGTAATATCACCTTAAATGTTATTTGATACTAGCTGTTATTAGGGTAAATAGAACTTGGAAATTACTATTTAAGTAAAACACTGTAAATTGAATATTTTATATATAGTGTTTTCTCGCTGGTGGTGTCACGGCAAAGCGTGGCGTTGAGTTCTGTAACTCAACACGCAATGCCTTCAGAATTCGGTGGAAAATGGGGAACGGAGTGTCTTAACATCAGGTTTTTTCTGCCTACTCAGATATGTGCAGGATACAGCGCGATGTTAAAACAAATATTTTATATATTTCAGATCATTGTACGTCATAGTGATAATATTAGTTGCAATGGCTACGCTTCAGGACTTCTTCGCTAGAAATGTTTCTGATAAAGAAAACGGTCGAGAGGAAAATGAGAAGGGTGAAAATGAACCAGCGGAAAGCAAATCTGGTAAATATTGGTTAGATAATTTACAAATCCATTTAAAGTAGAGATTGGGGCCAGTCGTGGCGCAGGGGCACAAGCGTGCGATTGTTAACTCGATACGTTGTGGGTTCGATTTCCACTCGAGGAAATGAAATATTTAATGTTTTTTATTTCCACGCTCTCGTAACGAAGCAAAGCACGGCGATGAGTTCTGTCATTGGACACGCAATGGCTCCGGATTTCGGAGGAAAGTAGGAAGTGGAGAGTCTTAACACTAGGCTTCCTTTGCCCTGCTACATGCGGGGTACAGGATAAAGATGAAAAAAATTAGGAAAATTTAATTTTAATTAATGTTTGTCAGGTATTTTCATTGGGTCATACAAAAACCAATGGCCTTCTGACTGACTAGAATATTAATTACATATGTAATAGTATATCATTATAAATTTATCATTGTACTTTAATAATGACCAAACGAGCAACTAGTAGCTTCACGCTTTTTCTCCACCTGCCAGTCTAACAGAATAAACGGAGAGATCCTAATGTTACTCTGTTGTACTTTCCGCCTGAATTCAAGACATTGCGAGGTTGAGTTACGGAAGTCAACGCCGCGTTTTACTTAGTTGCCAAAGCGAGCGAGAAAAAAAATATATTAAGTACACATATAAATGAAACACTATACTAAATATAAATGAAACCCCACGTGGCGCAGAGTCCCGCTGCAAGCCAGCCACGGAAAAATTGATAGAGTTCCCTAATTAGAGTTCCGTACCCAAAGGTTAAAACGACTATTACTATGACTTCGTTGTACTGTATCAAGACTCAAGTGATACGGCGAAGTTCATGGTGTTATAATATATATGTAAGGGGATTCACTTAACTTGCTTAGGCTTAACGAACGTGATTTTTAGTCGTTTGTATAGATATCGGTACAGAACCCTTCATTCAACTCGCACCTGGCCGGTTTTTTTTCAGATCGTCTTAGACAGTTAATTTTAGTTTCGTGCCCTTGGACAATTAATTAATTAACGCAAAGTCCGACTAAACGATCGATCTATTACTACAGTTCTTTCAGTTTGTTATAAAAATATATAAAGCTTTTTCCACACATTTGAAATACAAAATCTTGAACGTAATAATAAAAAACATTGATCTGCAT
Organism: Heliconius himera; assembly: GCA_021202915.1. NCBI lineage: Eukaryota > Metazoa > Arthropoda > Insecta > Lepidoptera > Nymphalidae > Heliconius > Heliconius himera. Next base: position 445,299 of record JAJHJA010000353.1, read on the forward strand.
ATAACGGACATATTTTATTGCATTTTTATGCATATGAATTTTGATATAACATTTAGACATGAAATAAACAAATCATTAGTCATCGAGTTCAAGAGTCATTTACAAGTGAACTTTACTAAAAGTCACAACACCGTTTATATCAATTAAATATTTACTTTAGTGGGGTATAAAAATTAAAAAATAAATTATTTTAAAAATCGGTGCAAGCGTACGACTTTTACTAACCTTAACCTACATTAAATAATGAGAGTTCAATTGTAATCAAATCGATTTTGATTCGATGACATCGGTAATTAGCACAAATTACACACACTTACAGTTAAGCAAGGGTCACGTCGACTGTTTGTACGATATCAATAGACCCGACGTATTTTATTGATACGTGATCAGCAACAGTGATATATGGCCGTGATCTTTTTAGGGATTACGTAAACGGCACGTTTTCTTATAATAAAACAGTTTTTTTGGCTTCTCTCTCTCTCTATCTTATTCTCACGATCTGCATATTTAGCAGGGTAAGTAAGGGGAATCTTGTGTTAAGACATTCCGTTCCCTACCTTTAGTCATGATATTGAGACATTGTCTGTCGATTGGCGGAACTCAACGAGGTGTTTGTCTTGCTGTCACGGCGAGGAAATAAATATATTTTATACCAAAATATATTTTTTAATAATAAAATATTAAAAGTAATTAAATCAATCAGGTGATCCGAACGCTGGTTTACCTTGTTTTTTTACAATAAAAAAATTAATAAACATTTATGAATATGAAAGCTTAACCAGAGCGGAGAAATATAATTTTAAAGTAACTACAATCCCGCGCGAGACTCGAATTTACAACCAGCATATTAATGGTGTACACTTACCACAACAACTTTGCATATGTTTAGGTATGTATAAAACAAAAATATTCATATAAAAGTACAGATATACCTATATCAATATATGAATATAATGTTTGATGCCACAACATTTTTTGAGGCCAGTCGTGGCTCAGCGGCACAAAGTGTGACTGTAAAACCAAGGTTGTGGGTTCGATCATCACTCGAGGAGATGAAATATTTATTTAAATTTATATTTCCATTTCTTCGCTCTGGTGTCGAGGCAAAGCGCGGCGTTGAGTTTTGCCACTCAACACGCAATGTCCCAGAATTCGGCAGAAAGTAGGGCACATAGTGTCTTAACACTAGGTTCCCTCTGCCTACCCTGCTGTGTGCGGGATACAGCGTGAAGCTGACGACATTTTTTAATTTCATATTGACTTCCTCTTTACTATTTTAATAAAATTGTATGAATTTGTCTACTATAAACTTATTACCTACTGTGAAAATACCGCAATTTCGTGTATTACTCAATGTTAAATGCGTCGAATGCATAATGAACGGTCAATTGACTAGTGTTAATAATGTGGTTTGATTGATTGACTGATTTGTACGTCCGAAATAATAGCTTCAATCCCACCTAAGACAAATATTTACTTAAAAAGCACCCCAAGTTTTTTTTATATTGTAATACATTTATTTTTATGTATATAATTATTCAGAACTATTATTTTTAGTTAGATTTTTAATAAAAGCGTTTCATACTATTATATACTGAATATGCCAAATTTCTAATTAACCCTACGTTTTAAAATCAGTCTAAATCACGTTGAAAGTTTCAGTAACAAACATCCATACATAGATACATACGTACGACTAAAACTAATAACAGCTTCAGCTTCACATTGTATCCCGCACACAGCAGGGCAGGCATTTAACCTAGTGATAAGACTCTCCGTTCCCCATTTTCGCCTAATTCTGGAGTCAGTTGAGTGGCAGAACTCAACGCCGCACTTTGCTTCGACACCAAAGCAAAGAAATGAAAATACAAATGATCTCTATATATAATAAGACAGTAAAAATATTTTGTCTGTACATTTAGTAATTTTGACTGAAATGGATAAAGGGACACCTAAAAAGAATAATAGAAAGCAAAAAGATTTTTTTTAATTTCTTGTCTGTCTGTCTCGCCGTCGACATATTTTTGTCCGCAATTTTCTCTGAAAGTACTGAACTGATTTACTTAAAAGTTTCACCAATTGCTTTGTTTTAACTCAACTTAACTTCTAAAGTTTGGTTCATCAAAATCGGTTCATTAAAAAAAAGTTATCGTCATTTGAAAGAAGTCGTAATTAATTCAACACAGAGATAAAAAACGATATTGAAAGAAATATTAAGTAAATACAAAGATTTTTTGGTTGGTTCGTTCATATAATATATGTATATAATTTAAAAACTGTACAGGAGTTAATATGCAATTATTACAGTCATTCTACAAAGAATATTATGAATCCTTCAAATCAATAATTTTACATTTAAGGCTGTTTCTGAATGAGTAAATTAAATTATTCACTGACATCAGCACATTTAACAGAGTATATTATATAGGTAAAAAAAACATAAAGTTACAAAAATATATACGTGTAATAAATAATTAGCTTTATGTATATTTTATAATTATCAACAATGGTCGTATTTTTTTATTTTAAAAAATCAAAAAATCTTTGACGATAATGTCTTAAAAAATCATATTAGAAGTCATTATAGTTGTCAATCAATTCTGCTTATTAAATCAATAATCATATATTTTAAGCGGGCGAAGCCGTGGGCGAGCTGCTAGTAATAAATATTTCATTTCCTCGCGTTTATAGTCACTCACGTATGGCCCTGCGCCACGAATGGCCTAATAAAAAAGGAAAATTATAGAGAAAATTATAACATAATTATGCAATACAGCTTAACAGTCGTTACAACTGTTTGTTTTAACGGACTGATGAGGTATCAAATTGGATTAAGTAACGAGAGTGCAACGCGATTGCGATTTCAATTCAATTAAAATCGACACTTTTATTGATAAAACGCAATTTAACTGTTTTTTTTAAATTAAAATTTTCTATAGAAAGTAATAACATTTAATAGACCGATTTAGTATTAAAAATAACTTATATATAAAATTAAAGTATGAAAATAAAAAATAAATTATAAGAGATGAAAATGTTATATAATTTATAAGTATTGCCTAACTGGAAACAAAGTATAATTTATAATTATGTACATTTTTAACCTGTATAAATCTTCGCAAATCAACGTAAACTGTTGAATCAACGCGAAAGCTTGAATTAGAGTGGAAAACGGAAAACAGGAGTGTCTTGACACTAGATTCTCTTTGCCTACTGTGTTATACTATTATATGCAAGATAAAAAACTTGTACGTAAGATTTTTTTTATTTGATTCCTTATTAATTTAAAAAGCAAACTTTAGGTAAATTAATGGCCCATTTCGGTTTATACCTATTACAATTTTTTTATTAAAAATCAACGACACAAAAAACTCTAAAAAGTAGACAAACAACCACACAGAGTTGATAATCTTCGATCGGCTGAACTTCTTGAATCATAGCTAAGAATATTCTCAATGATGTCGCCTTTAAAAAAACACTAAATCAAAATCGATTCTTCCGCTAAGAAGCTACGATGTCACAGATTGACATAATAATACACACATTTACAGACATGAGAAACTTAAAACACTTCTCTGTATCGTCGGGGGTTAAAAATAGAGACAGATTTATATGTTGTTTAAATATATTTTAGTACTAAACTATTAACCTATAAAACCAGGCCAGTCGCGGCGCAGGGGCAGAAAGTGTGACTGTAAAATTGACTGGTTGTGGGTTCGATCCCCACGGATGACGGATGTGGGGAACGGTGACTCTTAACACTAGGTTCCCTCTGCCTATTCTGCCGTGTGCGAGACACAGCGATAATCTGATTTATTTATTATTTTATTTAACCTATGAAAGTTTAGAAATAAATTCTTACATGAAATTGAAATTGTATAAAAATGCCTCGTGTGTAACCACCATTTTTATCTGTACAGATAGATATAAACATAAAGGTAAAAACACTGAGCTATTCGCAATATTGGCTCATTTTTCAACGGGATTTTGTGGTTTTGTGTAGCGAAGCCATAATGTATTATCCTGTGCGGTTATTCTATTTTTCATTATTTAGCATGTCAGGTGATCGCTGTCTTTCGCCAGTATAGATTTCTATGAACTGTTGTGATTGTTAAATATTGTATGTATTATTTGTGTATGTAATGGATTTGGTTTTATTTAAATAGCGTAATAAAAAAAATTATAGATTTTTTTTATTTTAATATTAAGTCTACAATTTTTTATCATCAAATGGTCATTCATTGCATTGCAAGATCATTAAATAAGCTTTCGCCTCAAAACTACTCAACCAGTTTCACCAAATTATAATTATAATTCATGATATTGTCGGAAAAAGAAAGGTCAGGTCATAATCACTTTATGGAGGTTACCTTATATAGCGCACATTATAATTTTTTTAATTACTTTTTTAGTTATTACGAAATCCATTTCAAAATATCAATCAGTTTCACATTATATTTAATATGATAATATTAGTACTATAATGTCTGTGAGAAACAATAAGCTGACGAAGAGCAGAATGATTGTTCAATAAAAAAAAACCACTATATTAAAGGTTCTATAATTAATATTTTTTATAGTACGGATATTTGAATAGAATAAAAAAAGGAGGAGATTTCATATTCGACTACTATATTTTTTCTATACGACCCTCTATTTCTGAGTTATACTGAGTATAGGACACGCAAAATCAATCAGTCAAATTTAATTACGTACGGACAGTAATACGTTCTTCTTATTAAATATTTGATTTAAATTTCTAAAATGTATGTAGTTAGTTAGACTATCTTGTTAAGTATTCATATATTTTTTTCTCAAAGAGGCTTTAACACGCAGAATGACCATCGCAAGTCATTCCATCTACAAATTAACTCTACGTGAAACGACGCTACCTGCTACGCAATTCGTAAAAATTGATTATGGATCATAAAATATGACCAGTGAATGCGGGTAGATTGTAAAAAATAAATAAAAACACAGCTTTGTAAAACGTTAAATGTGTAAAAATTAGATTTTTTTTTACCGTAGTCGGTGTCCCGCGAAATTTGTATTTACATAAATAAATTTAAAGACCTCAAATACCCGCGTTAGGAACTTGACTTCTTTTTTAAATCAACGAACGATATAATTTATTATGTAAATTGGGAACGACGACAGTTTTACGTCACATCGAGTTTTACGCTCGAGTTTTTTTTAATATTTTTATTTTCGTAGGCGTAGTAGAGTTGCCTCAACTTACTTAAATCTATCAAAATTAGTTTCTACATTTTGATAGATTTAGGTCTAGGGTGTTAAGATGGGAGAAGATCAACCTGAGGTCGTTAGCGTAGCGATGTTTGATATTAAATTTTACATTATAATTATTATTTTTACGATATTTTTATGTTCTTTAAGTACTACTACTACGATATTTTTATGTTTTTTAAGTACTAGTAATTGCAAGTTTTTTGAATTGAACTTTGTTAGAAATGCTTAAGTACCGTTTCGTACATTTGATTTTATTATATCTCTAAATAGAAACCTAAGATCAATCGCCATACTAGTATTTTTGTCAACGCTCTTCAGCCGTTATGTTCTTAAATTACTAATAGTAAAAAAATAGCAATTTGTAAACATGATAATTTTCTGTTGATATTGTCATGTCATTGAAAAAGTTTAAAATATTTCCGTTTTCTTTATTTTTTTTAGGGTTTCGTATTTAAGAAAGAATTAACGGAATTTTTAACACACCAAAATCATTATTTTTTGCTGAAATTGACATTAAATATTCTGGTCTACGCTCCCTTGAAGCACAGAAAAAATCATTTTTTTAAGTCAACGCAATCAAAAGATGCGAGCATATACAAATGCGTCGTTTTGCTGCATGTTGCATGAAATTCGACGCGTAATCAAAACCTACATGGTACTTCCTATAGGTATTGCATAGTAAAACATAATTTCAAAGTTATATTTGTAGTTCATTTCATACAAAATTAGTGTGTACGTTTTATTATAATATCTACTTTCCATTGATTTACAAAATTTTTCGTCTTTTTGATTTCCTGAAATTGGTACGGAACCATCAGTGGAAGAGTCTGACTCGCACTTGGCCGGGTTTTTGTACAAAGCTATTGTATTTTGCAATACCTTAAAATTGACGGATATAAAAACTCACTTTCATAACATGAAGTGCAACCATAGATATTTCAGTTGATTAAATAGGTTTCACTGTTCCGCAGCGATTTTAAAAGTATATTTTTGTTTTTTTCCAGATGGAATCATAAGTCCGTTCTCTCTATACAACACACTTAGCAAATTGGTGGCACCAGTGAACAAAGACGAGATAGCCTGCATCCACGGATTGCGCGCTATCGCCACGTTGGCTCTACTGGTCGCTCATAAGTTTTTGCCTGTCGCTTTAACACCGTCTACAAACCGTGTTAAGCTGAGTGAGGTATGTATATTTGGAATATTGGAATAATTTCACATTTTTTAAAGTCTTGTAACGCTGTATCTTAGAGGTAGAGAGAACCTAGTGGTAAAACACTCCGTTCCTCATTTTCCGCCAAATTCTGAACGAATTGAGTGTTTAGGGGCGGAACTCAACGCCTCGTTGATTGACAGAGTATTGATAATGCTTATATTTTATATTAATCATATATATCGTCATATATATGATTAACTAGAGGGCGCGCGCGGCTTCGCCCGCTTATTAGGAGTGAATTCTAAAAAAACCACGAAACACGTGTTCAATAAAATATTTTTAACAGTCTGAATTTAAATTTTTATAAAAATTCGTGGCAATTTAAAGATTTTTCCATATAAACTTTCAACCCCTTATTTGAACCCTTAGGGGGTGAATTCTTAAAAACCATGAAACACGTGTTCAATGAAATATTTTTAAGAGTCTGAATTTCAAATTTTATAAAAATCGGTACAGATTAAATTTTTTTTCCATACAAACTTTCAACCCCTATTTCATCCCTTTAGGGTTAAAATTTTTCAAATTCCCTTCTTAGTGGATGTCCAGAATATGAAAATAAACATCTGCCCAAATTTCACGTTTCTACCATCAGCGGTTACGGCTCTGCGTGCGTCTTACCTTAGTCAGTCAGCACAAGTCCTTTTATATATATAGATGATTGTATTACTTTGTTTTTATTATATTTTTATAACGTAATTGGACTCGAATAGATAAAAGGGTTTCATGTAAGTTTAAAATATATTAAATTGATCACAAGTTATTGGAAGCATGTTGAAAGAAAGAAATGGGTGACATGTTAAAAATGTAAAAAATATAATATATAATATATATATATATATATATATATATATATATATATATATATATATATATATATATATATATATATATATATATATATATATATATATATATATATATATATATATATATATATATATATATATATATATATTTATAAACATATATTTTTTGAAAATTGAAAGCTAAAATTCAAGAGTACACCAATTGAAGGCAATTCAATTCCAAAAAAAAAAGCGAATAGAGGCGAGTGGGGTTCGCCCACCGAGGATTCCGTAAAAAATTGCGGCGTTGAGAACCGCCACTCAACACACAGTGCCTCCAAAACACATGGTTCTCTCTGCCTATTCTGCTTTGTGCGAGATACAGAGTGGCTGCTTTAATTTTTTTTATTATATTAGTATAGAATATATTATATGATTGGGAAATAACTAGATTCAGAAGTAATCTGGTTTTTAAAAAAAAAATTGTATGAGAAAATTTAAAACGAAATTTGTTAGAGCCTTATTGCTGATATTTGCATTTTATTGGAAACACTAACGAACTACACTGTTTTATCGGCACACATTCTAACCGAAATCAAAAAACATCATGTATGCTTTCACAAGCGCCAAATAGTAGAAAATAGTGTTAATAAATTATTTTATTTCTAAAATGAACTAATTCAAAAGATCGAAATCTGATTCGAAAGATCGAAATTTACTTCTCTATTTATTACTTTACTAAACTTAACTTAACTTCACGCTTTATCCCTAGCGGAGTAGTCGGAGAGAACGGAGCGTCAAACACTACGGTCTCTACGTATCTCTTTCGCCTCGTCCACTGTCATCAACCTCTTCATACATATCCTCCGGGGGGTTTTCCATCATAAATCTATTTTGCCATTCTTTCATCACTTATTCGTCCGACATGCCCAAACCAGCTGAGCACGTTCACATTCGCACCGTGATATCCTTGCTAGTACCCGTCATTCTGTGTATCTCTTCATCGCAGATTCGATTAGCTAAGCTGACTCCGCATATTCTACGAAGAGATTGCATCTCTACTGCATTCATTTATCTTTCTTTCTTCTTCTGTAATACTCATGTCCCGTTGCCGTATAACAACGTGGGTACCAACACTGCTTTGTGTACGGCTAAACGCGTAGCTGTGCTGACGTTCCGCTGTCTCATCAATTCAGCTAAGCCTCCATTAACCCTGTTACCGGCATCAATATGCCTTTCAACATCCACCTCGTATCTTCCGTCTCTATTGAACATACTTCCCAAGTATATTACTTCATTCATTTGTTCTAATATCTTACCATTTAAACTGATCTTGCATTCCGTCCTTTTTCATCTCTTTAAAAAATCAGAAACTTTGTTTTATTTACTACTTGATTGATTAATGAAATAAGCTTAAAATGTTTTATGCCGTGTGATCCCGGCCTAGAATAGGATCATCCTGGTACTGGTGGTGTCGTAAGAGGCGACTAAAGTACGTGTGGTAGAGTCACGTCGCCAGCAATGGCAACACGCATGGGCAGACTCGACCGGATCATTACCACCCCCGGCATTTAAAACGGGCGTGAAGTAGTGGCTTTATGCCACTGCGTTTCGCATCAGGTAATGCCGGGCTTCGGAGCCCAACCCACCTTACAGGCAGGCAACGCACCTGCAGCTCTTCTGGTGTTGCACGGGGTCGTGGGCGGCGGTGATCACTTACCATCAGGTGACCCGGACGCTCGTTTGCCTTGTCTTTTCCATAAAAAAAAAAATAATAATAAATCGGCAAATGAAATGTATATCATGGTGTATCAGTGTTAAGACAGTCCGTTTCCTTTAAAATACTTCATTTCCCACTGAGGGAAATTAATTATTTTCACCTCCCCACCCTGATAAACTGCAGCATCAAGTTCCGCCAATAATATAACGCGATTTGTACGGAAAGCGGAGAACTAAATATCTACACTGGGTTGAGAATGGCATGAAGCTGAATTAATTCAAATGAAAGATAAATATATAAAAACTGTATTATACGAAAGGGATTGCTGAAGAATTTTGTTATAAATATTCAAATATTTACGTCCAAACGTTATTTACAGTGTTGATTAAATAAATAACAGTAATGACTGTTTAGATTTTACGCCTGTACAAATATTAGAAGCAATTCGTTTCATGTTTTATATAGCTATTTTCAATTTCAAATTATATAATGTGAAAACTATTTAAGATTATTTAAGACCAGAGTTATTTGTATAGAGCGGCCTTACGAGAGAGGATTTTCTCTGAGAAGGAGGAGGAGTAAAAAAAGCTTTTTTTTTAGCTTCATACTGTATTCTGCATCTAGCAGGGTAGATAGAGGGAGCCTTGTTTTAAGACACTCCGCTCACCACTTTCTGCCGAGTTCTGGAAGCATTGCGTGTTAAGTGGCAGACGTCAACACCGCACTTTGCTTCGACACCAGAGCGAAAAAAATAAAAAAAAAATTAAATTTGCTTCACGCTGTATCCCGCACACAGCAGGGTAGGCAGAGGGAACCTAGTGTTAAGACACTTCGTTCCCCACTTTCTGCCGGATTCTGGAGGCATTGCGTGTTGAGTGGCAGAACTCAACGCCGCGCTTAACCTCGACATCAGAGTGAAGAAATGGAAATATAAATTTAAGTAAATATTTCATCTCCTCGAGTGGGGATCGAACCCACAACCAGTCGGTTTTGCAGTCACACCTCGTGCCGCTGCGCCACGACCGGCCTCAACGGCGAAAAAATTAAAATATTGAAATTTTCATTTCTTCGAATGTCACGTTTACAGTCATACGCTTGTGCACGACCAGCTTTAAAACTTTTATACGCATAATATTAATGTATGATATATTAATACTAATATTATAGCATTGTGGTTATATCTATCTAATAAATTTGTATAATTTCTAGTTAAACTATAAAGCTCTGATTGTTGATGAAACCAATTTATGAAATTATCGATGAAATATATTTGGAATTTTCTCTTCAAATAATTTATTAACCACAATAGTCGATAATTTAATATTTTTAGAAGTGAAATGTTGATACTATAGACTAAGAGGTTTTATTTACTAGTAAATATAAGAGCAATAAGCTCAACCTGTTAGAAGAAAATGCTTATAAATTACTTGAAATATAATTTTTTTGAAGCTGTCATGGCGTAGTGGAACAGCATCTGACTGTAAACGCAACGGTTGAGGATTCGATTCCCATCACGTTTAATTCATTTCCTCGCTCGCAACGAGGCTAAAGTGCGGGGTTGAAATCCGCACTTAACAAGCAATTGTTTTGAAAATTGGGCGGTGTGAGGGGAACTGATAGACTTAATCCTAACACTGAGTTTCGTACATATGAAATACAATGTAGGGCTAAAATAAAATAAAAACAGAAATATTAGCATTAAATTCTTTTTTTTTGTATATTAAAGTAATAAATTTTATATGTGATAGATTGCCGAACAAGCACATGTTGTTTATTACTATTGGCATATTTCCAATACAGTCAACACGATTATTTGGCTTGTCTTTACGTTTGAATTTCAGATATCGTGATTGGTTTAATTTACTTAATTATCTTTTTCTGTATTCATGTTTTTTTAAATATTAATATACAAATATATATATTTTATATGAAACTTGTGTACTTTAGTATATTTTTACAAATTTATGTTTAACTTGCCGTGTTAGTAGGTGAGTTAGTATATGTGAAATATCCCAAAATCAACTTGATCCACTTCGAAGTCTCGAATTGCGCTGAAATCTTCAATTCTAATGACAATGACATGATATAATCAATATTGTTTTTAATCCAAAATGGCCGCCACAACAAAATGGCGGCTTACCAATGTTTCCACAACCCACTTAATATGGCTATCAAATCAGATGGTTTAATGTGTAAAATACAACATACCATGGGGAAACATCTTATAAGTTTGTTTTTAAAAAGGTTTTTTTAATTAATTTAGAATAGCTATCTTATCTTAATAGGTTTATGGAAAATCTATATCTAGAAATACATAATATACATCACCATTGAACAGTATAGGATAGGTAGAGACATTTTAATGTTAAAAAACTCTGTTCTTCACTTATTAGTAGATATTGCTGCGGCAATGGCTTCTTTCAATTAATGCACAATATCTTCAAAGTACGGTTTATTTAAAATTTCTACATTTAGATTTTTGTAACAATATATTATGCTTATATGTATATACACATAGAACATGAATAAAATTTATTAATAGATACATAAATAAAAGATATCAGTAGATATTAGTGGTTCATCAAAAAAAATGGAGAGTATAAAGTACGTAGGTACTTTAATATTTGTATGAATAATCTTATATAATGTTTTATGATTACATAGTTAGGCTATTTTGCTAATTTGTTTTATTGTGTTGTATGAATAAGAAAATTTTAATAACAAAAATATATTCGTAATATCAATTTCGAGGAGATAAATTGTTGCTAATAAAATCAACTAGGCGCTTATTCATTTTCATTCAATTTTCGAGGAAATTGAACAGTGCGGAGTAAAGCTGCCTAATTTATATTGTAAATGTAGTAATAAACATTTCTAAATAGATTTCATCGTGTTTCAAAGCTCATTGGCTAATAGAGTTTCGAAAGAGAATTTTAATAAAAGGATTAGAGGAATCGTTTTCAAAAGTCTTTAGTATTTTTTTTGTTTAAAGGTTAAGAAGCTTTTTAATAATCTTGTAAGTATAATGTCGTGGCGCAGCGGTACGAGGTGTGACTCTTAAACTGACTGGTTGTGGGTTCGATCCCCACTCGAGGAGATGAAATATTTACTTAAATTTATATATCCTACTCAACACGTAATGCCTCCAGAATTCGGCAGAAAGTGGGGAACGGAGTGTCTTAACACAAGGTTCCCTTTGCCTACCCTGCTGTGTGCGGGATACAGCGTGAAGCTGATATAATGTTAAATGTGTTGATAAACTTTATAATCAATATCTTAGAAAGGCTAGTTACTATAATATTTCTGTACTTTTATATGGTATTTTTAGGTTCTAGATTAGTGTGCAGTACGTAAAGAATTGCTTTTTTACCCTCATACGTTTCATATGATTAGGAACGTAAAGGATAACGAGCGTGTATATCTAAGTATCTTTATCATATATCGCTGTACTTTATATACGATATATTTATACCTATTTACTTTGACTGTGTGACTGTAAAATCGTCTGGTTGTGGGTTCGATCCCCACATGATGAGATAAAACATTTACTTACATTTGTATTTTCATTTCTTCGCTCTAGTGTCTAGGTGCGGCGTTAAGTTCTGCCACTCAATACGCAATGCCTCCAGAACTCGGTGGAAAGTGGGGAACGGAGTGTCTTAATACTAGGTTCCCTCTGCTGTGTGCGGGATACAGCGTGAAGCTGATTGATTTTATTTACTTTTATAAATTCGTTATCTTTTAAGTGAGTCCCAACAAAGAAATAAAATACCATTAAGATTATTTAATACCTACACTGAACAAAACCGAACGTTTTTATTACTTAAAAATATCCACGTTGGCACTGACTCCAAAAATAAGGATTTTTAAAAGTTAATTTAAAAATTTAAAATATTTAATTCACGTACGTAGGTAAATCATATTCTTCTATACGTAGTATATTTAATAATTTTTGTTTCTAGATCGTTTCGTCAGCTTTACTATCTTGGTGTAGAGCTGGCTGGATGTTCACTGACTGCTTCTTTTTACTCAGTGGCACCTTAACATCATATCGCAAATCTTCTAATGAGACATTTCCTGCTAAGCTTGTGTCAAGATACTTCAGGTAAGAAAAAAATTAAAGTAAGAAAAAGAAATGAATTCTTTTTTTCTTTTCACACATACCAGGGTTCAATCACTTCCCTTTCCTCTTCCCGGATTTATGCTCAATTGTAGAGACATTATGTTAAGTGCCGGAACTCAACGCCGCGCTTTGTCAAACAAGGGAATTGAGGGAAATAATTTATATACAATCGTTTAAGCGTATGGGGAACCCATAGCTATTTATCTATAATGCTAGTCCGTTCTATTAGACTGTACAAAATTTTTACTTAATTATGCTAGTTTTAATAGAACTAGTGGTTGAGTTTCAATTACTGACGGCATTTTCTTGAATAGATATCTCAGAAATAAGGGAAAGTAGAAGCTGAAGAAATAAATGAATTTATTAATAAAATAACAAATCAAAATGGTTTGAATATATGCAAAATATATGAAAAGTATATATACTTGTATATTTTTATTATACGAGTATATAATAAGGCCTAAGGCAAAATTTATTATATATAATAAAAAATATATCGCTTTTAAAATTGCAATACAATTTTCATCACTTTTTCATTTCCCTGTACCTCTTTTTCGTAAGGTACGCCTGTAAAGTAAACAGAGAGAGCCCAGTGATAAATGACTTGCACCCCTAGAAACCATTTTTTACTTTATTTTAACAGAAATAATACCAAAATTTTGTTTAAAATATTTGTTAAAATGCTTAGAGTTATAAAAAAATATCAAAACGCAATATTGAGGTTGTTTTTTTGTGATTGTGATAGTTATAGGTTCAAGTTATGACCGGGGGAATGTTTATACTTACTAAATATGTTTAAACGAACAAATAAAGTTTTGAATTTCTGTGCATAATACAACTATCTCTTAATAGGCGGATGATCAAAATGCGTCAAATATGTATAACGTGATGCAACGGGACAGCGAGCATTACCAGAAAGAAGTTGGTTTCACTGACTGTGGTAAAACCGAAGTAAAGAGTGCCTTGACACTAGATAAACTATACTTGCCGACATGCATAAAAAAAAAACAAAGAAAAACCATTAAAAAGTACGTTTCTTAGTATTTTCGAGGCGTGTTTCTTTATGGAATTCTAACGAGACTTTAGTCGATGTGATATTTACAAAAAACATTATAATGATAGAGTTCACAGTATCCGTATTTATTTTTGCTTGTAGATAGATCCTCATTGAAATGAGTAAGAACGTAAATAAAATCGAAATATTTGGTAACGAATCGATGTTATTTGTGTGAGGCACGAAGTAGGTAAATATTAGTCATGTGATACGGCCAATTCTAGTTTATTGAATGACAAATTGGGAAACAAAATTATCAATTAATATGTAACTTTATCTTCTTAAAATAAAGATTGTCTTATATTGACATTATCAACGATTAGTTGCGGTTCAAATTTGAAAATTCGAAAGATGTTACTATTTAGGTTTAGTTAGTGTCATAGAAAACATAGACATTTTATTTAATTTGAAAATATTTTATTAACAATAAAAATGTTGGTAGTTTTTATAATTCTAATAGAATTAAACAACTTTCTAATATGTTCTAACCTTGCATAACTATTGGGATCTATTAAACAAAAAAGTACATTCTCATTTATATAAATATATTATATGTTATTATATTATAATATATAAAATATTATATGTTATTTAAATTTATTTTCTTAAAAAATAAGAGTACCCTGCACCATGCTCGCGTCACCGTTTCTTAAATCAGTTGAGCCGTTTCTGAGATAAGCTTCGACAAACAGACATTTTTTTTAAATATCATTGTGTCTGGTTCTATTACTTTGTTAAATGCCCCCAATAATATTTTTTTTATGAAAATCGAAAATACCACCCTATGGTTTTAATAATTTTCAATTTAGAAATCTTAATACATTATTTATTAAAACAGGAACGTAATTCTCTATACTTAAACTTCATACTGTTCAATAAAAATATTATTCCAAGTTCTTAAACATTTTTAACCCTACAAAGCTATATAGCTGATTGTTTTATTCTAATTTATTGTTGATTTCGCATACCAAAGAGACTAATAGGAAAATGTTTCTATTTAATTAGAGAGGTTATATAAGTTATTATATTTTAATTAATAAATAAATAACATTTTATTAACAATTATATGAATTAAGTAAATTTAAAGAAAGAAGTAATTTTTTTAACTATTTAATACAAAAAAGAGAATAATATAATACCCGTAGTTCCGACAGATGGTTAGCTTTAATAATAGAGAAGATAGACATAGCTTTACGCTTACTTACTTAACTTAGTGTTAAGACACTCCGTTCGCCACTTTCTGCCGAATTCTGGAGGTATTGCGTGTTGAGTGGCAGAACTCAATGCCGCGCTTAGCAAGATAGAGATGGAGAATTAGAATAGACACGAAGATTACCTACTTAGGGTTAAAGTGGTAATCCACACTTAGAAAAAAGAGTATCTTTGTTATTCCAAGTTATTTAGTTTAAGTGAATTGGGTGATTATTTATATTTCTTTTGATAGGTTAACTCCTGCACTTGCAGCGATAGTGTTTTTCTATGCGTACGTATGGGAGAACGTATCATCTGGACCAATGTGGGGGACGCTGGTGACGAAGAACGTGGAGCTATGTCAAAAAGGATGGTGGTGGAATCTTTTATACATTCAAAATTATCTTGGATTTGAAAATATGGTGAGTGTTATTAATTTTTTTTAATATTGTTAGTATATATTTTTTTTTTAGATTCACGCTGTATTCTGCATACAGCAGCGTAAACAGAGGGACTTAATGTTAAGACACTATTTTCTCCACGCACCGCTCAGTTTTATGGAAATTACGTGTGTGTTGTGTGTGGCGCAACTCAACGCCGCGATTTGTCTCGTTACCAGAGTAAGGAAATGTAATTCATTCCACCGAGTAGAAATCGAATCTAATAGCATATAATGTGGCATACATATTTCTATTTGTAGATTTATCTATGTTTCTATTTTGGTGGGATAGGCAGAGTCATAGATTCACTCTATATATAATATTTTTCTTGTATAAACATTATCCTGAGAACTGATTCACAACAATCACTTCAGGGACTTCCCAATTATGTTTGGCAACTGATTCTTATAATTGAAATTTGATTATAATCATATTTTCCGAGTGAATTTTGTATCTGCAATTATGTTTGTATGTAATTGTGAGTAATATGGCATATCATAATTACTATTCGAATAATAAATCAATTGATGCAGATTAAGCTATAAAATAAAACACCCTGTATAATGTATATGACGCGTAATACTCGTTTATATTTTTATATTATTTTTTTCTTATTTTTATGTATATAATTGCTCTATATATCCTAAAGGCAGGCTTTACCTTTTTTATGAAATCATTTTAAAACGTAATCGTCTTTGACCTTAGTAAAAAATAAGATTAATTTTAAAAAGTAAACTTGCCGAGATTGTTGTATTACAAAGTCTTTAATGATTTATTTAAATAAAAGAGAGAGGAGACTGATACGATAAAAATGGACTGATGATAAAATGGATGGTTTTATTTACTCTATTATTTAATATACGAGAAAGTGTTTCTTAAATAAACAATAAATTTATTCTTAAAGGAATATGATCAGCTTCACGCTGTATCCCGCACACAGCAGGGTAGACAAAGGGAACCTAGTGTTAAAACACTCCGTTTCCCAAAATAATATAATGTTACAATATAAATTACCATTTCAGTGTGCACCACAAACTCATCATATGGCGTTAGACTTCCAACTGACTATTATAGGCGGTATAATAGTGTGGGCGATCCAGTCGGAAGTACCGTTTTCATCTCTTGTAATGCCAGCCCTACATCTGTCGTCCGCGTACTCAAGATATACTGCGTTTAGAGATCATCGCCTGACTGTACTGGCCTATCAGGGAGTTAGGTATGTATGTATTATAGTATAAAATTTTTAATATGGCATTTCTGTTTTCCATTGAAAATTATCATTTTATTTATATAAAAAAAATAATAAATAAATTAGCTTCACGCTGTATCCCGCACACAGCAGGGTAGGCAGAGGGAACCTAGTGTTAAGACACTCCGTTCCCCACTTTCTGCCGAATTCTGGAGGCATTGCATGTTGAGTGGCAGAACTCAATGCCGCGCATAACCTCGACACCAGAGCGAAGAAATGGAAATATAAATTTAAGTAAATATTTCATCTCCTCGAGTGGGGATCGAACCCACAACCAGTCGATTTTGCAGTCACACCTCGTGCCGCTGCGCCACGACCGGCCTCCATTTTATTTATATATACTTTATTGCACAAAATTACAAAAAAAAATGTACAAAAGGCGCTTAACGCTAAAGAGCATTCTCTATCACCCAACCTTTTCGGATACATTTGTTATATGTTGATTGTTAATTTTTTACGATGTGTCCTGTCTATATACTAATAAGCAATAGCAATAGTAAGCTAGGCAGAGAGAAAGTGGTGTTAAAACACTCCGTTTCCTACTTTCTGCCGAATCTTCGAGGCATTGCCTGCTAAGTGGCGGATCTCAACGCCGCGGTTTGCTTTGCTTCCGGAGCAAGAAAATGAAAAATTAATAAACAATAATTCATTTCCCCCGAGTGAAAATAAAACCCACAACTGTGCGTAACTGCACCACGACGGCATAATGTGATAATTTATCATGTAAAATTATGTAAAATATAATAAGTATTTCTTTAAGTATAATTTCAAATCGTATCTGTTACGTGGAGCAAAACAAAGCTCTATTGCGGCTTAAGGATATAAAAAGATATAAGGATATAAATAACACAGAAAAGTAAAAATGTGTATATTTGTTTTTACTATTATATTTGTATTGATGTAGAATTATACAAAAACTAAGGAATCTAGCATTTTTAAATTATTTGTCTGCTTGTCTGATGTACATGTTACTTCGGTACTACTGAAAATAGTGTAAAATCGTATAATATACGTACTTATATATATATATATATATATATATATAAAAAATAACTTTTTAAAGTAATAAATACTGTTTCTTGTCAAAGATTGTTTTGCTGATTAAATTTGAACCAATCTTGTCTGGCAGTAAAATTTCTTTTACTATTTTACTAGTACATTTTACTATTGAACTATATAACATCCCGTAGCTCTGATAAAAAATTAGAAGTTTTTTGTAACGTTTTTATGGAATATCTATTAGATACGGTTGTATTTTTGTGCCGTGGCTTTAATGATAAGTTGCGACAACGTTAGTTACACGGCACTTCCATTCACAATGTATGGCAGCTAATTTATTTCGACACAGATGGTCGGGATAGGACAAATTGATCAAAATAGATGGAGCTAGTGTTACATGTTTTTCTATTTTTTTATAAGATGTTAAGCCAGTGAATTTAGTGATAAGACACTTCCGTTTCCCACTTTACGCCGAATTCTGGATGTATTGCGCGTTGAGTGGGGGATCTCAACGCTGCGCTCTGCTTCTTCAGTAGATGGAGGAGAATATGAAAATATTAAATATTACATTTTTTCGAGTGGGAATCGGACCAACAAACGGTCGCGTTTACAGAAGCTGTGCAACAATGACATTTTTAGAAACTGTGTAAATTCCAAAATTGATGTAATTTAAACTATATTCTCCATGAGTTAATCGAATGTATGTATGTGAATGTATGTGTGTGTATGTAAGTTCGGCCAAAATATATATTTTTAAAATTTTATTTATCAAAAAAAAAAACAGCTTCACGCTGTACCTATCTCGTCCACAGCAGGGTAGGCAGAGGGAACCTAGTGTTAAGACACTCCGTTCCCCATTTTGTTTAATATTTGTATGAAATACATTTCATACAAATATTAGCAACTATATTCGAAACATGATATAACAACAATTTATGGCAAATGATTTTAGGATTATGCCAAATAATGAAGCTATCATAATGTATAACAATTACCTTCTATAACGGTAGTATTATTTTAAGTACCTACACGATATTGAGAATATAATTATTATGTACTTATAATAATTATTATTAATATGTAAATAGAAATATTTTATTGATATTTACATAGCATATTCAAAACTTTGTTTTACATGTCGTAGGAGAAAAGAGTGATCTATCTCTGCACTGCTTCGGTGTTGTCATATGAAGATTTTTGATCCAGTGGAAACCGACCGACGACGTCTGTAAATGATGGATTTCATTTAATTTTTTGGGAAAATAACAAAAATAACTATTTGAATTTTTGAGCTCTGATCAGACTGACATTGCGTCTTGAAGTACCGTCACGACCGAGTTTTGTTGGTTTGAGTTTGAGGTTGTCCGTACTGTTATTTTAACTTTTTAAAAGTTATTTCTTTAAATCCCCTCACTATAAATCCCGATGTGACCGTAACCCTACGATTCGATACCCACTTGAGGTAATGGGTTATTATTTATTAATATTTTCATTTCTTCGCCCTGACGCTAAATCAAAAGTCTGGCGCTAAATTCCACCACTGAACACGCAATGCTTCAAAAAATTCAGCGGAAAGTCGCGAACAGAGTGTTTTAATACTTTCCCTTCCCTCGTTCCCTTTGTATATTTTGCTGTCAGCAGGATACTGCGTGAAACTAATAACTAATTCCTAAGAGATTCCATATATTTCTATTCTATTTTTCTACATCCTCTTTAACCCTTCGTACCTGTGGTCACCCCAGATATTTACCGCAATAGTTCGGCAGTGGAGGATGCATTAATCAAATTGAACCCTAACTAAGCTATGCGACGAGCTATACCGCGGTTTCCCTTAAGCGACAAGTGCTCCCGTCGGAATGCTGTTAACTGGATTAATTACCTTTTGGCGTGTAGATTGAGGACGGAAATCTCTATATGAAATCTATGTAGGTAGTTAGAGAACAAAATGATAGGAACTTTAGTATTAGTATTTAAAAATATATATATTTAAAGTTACTTTAAATATATTTCTACTGAGGCCAGTCGTGGCGCGGGGGCACAAAGTATTCCTGTAAATCGACTGGTCGTGGGTTCGATCCCCACTGGAGGAGATGAAATATTTATTTACATTTATATTTTCATTTCTTCGCTCTGGTGTCGAGGGGAAAGCGCGGCGTTGAATTCCGCCACTCAACACGCAATGCCTCTAGAAATTTGCGGAAAGTTGGGAACGAAGTGTCTTAAGACTAGGTTTTCTCTGCCTACTCTGATATGTGCGGCATACAGCGTAAAGCTGGAAAAAAAAGTCACTTTCGTATAGAAACATAAAAAAATTGCATATAGTAATAAGATCTTTGATTTTCCTGATTATTAAACATTTTAAATGAAACTATTTAACCGGATTAATAGCGTATATTTAGTGTTATAATACTGATACAATACTAAATAAACGCGATTTATCCTGTTAAATAATTTAATTTAAAATAAGTATAATATATAATTAAAGTCACTTTTTAGATAAAAATTTTATATATTTTCAATATATTTTACTTTATGTGGAGAGTTTACTTCAGATTTTGACAGTTGACTTTTCATGTTGGTATTTAGAGTAAGTTTATAGGTAAATTCCGCCCGTGTTGAGTGAGGAAACTCTTTATTTGTTACTAGAGATAACGACCCCATGAATCCACGACTGCCTCCTGCTATGTGGTTAGTTAATTTTTGATGTTTTAACTTTCGAAACTATCATATCACAGATTCACAGTAGGTCCTAGAAAATTTATGCACGTACATGCGTGCTTTAATGGAAATATAGAACTGCATATATTGATTATACTTTCCAGTTCTGAAAGCGAAAATAAAACAAAGAATGAATCAATTTTTACACATCCTTTTTTAAGTAATAGATATATACATTTGTATGTATGAGGCCGGTCGTGGCGCAGCGGCACGAGGTGTGACTGCAAAACCGACTGGTTGTGGGTTCGATCCCCACTCGAGGAGATGAAATATTTACTTAAATTTATATTTCCATTTCTTCGCTCTGGTGTCGAGGCAAAGCGTGTCGTTGAGTTCCACCATTCAACACGTGATGCCTCTGGAATTCGGCGGAAATTGAGGAACGGAGTGTCATTACACTAGATTCTCTCTGCCCACCCTGGTGGGAAACCGCGTGAAGCTGATTGAATAGAATTTTTAGCTTATTTATATTTTTATATGCCATATAAAAATATATGTTCATTAAAAAATCAATGCATTCATGGGGCCAGTCGTGGCGCAGGCGCAGTATGACTGTAAAATCCTGGTTGTGGGTTCGATCCCCACTCGAGGAAATGAAATATTTATTTACATATATATTTTCAATTCTTCGCTCTGGTGTCAAGGCAAAGCGTGGCGTTGAGTTCCCCCACTCAACACGCAATGCCTCCAGAATTCAGCGGAAAGTGGGTAACGGAAAGTCTTAACACTAGGTTCCCTCTGCCTACCCTGTTGTGGGCGGGATACAGCGTGAGCTGATAAAAAAACATAAAAATATGTATGTACACAAAATAAATATAAAAATATGTATGTGACATATGTATGTACATATATGTTTTAAATAATCTTAAGTAGTCTTTTTTTAGCTTCACGCTATTCTTAAAAGAATATTTCATTTAATGCAGAAAGAATTTACAAACTTTGTTTACTTCTCCTGTAATATTTCAAAATGTGCAAATACGTCCTTGTTGCACCAAGCGAGTAATAATACTCCTTAATTTCGTATGTATGTATGCATGTATGTATCAAAACATATTTAGTTTAATTGAAAGCACAAAAACTTATATTTTTGTTTAAATTTGAATATAGGTATTACTAATAAAAACATGTTGCATATTTTTATTGATAACAAAAAAAACCGAGTTTTAGTATTTAAAAACTTAAGAAACTGAAATAAAAAACAGCGAAATAGTAAAGGTGCTACTGTACTTTTTTTAATAGACTGGGATCCCATGGCTCTTATACTTATGTAATTTTAGCAAAGCTGAAATTTTTAAGGATTAATAGTTAGTTGTTGTTAAGACTGCATGCGTACTTATTAACTTGAAAGTGGGGCCCTTTCAGAAGTAACGCCAATTTAAGGTACACACTCACCTAGTACTAGTAGAAACGCTTCACCTAGTAGAAACGCTTGTATTTAAATGTAAATAAGTAAATCAGCTTCACGCTGTATCCCGCACACAGCATGGGAGGCAGAGGGAACCTAGTGTTAAAACACTCCGTTCCCCACTTTCTGCCGAATTCTGGAGACACTGCGTGTTGAATGGCAGAACTAACGCCGCGCTTTGCCCCAACACTAGAGCGAAGAAGTGGAAATATAAATTTAAGTAAATATCTCTTTGTGCCCCTGCGCCACGACTAGCCTAAAGTATTTAAATATGTTTTAAGAATAACGTAAAAAAGTATATTTATTATTATCAAATCTTTACGTTTGCCTTTACCCAGCCAGACGAAGGCATTGTTAAAATAACGTAGGTCTGGCGGCCCTGGGATCTTGAGATATAATGTAATAGTGACTTGGAAAATGTATGTTGATGTAAATATTTTTATCGATTTTTTTTGGATATTTTTTCTATATATACCCAAATCGGGCAATGTGCAATGGTTGTGCATTTAAAAAGTAACACGCAATAATTGTGGAATTTGCTTTAACTTTACGCTATGCCCTGTATATGTCTGAGAGAATCTAGAATTAAGAGAGTCCGGTCTCCACTTACCTGTCAGTGTCTGAGACATTGCGCTGTCGAAAACGGTGGTCATCAAATTATTCTGATTTCTAATTTAATTTTCTGAGCACGGACCATTTGGCCCCTCTTATCAGTTTGCGAATGGACGCATTGTAGAAGAAGAAGTAGAGCATTCCTCGATAAATGGGCTATCACAAACAACAACAAAAAAATCAAATTATAACTAGTAGTTCCTGGGATTAGCGCGTGAAATCAAACAAACATTCTTCAGCTTTGGGTTATAATATTAAGTATATATAGATATAGCAAAGTTGAACAAAAAAATCACACATAAAAATTCAATTATCTAATTCAGTATCTTTACTTGGTTTTTTGTATTATTGTTTCTCAATTAATGATATCTTGGTTATAAAGCATGAAGCAATTAACGTTGTAATAAAATAAAATATTTAAAACAAAGATTTGATTATATGCAACTCGAGCATTATTATATATAATATTGTTTTTAAGAGGAAATCTATGGATAACAGGGGGTTTGTAGCTTATAGGGATCTTACTTTGATGATATGAAGGAAGACTTTTTGTTTTAGTATCACACTGTATACTGCATAAAGCAGAGTAAACAGCGAGAACTCAGTGTCAAGACACTTCACTCTCCACACTCCATCCAATTTAGGGGATATTGAATATTGAGTGGCGGACCTCAACGCCGCGCGTTATTTCCAAAGCGAGGAAAAAAAAATCATTAATCGCAGTTGTGATTGAACTTATAAACATCACGGATACATTACCACGGTAGTTTCGCCGCTACAACACGAACGGAAGAAAAAAAAATCTTTAAGAAAAATACTATGGTCGTTGTCTTAAGGAACATTATTATTCATAATACACAGTCTTAGGTTATCTCTGACAATGACTTACTTCCTATCTTTGATCTTTGCGAAACATAAAATATAAAGAAAATATCTCAGTAACAATAAGTAATTATACAAACGCATAAAATGATTATCTCTTTTAATAAATTGGACGTACTTAAGATGACTACTTCGGTATACTATGGTATACATCAATGTCTGCTGTTAATGAATTTCAGCTAGAATTGGACACAATGGACCCTTTAAGCTCTCAGAACTTACGGAGGCATACAGGGAAAAAAAGAAAACTCTGAATGTGCCTTTTTAGTCCTGCGGAAGGGCTTTCAGTCAGTGTGCCTCGTCAGTGTATTTGGTGGGCATTGCGATCCAAGGAAATCCTGACGCCTATATTTAGATTATTATAGACATGTACGACTCTGTTTCTGTGGTTACGAGCGCTGTTGGCGACACTAAACCCTTTAAGATCACAGTAGGGGCTTTCCAGAGCTCACCTCTTAGTTTGTTCGTATTCACTATAGTGCTTCATACTGTCTCAGCTCATATTCAAGATCCCATGAGAACATGAGAACCAATGGACTAACCACCACTAACAAACTTGAAAATCGCGCAAAGTGTACTGCACTTTGCGCGATTGAGTTGGACAGGCGTCGCTGGCAATAAAAGCCTTATAGTATACAACATATTTTTCATACCACGCAACAAAAATCGCAGACTTTTTAAGAAGTGAAACTATTGTCCATCCATTAAATTTTATTTTTTTTATTTTATTATTTAAATTTTCTTTATATTTATATTTGTTTCAGTGTAAGTCAGCTATATAGAACGGGACGTCTATGCTATACTTCTGTCTTTCATCGCTGCACGCCGTACTTGGTAGGATTAAGCTTAGGACTAGCACTTAGAACACCTTCAAGTTTGTCAAAGGTGAGTAAATATTTTACCACTTATATAAAAGACCGTTACCACATGATGTGGTAGTGGTGCTGTTAAAACTGAACACGGTAATTAAAAGTTCAAATTATTGGTACCAAAGTGTCTCAATACAATATACTACATATATACAATATAAAACAATAAAAAAACTTTTTGCTGTGTTTTTAAATCGTCTTGTTTTCAAAATATTCAAGTATATAGCATAATAATAACATCCTGAGCAGGCTGTTACAAAATAAGTAAATATTTTGTAAAAGCCAGCTCATATATAATAATAGGATTTATGAAAATATTTTTTTTTCGATGATTCTAGTTTGGTGTTCAATACTTACTACATAAAAGTAGCTACAGGACCAAAGGAATAAATGTCTCTTTTGATTCTATCAAGCTAATAAATAATTGGTAATTGCTAAATTCTACCAAATTGTCTGCGCTGAGGTGGATATCTTGAATATAAATAGTAAAGTCTTCTAAAGTATCTACAATGAATATAATTCAATAAAAACAAAATTAAATAAATCAGCTTTACGCTATATCCCGCACACAGCAGGTTAGACAGGGGAACCTAGGGTTGAGACACTTCATTTTCCATTTTCCGCTGTATTCAAGAGACATTGCAGAGTTGAGTGACGGAACTCAATGCTGCGTTTTGCCTTGACACAAGAGCAAAGAAATGAAAATATAAAATTAAATAAATATTTCATTTCCTCGAGTCCACCGACAACCAGTCGCGTTTGACGACTGACCTTATGTAATGAAATATTTTATAAATTGGTTTAATTACAAAATAAGTGACACAAAAAATTTAAGTGTAGATAAAAACTAAGAAACTTTGTACTATGATTTTTTGTCACCGTAACAATCACCTTTGATTTTTTACTACATTAATATCCTTATGTAACGATAATTAATATCAATTTGTTTAAAATAACTTCCTTTAATAGAAATCATATATTAAAAAACATACGTTGTACTTACATATTTATATTATATTTTTTTGTGTAATAAATAATTCAGAAAAAAAATCACACTGGTTTACTTTACACATTCGTAATTATAACTTCATATTTTACTGTTGTAAGTTTTTCGTATAAGTTATTGTATATTACTATTAATGTTGTATCGAAAATGATTTATTTTCTTTAGCTAAATATAAGGTCTTCGGACGATTCCTTTCCAATTTCACTATACACATAGTATCATTTTGTTCCGAGTCAGGTTGGGCTTTGTCACGGTCTGTGGTCAACCGTGATCTTTTCACGCTCATTCTTATCGTAAGTCATTTTTTATCACCCGTAATCAATTGTTTAAGAAATGGTTCGGAATTGTTTCGTTTCAACAAAGAATCGGAAACATGCTGCATTAGTTTTCTCTCAGTTAGATCATGTGGTACCCAAATGTCAAGTTTTTTCTTGAATCCAGACTTTCGTAAATGACAACATCAATTTCTTCAGCAATGTTATAGCTATTAATATGTCGATCTTGCTCCACTTATTCAAAGATGGCAATTCAGGGTGTCCAGACCGAACCTCATCTTTCACACAAAATTTGTGCTGGTCTTATTGATAACGCAAGTCTGTAAACCGCACAAATTTTATTCACGGCGTTCGTCGCATTTTTACCTTTTTGTAATGAAACTTTAAAATGTACCGAATTTCTTCGTCACATACGTTCATTTTGCTTGCTTGGAAAACAATTGAAAAATGCCGGGAACTAGTTTTCTTTTTTTATTTATAGTATCTTCAGAATGTCATATTTAATGATATTAAAACCAGCCAGTTTTTCAACCAACAACCAACCAACATTCAGTACAGCCAAAGAGGTTTGATTACTAATAATACATTCAAAATACGAAAATACTTTTGCCCCGACCTATCATTTATCACTCTGTGTCCCTTTTATGTTAATAATAAAACACGCTATCAAAGCGTTCGTCAATAAACGCAATAGTTGTGGGTTCGATTCCTAAACGCAGTAATGTATTAATTTCAGCAGAAGGAACTTAATATCTAGACACTCCATTTTTAGTTTTTCGACCGAATTGCACGTTAAATGGCAGAACTCAACACCTTAGGCCTTTCTCTTCTTTTCCTTTCTGTCTTGCCAGAGCGGAGAAACGAAAAAAATGTATTTTCCCGATAGGAAATTGAACCCAAAAACTGTAAATAACCTATAAAATTCTCAAAAAAACTTGTTTTTCAGCTTTTAAATATCATCGGCTGGTTCTTTTGTGGCACTCTTATGACTGTGGTGCTATGGGCAGGCGCTGATTCCGGATATATGGATTATCGTTATGACGTGACTTTCTCTGCAATTTACGCTACATTGGCGCCCATAGCCACTGCACTTGTCTTTGCTTGGTTCATCTATGCTGTACATAACGGCCATTCTGGTAAGTAGATCACGCAAAATAATCAAATATTTTAATTGTTTCAATCTATCTTTTTTAGAAGCAGTCTAAGTACGCTTAAAAGTCGTGGGGCAGCGGCACAGTATTGGAAAAATTATACTGTATCCCGCATATAGCAGGGTACGCAGAGGCAACCTAATGTTAAAACACTCTGTTCTTCATTTTCGCCGAATTTTTGAGGCGTTTTGAGCGGCGTAACCCAACACCGCGCTTTCCCTTGTTACCAGAGCGAAGAAATGAAATATTAATAAATAATAATTCGTTCCCCTGAGTGGAGTTCGAACCCAAAGCCGTCGCGTTTACAGTAGCACCCTTGTGCCACTGCACCACAACGGCCTCAATATCTTACTTAATATAAAAATATTTTAATATATTTTTTGTAAATACAATTTGTGTTATGATAACTTCCTTGATTTAATTACGTGTTTGAATAAATATATACTGATATAAATATTGAAAAAATACCACAACTGGTTAAAAAATAACAAAAAATTTGAAACTAAATAAAACGAATTTATAATAAGTCTAATGTTTTGTAACATTCATGAAGTTTAAATTCTATTGCGTTTGTAGTAAATTTTAATTTAATAGTAATGGTACGATCTTATGGCTGTGGGTTCGAATCCTACCCTCTATAATATACAGGCTGGAAGAGGTAGCGCTCCATTTACGGAAACAGCATATAGGGTAAAATATTTCAAACCTATACCTAAAGAAATGAATCAAGATGCATCAACAGTTTGGACGTAGGATTTTTTTTTCATTTCACGATTTTTATCCATACCTGTATTTCGTGTGACGCGATTACGTATAGATCCCAATAACATAAACACTTACTACTACAAAAATACTACTAAAGGTTAAACAACTTTGAACTTAATCGCCAATACATACGGCTCGATTTCGAAATGAGGCGTGTGCGGCGGTGTTCCTTTGATAGGTTTATGTGTGCGTGCGTCGTCCTGTGCGTTTTATTTTAAAATGACAATTTTATTATTTATTTTGTTTGAAAAAATAACTTTTTCATTTTTGGAAATTTATTTTTTTCTGATTTATATTAGGCTTTTATAGAGTAGTTAAAACTGTGGTTCCATTTAAAGTGGCGCTTATACTTCCACCCTGTATATAAAATACGTCTTTGTGGTGAAATGGAATTAATTAAGAGCTGTGAATGACACATGATATAAACAACTCTTAATTATTCTAAGTACCCGAGGATCGGATCAAATATCGCATACAGTACATCGAAAATATTAACATGAAACAATGTAACTGGCTCGGTCAATAGACTATCCAATACCACCAGTAAATAAACTCGTCTGATACTTTTTTAGAATTATTTATTTTAACGTAACGGGCTTTGAAACCGCGCCCCTTGGAACTAAAAGATCAACCGGTCTAGTAGGTACATGCTGTATCTCACCTTTCCACCACTTTGTCTTTTTTAGTGTATTCAACACTGAAAAATCTTTAAATGTGTTTGTGTAAAAAAGTAATTAAATTAAATATTTATAAAATAAATACAGCTATAGATAAAATTACCACAATTTTAAAATATGAGGCCTTCGTGGCGCATGGGTACAAGGGACGGTTGTGGGTACAATTCCCACTCCAGGGAATGAAACTCAATACGCAATGCGTCGAAAAATTCGGCAGAAAGTGGAGAACGAAGCATCTTAACACTAGGTTGCCTCTACCTAATCTGCTGTATGCGGGATACAGAGTGAAGCTGATTTTAAAATATTGTGTTTCAGATATCATGTCTCGTCTGCTTAGCTGTCGTCCACTTCTCTTCGTAAGCCGAATTTCTTATGCACTTTACCTCATCCAATTTATCGTATTTCTCACAAACACTGCCACTATCAGGACTGCAAAGGAATTTACGCTAATGTCAATAGTAAGATTTATTGCTTTTTTATGATTGTTTTACGTTTCCCATAGTTTTGTTGGTTTTATTTCTTTAATTTAGTACTTAGTCATATTATTAAATTAAGTCTTAGTCATATTATATAATTATTTTTTTATCCGATAAATAAAAAACAAATATAATTGTAATTATATTTAGTAAAAGAAATATTTTGATTATGTTTCAGATAAATTTAGAAGAAATCTTTATAATACTTCTATCTTCAATAGTCGTAACAGTAACAATCGTGATCCCTTTACAGTCATTGCCCAAAATATCGTCAATATTTAATACAGATGAGAGGAATGAAACTCCTGTAGAAAATTCAAAATCAGAGCTATTTTCTAATAAATCTGAGACTGAAAAGAAAGACGAAAATAAGTATGTTAAAGAGACCTCGCAAATAAAGAGACCTCTCATAGCTCACAGGGAAGTTTTAGAAGAGATTCCAGAAGTAGAGGTAGAGTATGAAATACAAAGAGAATCTCATGATGGTTTGGAAGAAATTCTGGAAGAAGATGACACATTGGAGGAAGAACAAGATAGACTAGATGAAGAAGATTTAGAAATTATTGAAGAAGAACAAGGGGAAGAAAATCAAGATGAAGATTTTTGGGCTGACAGAGAAGACTTTTTACCGAGACGTTCATTTTCAAACAACCAAAACGTTGATGAATGGGAATGGACTGCAAATGGCAATGAAACGGGAAGTCAACACTATCGATATGGCAGATAATGACTGTTTTATTTGAATAAATGATAACTTAAATAATATGCTTCATTTTATTATTATGTATTCCTATTAATTTTCTGACATTAAGTAGATATTGAGGCCAGTAAGCTTCAGGCCAGGCCAGCCCGGTTGTAGAAATGTCTACTAGAAAAAATGAAATCTTTATATTTTTATTTTTTTGCTCTGGAAACGAGACAATGCGCAGCGTTGACTTTCGCCACTCAATATGCAATTCACGGAAAATGGGGAACGGAAGTGTCTTAATAGGAACGGAGTGTCTTATCGCTAGGTTCCCAGGTTCCCTCAGACTACCCTGCTATGTGTGAGATATGGCATGAAGCTGAAGAAAATAAAAAAAATCAATCTAAAGTTACTTTATCTAGATTTTGGATTTAAGGAAAACTCTGATAATACAGAGCTTTCCATATTAAAACTTCTATCTTTCTAAAGGGCACATCCGTTTAGACCAGGAAATATTCCCATCGTTAAGTTGAAATCAAAATGTCAGCAAAATGTGAAAAGAAAAAGTCCTTGCGTTAAGTTCAAAGTAATTACTTGGACGAATTTGATTTTTGTCATATATATTGGATAATAGTATACGTACAGCGTGAAGTAAAAAGAAGCTAAAGATCAAAATAAGTTCTTTTTTATTATATAAAAACTTACTCACATGTTCTAAACTTCTAAAAATAAAATAGATTAACTACTGATAATATATTTTATATTAAATGTCTTCAAGAATATTTTATCAAACCAGTGCATTTCCTGTACCATTGTACGGCGCACGTATTGTTTATGAATGAAGCAGGATGACGCAGACTACAGATATTCACTTTGTGCCTCAGCCGTCCCTGAGATCTAGTGCTTTCTGACATTTATTAACTTTGTGATATAGTGCATTTTACATAGTAATATTGATGATATCCATAATTTACATTATAATATAAGTAGAGAGGCCAGTCGTGGCTCAGGGGCACAGGCGTAATTGTAAACAGATGTGTAGGTTGTGGGTTCGATTCCCACACTAGGAAATGAAATATTTAATATTTTCATTTCTTGCTCTGGTAACGAGGCCAAGCGCGGCGTTGAATGCTGCCATTCAACACACAATGCCTTCAGAATACGGCAGAAAGTGGCAAACGGAAGTGTCTTAGCGGGAGCGGAGAACGGGAGGTTCGCAGTTTAAATATAATTTAAATCGAGAGTATGAAACATAGCGTTCTTTGTCTTAATACTGTTATTATTAATCGATATTTCTATAGAATTAAATTAAACATATTTAAGACAAATTTAACGATATTATTAATAAAAATATTTGTATCTCTATACATAATCTACTTGACATGGATTGGACGTTTAATTCAAATGGCTTCAACAAAAATATGTAGCTTGACAAAGAATATTTTTGTGAAGCCTTCGAGTCGCATCCAGGAAGTGCCGAATGAAATGCAACATTTATATATTCCATTCTATTTATAACATATTCAAGAGCTAAAGAGTTAAGATCTAGAAGTAAAAGTGACTATATATATTATATACTAGCGGCTCGCCAGCGGCTTCGCCCGCTTAAACCACATGATTATTGATTTAATAAGCAAAAATGATTAACAACTAAAATGACTTCTAAAATGATTTTTTATTACGTTAATCTATAATATTCTAATATGTTTTTTTACGACATTATCGTAATTTCTATAAGAATTTTGGATTGTTTCGAACTAAAAAATACGACCAATGTTGATATTTGATTTATAAAATATACATTAAGCTAATAATTATTATACGTATATATTTTTGTAACATTACGGTCTTTTTACGTATGTTATGTTTTTAAAACTCTGTTAAATGTGCTGACGTCAGTTAATAATTTAATTTACTGCTTCAGAAACTGCCTTAAATGTTAAATTATTGATTTGGGTAAGGATTCATAATATTCTTTGTAAAATAACTGTAATGTTTGCATATTAACTCCTGTACACTTTTTAAATTAGGTACATATATTATTAGCTAAATGTACAATTGGTAAATATGTAGTTATTACAGTGTACACGTAGAAAGGATGTTTTTAGGCATTTTTATATAGATTTATTTCTAACGAACGAACCAAAAAATCTATGTATTTACTTGATATTTCTTTAAAGATCAAATCGTTCTTTATCTCTGTGTTGAATTAATTACGACTTAAACTTAACTGTTATGATTTATGAAGTTAATCTCCACTAACAATTCAATTTTGTTTACTTTGTTGTATAAAATATCGTATAATAGTGCTTCAAAAATATATATTTTTATCAACAGACATATAACCAAGACCTTTCGAATGTCATTCTTTCATCATTCTTAGTCAGGAATCTTACCAGCGTGATTGCTATATAACATTCGCAGGCAAACTAATGCCTTGAGTTCATTCAAATGACGGTAACTTTTTTTTAATGAACAGATTTTGATGAAACAAACTTTAATTGTTAAGTTGAGTTAAAATAAAGCTATTGGTGAAACTTTTAAATAAATCGGTTCAGTACTTTCAGAGAAAAATGTGACCATACGTATAGACAGACAGACAGACAGACAAGAAATTAAAAAAAAATCTTTTTGTAAATGTACAGACAAAATATTTTTTCTGTCTTATTATATAAGAGATAAGTTGCTTGTTTCACAAAAGAAGTTGAAAATGTTCCTCATTTAAAAAAATGTTACTCATACATATATATATATATATATATATATATATATATATATATATATATATATATATATATATATATATTTACCACCTGCTATCGTAAAACCATTATAGTTAATTAATATAAATTCGTATCCGTTATATTATACGTATTCAATATTCAATATTTTATATATATTTGAGTAAATTACAATAACGAGTCCTGTTAAATATGCTTGATATTCGATATAGCCATCTTCAAAACCGGTTTTGAAAATGCTCTTATAACTTTGACAGTGTTATAACTTGATGATTATGATTAAATTTACAAGTAAAAAATCATAAATAGCTAACTAACGTGTTCTTCACGTGTACATATTACTATATGCTCATACACATATTTTAACGGAACGCCTTTAATTTAGAGATTTAGACATTATTCTTCACATTCCGCTCATTTTAATGATGATTAACGTCAAATAACAGAATAACGCTGTGTTTTAAAGTCAAATTCAAATAATTTTCCGGTTATCTGAAGTTATTGATTCAGACCTGAGAAGAAGCTGCGCAAAAAACTCAAAGGAACTTTATTTCCAGTCAATGATTTATTATAGTCGTTTTGTGGAGACAAATGTTAGATCAACAAAAAAAAACTCACAATAATAACCCAAATATAGTAATTGGAGAGCCTCGATCACACTTTAAGATCAACATCATCGAGGGAATGGGAGATACCTAAGATACAGTGGGTTAACGGGGTTCCCGGATGCGGTAAAACAACCTGGATCATTGAGCATTTTAACACGGATAGGGACTTTATTACTACCAACACAATAGAATCAGCCAATGAACTTCGGGAGAAGCTCTCGGTACGTATAGGAAATTTGGTGAATAATAAAATTCGCACTATGGCATCAATGTTGGTTAATGGATTAGATACTTCAGAACAATGTAAACGCCTAATTGTAGATGAAGCCCTGATGAATCACTTTGGAGCCATAGTGGGGGCTGCTAGAATCTCTGGAGCAGAAGAAATACTACTGGTTGGAGATATAAACCAACTCCCCTATATTGACCGAGACAATCTCTTTGACATGTTCTATCGTAGTCCATCACAAATTGTCAATATCAACCAGGACCTATTGTGGACCCATAGAAGCCCCATGGACGTCGCCTATGCACTTCAAGAGATATACTTTGGTATATACTCTTCCAAAAAAGTAGTACACTCCCTCCGAATAGAAAATTTAAGAACTACACCAGCGCCACGTGACCTCAGGGAAACCCTCTACCTTACATTTACTCAAGAGGAGAAAAAATCTTTAATCAACCAGGGGTATGGGGTAAACATAGGCTCAAAAGTGTTGACTATTCATGAAGCCCAAGGCCTGTCAAATGCAACGGTTATAGTAGTGAATGAAAAATCGAAGAAATTACAACTACATGACAGCGTTTCACACGCAATTGTAGCAATAACGCGTCACACAGATAGATGTTCCTACTACACCAGTGGTGACGGCGACGCTATAAAAAGGCTTATTCGGAAGGCAACAGAAGCAACGACAAAAGGTATTGTGGAGTATAATTTAAAGATGGCCATAAAAGATAGAAACGAAGCGGTCATGCCCTCCATCTTGGCGGTAATGCCATCCACGTCCCAATTTCCCTAATGATAAGAAATATTTGTATGGTTATATAAAAAAAATATCTTGTAATCCGTAATAAACATATTTATCGTTTTGTAATCAATTAGAGAGTGTTAGATTAAGTTAGTAAGTGGCAACTGAAATTAATAACTGGACTTTCTTAAGCAGATATTATGTAAATATAGAGATATATGTATGTAATAACATAAGTCTAGTTTTAAGTAATATCTACAGAAAAAAATTAAAAGAAATGTAATAATAACAAAAGGTACGGACCATAAGTCTGTAGTGTAAATAAGAATTAAAATTAAAAAAAAAAAAACCCAAATATAAGGTTTTCACCGAGCAAAAATCGAACTCACAACCGTTTACCATGCTTAATGTAAGACGTTTTCCAGATGCGCGGGGAGATAAAAGTTACCGAAATTGGTCGTAATCAATAAGCACGTTGAAATGGCAATGGGCTGAACACGTATGTCGAAGGGGATATGGCCGATGGAGTAGACGAGTCCTCTTGAGTGAAGACCGTGGATCAGCAGGCGTAGTGTAGTCGTAGTGTAAAGCTCGATGGATCGATGACCTGAAGATGCTGAATTTGACCTGGATGCAGAAGGCGGAGGACCGGGAGCTTTAGCGCACATTTAGTCCGATAGTCGATAAGAAAAGGCTGAATTGATTGAGGAGATAAAATACAAATATATATTTTAAAATATGATTTATTTATTCAATAATCATAATTTACTTGCTTGAGCCACCTATACAGTATTTAACATAACAAGATGGTACCATGATTTGAATAAAACAATATTTTGTCGAAATTCACAGTCAGAGACAGCGTGTTTGGAGTAAATTTAATGATGACGTCAAGCAAGTGATTCTATAGAAAAAAAATTGAGACGTTTTGTGTTGCGTGGCGGAATTCAACGCCACGTTTTGTCTTGCTACGCTAGCTAGGAAATGAAAATAATTAAATCGTCATTTTTACTATCCGATACTGTGTCGCTGCGCCACGATGGCTCTTTTCTCTACAAATATCTCGATTACAATACTTTTATCTTTTGATGTGATATTAAGATTGAAGTTATAGTAATGTAACAGACAGTGTCTCACAAAATTTTTGGATACTATAAAATAATCTAGGGTGAAAGAATGTTAAAAACAAACCTGTATAAGGCAAGAGTTGTTTTTCAATCAATACACTGTATTTTCTGTTAGTAATTTACAAATTAATTACTTTGTAATATGTTTAATCAAGATTTTTTATCGAAAAGACATAATTATCTAAAAGAAGCCAGGCCATCTCTCTAATGATGAGAGAATATCCTAATTTTTAAAACTGCTGTTAATGAACATCATATCA
The DNA here is from genome assembly GCA_021202915.1 of Heliconius himera. NCBI lineage: Eukaryota > Metazoa > Arthropoda > Insecta > Lepidoptera > Nymphalidae > Heliconius > Heliconius himera. The sequence continues at coordinate 480,551 of JAJHJA010000353.1, forward strand.
AAAAGGCTATGTGATATACATATGAATGGAAATTCCTGCAATATCAAAATACCTGTTTTGTAATATGATAAAGACAATAAATTGGTATTTCCATGAACTTTTAGTATTGTATGTTCAAAAAACATAACCATGAACAAGATGAGACTGTCCTGGCTCAGTGGGACAACTCTCAACGTGGACAACTTTGATGGTTTCCAAAAAGGCGCGGGTTTAAATCCTGATACGTTCAAATTTTTATACGTTGTTATCCGTCGTGGCGCAGCGGTCCACTATCTCGCTGTTAACATGATGGTTGTGGGTTCTTGTCTCATTCGGGGTAAGTAATTATTTTCATTTCCTCGCATTGGTTACAAGACAAAACTGGTGTCTGTCGCCTCGAAAATTAGACGGAAATTGGGAAACAGAGTGTCTCAACACTAGCTTCCTACTGGTTATTCTGCTGTACGGCAAAAAGCGTGGTTTAAATAAACAAAAAAAAATACAGTGAAACGACCAGTTTAAGTTTGCAAAAAAAATATGTCGGCGTGAAGTTGAAAAACCAGCTCTTATAGACGTCTTAAGTACAAATATGTTTATATTTCTATTAATATAACACGTGACAAAAATATTAGTTGATAGTTATTGAGGCCTGTTTTGATATATTTTTATTTCCTCATTATGGTAACGAGGCAAGTGCTGCATTGAGTTCCACTACTCAATACGCAATGTGTCCAGAAAATAGGGAACAAAGTGCCTTAATGGGAAAGGAGCGTAACACACACTGTTACTATTAAGGCACTAGGTTTTCACGTTCCCCCTGCCGAGCATGCTATGCATATATATGTATTAAGCAAAGTGGAATAGGCAAAAGAAACCTAGTGCTAAGACACTCTCTTCCTCACTTTCGTATTTTTGGAATTCAGCTTAGCTGTTTTTATATCAGTGGTACTACATGTCTTAAAATGTAAAATAATCTAATATGATTAAGAGAAGCTAGAAATATATTTTGTGGTACTTTTCATTCATCTTACATAAATAAAAATCATTTAATTATAGATTTATTTGAGGCCAGTCCTGGCGCAGGGGCATGAAATATTTACTTAAATTAATATTTCCATTTCTTCGCTCTGGTATCGAGGCAAAGCGCGGCGTTGAGTTCTGCCACTAAACACGCAATGACTTCCCGCCAGAATTAGGTACAAAATGGGGAACGGAGCGTCTTAACACTAGGTTCCCTCTGCCTACCCTGCTGTGTGCGGGATACAGCGTGAAGCTGATTTGATATAATTATTTATATTAATCGGTACTCATGCACAAATGTACAAAATATTTTGTACACCAATATTCTTTCAAATACAATTGCCTCTCGACGATATCCTTTCTAAATTAATCTTAATAACATTAATATATTTACTACGTGATACATATTACATATCATACATAATTTTTTTTTTGGTAAAATACATTACATCATTTCTTAGTAACTACTAGTCCTCAAGTGTCAGCGCTTACAAAATTCCTATCTAAATTATCCTCATAACCAGAAAAGACGTCGTTCCATCAAACAATGAAATAATTTGAATAGGATATTGGCCACAGGACACTTAGAACAAAGCGTTTAGATTTCATTGATCAAACCTCGAAGGCAATCTTCAGTCGGTAAACAGAAGCGGCGCGCGCGCACGCATTCACTATGATTTCGATCGGAGTTCTACTTACGGTCGCGTGCGCGGTTACTGCCATAGAAAATAACTTAAACGATACTAATATAGATCAACGAGTTTTAAAAAGACTAACTAATATTATATCTAATGGCAATTTAGATTCTCGTGATATAGCTAGATTGAATAAGACTGCTGAAACTTTGGGTCTTGATAAAGATATAATTTTAAGATTATCAGCGTCTTTAAATAATAATGGACCAGATAAAAGAACAGATGTTGGCTACAACGTGTATGAAGACGGGATGAAACAAAATGGAGATCCTATAGTGAATTCTGTAGATGAATCTCCAGATTACGCGTCTTCCGTTGTACTTGCCAGTGATTTGTTATCACTGACAGGTGCTGTGGCGAATGTCAAGGAGAAAATATGTAGGGAGCAAGGATATCGATTTCTGGATGGGTTACTGTTGAATAAGAGATGGGCTTTAAAAAGTAAGTATAATATTTTAATTTTTTTTCTAGTCTAAATCGATTAAAATTTTATAGCCTTAAGTAAACATATTTGCTTTGTAAATTTTGGAAAACTTCGTCGACATTGACTGAACGCGTTGGTTGTGAGTTCAACTTTAACACAGAGGAAGACTAATATCTTAGAACTATATATTTTTGACTATAATATCTTTAGGATTTGGTATGACAACACGTAGCGCTGGGATTTGGGCGCTGTAAATGTAGAGTGATTATTTTTCTTTCTACTTTACAATATAGATTTATCTATACGATAAAAAAATATGAAACAGACTGATCTAACACTTAAATCTTTTTACATAATTCTTAAGGATACTAAGTATAAACGAATTATATACTAAATATGTTAATTAAAACAATAAAAACTTCTGAGAACTGTGAAATACCTCATTTGTAGGTATGCAATGAAATGATTTTTTTTTTTCCTTTTTCTAAAAAAAATAGGGAATTTGTAAAATGTGATAAAAGTTGTTATATATTATTTAAATTAGGATTAATTAAATTAGGATTTAGGGAAAAAATTAAAATATTAAATATTGAATGCTAATCGAACCATAAAGTAATATTATAATTTATAATTATGATAATATAATTTATGTAGTTTTTGTTACACTCAATTTCAATATGCAAAATATAATTCACACAAAAAAATAAAACACAGAATTTTAATTTCAGCGTTCTCGTTTTTACTTACATCGTTCTTAGATGTTTGCGATTACACATTTTTAATAAAAATTATATCAAGCACGTGCTTAAAACATAAGCATGAACCTACAATACCCGTAAAAAATTCAATTTACATTCAAAAAAAAAAATACAATTTAAATTTTTGGTATTATATTCTCCATATTTTTCAAGTAAAAAAAAAGGTAATATTAAGTCCATTTTAGTTAAACTAGTTAGTCTAGTGGAGTACTTTACTTTTATTCGTTCAGTTTGTACACGTTCCAAACAGGCAAGCAACTTATTGATATATTTTTTTTTTGCCTTACAATAAGTAATTAAATTAATATATACAGAAAATATAACAAATAAACTATTTAGATTAGCTTTTTAGAGTAATTTCGACAAAACCATTTAGATTTAATGTACCACAGTTTCAATCACGCTAAAATATTTATGTAATTCATAATTATTAGTCATAAAACCGATTTGAGGTCATTTTGGCGGAGTGGCTAAACCACTGATTGTAAATAATATTATGGGTTCAATTTTCACTCGGGGCAATACATTATATTCACTTTTCAGCTATGAAAGTTCCTTTTAAGACGAAGCGTTAAGTGCCGCCACTCAACATTTAGCATCTCGAGTTCGAAAAGAAAATGGAAGACGGAATGTCATGAAATTGATCTTTCTGCCTCTCTTGCTATTCGAAAAATATCATGTAAGCTTCATATTGTATCCCGCATGTAGCAGGGTAGGCAGAGGGAACCTGGAACTGGAAACCTAGTGTTGAGACACTTCATTTTCATTAAAGCATTTACGTTCCCCACTTTCCGCTAATTTCTCGAGGCATTGTATGTTGAGTGGCGGAATTTAACAACACGCGTTGCCTACATACATTTACCTCGAGTGGGAATCGAATCCACAAGCGTCCTGTTTATAGTCACACTTTTGTGCCGCTGGGCCTGCTGAATAGAAAGAAAAAAATAAACAGATTGTGATTCTAAAGCTAATTAAAATAAAATGCGTAGCGTTAAGAAGAAGAAAAATAAACTATGGAGATATTTTCCTCACAAAGAATAATTGTTTCGATGTCATTGAAAACCATTTTACTTAATGAATTCAATTTACTTCAAGGGAAAATGAATCGTTTTCACACAGGGCTAACATAATTATTCTACAGTTGTATCAATAAGTACTATATTGTTCGTGGCTTATATATGGCGTTCGTGGCTTTTAAACTAATATCCATTTTTACGATTGTCATAATTTATACAGGGTGGAAGTGTCAGCACCACATTAAATGAAACCACAGTTTTAACTACTCTATAAAAGTCTAATAAAATTCAGAAAAAAATAAATTACCAAAAATGAAAAAGTTTTTTTTTCAAACAAAATAAATAATAAAATTGTCATTTTAAAACAAAACGCCATTTGTAAGGATGACGCACGCACACATAAACTTATCAAAGGAACACCGCCGCACACGCCTCATTTCGAAATCGAGCCGTATGTATTGGCGATTAAGTTCAAAGTTGTTTAACCTTTAGTAGTATTTTTGTAGTAGTAAGTGTTTATGTTATTGGGATCTATACGTAATCGCGTCACACGAAATACAGGTATGGATAAAAATCGTAAAATGAAAAAAATATCCTACGTCCAAACTGTTGAGACATCTTGATTAATTTCTTTAGGTATAGGTTTGAAATATTTTACCCTATATGCTGTTTCCGTAAATGGAGCGCTGCCTCTTCCACCCTGTATAAATTTTACGTTATTAAGTTACGTTGTTTTTAACGTAACGATTTATCCCGCACACAGCATGGTAGGCAGAGGGAAACTTATGTTAAGACATTACGTTCCCAATTTTCCGCTGAGTTATTGAGATAATAAATATTTCATTTCCTCGAGTGGGAATCGAACCCACAGCCTGTCCCATTTACAGTCACACTTTGTGCCCTTGCACCACGACTAAGTTTAACTACATTTATAATAAGAAAAGCAATAAAATGTTTATCGTTTTATCCGGTTATACTACAAAAATTATTTAAGACTTAACGTATTGAATAATATAACAGAGGAAAATAAAAAAAAAATATAATTATTTCCTGAGTAGGGATAGGACCATCGCGTTAATTATCTAACGTGGCCCCATCGTGCCACAATGGCCTTAAGTATGCTTATATTTCCTGTACAAGCTAGTATGATGTTATTTAGAGTTATTAATATAAATATATATTTTTTAAAGAAAATATAAAAATTCAAATAATATTTTATCTGTAAAAAAAATCTTAAAAATATCACTCAATGAAATTAAATATGTGAAAATAATATTTCAAAAGTACAATTCTCCTTTAAATCCAGGGAATTAGCGAGTTCGTCAGTCCACCTGGTTGGAGGCCACCAGGCCTATGCTCGTTTTACGGAGACGTCGACAATCTCTTCCACTACATGCCACTTTCTTCTTATTTTAAAATTCATATATACTCAAGCATATTATTAAAAAATACGTTCTTTGTTTTAAAATACGCTTATGTTGTAAAATGTTTTCATATAATTGTTTATAATGTAAAATCACGACTCGCTTTACTTATGTAATTTTTTTATTTACCTGCAAAATAAGATTTCTCAATATGGCTCAGTATTGAGAAGATTCTGACTTCAAAACTAACAACATAGAGTACTATTTAAGATTGTTTTTTAAGGGATTTTTTGTATTCAAAGTGTCCGTCCTATAATTAAGATTCGACGTCCGGTCCTATTATTAAGACTCCACTCTCTTTTAGTCTATCTGTCTATCACCTGAATCTGTACCTGTATCTCGGCTGTATCTCATGAACCATGATAGTTAAATAGTTGAAGTTTTCACAGATCATATATTATAGTTGCCGCTATAACAACAAAAAATCAGACTAGTGCGAGTCCACCGAGGGTTCCGTACAAAAATTGTACTTCACTTGAACTAGCGGCTTTATTACCAAATTTTGCCCCACAAGGCTATTATTTTTTGAATTAAAGCACAAATGTACAGTTTCACATTTTTTTCTGAACTAATACTACCTGTAGATGTTAGGTGCCAAATTTTAGAATTCTAGGTCAAATAGAACTACACTATTAATTTTGAATCTTTTGATAGTGTCGAATTACGCATTTTTTGCGATATCAACGGCCATATTTTTTTCAGTGAATGTTGAAATACGATGTTTCAAGAACTCATGGGACTACAGATTTGAGTATATGATTTTAATTTCAACTCTATATTTCCAAGAGTTCCTGAGGTAAAATCTCTTGACAGACACACAGACAGGCACACAGACAGACAGATCTAGAACAAAGTGATCTTATAAGGGTTCCATTTTTCCTAAAAATGTACGGAACCCTAAAAACAATTAAAATAAAATATAACCATTTCTTGAGTTAAAATCGAACCAACGACCATCACGTCTACAGTCAGTTGCTCATGTACGTCTAGACAGCGTAACTAATATCATTTGCCAGTATTCTACAATATTAAATATTTGTAATAGAACCCATTAAGTTTGCAGAATGCATATAACGAGAACACGTTTACACATTGTCTTACGTAGTCATATTACGGTACTAGAATATAAAATGAAATAATTGCAACTACTATTGTCGAATACCACGTTACATTCACTTTTATTGTTTTTATTCGTCAAAGTCATGATGAAGGTCGGTTTTGTTTAAATAATTTCGCTTTAATTAGAATTTTGAATCTCGGGGCCTTGATAGTAAATTTAAAATAGATCAGAAATAAATTACTATTTGTTTAGTAGTAGACTAGCTATTGTATTATTTTGTTCTCAAAGCAAAGGCAAGAGAAAGCGCGGCGTTGAGTTCCACCTCCAATCATTAATGATATAAAGTGGAAAGATTCTACCCGCCTACCCTGCCGCAAAAATAAATAAATAGGTAACTTACGGACAACTTAAGCAACTAAAGCATTTTTAATATGCTAAATTGTAAAATTTTTACTTGTGCGTTAGTCGTTATTTGTATAGATGTTCAAATAAAGATAAAAATTAAATTAGCTTCACGCTGTATCCCGCACAAAGCAGGGTTAAAATACCTAATAATCCTAGTGTTAAAATACTCCGTTCCCGTTCCTCAACTCAAGATAAAAATATTTTTTCAGTATTTATTATTTATTAACAATTTTTTGTTATGTGAATAATACACATATTGTTCCCACATTCTAATAATTCATAATATTATAATTGGATAGCAGTAAATGATTAACAGTAACAGGATGGGCTTAGAAAACTTAGAGATAAGACACTCCTAAATATTCCGCCCAATTTCAGAAATTGCGTGTTACGTGGCGGAACTTAACACAGTGTTATCTCTACCAGAGCGTGGAAATAAAGATAATTCATACCCTAGAATAGGGATTCTACTAGGATCGCGTTTATAGCCAGATACTGTCCTATTGCATCATCACAGCCTCATCATATATTAACCTTTATTAATAACTTATCTTATATAGATATATCACCTTCATTTTATAATTTAGTTAGATATTGCAAATTTACAGAGAAGCAATTGGCGTTATGTCATTTACTTTGAAAATTTGACCTTCTTTTATACGACGTCAAAATATAAAACGTGATGAAAAGATAAACTAATACTTAGTTATTATTAATTTCCTATATATTTAATTACTTTTTTTATCCCATTGTTTTGGTAAGCGGCGATGAGTTTCACTACCAAACGCGAAATGTATTGGAAATTGGACGAAAATGGGGAACGGAGTGTCTCAATATTGGATTCTCTCTGTGTACCTTGCTATGAGGCAAAGCGCAGCGTTGAGTTCCGGTAATCTACACGCAATGCCTCCAAAATTCAGCGGAAAGTGGGGACCGGTAGTATCTTAATATGAACAGAGTGTCTTAACACTTGGTTCCCAGGTACCCTCAGCCTACCATGTCTATAGGTTAGATTGTTATATACAGCGTGAAGCTAAAAAAATCTCAATTAAGTTTGTAAGTATCATGTATTATTTATTTAATAATAGTAATTTGCCCACAATATAAATCAAGGTCACAAAGTCACTTATATTAATACAAAATAATTAATTTCTTTTGATTTTATTTTTAGAGTTTATTTATTAATAACATAGTATAATGTTGAGGCCAGTCGTGGCCCAGGGGCACAAAGTGTGACTGCAAAATCGACTGGTTGTGGGTTCGATCCCCACTAGAACAAATGAAATATTTATTTACATTTATATTTTCATTTCTTTGCTCTGGTGTCGAGGCAAAGTGCGGCGTTGAGTCCCGCCACTCAACACGCAATGCTTCCAGAACTCGACGCAAACTGGGGAACGGAATGTCTTAACACTAGGTTCCCTCTGCCTACCCTGCTGTGTGTGAGACACAGCGTGAAGCTGATTTGATTTAGTATAATGTTTTCGTGGCGTAAATTGACTTGAAAACCAGGAACAAGATCCTGATAAGTTAAAGAATATGGAAGAATAATTATATTTATAGTTACCCTTTTATAGATTAATATAAATAAATTACCTAAGTATATAGGAAACACGGAATATATAAATATTGGTAATATTTATATATTCCGTGATATACATAAGCGAAATGGCATATTTAGAGTAAGCTAGAATACTGTATAGTATCCTTCAAGTACATTTAAAATCATATGCTGTGTTTAGACATAATAAGCGTCTCTTGGAAACCGATCATGAAATATGGTTTAAATAGGGTTTAAGGCTCTTACGTATTTTTTTTAAACGTTGTATAAAAAAAGATTTTCCTTTTCTAAGTACAAACAAAAATTTTATAATGTTAACAATATAAAAATAAATACCTATGCATAACACAACACAATATAAATAAATTATACAATAAATTGATAAATGATGGCAAAGTATATTAGTATATACGTATATAATGGTTACGCAATACATCTATATAAGTCCCGTTCATTATAATCTAACACCCGTCCTAAGAAGATCTTTGTAGCTGCGCTAGAACGTTCGTTTGGTACAATATGGTAGTATAGGAGTTAAAAACCGGGCAGTCGAGTGTTTCGTATAAAAATTGGAAGTCTCGAGCTTTTTTTGCAATTCAAATTTAGCTAAGATACAGCCCTTTCATCTGATATTTCACTTGAACTATCGGCTTTAATACCAAATGCTGTCCCCCTTTTAATGCATTTTTTTTAGGATTTAACCAAAAATGTATAGTTTTCAGATTTTTCCTAAGCACCTACTACGTATTTGCTATTTAAGGCTATTATTTTTTTAGAAATTATGTATAAATGTATAAATTAAAGAAAAATCCTGAATTAGTACTACCTATAGAGCTATACCCAGCTAACAAGCTGCCAAATTTAATCATTCTAGGGTAACCGGAAGTATCCTATTATTCATTCTCTTTATAATGTTGGCTTAGGGCTTTTTGCTATATAAACGGTCATATTTTTTTTAAGTAATGGAGAAATATGTTTTTAATTAGGAAATGATAGGGCCGTAAATTTAGGTATATGGTTTGAGTTTAAACTCCATATCTCCAAGCGTTCTTGAGATAAAGGCTCTTGATCGATAGACAGACGGACGGAAAACAAAGTGACGGAGAACAATTTTTTTTCTTAAACGGTACGGAACCCAAAAAATTATAAAAAAAATAATAGTAACATTCAGGATAGTTTTTATTAATGGTAGTGCTTTCAAATAGTAGTTTATTTATTTATCGTTTTTAGGGTTCCATACTTGAAAAGAAAAAAACCGAACGTGTGTAGGATATTTTTTTATCTTTTTTTCATGATTAATCAAAGGACATAGTCCGTTATTTACTCCCCACGAATAGAGCACGAATTGGAAACATTTCTTGTTGATAGGCGGAACATAACGCCGCAAGCGAGCAAGTACCTTAATCTAATTATCACATAGTCTTAGCGTAGGCTACATAATGATATATTTTATCAGTTTATAACATATTATGTTAATTTACATAATAATATGCAAAATGGTTTTACAACGTTGTTTGTTATGTTTTTTATGACATGCATCGTAGTAACATCTATATATAAATAAAAATAAGACTCTTCCGTTACTAAGTATCAAACAGACAAACATAAAACTATGATTAAAATGAAATAAGTATAAAGAAATTATTTAATCTTATTATATATATTTTATGTATTTCTTAGATTAATAACCAACATTCACTGACCAAACCGAGAAGTTATGTACTAAATTCCACCAAAAGAAACTTGTAAGAAACCAGCTGTTTGTTGCTCTATGAAAAGTTATTAAATCTCTAGGTAAGTTCAAACCAGTTCTAAGGTTCCTAACTGCGATTTTTTAATTAATATAGTACAATTTTATGTGATCAATCGTTAAACATTGTTTAATCATAATTACGTGTGTGTAAAAGTCAAAGGCCAAGTCATATAAAATTTATCTATATTAATAAAAAAATGGCGTGGCAAATCAAATTAAAATTCTATAATAACTTTAGTCCTAAAGCATATTTTCGTTAATATTTTAATTCGATAATTAAATATTGAATGTCTCCAGAAAGTGGAAAATGGGGAAAGGAGTGTTTTGACACTATCCCTCTGCTTGCCATGCTGTGAGCGGTGTAGAAATGTTATTATTAACATTTATTTAGTCGATATTTTTGGTTTAGTTTCACGTTTATTACATAACTAGCGGACCCGGACGCGGCTTCGCCCGCTTAAACTTTACGAATGCTTATAGATATATTTAGGAAATTGTTTGTGAAAATATGTAACTAATTTAAATAAAAAAAAATATAAGTAAACGTAACCATAGTAAAATATTAATAAAAAAACTAAACAAAACCAGCTACATTATTAATAATTTTATCTCTTTCTGTCTTTCTATTTCCCCGAGCTAATATCCAGAATAACTGAACTAATTTTTATTGGACTTTCAGTGATCGATTTTACTGATTTACCCGGGAAAAATCTTTTTACTCGTTTTCCTTGCGCGCGTACATAGATACTATATGAAATAACTAAAGTCCTTTCTACATTAAATATGATAAGTTTTGCGAGCAATATCAAATAAAATCCCAGAAAACTAAAACCACAATTTATTAAGTGTATAACAACGGTATAGATAACCATCCAACCAAGATGAAATAACCAACAATTCTCTCCTTAATACTTAAATAATATTACACCGATGCCGCGCAGGGCCGCAACTTACACCACACCAAGAAATTTATGAAAATCTAACTAATCTGCTCCTCGAATAAGCGAAGAACCAAAGAAAAGTATAAATTAATTATAAACAGCAAATAATTACATAAAAATTAACAGTAGTTCGAAAATGTATGAAAAGTTACAAAACCGTCAAAGTCATCTGCCCGTTCGCGTCGGTTATACTATGCCGGTCGTATGCTAGGTTATTTCGAATCAGTGACATCTCTTTAATTATTTATTAGAATGTTATACAGTGAACTATAATTTCAATCTAGATGAAATGCTAAAAGTGACTATTATATTCATTTTCATAAGGATCAATATCAAGTTATAGAAAATACATACAACAAAAACCCGATAAATATAGAGTAAATTAATTAAAATGGTTACTTGTTGTTACTGTGTTACTTTGCTCAAGCTTCAGAGATAAATATGGTATGTGTATCGCGGACTTTTTTAAACATTATTTAAAGGACAATATTTTTATAAAACATTATTTTTATGTATCTCATAATGAGTCGGCGCACGCCATGTATGCGTTAAGCAAGCTCATTTTGGGTGACGTTTGCTTATAACAACAAATAAACTTTGCAAACCGTTGCTTAGCAACGGTCAGTTGTTATTAACATGGCGGAATAAATTGCCTGTCAAATTGAAAAATATTTTAATATATTAGTATATATCGACAATATTACAAATATGAGAAAAAAAAGTAACCTATGTTCATCCGAAGACCCTCAAGTATCTCTGTATGAGTATTTTATTACAATTGAATTAGCGGTTTGGCCCTGATTGCGGCACAGACAGACAGACAGACAGACAGACAGACAGACAGACAGACAGAGTTACTTTCGAATTTATAATATAGGTATGGATAAAATTTATCAAGTAGAATTTGAATATGGAAATAAACGTTTCCATAAATCATATTTTATAAGTGCTGATTTATACGTTCGACATAACAAAGCTAAATTACTAATATACGAATACAAATAAAAAACCTATTATATAGCGTGGACTAGTCAGCAGAAGATTCTCTTCTTCTCGTTGTTCCTCTTGCTTTCTCCGTAGCGAAGAAGAAAGCAGAACTCATCAAGAAATCCTTATATCTTTCAACTATCTCGCCTCGTAGTTTGGGCTATGCGTGTCTCTCAGTCACTCATACAATGACGAAAACGTTATGTAATAAAGTATTACATAGTTTTTCTCTGTAAATGTATTGTCCAACACCAAAATATTTTTTCGAACTGACTAGTTCCTGAGATTAACGTGGAACACGTCAATCAAACATTAGCAGTTATTCGTTTTAGTACCAGAATTGACTTGTCTTTTTTATATATATATATATATATTCAGCCTCGACACCAGAGCGAAGAAATGGAAATATAAATTTAAGTAAATATTATATATATGTTTTAGTTTTTGCAAATTTACGTGATACAGCTTACATCACTTGTATTAAGCTAAAATATAGTAAATATGTATACTCTTTAAAAATCTTTAGATATCGTTTCTAGTTATTCTTATTCAAGATATCATTATTTAACATTCTAAGAAAAAAATGTTTGAAGCTATAACTCGACCCAGTTTGAAATTTAGCATTTAACGACGTATTCTTTTGATATTGAGTTATTTTGCATTCTTATAGTTTAAAGCTAAGAAGCAGCTCTTTCCCCGAATTGCATGGTATATCAAACAAACATAGTATTAAGACTCTCCGTTCCCCACCTTCCGTCCAAATTCGAGACGTTGGGATTTGAGGGGCGGAATTCAACGCTGCGCTTTGTCTACTTGAACATAAATTACTTAAATGTAAGCATTCTTCGGATCCAGTCACACTGCGCAAGAAAGGCGCTGCGGTAGTTTTTACAAATTAGAAGTCTTCGATATTCTTAGCTTGTCTCTATCAATATATACATATATTCTAGACATACGTATAAATCTACTTCTTGGAATCTTTCTTCTTTTAGTGAAAGTCCGATTAAAATCCATTGCGATTTAGCTGTTTCTACTATATAAACAAAATATTATTTTTATTCTAATTTATTATAATGTAGAATATTTAAAGAAGTTAAAATTATAATTTTATTAATTATAGAGAGTCGTGTATTAATCGTATCAGACCACTTCAATCACATTCAATATGCCATTAAGTCATGCAAAAGGTTCCATTGGGAGAGTAATTTTAATTTGTGTTTGTTTTGTGGGTTTATAATATTTGTTTTAAATTTATTTCTTTTAAAATTTTCATATAAAGTAAAACAAGTGAAATAATTTAGTAAGAAAACTCTCTGATTTAAGTGAAAATTCTTTCATCTAAAGTCGTGCGTGGATTTTCGAGATATTTTTTGTCTTTCATAATGAGGCATCTCATTGAAAAGAAAGAAAATTGGGTGGTTTATGAGGAACGGAATATTCTTAATATTATGCTGAATACCTGCTGTTTGAGTTAACACGTGTAAGGTTGATGATGATTATGATGTCGTTAATTAAATAAAAGAACCTTGCGCGCAAGCCACTTAAGTGGTTTTTAAATTTCTTGTACAAAAAAACTCTTTTGTGTGCAATCATTATGTATATTTTCTAATAATGTTCTTTTCGTATATTAAAAGTGTATGGAGCTGCAGGATTTAAGACAAAAAAATATTGTTTTCAATATTTTATCAAAATATTTTAGAAAACTAATAACTTGAGGCCAGTCAATGGCACAAAGTGTGACTGTAAAACCGACTGGTCGTGGATTCGATCCCCACTCGAGGAGATGAAATATTTATTTAAATTTATATTTCCATTCAATTTATATTCCATTAAATTTATATTCCATTAAATTTATATTGCCTCGAGACCAGAGCGAAGACGCTCTGGTCTCGAGGCAAACATACAGGGTGAAGCTGATATATAAAACTGATAAAAATTTGAACCTATTAGGACTGGAACTCGCATCTCTATTATACCATTTTTACACTGTTTTCCTTTTTTTAGTATGGAATATGGAAAAAATATTTTACTTATCAATTTGTGTTTGATTATCATAGCTGATTTTATTTATAGATATACTGTGTAGATGACATACTATAGACGGCAAAAATATAATGTATTAACAACTAGCCTTGGCAACAGTGGCATTTCAAGGTTATAAGAAGCCTAAGTAAGTCGGAAGTGAGCTTACGACTATTTTGCACTTTAACTAATAAAAAACAAAAACAAGTTTAAGTAGTAATTTAATTTTGATTGTGGAATAGAGTCATACCATCTATAGGTTCAAATTCCACTCGAGGTAATGACAATATTTATTTCGTACAGATTAGACAAAGCGCAGCACTAAAATTTGGATTGCCCCTGAGTCGTCGTGGCGCTGGGGCACAGGCGAGCCTACAACCGTTTACAGGCAAACGGTTGTAGGTTTGATTCCCACTCGCGGGAATGAAATATTTAATATTTTTATTTCTTGGAAAGTGAGGAATGGAAGTGTTTTAATGGAGGCTCTCAGGTTCCTTCTGCTATGTGTGGGATACAGCGTGATTCTATAAAAAAGCAAAAGAACGAGCTTAGAACGGAGTGTTATCGAAATATTTTAACTTTAAGATCTCTTTGCACATCCTGTTCTTTACAGTAGATGATAAGAGCTTAATAAAAAATAAAATATAATACATGATTTATGTATAACTTAATCACAATAAGTCTCAATTTTATGTTTATATTTTTATTTTTACGAACTTGTATTGTCTGCGATTAGATTTTGACCTTTGATTTGATTGGTTAAAGCTTCCTATGCAAAAGTGATTTGTTTGCTACATTGTAAATTATATTCGTCAAGCTTAGTTTTTAAAATTTTTAGACAAAGTTCAAAAAAGACATCAGTGGTGCAGGGGCACAAGTGTTACTGTAAATGTGACTCGTTGCGGGTTCCATAGAGGAAATGAAATATTTAAAATGTTAATTTCTTCGCTCTAGTGTCGAGACAAAGTGGCGTTGAGTTCTGCTTTTCTACACGTAATACCTCCAGAATTCGGCGGAAAAATGAGGAATGGAATGTCTTAACACCTTGTTCCCTCTGACTATCCTGATGTGAAACAGGGATACAGTGAAGCTGAAAGCATAGTAAGCCTAGTCCTAGCCTAGCCTGTCATTTGGGAGCAATATAGATAAAATGATCGAAATAATAATAGCTATATCTTCTTTACTTTTAATTTCCGTATTGTTACTATTTTTTTATAAGCCAAGATAAGCTAGTTTTTTTATCATAAAATGTAAATATGCAAATTATCTTAGGTATATTTACGCGTTACCTCATCTAACATCAACAGCAATTTTAGGTTCGATTCCCATTCGGAAAAATGAAATAATATAAAGTTCATGTTCCGGCAACAAATAATTGACAACGGAATGTTTTACCGCTGGGTTCCCTTTGCCTTCCCTGTTTTATACGGGTTACACCATGAAGTACAATATACAACTTTAAATAACACAATGCTTTTGTAATTTTAAGGCTTATTGTGTCATAATTTTGTAAAACGTATATACGTTTTACAAAATTATGACACAATAAGCAATAAAAATTTTAAATCGATATTTGGTGCTTTATCTAGACGAAACGTTGCAGTAATATTTACGTAATAGAGTCCAATGACCGGTTCACAATGTGGACAGTTGTATTGCAGTTTCTGCGTCATGTTTTAACTATTTCTAAGCTTAGTAATTATAAAACCAGGGGCCAGTCGTGGCTCAGAACACATGCGTGTGACTGTAAGGTTGTGGGTTCGATCCCCACTTGAGGTATTTAAATATTTTTCTTTTTCATTTCTTCGCTCTGGTGTTATTGTTATTTAGTTAATTAGCAAAAAAATATTTACGAAGTACGTATGTCGTTATTACAATAATTTTTAAATTACAATAATTTATTTATTTTTTATATGTTTATATTCATATTCATATTTAGTGCACTAAATATGAACTGTGGTCTTACGTTGTTTATAATAAAATAATAAATAGCCTTTGACTCCCACAATTGATGGATTATGTAAGGGGAACCTTTTTCACTTACTTAAGAGATATTTACACACATTTTTTTTTAAGACACTCCGATCACTTTAGGATACTTCCGTTCCCCACTTCCCTTCCCGCCGAACTTATCTTTTAACTTCTATTTTTAAGCTTCACGTCTTATCTCGTGGCAAAGTAGGCACGGAGAACGTATTGTTAAGACCACGGTAGGGAAATAAAAATAATTCATTTCTCAAACAAACAGTATGGATCAAACTCACAAACACCGCGTACAGTCGGATACTGTCCCCATATTATGTTAAACCAATGTATGTTAAATACCAATATTTTCTTTTTCAATATTTTTTTAGAATAGACTCTAGGTTCAGTGCCGTATATTTTCTTTTTCAATATTTTTTTAGAATAGACTCTAGGTTCAGTGCCGTAGCGTTTGAATAGATAACTGTCAGCAAAATCTATTAAGGATATATTAATTCTGTAGGAATGAGATATATAAAAAAGATAGAGTAACAGTTTCTTTCTTAAAGTTATAACGGTCTTGTTAAGTAAAGAACCAGTTCGACGAGATGAGAATCGCGAGTCACTTCGCTATTATATATTATGACTAATCAATGTGTATATATTAATATTATAGAGGCCTCCAATTTACTTCTTTAGATGTTGGTATATTTAATAAGCTGAGATACTCTTAAATATAAAAAAAAATGTTTCAAGTATAGGACAAAGGTTGTATAAGTTATTTTGAAAACGTGTAAAAAATTTTATTAATACAATATTTATATATTTTTTAAATTGTTTTTTATATATTTTCTAAATAAGTACTATTCTTTCATAAGTAGAATAATCACAAGTAGAAAAATAATACTTTAAAATGTAAAAAAAAGTAAAACAGACTATTATTGCCCACTGATAGTAATTGCCCAATTTATGGATAAAATTGCAGTTTTCAAAATTATCAGTTGTTAATTTTGCGATATTTAAGTTTGGTTATTATTCACGAGTTGATTCTGCTATAAATATATGGTAAAATTAGAATTTGCAAATTGGCGACACTAATAAATTAATAATCAAATTCACGCTGTACCCCGCACACAGCACCGTAGGTAGAGGGAATCTAGTGTTAAGGCACTCCGTTCCCCACTTTTTGCCGAATTCTGGAGGCATTGCGTGTTGTGTGGCAGAACTCAACGCCGCGCTTTACCTCGACCCAGAGTGAAGAAAATGGAAATATAAATTTAAGTAAATATTTCATCTCCTCGAGTGGGGATCGAACCCACAACCAGTTTTTTCGTGCCGCTGCGCCACTACTGGCCTCAACACTAACACTAATAAAAAACACCGTAAAAGGGAATTTATCTAGACGGGTGAACGAGTTGCTTGCTTATTCGAATAAACATTAATATTCAATATTCAATTAATTGTAAAATATAATCAAAGTACAAGGAATTTAAGCAAATGGCTAAAATGCTATAATTTTATGTAATACTTCCTGTTTCTTGTCTTGTCTATAAAGACTAACTTAATATAGTTGAGGCCAGTCGTGGCGCAGCGGTACGAAGTGTGACTGAAAAATCGACTGGTTGTGAGTTCGATCCCCACTCGAGGAGATGAAATATTTACTTAAATTTATATTTCCATTTCTTCGCTCTGGTGTCGAGGCTAAGCGCGGCGTTGAGTTCTGCCACTCAACAAGCAATGCCTCCAGAATTCGGCAGAAAGTGGGGAATGGAGTGTGCGCACTAGGTTCCCTCTGCCTACCCTGCCGTGTGCGGGATATAGCGTGAAGCTGATTTAATTTAATATAATTTCCTTAGTTTAATTCTTTGTTACTATGGTGACAATTAGGCACTTTTTATGCAAATACACCATGTGGTTCCATACGAGTTATTTTATACATTAAATAAAATCATTATGTATAACGACAAATTTATTAATATAATTCAAATAAAAACATAGTTTATTTTAATTAATAGATTATTTTTGTTTTATTATGGGCTAGCATGTATATTTACATTTTAATTGTTATCTATGAAAAATTCTAATTTGACAATATTTTTATAAACTAAAACTTTAATTAAATAACTTAGCTTCACGCTATTTCTAACGGAATAGTCAGAGAGAACGGAGCGCCAAACGCTTCGGTCTCTTACGCTTACCTCTTTCTCCTCGTCATTCTTTTTTCTCTTTTTATTTAAAACTTACTTGGATAAATGGTTGCAAAAAGGAAATAACAAAAGTACAACAAAGATTTTCCTTTAGTGTGACACATTTAAGATTTTCCAAATGTCACTGTTTGAATGCAAACTGCCTCAAATTAAATATATACAGGAAACAAATGTTAGAAACCGAGAAGGTTAAACAATTTTCTTAAAGTATTTTGACATTCACTTTAAAATGTACCTAAATGTGCATATATGGTTTTATTTTGGTTACTTTAGATTCTATTCTCGTCTAGAGCAAGTTTTTGATAAATGTACGTAAGGGAACGTGTGATAACGTCACTGTCATGTATGTTTTTTTAAATAGTTATCTTTTCTTTTTTCAGATAAACAGTTTTCTCAATATATAGTAAAAAAAATCTTTTTCTAAAATTTTTTTTTTTTATCTGAAATACCTTACTTGAACTAGCGGCTTTAATATACATTTTTTCTATCAGGCTATTTTTTTTTAGGATTTAACGACAAATGTATACTTTTCAGATTTATTTTTGAACTAGTACTTACTACCTGTAGATGCTAGCTGCCAAATTTTATAACCACTTCCGGTTTAGTAGATGAATTAGAATAGACATATTATTAATTTATATATGAAAAAAATATCTAAGTAAATAAAAAAGCTTCACGCTGTATCACGCATACAGCAGGGTAGTCAGAGGGCCGAATTTTTCGAGGTATTGTGTGTTGAGTGGCGGAACTCTACGCTGGGCTTTTGCCTTGGTGTTAGAGCAAAGAAATAAAAATATTAATAAATAATACATGATTCCCTCGAATGGGAATCGAATCCACAACCGTCACGTTATATTCACACCCTTGTGCCCCTGCCTCACAAGAGCCTCAAATAGTTTAAATACTATAAACTAAGTTTAAAATATTAATTTATATTTAAAACTTTGTCAAAATTCAGCCTTAAATATCTTACCTCGTGTTTAATATTTAATTTGAGGGTATTGTTGCAACAGTGGGACGGGTCTGACTATGAACGTGATGTTTGTGTACTATCTCCACTCGGGGTAATAAATTATTTTCATTTTTCCCCTCTGGTCCGTCTGGTTCCTGATGTGGAGTGACTATACATACTGTTTCGAATTTGGGTGCAAAGAGAAGAATATAGGAGTGTAGTAACACTAGATTATTCCTGCTTTCCCCCTGCTTCTGCCACGGTAAAATACAATAAAAGCTATCAGAATAATCGATAATCGATATCAGATTTGTTGCCAAAGGAAATGAAAGTAATTGTGTATTCCCCGTGTAAGAATCGAACCCACAACTGTCACTTTACACACAGACTACGACACAATTCAATTTATATTTCCTTATAATGTAGATTTTTTTATATTTTATCTATTGACACGTGTTTTGATTGCTTCGTAAATACGGTATGTAAATATTTCTTTTAAGTAACATTACAAAAAATATATGCTAAAAATGTTTCTTGAGTGATAATTGAGTGTCAAAATTTATCACGAACACCGGTAGACCTTAGACATACCTAATATAGCGTGCCCTTGACTATTTTTAATAAAATTTGACGTAATTTTTACACAAATTTTATTTCCGTAGTTTTTGACATACTTAAGTGTAACTTTTTTTTACTTTTGTAAACATGACATAATCAAACAAATCACAGGGTTTTGTAAAACATATATTATGTTTTATTGATAGATTTTTTTGTTTTTTAACTATTATATTATATTTGCCTCAGTGGATCGACTCGACTCGACTTGCACTTAACCGCTTTTTTTTTCATATTATTGCATTGTCATCGGCCCGTGACGTTTCAAACGTTTCAAAGTCGTTCAAAATCACGTTCAAAGTTACCGTTATAAACATACATACATAAATTCAACCGAAGCTAATAAGAGGGTGGAAAAATGTTGAAAAGATTTCTATTTATTTATAATGAATTAAATGACATAGGTACTTAAAAAAAAATTAAATTAAAATTAAATTAAATTAGCTTCACGCTGTATCCCGCACACAGCAGGGTAGGCAGGGGGAACCTAGTGTTAAGACACTCCGTTCCCCACTTTCTGCCAAATTTTGGAGGCATTGCGTGTTGAGTAACAAAACATTAATCATTAAAAAAAACATTAATCTCATTTTTCTACTTTTACATGGATCAATAATATAAAATATTATAAAAAACAAAGCATTGACCACAAATTCCAAATTTTCGCATAGTCTCCAAATTTTCTTGAAACAAAGTACAATATGTAATCAAATGGAACGCAATCGTATGAAGCATTTACCCTGACGCTGGCCTGGCAGGCTGCCCGCTGTGAATTTAGCTGATATCGCTGTGATACTACCAGTAATTCGGTGACCTCTGATTCAACCGAGTTTGGACACAGCATAATTTATGATGCGCCTATTAACTAACGAAATGTATGGATGGGTTTTAAATTTTGGTGTGTTACAGTAGCTTTTCGCCGGCTGTTTGCTTACTTGAACTGGTTTTTGATTTTAAAATGTGTTTTATATTTTTAAATTATTTTTGTTAAAACGTAATTGATCGCAATTTAACAAAGCTTGAATAATTCGGCGAAGGGAACGGTAAGGGAGTGTTTTTTAATTAGGTTCCCAGGATCCCTCTGCCTACTCTTACATATATAGCGTTAAGCTAAATTTAACGGAAAGTGGAAAAAGAATTGTCTTAACACTAGGTTCCTTCTTCTTATTGTCTGTTCTGCTGCTAAAAAAACCGGTCAAATGCGAGTCGGACTCACCCATTAGGAGAATAAAATATAAAAAAATAATAGTTACAAAAATAAAAAAAAGAACCCTTTTGTGAAAAAGTGAATTAAAAATAAAAATATATATTTTTTTAAATTGAATTAAGAATAACATAAAAATTGTGTGGGTTTTAGCGTCAATAAATCACTTAAGCAACTCTCTTTTAGTAATTTTTTTTTGTTTTTTTTCTTTAACTATTATTCATTTATAAAAAGTAAATAGTAATCTTTTTAATCAGTGGTTCAATTATAAATAAATTTAGCTAGCGAGGATTTGCAAAAATGCACAAAAAACAAGGTTGCATCAAATATTTAATTTGATTCCCTTTAAAGAGAAAAACTAGTAAAGAATTTAACGGAAACTAGTGCCGGTTAACTATGTGCGTGATACAGCGTATAATAAGCAGAATATGTGGCGTTTAAATAGCGGATAAGCTAAAACATTTCTAAAGGTAAAAAAATAAAGGTAGTTAAAGTAAAAAAACTATTTTTTTTTCTTGAAAATGAATTTGGAGTTTTTTAAATTAATAAACTTTGTGGCACATTTTTTCGTCATAATTTTTATTTATGAATGTCATTATTATTAATTTACAGTAGGCAGAAATATATACTCATACAGAGACCATAGTGCTTTATTATAAAAAAAACCAGCTTCACGCCGTATCCCGCACACAGCAGGGTAGGCAGAGGGAATCTAATGTTACACACCGTACACACCGTTCCCCACTTTCCGCCGAGTTCTAGAGGCGTTGCGTGTTGAGTGGCGGAATCCAATGCCACGCTTTGCTTCGACACCAGAGCGAAGAAATGAAAATATAAATGTAGTGGGGATCGAACCCACAACCAGTCGATTTTATAGTCACACTCTGTGCCCCTAAGCCACGACTGGCCTCAATCTGTGAAAGGCTTGTTTATTATATTATTTATATAAAATCAAACCAACATCTTGTATAGTATTAGGTATAAGGCCATCGTGGTACAATAACAAAACGTCGTTGATCCCCAATCAAAGGAATGATTATACAGTACCTTGCTTACCCTGCCTTCCCTGCTATGTGCGGGATACAGCGTGAAGCTAAAAAATAGAAAATAAATCGACGTAGGGAGGATTAAGCGCCTCGTTGAGTTTTCCAATTCAACACGTAATATCTCGATAAGAAACTTCACATACCCATCTTGTGATATTCAAGAAGTTTTAATAAAATGTATTTAAATTTACTCGTATATCTAAATAGGTCGTATTTTTATTTTTATTAAGTAATATGTATGTTTGTGTAATCTTTCCGCTAACTATGGCTAAACAACACAGCTTAAAAGGCAACGTTTAGCTTCCTGCTATATTAAAACGATTTATTGTATGAGTAATAATAAAAAAACAAGAAAAAGGTTTTTTTTTGAGAAGTGTCCTAATGGGAACGGAGTGACTTTACACTTGGTTAAGCCTTTGGTTAATGCTATGTGCGGGATATAGTGTGAAGATAACAAAAAAAGATATAGATATTAATATTGAATATATCTATATAAATAGATAACCACACTATTGTATGCTATTATTATAGCATATGTATACTCGTAAATGATTCTATTACATGTAGTATATATTCTATTTAATTTATTTAGACATAAAGTAGTTTATATAGCGATATGTAATATAACCAACATATATAGTGAAATATGAGAAAATACATAACCGTAAGAGTAAATAACATAAGAAAATAATTTATTTTTAATATTATACTATGTTATAGCCAAACCTCGAAGTCGTCGGACCTAGGTTTAACTAGCCATTTCGAATCTGACTTAAGGTTTTAATAAAACAAGGTACGTTTTTTAACCTTTGATTCAAATATTTTTAGGCAAACATAGAAGTTCCTAGGCCAGTGGTGGCGCACGGGTATAGGTGTGCGACTGTAAACGTGAAAGGTTGTGGTTTCGATTCCCACTCCAGGAAATTAAATATTTAATATTTAAATTTCTTCACTCTAGTAACAAGACAAAGCGTGGTATTGACTTCCTCTACTTGACTACTACTTGTCTGACACAAATTCGGCGGAAAATATCATTAAGTAAATATTATTTAGGAAATTTCCCTCTGCCTACGCTACACTGTGCGGGATACAGCGTGCAGCTGATACTGATATATTTCGGGAAATGCTTATATATATGAATGGATCATACATACATACATACATTCATACATACATACATTCATACATACATACATTCATACATACATTCAACAGGTCTAAGAAGTCTTTAATGGCTATTGTACTCGAACGGCATAATAGCTGTATACATTGAATTAGGTAACTTGTTCCGCAAATTATGATCATTGTTTGGCTTAGATTAGTTTAGCTTTGTTTGAATGAGAATGAATATATTAAATTAATTATGTATGGGAAATTAACATGTATGTTCTATATTTATTTATACATTCCCCACTTTTCGTCAAAATCGGGAGGCATTGCGTGTTGGGTGGCGGAAATCTAAATGGAAATATAAATTTAAATAAATATTTAATTTCTTCGAATGGGGATCGAACCCACAACCAGTCGATTTTGCAGTCACTCTTTGTGCCTCTGCGCTAAGACTTGCCTCAATTCTTTTTGTTGTAATTTGTTTTTTCTTTATTGTATACAATTTGTACAAAAGTATACACAAAAGGGGCTAAAGTAACGCTAAAGTCTCTTTTTTGAATGTGTTATTACGATAGTAATTTGTAAGTATATATTATGTTTTGTTCTTTCTGTTTGTTCTAATTTTGTTTTTTTTTCTAGTTATCTTGTGATTCTCATCGTACGCACTTATATAAAAACCACATTCGGATAAAAAAACAACGACCGACGTATCGCCCTAAACATAACTTTAAAATAAGTACCTACCAGAACAATAAAATATAATTTAATATTACTAAATTAATTCCACTTAATTTAAAAGATCAATTCTAGTTTATAAGTAATCAAGTATATTACTTATTATAATTAGTCAAAACCTTTTTAAGCTGCAATATTCTTGAATAATTTTAATCTTGCAAAACTTACAAGTATGTAAGTACATATATCGCGTGAAGATATATATATATTTTATAATATATAAATACACCAACTGCAAGTTACGAATATAATCGATTGGAGGAGAAGAACAAAACCAACCCCCCACTTTGAAACAAAGACAAACTCCGGCGCTAAGTTCCGCGATCTAATCCGCAATATCACAAATTTGGGCGGAAAGCGGAGAATGGAGAGTCTCGACAGCAGCAAAATCTCCTGAAGAGGTGAAATAAAGAAGTCAGCATAATAACGTAGTTTCCAAGGAAATAATTATTATTTCGCCATGTCCATTTTCATTCCAAGTTTGTGAGTGACGTTCGTGTTTTACGTCGGACATAGCGTTCTGGAACAATCCATTGTGAAACAATGACGATCGCACACGCCTTTTGCATATCAACTTAGTTCGTACATACCAAAAATATTTCCAGACTAGGCACTGTGCATACTGTTAACCATCTTTTTGGTAGACATCTGAGTTACGTGACTTCTATGCTATAATCTCTATATATAAAAATATTTTGCCTGTACATTTAGTAATTTTGAAATGGATAGAGGGACACTGAAAAAGAATAATAGACAGCAAAAATATATTTTTTTAATTTCTTGTAATATAATAAAAACTGAAGGGTTTGTTTGGTCGAACAAGCTAATCTCAAGAGCTGTAGGTTAAAATTGAAAATAAAAATGTATTTTAATAATTCTTTTATTGAATAAAGATTAAGGCTATGTTATATATGGAATATCGTGGTAAAATATCCGATGAAACCCACCATGCCTTCAGGCAACGTTATCTGTGGCAATTAGAATATAAGACTCTTAGTTGTTTACCATTTGACCATGTGGGCGACGTTTCAAGCAAAAGATAGTCTGTTATATAAAATAATATCTTAAAAATATACAAATAACCCGTCGATACAATAATGGATACATATAAAATTGCAATGATGTAAAACCATAATTTTTCTTTACATTTAACGAGTACATTTTTACTATAATATTGTATGATTATCTATATTTAAGAAATATTTAAGTATAAGGACCTACAAATAAATTAATTCCTCGTATGTATAATTATTTAGTTTTTGTTAAATCTCACAAACACACTAAAAAAATATTAAAAGTGGCGCAATGTCACAATTTTTCTAGGCAATCCTAGTGTAATCTATTTTATTATCATGTAAAATCAAATCAGCTTCACGCTGTATCCCGCACACAACAAGGTAGGCAGAGGGTACCTAGTGTTAAGACACTTCGTTCTCCACTTTCCGCCTAATTCTGGGGCCATTGAATGTTGAGTGGCAGAACTCAACGCCGCGCTTTACCTCGACATCAGAGCGAAGAAATGGAAATATAAATTTAAGGAAATATTTCATCTCCTCGAGTGGGGATCGAACCCACAATCAGTCAATTTACAGTCACACATTGTGCCCCTGCGCCACTACTGACCGCAATTGAAATTATACAATGTATTTTATTAAGTTTGTTTACTATAGTTTTGTAAATATTGTATTATCTCTATATAATACATTGTATATTATACCTGTATGCTAAATAATTTTGCAAAGGCTTTCTTTTATTAACTTGACTTTAAAATTATTATTTATACTAAGAATATACTCGTATATGTAAAGATCACTACAACGATATGTTGTTGACTGTTCATATAGAATATATAAAATGTCAATAATGCGGAAGTTAATTTAAAAAATGCAATGAATATTAAGGAAATATATTCTGATGCAACTGGGCTGTCTTTATTTAATAATATCGAGTCGAATGTGACGTTAGTTTCTGCCATTTAAAATCTAGTTCTCTATTTTAATAGTAAAGAAGAATAGACGATTATTATATTGTAAAAGATATCGATATTATATTTAAAGTAATCGATAAATTAAATTATAAACATTTGGCTTATATGAATTTGTATATCAAACCTGTTTTCTTTGTAATATAAGACTACTGAGTCATGATGGTCACTATGATTCATTTAATTCCATATATTTAGGTACATATATTACAGATTTTGTAGCCTTATTCGAAATAAAACAAAAAATGCTATAGGAAAATTTTGCAAGTTTTTGTTATTTTACTGCTTCCAACGCAATAAATAGGTTTTGATTTATGTCTATTATTAATATGAAAATGCTATATATATTTTTGTCTTATCAATAATTTAATTAATTTTGAACAGTGGTGCTAGTATGGAAATTATTTAATTACGTCAAAAATACTGTCTTGAGCCTAGTCGTGACTCAGGGGTACAGGTGCGTGACTGTTTGTGGGTTGCATTCACACTCGAGGAAATGAAATATTTACTTACATTTGTATTTTCATTTCTTCGCTTTGGTGTCGAGGTAAAGCGCGGCGTTTAATTCCGCCACTCAATACGCAATGCCTCCAGAATTCGGCGGAAAGTAGGGAACGAAGTGTTAACACTAGGTTCCCTCTGCCTATCCTACTGTGTGCGGGATACAGCGCGAATCTGATTTAATTTAAAATCAAATATTTATTGATGATTTAATTTAATTTAAAAAATATATTACAAATAAATTTGTTATACATTGTTTTGATTATATTTGAGACCGTCGTGGTGGGCGGACCACAATTGTGTGACTGTAAACGCGATGGTTGTGAATTCGATTCCCACTCGAGAGAATGAAATTATATATTTATTTCCTCACTCTATCAACGAGGCAAATGATAGATTTCTGCCACTCCATCCATTTGTGATACTAGAACGAGGAAATTAAAATAAAATAAATAAATCAGCTTCTCGCTGTATCCCGCACACAGCAGGGTAGGCAGAGGGAACCTAGTGTTAAGACAGTTCGTTTCCCACTTTCTGTCGAATTTAGGAGGCATTGCGTGTTGATGGGCAGAACTCAACGCCGCGCTTAACCTCGACACCAGAGCGAAGAAATGGAAATATAAATTTAAGTAAATATTTCATCTCCTCGAGTGGGGATCGAACTCACAACCGGTCGGTTTTTCAGTCACACCTCGTGCCGCTGCGCCGCGACTGGCCTCAAACGAGGAAATTAACATTATTACAACATTATTACTCCGGATGTATATAATAGAACCTATGACCGTTTACCATGACCCCAAGTTAAATAACAGATATCTAAAAACATACACACATATTATACAAAATCACACAACTTTGCATAATATTATTATTACTAAATGAACCTCAAACCGTCCTCCAATAGTGAGTTAATGCAATTCAACTAAATTAGTCAATTCTGCTAATTAATATTATGACAGCGACGCCAGTCTTATAAATGATGTGCATTGACAATTGACAAACGCTCGAATATCGGGACCATTGTGTAATCAACCATCCTGTATATAAATGTATAAACACATTTATATACAGGATTTTGCATATACGTGTGTATACAGGGTGTCTTGTATTTTACATACGTGAACCAGATCTAGGCACAGGGCACGTGGTACAGGGGCACAAGTGTGTGACGGTAAACGCGACTGGTTATGGATTCGATCGCCACTCGAGGAAATTATTTTACATTCATTACTTGGTTCTGGTGTAGAGGCGAAGCGCGGCGTTGAGTTCCGCCATTCAATACGCGGTGTCTCCAGAATTCAGCGGAAAATGGACAACGAAGTGACTTAAAACTAGGCTCACTCTGCCTATCCTACTGTGTGCGGGATACAGCGTGAAGCTGTTTTTTCTGTAGTGTAACAATTAAAATTTCAATTTATGAATTTACAATGTAATTATTTAAATTTAATTATTTGCTTATTTTAATTTTTTATAATTTTCACATTAAGAAAATATGATTAATGGTTATGATTAAATTGTGCACTCACGAAACGCCTTAATTAAAGAACTGAACTTATATATACCTCTCCCTGATATGTATATTGTATACACAACGTGATTTTAATTTGTGATTTGTAACGCATACTTTATGTACATGAGAAGTAGTTTCGAGAAAATGTAATCGTTATCTCGATTATCTATTTAGTTAGTTAGTTGCAAATTTATATATATGTTTTATTTTAAATAACGTTTTAACATTACTTTGTCTGTCTCTAAGAATACATTCTTAGACAAAATGCAAGGTTGAAAAGGAACTAAAAATATATATTTATGTAAATAAATATAAGTATGTGTATAGGAAAATATAAATTTATAAAAGTTACTATTTATATAACTAGGCCGTCGCAGCGCAAACGGGGCTGTGCACGGAATACAGCTTGAAACTGATTTAATTAATTATTTGTAATATTTTTAATAATACATAATAATTTTCCCATAATCTTTTATTATAATAAATTACATATTTTTACTCTATTCTTTAAGAAAATGTAATATATTTATCATTACTGATTAATAAATATGAGCATTTTGATGAGTATCATTATTGTAATACTTCGTCGAACGTAATCATTATATTATGTAAAGATGAGGATTTATGAGAAGTGACAACTTTAACAACATAAATACCAAGGAAATATTATGTTGTATTTATTCAAATAGTATTAAATCAACGTTTTTAATGATATATATTGTGACTTATTGTTTAAGTTTAATACATACAGCCTTGTGACAGACAGATAGAAAAAAGAATAATTACACCTGTGATTTATCACTTTAATAGTATTTTTGGTTATAAAGCAATAAAAAATATATGACACTTTTTAATCATTATTTTATTTTTTTCTCATATACTGCTCTTGAGTAAATCAGAAAGAACTCAGAGTTACGACTTATTCTATTTGTTGCTCTATTTTACCAATACGTCCCAGTTATTCTTATATGTTATTTTTGTTTAATAATTTAACTAATATGTAATATATAAATATTAGTTATATGTAAAGTATAAATATTGGACATAAAGAAGTAAAATAATTTTATAAAAATTATAAGTAATGAACAAACGCCTCTTTTGTTGATTTTTTAAAAAAGTACTTTAACTAATTGCATTAAAATTAAAATGAGACTATCTCTAAAACATGTGCAACAATAAAAAAATCATTGAGAGTTGGCTGAGCAAGCTATGCACATTCTTTCTTTCTTTGTCGTGTCATTCTTGACAGAGCGGTCGTGGTCGTCATTTTAAAGGTCGGTGGTGCGCACATAGTCCGAGTTTGGCTTCCTGTCTGGTACATTCGTAGAGAGAGCCATTGAGGGCAGCCTTCACTTGGTCTGTCCATCTCATGGCGGATCTGCCGCGCTGCCTGTTGCCTTCAACTCTTACCTGAATAGCATGGCGTTGCATTGAAATATCTCCTTGTCGAGAAATATGTCCGAAGAAAGTAACAATGCGTGTGATGGATGATAAACATTGTTTTATGGCGAGTTCTGAGAGGATGGACTCGTCGGTTCTAAATTCAGTCTAAGACACTCCTAGCATCTTTCTCCAGCACCACATCTCAAGAGTGTTTATCTTCGTTTCCTCACTTTTTCAAAGCGTCAATGTCTCACAAGCGTAAATAAATAGGGGAAACACTAGAGCTCAGTCCACCCTAAAGAATTGACTAATCAAATTTCCGTAGCTTTCGTGATGTTTCTGTTTCTTCCTATTTCTGTCAAATTGTTCATGGATCATCTAGAAATAGCCTTGCGTCGCTTGATTTCTAGCCTCCACTGTTTGAAATCTGCGCTCCGAGGTAGATGTAAGATTGTGCGACATCACAATTCCCAATAGATTTAATTTCTGGCGAGTGATTATTTGCACGGTCGACTTGAGTCCAAAATCGAGACTTAATTGTTTAATTTTTGCAGGAGTTCTTCCATATATTTTATGCTGGCCGTAAATAAGATCGAATCGTTAGTATACCGCAGATTTAAGCCTCCAGCGCTGATTCCATCAGGCCAATTTTTAAGGTTGATATTCATTATGCGTTCTGTGTAAATGTCAAATAAAAGGGGCGATACGATGCACCCTTGACATACTCCCGAACTGAGATGGAAATTGCTCGACAGCACGTCATCTGCCCTAACGGAGGCTGCTCCGTCCTCGTGAAGCTGTTGCAGAAAGTGAAAAAGGTTCTTAGGTGGCTCTATGGCCAATAATGTTTCCCACAGTTTTGCCCATTTAACAGAGTCAAATGCTTTAGAAAAGTCAACAAAGTATATGTATTTAACTATTCTAAATGTGAAATTAGGTTTTCCAAATACAATATTTGACATTCAGTCTTTGTTTCATTTCTATAAGTTCATAAATAAAAAAGTTCTATTAATTTTTAATAAATTCAAATACTTTTTCTTATAATTACACGCTTTTCCTCCTTATGTACGAAATCTCTCCTCATGAAACTTCTCCTCCTTATAGAGGGAACCTAATGATGAAAATGGGGTACAAGGTGTCTTAACACTAGGTTCCCTCTGCCTATTCCTTCGTAATCTTTGCAATAAGCGTCAAATATTACAAGAAATTTTAATGTATGGGTTAACTTTTTATGTTCGTTAATTTGAAGGTCAATCAAATATCACTTGACTTTTTGGTATAGGATTAAAATAATTTATACTTTGTCAAACTGTTTCCTATTTTGCTAATAAGGTATGGGTGTGTCTTATATAGTTATGCGAATTAATGAATATTTATATTTCAAGGCATTTTTAAACAAATCTCCAGTACTTTATAAATGTTTTAACATTATCAAATTTTTGTTCTTTAGCAATGTTTATTATAAAGTAATTTAGCAAAATACTATTAAAAGATAAACTAACTACCTACATACTCGTTAATTCTCAATGTTTAAATTTATTGACAAATTATTTTATACATAAGAGAAAAGAATTAAATAATTAGTTGGAAAAATTAGAGACAAAAAAATTGTTAAGAAGGAATAGTTGTTAATTGAGATAGAGCTCCATGCGACGTGTTGAGAGATAGACAACAAAGTGATCGTATAAAGATTCTTTTTTCATTTTTTGAGGTACCCTATGTAGGTTAGACCCTAAAAAGAGGAACAAAATGTGTGAAAGACCAATTAAGCGTTACACAATTTAGGTCAATATCACAAGCACATCTTCATGTGACTCACATCCCCGAATGTCTTAGTCGTTAGGCATTCGCGGGCGTCAAGGACAGGTATGGAGCGACTGCTAAGTAGCTTTGGAAATGTGTTGTCAACATGGTATATGATTCAAGAAATGATTATGTTCCTACTTATGTCGTTTTATATGTAAAAAAATTCCTTTTGGTTTTGTCTTATATTGTGATATATAATGGTCGTCGTCTTGAGAACTGCGTAAGATCGTTGAGGCTATAATTGTGGGGGGTTCGATCCCCACTGGGGAGAGAGGAGGTGTTCAATAATCGCGGTGTTTAGTTCCACCACTCAATACGCAATTTGAGAAAAATTTAAAATTTCAGCGATAATGTCACCTATTGTACTGTAATATTTTATAAATATTCTTGATTTTCTTTTTTTTTTTTAATATGATTTGAATATTTTGAACATATGTATAAAAACAATAAAAATAAAATTGGTGATGCTACTGTGGTTTATTCAGATTTTTTATAATTCGTGGTTTTTAATTGGGCTGGGTTTTTTTACTCACCAAATTGTTAGTCATTAGTTGTTCAATTCCAAAATTTCCGTTGCTTTATTTATCACCGTGACTTAAGTTATGGAAGGTAGATTCTTATTACGCTACGTAAGATATAAAAAATGTAAATTTCAAGGAAAGAGTAAAATATAATTCATTTTTTTGCAGTTAGCTATATTTTATTAAACTATTAAATGAAAGGAAATTAATGTGAAACACAATATGAAGTACCAAAAAAAAAAATTGTTGACATATTTTATGTCATATTTTTTTTATGTAATAAAAATAACTATATTTCCTGCAGACATTTCTTTCACTCAATAAAACCGATTTTTTATTTCATATGCTTTCTAAAAAAAGTATTTTTCTTTATTAGGTGTGGAATAATATTTAAAAAAATGTTAAAGAAACAATAAAACATTACTTAAACAAGTTGACGGAAATACATAAAAGCTAGAATATATTGCTATTATTGAAGTAACCACATAGTTTATTTTAAATCTTCCTACAGTCAAAACTATGCATACAAATGTGAATTAAGTGATCATTAAAGTTCCTACTATACAAAATCACGTTACGATATCACGTTTTGGGACTTACTTAAAAATCAATTGATAACTGTTAAGAACAAAGTGTAATGGAAGGCTAATAAAATTATAATATTTAGAAACTAACTATATGTTAGAGCAAAATAGTTGAAAGTGAGTTTAACATCATGAGAAGGAACTACTTGGTCAATCCATGGAACACTTCCATGGATTCACTATACGATGATCCATTGCTTTGCAAGAAGGCTTGCGACCTAAGTTATTTATAATACTCATTTCTAGAGGTCAGTTACCTCTAGAAATGAGTATTAACACCCTCCATTTCCGAACACCTCTCTATATCTAACCAAATTTGAAGTGATTCTACTAATGCTGCTTTAGATACAGATGCTTTAAAGAGAAAGATCTGCAGTGCAGTTACTTCTTTGTTGTACTTAGACCGTGTATAAACTAACTCTAGATAATCAGATCGTTCATGGGCTTGAATTACTTATTTTCTTTAAAATTATGATCGTTCTGGATATTTTTCTCCCATGCACGTTCTATCAGGAGTACGAGTTTTAGGCTTCAAGCTATTTTTTTTGTTGTACAAAGTAAAAGTTATATTTTTCTGTCTTCGTTGTACTTGTATTAGGCGATTTACAAAATTTTATTTGATATTGGTATTAAAATATAGCTATGAACATGGGCCAATCGGATTAGTCTGGTACCCACCCCAGTAATTATTCTTAAAACAAAATTTGCCCCCAAGAATAAAAAAAAACACACCATTTACACGAACATATATGTTAAGGCTAAAATAAAACCCCCCTCCCCCACAAAATATCTCTAGATACGCTAATACCTATGAAATGTCAGATTACGGAAAAACAGTGACTAAACGATATGAATAAATTTATAGAGATGTGATCAAAATAATGAAATCGTAAAGCCATCAACAGAATAGCAGATGAGTTTAAGATTATGATATACATACATATATGACAAGAGTGTTAATTTCCTCGAGTGGGGATCGAACCCACAAGCGACGCGTTATAGTCACATCCTTGTGCCCCTGGGCCAAGATGGCCTCAAAAATTCACAGAAGAATCACAGAATCACAGAAGAAGAAAATAAAGAAATTCATAGAAGTAACTTAACTTAACTTAACTTAGCTTCACGCTTTATCCCTTGCGGGGTAGTCAGAGAGAACGGAGCGCCAAACGCTACGGTCTCTACATACCTCTTTCGCCTCGTCCACTGTCATCAACCTCTTCATACATGCCCTTCGGGGGGTCCTCATGCTTTTTACGTGACCTTCCTCCAGTATCTTTGATACTGTGTTTTCGAAGGTCAACCGAGGTCTCCCCCTACCTCTCTTACCGCTCACTTTTCCATCATAAATCTTTTTTGCTATTCTTTCATCACTCATTCGTTCGACGTGCCCAAACCAGCTGAGCACGTTCTTCTTCATTCTCACCGTGACATCCTCGCTAGTACCTGCCATTCTGTGTACCTCTTCATTGCGGATTCGATCAGCTAAGCTGACTCCGCATATCCTACGAAGAGATCGCATCTCCACAGCATTCATCTTTCTTTCATTCTTCTTCTGTAATACCCACGTTTCGCTGCCGTATAACAGAGTCGGTACCAAAACTGCATTGTGTACGGCCAAACGCGCAGCTGTGCTGACGTTTCGCCGTCTCATCAATGCAGCTAAGGCTCCGTTAACCTTGTTACCGGCAGCAATGCGCCTTTCCACATCCATCTCGTATCTTCCATCTCTACTGAACATACTTCCCAAGTATACCACTTCATTCACTTGTTCTAATATCATACTATTTACACTGATCTTGCATTCCGTCCTTTCTTCGTCTCTTTCAAAAATCAGAACCTTTGTCTTATTCACATTGAGGCTTAGACCATTATATTCACACCCTTCTTTCAGAGTGGTGACCAATGCCTGCAACTCGCATTCTGATGATGCAATAAGCACTGCATCATCTGCGTACAGCAGGCAATTCACATTCAGGTCACCTACTTTCACTCCCATATCACTTTGTTTCACTCCTTGGAGACAGCTATCCAAATACAAATTGAACAACCAAGCTGACATGGCGCAACCTTGTTTAACACCCGATCGGATGTCAAACCAGGGCGACATGCCAGCTCCTACTCGCACGCAGGCTGAGTGATCTCTGTAAAGAGACTTTACAGCCTGCAGCAAAGGTCCGTTCACATTGTACCGGGGTAGTATCTCCCATAATTTCGCTCTAACAACTCTGTCAAACGCCTTTTCCAAGTCCACAAAAGCACAGAAAACTTTTTGGTTAACGGCCAAAAATTTTTCCGTGATCATGCGGAGGGAAAAGATCTGATCCATACACCCTCTTCCAGGTCTAAAGCCCCCTTGGGCCTCCCACAACAACCTTTCAGATCTCTCCTGCATTCTTCTCGCTAAAACTTTAGCATAAACTTTACTACCTAAGCTAATCAAACTGATAGCCCTATGGCTTGCGCAGTCTATCTGTGAACCTTTGCCTTTATACAAAGGCACGATGACCGCACCTCGCCAATCGTCTGGGACCTCCCCTGATTTCCAGCACAAATTGCACAAAAACCAGAACAAGTCCAAGACGCGTGGCCCACCATATTTGATCATCTCGGCAGTAACTCCATCTGTTCCCGCTGACTTACCACATTTCAGACTTCGTATTGCACTCTCAACTTCTTTTATACTGATTTCGCCATCAGCTACATCAAGACTCAGCGTTTCGCTGCTACTTGAGACTGAGGCGTCATCACATTCATACATCTCCTTGTAAAATTCCGCCCATCGCTGCAAAACGTGTGGTTGTTCTGTTAGAATTTCACCGTCCTTCGAAAGCACCCCTTTCATTCTACAGGCTAACGAGCAACCTCGAGAAACACTAACTTCTCTCCAGAAAAGCTTCGTATTTTCCTTGAAGTTGTTCGTTAACCTTTCATCTCTTTCATTCTCTGCCTTTTCACGCTTCATCTTGATCAGTTCTTTCGTCTGGTGCTTTTGCAGCTTATACTCTTTCTTTTTTATCTCTCTCATACTTTTATCTTTACCAGAGGCTTTATAGTCCTGCCATGCCTTCTTCTTTCTTTCTACTGCATCTTGCACTTCATCATCCCACCATTCATCACGCTTTTTGCTAAAGCCCCTTTTGCCTTTACCACATACCCCTATCGCTGCTTCCTTCATACAATCCCTAAGGTTCTGCCAGCATACTTCAATATTTCCATTTCCAGATTCACTGCTGTCTAGCTTTTTGGAAACTCTTTCTTGATATTCCTTTCTAGTCGGTGGATCTTGAAGCTTCCAGCTTCTTATGCGGTAATTCGACTCCAAGTCTGGACACCTCGTGTAGCTGCGCCAACCCGCGAACAGACCCCTTATTCTAGCAACGACTAGATAGTGGTCTGTTCCCAGATCAGAACCCCTAAACACTCGTGTGTCCATGACTTGGCTTCGAATACGCTGATCCACTAGGAATAAATCAATCATACTTTTCCCTTCCGTTCGCTCCCATGTATACATGTGAATTTGTTTGTGGTCAAACATAGTGTTTGCCACAAACAAATTCCTTTCCTTGCAAATTTCCAATATAAGCTTTCCAGCCTCATTTATTCTCTTGTCACCATACTGACCTAACACTCCCTCGTAACCGCTTCGCGCAGTTCCGACCCATCCGTTCAAATCGCCACATATTATTAATTTTTCATTCCCTCTAACGCTACCTAGAACATCCCTGACACTCTCCCAAAACTCCTCGAGTTCGCTTAATAGAGCTGAGGATACTGGCGCATACGCCACTAACAAGAATATTCTTGTTAACCCCAGCTTGAAGCGAACCCAAAGCAGTCTCGGGTTGATCGCCTTGTATTCAACCGCTGCACTAACCAATCGAGAGGACAATAACACACCTACACCTTGACAGCCCCGCTCGCTCTCTGGTACGCCGGCCCAGAAAGCGACACGACTGCCCGGCAAATCGGTCGTGTCATTGCCCTTTCGCTTGGTCTCTGTCACACAAACGACATCTAAATCTCTATCATCCATCACATCTAATAATTCATTCATCTTTTCTTCCATCCCTCCTCTTACATTCCACGTAGCTATTTGTAGCTCCGTCCTCCACCTCCCGCCGTTCCGGACATGGCGTGTTGGGTGGCGGTCCCCAACGCCGCATTCGTCGCCACTTGACACACCAGCGGGGACGCACTGGTGCGCGTCGCCTAGGGGGGACGCCCTATCAGTGCGCTCTCTCGAGGTGCACGTGGCGGATGGAACGTTGCAGCCCTCGTAAGGGCTGGCAGGGGTCGCTGCGAGCAAGCCTTCCATCTTGGACCCCCACTACTACTACTACCACCAGTATTCCAGTTAAATTTGAAAATTCAAGGGCTTAAGTAAATTTAGTACTCGAACTGATCATGAGGAGTACCTAGAGACGTGTATTTTGAAACGCAGATGAAAGTAAACGAGGAAGTGGCCAAATTTTAGCAAAACACGGCTTCTTGCCGCACATATTCAAAATCAAATGCGAAAATAATACCGTAAAAACAGCAATCATATAACGTATATAATAATTTTATATAATAACAATGTTGCTTATACTATTTTGAAACAGAATTCGTTATAATATAATTATAATTTTAACTAGATATATATATTAGGCATACATTTGGCAAGGTTTTCACGAATTTTACAATTTGATAGTAAGCAATTATTTATCACTTATGGTACAACCATAATCAAATTAGCTTCACGCTGTATCCCGCACAAAGCAATGTAGGCAGAGGAAACATAGACTTAAGAAACTACGTCCACCACTTTCTGTCGAATTTTTGGAGGCATTGCGTGTTGAGTGGTGGAACTCAACGCCGCTCTTTGCCTCGACACACGAGTGAAGAAATGGAAATATATATAAAAAAATAAGTGGTTGTGGGTTCCATCCCCCGAACCAGTCGCGTTACAGTCACACTTTGTGACCTTGCGCCACAACTGGCTTCTTTAATAATGGACAAAAATGTTTACTAATTTCTTGCAAAAAAGTAACATCGATATCCCGTATAATCCAATATTAATTTCGCTTTATAAATGAACTAAAAACTGTTATTAACCATATGGGTAGGCTGCGGTTGAAAGTTTCAAAATATAATTGATGGGAAATCGATTTTTTGAAAAGCCAACGTGATAAATTGCTTTGAATATATAAACATCGGTTGCACTGACCGACTTTATATCAACCTTTTGTTATCAGGAGTACCTATATTATAATGTATTGTTTTATAATTTTGCACTCATATTAAAATTTTATTTCAATCACTTATTTTTATTATACAACCTTTAGAAATAAATATATTATTATTATTCTCACATATATTATCACATTTCATTAACTTACAGCATAAATATCGTTATTAAACTAGTTGGTTTTAAAGTAGAATTGATATTTGATAGTAAGATTCTGATAAATGAAATGAAAGAATAAAATATAAAAGGAAAAAAATGCTAATTTATATAAATATTATATTTAAATAGAAGTTATCAATACAGAATATAATTATATTTTTGATCTATTAACATGACCTTCCTACGAAATTGTCGTGATATTTAATGAGGGCATAATTTATATATTTCCTTATATTTATAGAGAAAATTATTATTTGAATGTTAAAATTATATGAATGTCTCGAAACACAATGTCTCGAAAATTGGGAGGTAGATGGAGAACGGAGTGTCTTAGTACTAGGTTCTCTCTGTTTACTCTACTACATGCGGTATACAGTAAATCCATAAATAAATAATAATAACTTAATAATTGAACTAATTTGAGGCCAGTCGCGGCGCAGGGGCACAAAGTGTGACTGTAAAATCGACTGGTTGTGGGTTCGATCCCATTTTATAATTTAAATAAATATTTCATCTCCTCGAGTGGGGACTCGAGGAGATGAAATATTTATTTAAATTTAATTTCCATTTCTTCGCTCTGGTGTCTAGGCAAAGCGCGGCCTTGAGTTCGGCGGAAAGTGGGAATCGGAGTGTCTTAACATTAGGTCCCCTCTGCCTACCCTCCTGTGTGCGGGATACAGCGTGAAGCTGATTTAATTTTTTTTAATTATTTAATAATAAAAAAAATTAAGATAGATAGATGTATGTAGTTATATGAGAGTTTTATATGTAATACGATACCCGGAACATCAATGTCATCGCGGAAAACGTTGCTTACGATATGGGAGCCGTAACGTTTTCCGCAATTTGTAGAAGGTTTGTACGTCTTTGTTCTTGTCTTGTATTGTAATCTTTAGGGTTTATTTTGAGATAAAATAAAAGTAGATTAAGTAATCATCAATTGAGCCTAGTCATGGCGCAGGGGCACAGAGTGTGACTGCAAAATCGACTGGTTGTGGATTCGATCCCCACTCGAGGAGATAAAATATTTACTTACATTTATATTTTCATTTCTTTGCTTTGGTGTCGAGGCTAAGCGTGGCGTTGACTTCCGCCACTCAACACACAATGCCTCCAGAACTCGGCGGAAAGTGGGTGAACGGTTTGTCTCAACACTAGGTTTCCTCTGCCTAATCTGCTGTGTGCGGGATACAGCGTGAAGCTGATTTAATTTTATTTTTTTTTAAATAATCATCTCCAGAGTTAGTTAACATACAAATATAATGATTGATTGAACCTACAAATAGCAGGGTACGTAGAGAGAACCTAGTGTCATATAGCTTACTATTTTGCTACCCCTATCCGCATACCCTCTGCTTATCCTAGTATATAAATTATATAATAATTTTTCACCCAATGTTCAATACTGAATTAAGCGTCGCGCTTTGTCTTGTTACCAGAGCGAGATAATGAAAACATTTTTTCCCCGATTGGGTATCGAACTCACGAACCCAACGGTAACAGTCAGATATGCCACTGCGCCACGACGAATAAATATGATGATACCCCGAATGAAATAAGAATTCATTCTTAAGCATAATATGCTTGACATATTATGTCAAGTACGGTAAGATTATAGGATGACCGAATAAATCAAAAATAGTTTTTAGTAACATCTATTTTGTATACCCATCAAGCTAATCTAAATGGATGTGCTCATAAAATATTTAAGAGTATTATTTTAAAAGGAACAGCTAAAAATAAAACTATTAATAATTAATAGTTTTTTTCATCTGTTGAAGTTGAAAAATCTCAGTGTATTGGTGATTAATAATTAACCAAATCTTGAATTCTCTTATAGTTAAAAAAGATTTTTTTTAAATATGTCCAATATGAAGAGCATAGGAGGGGAAGGGTCAGAGGAAATCTCCCCCTTTCTATTTATGGATTTGTAAAATGGGGAGAGGGAGTAGTTATGTAGACATAATCCTGCTTAAAAAGTAATCGTGTAATAAAGGAGGATCTAAGATTTGGGCAAAAAAACCACCTCGTTGTATCAAAACGAAGCTCGAAGGAAAAAAAATGTTTGTCTTAACTATTTTTATTTAAATATTACGTTATCAGAAATAAATAATTGCTCAGTGACTTGCGAAATAAGCGCAAAACGCTAATAAATTGTTCGACACATCGATGTTTGTCCAGGATGAGTGTCAACACACCTCTCGTAAGTGATGTTTGATTTTTACGGTCAGTAAATATCCATGTAGTCTTTAAAATTAAGCACCTTTCCTAAATTAAATAAATTTATATGTAAATATATATTTTTATTTACTTTATGTTTAGTGGTAGGTTGTAAACTAGCTTTTACATGCAGCTTCGTCCGCGTGGTCAAATGGAAATAGCTAAGAGTTGGGTATATGATACATTTATTTTTTCATTTTTCAAGGATTATTTCACATTTAGATAAAAAAAAGTACTTTTTAGAAAACATAAAAAAAATTGAAAGTAGCGGTGGGTAAACGTCCAAACTCTCTTACCGACTAAGCTATACGTTCTTATCGGGCTACGTCGAAATTCTTATACGCATGTTAAAACTTATTGTTGCTACTTGATGAGAACGTATGGCTTAGTTGGTCATGCTTAAGTTTTTATTTAAAAGGAACCCATTCCGCCTAAATATTACATTTCCACCAACAAAAAGTTTTTGATCCGTTTCCTAGAACTAGAAAGAGAAAATATGTATATTATCATATTATATGCAAGTTTTTACTAGCGAGTTCAACATAGTCCTTAATGGGCCCGCCCTGATCGCGATGGAAACCGGGCTTTAGTGCCCGAAGTGACTCTGACCCCAAGTACTGTGGGACATCCGAATGATTAACGTGATGAAATCTTTCCTGTCAGCTTTCTCTATAAATTAACAAAACGAGAATTTCTAATTCATCATTTAAATTTTTTTAGCTTCACATATTTTCCGCATAGCAGCTTAGATACTTCGTTGTGCATTTTCTACCTAAATATGGTAAATGGTGGACCTCAACGCCGCACACAGTCTACCAGAGCGGGAAAAAAAAATGAATATAATATTCCTTCGAGTGGGAATCCAATCCACAATTATCACATTTATTACAGTCAGACGCTGTACCACCTGTATAAGTACCTATAGAATTAAAATAATCTTACATTCATATTTATTACTGTGTATATAGATTATTCTTTAATAAATTACTTAAAAACAACCACCTAAATGTGACTAATTTACCTACATAATTAAAGTTTTTTTGTGTAATTTCCAAGAATACTTGAGATTTGAAGTTTTGAACACATTTAAGGTTTTTATTTTACATGAATCTGGGGGCACGGCAGTGCCCCCGCCAAGTCGAGCAAAAAAAAGCGGCACGGCCGTACCATACTTTTCTCGAAGCAATTCAGGCGATTTTCGACCCCTCTATAATTTCGTTGTGGATAAAACAAGAAACCTGAATTTTCAGTAACTAATCAGGCATTATATAAACACGGTATATTTAAAATTTTAATCAATTTGAACCAGTAGTTTAAGAATGACAACTTGTTAAAGTTTCTAAATTTTGTCACTCACTGACTGACTCACCGATCATCAAAAGTCCAAGGCACTTCTAGCAGACATAGAAGCTTCAAATTTAGAATACAAATAGAGTTTAGTGTCTTAATCATGGGAAAACTTAAATATTTTGGAATTTCGGTCCAGTTTTCCAAATACACCAACTGCATGAATAACTTTGTAATCCTATATAAATGTATAGGATTACAAGGTTACATATGCAGTTAATGAATCATTATTACTGTATAATAGAAAATAATAAGTGTAGATAGGTACCAAAAAGTAGGACTCTACAAAAAGAAGTGAGATGCCATCAAAAACATCCTGTAAAAAAACCCAAGTCTCGCAGCTCAGCCTTTCTACCGTAAAAAGTTGTGAGATCCATGTAATACCAAGTTGGTTAATCTATTTAGTCTCTACTTAAAGGACCTTCTGTCTTAAGTTATTACATAAGTTATTATCATGAAAATATTAAAAATATTTTAAGTTTTAAACAAACATATCGACTTTTTACTTCTCTCATTTTTGTTTAGTAAGAAGGGAAAAACTTAACTAAAGCTTAATTTTTCATAAATGAACTTACTTTACAACATGTACATATTTATTAATATTTATTAAACATCATTATTATACCTATATACTTCCATATAGTTTAGAAATATTAAACGAAATCTATAATAAAATCACGTATGAGAATTCCTATTAGCGACGTGTTGGCATTTTGATCATCATAACTTGGTCCTCACCTATCCTTAGTACGCGTAATTATTGGAGAACTTATAGGGCAATACGATATTTCAGCTTAAGGCTAAATTCCGTTATGGCCGCCCGTGGCTCAGGGGCACTTGAGGCTGTTAACATGACTGGTTGTTGGTTTGATTCCCACTCGAGGAAATGAAATATTTAATATTTGCATTTCTTCACTCTGGTGTTGAGGCAAAGCGCGGCGTTGAGTTCTGCCCTTCAACACGCAATGCCTCCAGAATTCAGCGGAAAGTGCGGAGCGGAGTGTCTTTAATACTAGGCTTCCTCTTCTTATGCTTATAGCGTATGCTTATTCTTCTTAGTTAAGGAAAAAAATAAGGTAAATAAACGATCATAATAAGGTCTTTCAACTTTTGCTGTCAAAAACAATTAATTATTACACAACAATAAAATTGAGTTTCAGTTAACAACTGTAATTAAAATTTATATGCGAACTTTTTTATGCATACAAAAGTTGAGTCACTTCGATCCGTTCTTCGCTTTAGATACTGCTGGCTGGGTAGTTTTACCAAACAGCGCAAAAAATATTGGTTTTCCCGATTTTTACACATATTTTAATATTTGGACATAGATTTGAAAAAAATCGGTGTTCCGTACATTTTATCGTAGGCCGTATCCTTAGGATATGAATTTCACAATCATCACAACATAATTTTGTTCCGTCCAAAGTGTCCAACTATAGAATACATATCATGTAAACATAAAAAAAAAACACTAAAATATTTTTACCAGGGTAGGGGCAGTGGGAACCTAGTGTTAAAAAAAGCTTCTTTCTAACTTGAGCGGCAAGTTAGAAAGAAGCTTTTGTCTATTGAAGAAAAATTTGAAATGAAAATAGCTTAAATAAAATCATTCCCCTGAGAGAGGATCGGTACCGCAACGTACAATCAAACATTGTGCCGCTGCGCCTCGACGGATTTCAATAAGCATTTAAAATTTGTATATAATATAACTTATAATTCGAGGCCAGTCGTGGCGCAGCGGCACGAAGTGTGACTGTAAAACCGACTGGTTGTGGGTTCGATCCCCACTCGAGGAGATGAAATATTTACTTAAATTTATATTGTCATTTCTTCGCTCTGGTGTCGAGGCTAAGCGCGGCGTTGAGTTCTGCGTTGCTGCTCAATACGCAATGCCTCCAGAATTCGGCAGAAAGTGGGGAACGGAGTGTCTTAACACTAGGTTCTCTTTGCCTACCTTGCTGTGTGCGGGATACAGCGTGAAGCTGATTTGATTTTTTTTATATAACTTAATTTGTTTATAAGATTTATATTCTATTTGAAGTCGACGCCTAACCTAATATTAAGTAAATCTTATTTTTGAGCTCGCGATCGTATTGCAGGAAAAAAATTGCAAAATATTTTCCGTGAACACTTATTTTATATTAAAATGTTTTTTTACTAAAAGGATTTAGGTAATTGAAGTCTTTGAAGGTGCTAGATTGTGTTTTCTTATATTTCTTTGTATAGGTACTTGCTATTTATATAAAAATATTTATTTACGAACTAATTTCTGTCTTTTTCTTCCTCGTATTGTAGAATTGCCATAAATTGTCATTGATGATATTTTAGGCTTTTATTAGAGGAAAATATAAATTAAAGAGGCTGTCATAACGTAGAGCCTCTTCCACGCGTGTGACTGGACACGTAAAGGTTGTGGGTTCGATTACTGCTACCGAAAATATACATTTTCGTTTCCTCCCTCTTGTAACAATGCAAAGCGCGGCGTTGAATACCGCCACGCAACACGCAATATCTCGAAAACTGGGCTAGAATTGGCGAAGGGAGTGTTCTAACACTAGGGTCAACTTCAACTTTTTTGTATTAATACTTTTGTTTATTTTTCACGGAAGACATTATGTATTTTAATGATTAACAACTTCAATATCACATTTTTACAACTTAAATATCAACATAAAAAAACTGCGTTGATTGTATCATATCATCGATATAGATGTCTACAACTTAACAACTTAATTATTAACAAATTACAATTTATACGTAAGACTGTGTTCAATATTTATTTTAATGATTAATTTACTTTTTCTAGCACAGAGTATTAAAAAAGCAAATAAGTTTCTATAGACTTCATAGAACTCCTACTCGGGAATCGATCGAATTGCAAATAAATAACCCTATGTTCAATATTATAATTGATATTTCGATTGTTTTTAAATATTATCTATTATCTATTTAATTTAAGGCCAGTCGTGGCGCAGCGGCACGAAGTGTGAATGTAAAACCGACTGGTTGTGGGTTCCATCCCCACTCGCCACCATTCACCATTTTTTCGCTCTGGTGTCGAGGTTAAGCGTGGCGTTAAGTTCTGCCACTCAACACGCAATGCCTCCAGAATTCGGCA
The DNA here is from genome assembly GCA_021202915.1 of Heliconius himera. Lineage (NCBI taxonomy): Eukaryota > Metazoa > Arthropoda > Insecta > Lepidoptera > Nymphalidae > Heliconius > Heliconius himera. The sequence continues at coordinate 524,784 of JAJHJA010000353.1, forward strand.
GAAAGTGGGGAACGGAGTGTCTTAGCACTAAGTTTCCTCTGCCTGCTGTGTGTGGGATACAGCGTGAAGCTGATATATTTATTTTATCTATTTCATCTAATTATATTTTACTTATTGTTACAGTGTTTGATGCCTCAGCAAAATCTCCACAAGGACTGTTATTCGGCTCTTCTTATCATATGGGAAACTTCGACGAGTGTGTGGGAATTAAAGAGCCAGGGGATGGCATGACTGTCGAAGGCCAGTACTGTTTGGCTACTATCAAATGGAAGCACAACGATGAATCAAAAAAGGTGAGAATATAATTTTTATGCTGACAGCATAAAAATAAGCATATATGTATGTATTTATAATAAATAAATTGTGTTACAAAAAAAAATTGTATAAATACTAATACTTAACGTGATAAGGGTGTAATCAAATCAGCTCAGCAAATCAGCAGGCTAGGCAGAGGGAACCCAGTGTTAAGACACTCCGTTCCCCACTTTCCGCCGAGTTCTGGAAGCATTGCGTGTTGAGAGGCGGAACTCAGCGCCGCCCTTTGCCTCGATACTAGAGCGAAGAAATGAAAATATAAATGTCGATTAAACAGTCACATTTTGCGCCTCTGCCCCGCGACTGGCCCCTTTTTTTAAGGGTGTATTAAGTAAATCAATCTTCTGATAAAATAGATAGTGCCAGGAGGCGGGGTTTAGAGTCCCGCTAATCCCGTTCAAATTTTTATACATTTTCTAAATAAGTATTTTAAAGATTATTTATCTATAAAGATACGCAGCACGTGATAAATTATTTATAAAAAACCTAAGTTTAAAGTAATATTTAAACAATAATTTTATGCTATAATGCTTAAACAAAAAATATATTATACATTATTAAAAGTATTTTTTTATATTTCGCTGAAATAAGGTCTTAGTTGTAAACGTCTCTCAAGTCTTCTCATTGCTAGTTCGTATTAATCCATATGAAATTTAACCACATAATTATCATATCCAGTTAGACTACTCTACTTCAGACAGAGCCGATGTCCCTTAATAGCCTTGTATTCGGAAAATACATTATACAACGATCAATTATAACACAAATTCCAATAAAAAAACCACATATATATACATATTATTATATACATCATTATAAAACGCAAAGATCAATAAACTTTGTTATTCCGTACGGCATGTGAATAATGTTCTAGAAATAAATACCGGAAAAGTGGAAGGTTGACGCGTGTACCGGTATGAATGGGACGTCATTAGAATTGTAAGAGCTATATGGGAATTATAGACATATGTAGGTTTCTTTGTCTTCTTATTATTAACTTAAAATAAAATAAAATCAAATCAGTTTCACGCTGTATCCCGCACACAGCAGGGTAGGCAGAGGGAACCTAGTGTAAGACGCTCCGTTCCCCACTTTCTGCCGAATTTTGGAGGCATTGCGAGTTAAGTGGCAGAACTCAACGCCGCGCTTTGAAGAGCGAAGAAATGGAAATATAAATTTAAGTAAATATTTCATCTCCTCGAGTGGGGATCGAACCCACAACCAGTCGGTTTTACAGTCACACTTTGTGCTGCTGCGCCACGACTGGCCTCTTCCTCCTCCTCCTTCCTTATTATTATAATAATTATTTAACAATTTTGATTGTTTATTTTCTTATTTTGGACAAAATTATAGAAATTCTCTTTGCTATCCCTCTTTTCACCGCGCAAAATATAAACAAAAAATCAAATGTTATATTATGAATCGATAAGTAAGCTTTGAAGATCTCTTGCATATTATAACATAGCAGTGTAGAGTTGTAGACACTAGACAGAATCGAATGTCAATCCCATTGTATTTTCCTTTTAATCTTTAAGACATTGTGTGGTATATTCTATGTTTAACTAAACTGTACAAATGTAAATAATTTAAATATAAAATCATTCATTGAGGTCAGTCGTGGCTCAGGGACACAAAGTTTGATTGTAAACGCGACGGGTTGTGTGCTCGATTCCCACTCGATGAGATGAAATGTTAAATATTTCCATTTTTTTCCCTCTGGTGGCCCAATATAAAACGCGGCATTGAGTTCCTCCACTCGATACACAATGCTTCCAGAATTAAGCGTAAAATGGGGAGCGGAATGTCTTAAAACTGGTTCCCTCTGTCTACTCTGCTGTGTGCGGATTACAACGTGACGCGAAAAAAATCATCAGATTCAAATCTAGTATATTATTATACAATAAAATAACGCATACAAAAGTGTTATTATGCTATACATTTTAAGTAAACCACTTTAGTACTTTAATTATAACTACAAGCTTCTGTGTATTATTATTTAACCAATTACGTTAGTACATATAAGTATTTCATATTTTTAACTGCGCCACGACGGCGTCAACAGTTTCTTGATGATATAATAATTATTCGTTCTTTATTATCATTTTGAATTGAATGTTAGTACCTACTAATATATATAATTTTTTTCTTAGTTATCATTGGAAATCTACCTGGTGTGAGCACTTAGTACAAACATGCAAAGAAATATATTTATAGACTTATAGTTATTCTCTATGGAGAACCTAATAGCAAAAGGTTCCTGTGTTTTGTAGTCTGTATCACTTATACATATAGGGTAAGCGGATTTTATTAGTAGTATTGTCAATTAGTGGCGGAACTCAACGCCATGTTACCAGGGGTAATGAAAATAATTAATTTCCACGAGCGAAATTTGGAGGTCGTAAGTTCGATTTTCAATAGGACAATCTTGAGGTTATATTATATTTTTTTCAAATATTGATCTAGTTTTTTCTTATTATTTAGTAACGTTATGTATTTATCAGTTATTTTCCACAAGGGTCCATAATATTTAAATGTTCATTTAATACTACAATAATACCGTGATAAGAAACTGTTGGTATTAACACAATAACTTTTTTGTTGAGGAAAACGGTATCAAATAAAAAAAGCTCTCTGGAAACTTCCAAATCTTCTGTGGATTATACGGGATTGTATTGGATTATTAAATAAAAAATAGATTACCCTTTTTATTTTATGATACTTAAAAGGTTAAAATACATGATACGCTGTATTTTTACGGTGCTTGTTGGTTCGTCAACGAAGTTAATATCTAAATAATGTTGCTTATATATACTTATTTTGCTATCTTTTGTATTTTGATATATGAGCTACCGATAACTAGAATCTTTATTTTCAGCTAATTTAAAGACAATTCGTTTTGGCTTATAAATACGGACCGACACTATCAGTTAGGCCAACCAGATCATTGAAATGATGTTATAAGAAATTTTTAGAAAATCCGCAAGAGAACTTTTAGAAAATTCTGGCGCATTTAGCCTTTTATTGCATTGTAGCTCTATAAAGACTATATTAAGTTTTACAAAAAAAAAATGACCTAAGTAAAAAATATATTTTATATTCACATATCGTTTAAGTGAGATTTGCAGAAAGAACTTGGCGTTAAGGACACCCCATTCTTAACTTTTCACCTATATTTCCAGACATTATAGGTTGCGTGTTAGAATTTCAACGCCGCGATTTGTTTTTTTTAGGTTCACACACATAGCAGAGTTGACAGAGGGAACCTGGGAACCTAGTGTTAGACACTCTATTCCCTAATCAGACACTTCAGTTCCTCACTTTCCACCAAATTCTAGAGGCATTGCGTGTTGAGTGGCAGAATTGTACGCGGCATTTGCCTGATTAAAGGAGCTAATTAATTAAAATATTAAATATTTCAATCTCTTGAGTGGTAATCGAAGCCACAATCGTCACGTTTACAGTCGCGCCACGACGGTTGTGGATTCGAACCCCACTCGGGGTTGATGTTGAATAAATTAAATATTTATTAACATTTGTATTTTCATTCCTTCGCTCTGGTGTCGAGGCAAAGCGCGGCGTTGATTTCCGCCACTCAACACGCAATGCCTCCAGAACTTGGCGGAAAGTGAAGAACGAATGTCTTGACACTAAATTCGCTCTGCTTACCCTGCTGTGTATGGGATACAGCGTGAAGCTGATTTGATTTGATTTTAAATGCTACAAAATATAAAAAAATACTCTGAGTTGGAACTTAATTCGCATTTATCGTATGCAGTCTTTATATGTATTCGCACATCGTGAATAATTCTATTTTATGGCAGTGCACATTATTTGCTTGGATATGTATTTATTTATTTTGTGTTACAAACTGTTGTATATTTCGATATTTATTCAAGTTTACTGAGAAAATATTATTAAGTAAATAGCACATGTTTATATGTCATATTTAAATAATATTTAACTTATTTGAGGCCGGTCGTGGCGCAGCGGCACGAGGTGTGACTACAAAACCGACTGGTTGTGGGTTCGATCCCCACTCGAGGAGATGAAATATTTTCTTAAATTTATATTTCCATTTCTTCGCTCTGGTGTCGAGGTTAAGCGCGGCGTTGAGTTCTGCCACTCAACACGCAATGACTCCAGAATTCGGCAGAAAGTGGGGAACGGAATGTCTTAACACTAGGTTCCCTCTGCCTACCCTGCTGTGTGCGGGATATAGCGTGAAGCTAATTTAATTTTTTTTTTTTTATCTTAGCTAATAAAGACATGTTCAAATAATGTATTTTAATTTCTATTTTATGAATACTTTGTAATATAGGCTTTTAAATATTACAGGAAAACTGTTTTATCGTTTTTGGTTAATATTGAATCGAAATCGAATTGAAGATTTTGATACGATTTTTGATTGCATATATGAGTTAGAGCTTCTTTTTGTTTAAATTATGCTCATTTCTTTTTAAAACTTATAATATAAATTTAATTACAATTATGATCATATGGCTTCAGTTGTGTGGTTTAAAATACCACTACTTCAATTTTTATACGTTTGAAATTGAAATAGTATTGGTACAATAAAAAAAATAAAGAGAGAAGGACAAACAACTTCACATATTTATTAAAATTCAGTAAACGAACACCAACGAGTGCAATTCTGAAAACGGTTGATTTTATTGTGGTTTCTGTTTAATACACACAGCTATTTTCGTTATGAATATGCTATATTTCATAAATATGGTTCAAATTTTGAGGCCATCGTGGTGTATTAGTAAACATTCTAATTAAGTAAGCGCTATGATTTGTAGGTTCGATGCCCACTCGGTACAACGAATAATCTTCTCGCGCCAGATGCGGCAATGAGTTCCATAAATTAAGATGATGAATATCTTGAATTCAGAAAGCGGTGAACAGAGTGTTTCAACACTAGGCCTTTTCCGCCTACTCTATAATTAGATTCGGGGTAAAAACAGTTAACTATTCTAACACAAGTTAAGCTTGGTGCCATATTACAGGTGGACGTTTAAACTGGTACGTAAGTGCAATTTGAACCACTGGAGCTTTTCAACTTGGTCTCTTAACGTCCATTAGTTGTAGAACGGCTCATAAACGCCACTCGGTCACAGGAACTGGAGCAAATGGGTCATACGTTGTTTTCCACATAATAAGCTAGATGGACACAAAGCTTGGCCTTTGTAGTGTTACTTGAGGTTCCCAGTCAGCTTCCTTTGAAAAAAAACTACTGTTTTACAAACGAGAAATGCACTGTACTTTTCAAAAGCTTCACTGTATTCGTACAATTACTGGTTAGCTTCTTTGTGAAATATGTGGTTGTTAGATTTTCTTTAAATTTCACTTGTTTTCTTAGTGTTTGGTGAACCTATTTCTGTTCCATATTTGTGGTTAATTTACTAAGAATTTTCTTAAGAGAAGTGTAAATAATAGGAAAGCAAAGCATTTCTTTATTAGAATTTATTCAGTTGTTTTGATTGAATAAATTGTATTTTTTTATTAATATGTGACACAATTATTAATAAGTATTATTGAATATTTATTTCACATGGTAACTTCTATAATCAGTACCAAACAAATCGTATTAAGCTTAAGACTCTCCACTCACCACTCTCCGCGCAATTTTCCAAACAGTTGCTGAGTGGCTATAATAATTTCTTTTTACGTATAGATATTTTGTTTAGCGATGCGATACAAATCTTAAATCAATATGGAAATCAATATAATATATACATTATACATCCAATGTCTCCAGAGGCCAGTCGTGGCGCAGCGGCACGAGGTGTGACTGCAAAATCGACTGGTTGTGGGTTCGATCCCCACTCGAGGAGATGAAATATTTACTTAAAATTTATATTTCCATTTCTTCGCTCTGGTGTCGAGGTTAAGCGCGGCGTTGAGTTCTGCCCTTCAACACGCAATGCCTCCAGAATTCGGCAGAAAGTGGGGAGCGGAGTGTCTTAACACTAAGTTCCCTCTGCCTACCCTGCAGTGTGCGGGATACAGCGTGAAGCTGATTTGATTTGTTTTGATTTTTATTATACATCCGTTCGTAAATTGATTATAATAATTTGCCTCTATCCACTTCCTGATCCTATTTGTCAAAATTATTACACTACATTCGGTAGTAGGAAGTTGTTGCCAATTTACTACGACCGAACTGTGTTATGTTATATTTTATTATGAAAATATGTAAATTATGAACATAAAATTGTAGTTTGTCATTTTAGTAATAATAAAGAAGTATCTAATTATTGCGTCACAGTGGCGCAGTGGCACAAACGTGTGAAACACGACGGTTGTGGGTTTGATTTCCCTTCGTGGGTAGGAAATATTAAATATTTTCATTTAATCGCTCTGGTAATGAAGCAAAACGTGACGTTGAGTTCTAATACTACACTACAAACAATGTCTCCAGAACTCGGCGGAAAATGGGAAACGGAATGTCTTAACACTAGGTTTCCTCTGCCTACTTTGCTGCGTGCGTGGTACAGCGTAAAACTGAAAAAAAAAATCAAAATTTTGTCATTTTATCTAACGTGCCTCTTATTATTTTTTTATCTCTTATTATTTTTTATCTGAGTACTAATCTTTAAAGTCATCCAATTTTTTATACCTTTCAGGGAAACCTTGTTTTCGAACCTTAAGTTTGTTCTTGAAGGTCAACCGATGCCTTTATTCCTTTCATAATGAAATCTGAACATGGAGTCAGGAGATCTGATATACTTACATCCTTCCTTGTTTAAAAAGAAATGAGGAAGTATAGCCACTAATTATAATTAGGACGTAAAAATATGTACCTTTCTAAATACAGATGATTAAAATATAATCATTGGAGGCTTTGCGTCAATGTAATTGATAAATGTTATTATATATTGTAATATATGGCTATGATTCTAAGACTTCCGGGTTCAATGGAATGTGACTGTGAAACGTGAAAGGTTGTGGGTTCGATTCCCACTCGAAGGAATAAAGTATTTAATATTCTCATTTTTTCGCTCTGGTGTCGAAGCAAAGCACGGCGTTGACTTCCATCACTCAACACCTAATACCTCTAGAATCCAGCGAAAATTAAGAAATTAAATTAATACACTAGGTTCCCTTTGCCTACCCAAGTGTGTGGAATAAAGTGTGACGCTAAAAAAATTAAAATAATATGAAACATAAATATATAATTTCCAGATAAGAACAGGACGCGGAGAAACACTGCGTTGGGCGGTATGCGTACCGAGCGCGTGCGACGCGGGCGCCGTCGCCGGGTTCGTGAGCGACGTGCTATCCCACACTGTGGGCAACTCCACAGGCGTTGTGGTCACTGAAAGGGACTGTTATACTAGGAAACCTATCACGGTTAACAAACTCGATATAGTTTTCTTGTAAGTAATTAGTTAGTATTTTTTAAGTATATGATCAGAATTTTTTTAAGTAAGTTGGATTCGATTTTTTTTACAAGCGACACACTACCTACGTACCTACATGGCATTTAAATATTTACTTATATATTTTTTTAAATATTTAAGTATATTTTTGCGGTTTAGACGTAAAAACTGATTAAAATTATAATTATTTATTTAAATTTCACAATGGTCTTCATTTTTTCGCTATTTAAACGAAAGATATAGAGTAGAGAGAAAGATGTAGAGATATATTGTTTTTTAAAAAAGCCTAGTTTTAAGTGAATATACAATTTACAATAATATACGTATTGTACTTTTTGTATTATGTATTTTATTACTGTAATGACCGTCACCATTTTATGTTAAAATCTATTTATTTATACTTATTTATTTGAATTTAAGTCACCTTTTTTAAATATTTCTTTTAACAATTTCAGAGGCATCATCTTATTTTTCGGAATCCTTCTGCTATTCACAACGAGTTACGAAATATATTCGATGCGTTCCAGTAAAAGAAAGAACAGCGTCATACATGATTTGATTGTAGCATTCTCTTTGATAAATAACACTAAGAAAATATTATCGACTAAACAAAATAACAGTTTGGGCTTGGAATGTGTGAACGGTATAAAGGCTCTGGCGATGTTTTTCATTATCGCCGGCCATGCCTGCCTCTTTATTGGTAGCGGTCCAGTGATGGATGCTGAAGCTTGGGATCGGGTAAGACGTAATCATTATCACAAATGTTAAACATATTTTAGGAAAGGAAAGGCAGTGGTATTTAAAGCGTAATATTTATTTATTATAAATTTTTTTATAAATATTTTTTTTGGGACCAAATTATATAATCTGTAAATATTTGGAATTTAATTATCTGTTGTTGGTTGTTTAATTATTTGTATAAACATAATTATATCATACATAATATACCCGATAAATGATATATAAACAAAAGCCTCAATCATTAGGCGGAAAGCAGTGGACGCAAGTGGGAAACAAGGTGTCTCAACACTAGGTTCCAGGATCCCTCTGCCTACCGGGAATCCGGCTGCTATATGCGCTAAAAAAATATTAATATAATATACTGATTATTTTATATTTTATTTATTGTGAATAAAATATTATTATATTTAGGTTTATATAATTACACATCTCACAAATTATTAGGTAGAGACCTAGTATATGTCTATGTAACCTAAACGAATCAGACCTATAGGAGATATAGTTTTCTGAAAAAAAAACTTTATTATTCTCTAAATATCAACATTTTTTTTGAGTAATCTATACCCTGAGCGACATTTAAACCCACACTCATCACGCGAAATACAAAAAAAAAAACATTCACCCACTAAAACACATATACAGCTATGAAAAATCATTTTTTTATTATTCTCGCTGTGATTCCAGCTCATCCGTGACCCGGCCAACGCGTTCATGTTGAACAATACGCTACTAGTGGATACTTTCCTATTCCTGAGTGCATTTCTCTTCAGCCGCCTCTTGCTTATTGAACTGGACAAACGAAGAGGGCGTCTCAACGTACTGCCAATATTGGTTTTCCGCTATATTAGGTAAGGTATTTTGACTTTGCTTGAATGCTTTGCAATTTTGTTTTATGTTTATTTTTTTTATTGGTGTGGCAGGTGTGTTTTATGGAGTAAAGTTTAAACAAAAAAATCAGCTTCATGCTGTATCCCGCACACAGCAGGGTAGACAGAGGGAACCCAGTGTTAAGACACTCCGTTCCGCACTTTCTGCCGAATTCTGGAGGCATTGCGTGTTGAGTGGCAGAACTCAACGCCGCGCTTAGCCCCGACACCAGAGCGAAGAAATGGAAATATACATTTAAGTAAATATTTCATCTTCCCGAGTGGGGATCGAATCCACAACCAGTCGGTTTTACAGTCACACTTCGTGCCGCGGTATCACGACTGGCTTCCAAAGTCTTTTTTGATGGATGTCATTTAAATAAGGATGCAGGTGCAATGAAATGTTTTGTTATAATAAAATGAATAAAAAATACATTGAATTAATAAAACAAATATGACACCCTACTACTACCCTATGGTTGTATAAAGTAGTATAAACATGCATAAAAAGAAGTACGATTAAAATAATACATTTATACATGCAAAATGCGCTATACGTAAATAAGATATTTATTACAATCACGCTGTATCCCGCACATAGCAGAGTGGGCAACGGGAACCTTATGGATGTTACATACAAACTATAGAAATAAAAATATATAACATAGAGTTATTTGTGTTAATAATACACAAAATATATTTTTAACATTTTTAAAATGTTATTCCACACTTAGGAAAGAAAAAAACTTATTTAGAAAACCAGGTCGGACCTGGTCGGTTTTCAGGAGTCCCGCGACGTTAAAATTTTTATACATTTTCTAAATAAGCACAAAATATATTTTAAACAAAACAATTTGAATAATAACATTTTTATATCAATTGAACAAAATAGAATAGGCGAGGGTCATTTCTACTCCTTTGATATTTTCGAATAGAAGTTAGCGTAAATCAATATTGAAGGGCCTCGTAACATAATTAGATTGCGTGCGATTGACAGTTTAATAGCGGTTTGTATACACGTTAAATACTTGTTTTGATACCGTACGACAACTTAAGGGTCTTTCGTTAAGGTAAATTATAAAGTGATATTTATAAATTATTAAAAAAGTAAAAACGAGGCAATCGTGACGCATTTAGTTTCTGGTTGTGGCCGTGATGGTTGCGGGTTCGATCTCCAGTCGAGGGAACGTATCTTTTTTCCTCTTTTTATAATTTTACACTCTGTTCCGAATATAACAAGGTAGACAGAGAGAATCTAGTACTAAGACACTCCGTTGCCATTAAGACATTTTCGTTCCCCAATTTCTGCTAAATTCTCGAGGCATTGTGAGTTGAGGGTTGGAGCTCAACGCCACGCTTTGCTTTGTTACCAGAGCGAGGAAAAGAAAATATTAAATATTTAATTCCCCCGATTTGGTTTTGAAACCATAGCTGTCGCGATTACACTTGCATGCTTTTACATATATGTAGTTTTTTTTTATTGTTTATAAAAATCCAAATTGAAAATTTTTATTTCGAATAAGATGAACAACTGAAGCCTTGAGTAAGAATCCCTTTCTTATATTACCGAACAAATGAGGTCCGGTCCCTTTAAAGGGAAAACGTATTACGAGACCCATAAATATTGTGATTTTTATTATTATTTCTATTTACTGTAGAGCAAATATAGGTAAAAGTAGTTTTTCCTATTCCCAGTTGTAGCTACTTACTGTGTTTTAATATATATTCTTATTCGTAAGTAATGTTTTCATTATTTAGGAATTTACTTTATTTATTTAAAATTTATATTTCCATTTCTTCGCTCTGGTGTCGAGGTTAAGCCGCGGCGTTGAGTTCTGCCACTCAACACGCAATGCCTCCAGTATTCGGTAGAAAGTGGGGAACGGGGTGTCTTAACACTAGGTTCCCTCTGCCTACCCTGTGTATGCGGGATACAGCGTGAAGCTGATTTTGATTTTTACTTTATTTTATGGAGTTATCAGATAATAATTAAAACAATGATATTGAAATGGTTGAAATTTGAGGTTTTATTTTTTAACCCTAACGATTTTTCACCCAAACAATGAAAATGAGTATCTTCTTGAAATGATATTGTCTATTCTATTATATTATATTTATTATCTGTGGATTCAAAGTTCATAATGTATACAATCAACGCCCTATTTGAATTGACTGTAATCGTGACGGTTGTGGGTTTGATTCTTACTTGGGGAAATCTATTATTTTCATTTCCTTGCTCCGGTAACAAGAGGAGTCACGTGTAAATAATTTAGTGTATTACGATGTCTCTGCCTACCTTGCTTTATGTAGAGTGCAATATCAAGCTAAAGAAAATCTTATTAAATTAAAAATACTTACATTGTCAATACTTAGACAAACAAAATATAATGCTTATATAAAATTTATCAATCAAAGGTATGAGGGAATATCAAATTGTAAGTTTTACTTGGCTGAGAGAAATGAAATATTTTTATTTTTATCAAGAAGAGAAAATAGTAGCAACCCTCGCCTATCTTTTATTTATATGAAAAATTAATCTAGCCTCGATGGTAATTTTGCTGTTTATTTATAGATGTATTGGTACTTTTTGATGACACAGATATTGCTTTGCAAAGTAGTGAGACATCACTTCATTCAAAATGAAACTACCTCGCTATCTTGAGAGAAATAGTCTTTACAGACAGACAACAAAATTATCCTATACTTAAAGGTTCCTTTTTTCCTTTTGAGGTACGAATTCTATAAATGTTAAAATGAAAAAAGAAATATAAATAAATATAGATAAAATTTTAAAATTTATATAAAAATGTATAAAAATGCAAATGTAACTGCATCTGTCTGTAAACGCGTCGGTTGTAGGTTCGATTCCCACTCCGGGAATTGACGTTATGGATGGAAATGTTTATACGATGTTCCCTAAGTATACTCTGGTACAGCGAGAAGCTAAAAAATGTCACTTATTCTCCAAGGTCGAGATTCACAATTAGGTCGCAGCATCGCATACAGCTAGTTTATTTTATCGAAACTGTTTATTGCATTGCAATCTCGTCAGTAGTTTTATTGTGTTAGTTGTGTAGTAGTAGGATGGAGATGTAAACGCGACACACACGCGCACACACACACACACACACACACACATCAATATGTGATTGCGAGAACTCGTATTGAACTACTTTATCAAATAAACGTATATTATTAAGTTGTTATTATAGTATATTATATTGTTGTGTTCCCCCGTTCATCACGTAATGTCTCCAGAATTCGGCGGAGAGTGGGGAACGGAGTGTCTTAACACTAGGTTCCCACCGCCTACCCCGCTGTGGGCGGGATACAGCGTGAAGCTGATTTATTTTGATTTTTTAAGTTGTTATTTATATATTTTTGAAATGAACTTTTGATTTTCCATGAACATGGACTAATCCATTACTTTTCGGTAAATTTTGGAGGCATCGCGTGATAAATGCCGAAATTCAACGCCGCGCTTTGTCTCGACACCAGAGCGAAGAAATTAAAATATTCAATATTTAATTTCCTCGAATAAGAATCGAACCCACAACCTATTGCATTTACAGCCACACGCTTATACCCCTGCGCCATGACCGGGCTCACTGGCCTGGATGGTGGAGAGCGGAGTGTCTTATCACTAGGCTCCCTCTGGCTACCCTGTTAGATGCGGAATACGGCATGAAGCTTAAAACATTACACTAAGTATAGAAAAATATTTTTAGATAACTGTCTCGGAAACCGTATAAGAGGCGCGGATTCGATTCCTTTTAACTTCAATTTTTTATACGTGTTTACAGTGCCGGTTTTAGCATTACTAGCGCCCTGGGCGAGATTTATTCGGCGCCCCCTAACTGCAATTACACACAAAAAAGGAACTAGGTACCTACAATGAAATAACCATCTATTAATATATATATATATATATATATATATATATTTAATAGAAACCAGTCGTAGCGCAGGGGCATAAGTGTGCTGCAAAATTTACTGGTTTTGGGTTCGATCCCCACTCTAGGAAAGGAAATATTTATTTAAATTTATATTTAATTTCTGTTGTCGAAGCAAAGCACAGTATTAAGAGAATTTAGCGGAAAGTGGCGAACGGAGCGTCTTAACACGAGGAAAAAATCTAATAAAATTTAATTTTTCTATCCTTTCTATCGGCGAATTCTTTTATGAGGCAATCAAAATCTAATTTTTCAGCAATTTCATTTTCGATTGACAAAGTTGCTAAGTTTGTCGATCTAGATTGATAGATTGTCGATCGCAGATATGTTTTTATCAGTTTCAGCTTAGAAAAACTCCTTTCCCCATTAGCAACTGTTAGAGGTATAATTAATAATATTCGCAATACTATCCATACATTTGGACATAGCTCTTGCAAGTTGCGATCTTTAATAAATTTTTTAAACATAAGTAGGGGTTCCACACAGGGCAACCTGATTCTGATCAGGCAAAAAAAAAAATCAAGCTAATGAGTTCATCACACAACCTACAACCAATCTATATCTGATTTAGAATCCACAGTTAATTTTAATTGGAGATCACCAAGGTTGGGTTTTTCAGAATTTGTTTGATATTGTACAAAAAAGACCAAGAATTTGAGTACCCATTTAACTCATTCAACTGTTCAAATCTTTCATTAACTGAAATTAATGTAGTGTCTACTAGTTGAAAAATTCTACTTCAAATTTTTTTTCTGGAGAAACAATAGGCTCGTCGCGGGCAGTTTCAGCTTGACGCTCAACAAATCGAATTCTTTTTATGGGTCTAAACTCAGTTTCTTGTAGTTCTTCAGCTAATTCCTTTGCAGATAAAATGGCGCTTTGAAAGTCTATATTCTTATATATATATTTCGTATTTCTTCCACAAAGTGCAGCATTTTTTCAACGTTTCTGTACATTTACTGAGATCTATATATGGTGATTGTAGAGATTTACTTAATAATACAAATGCCACTCTGCAGTTCGAACAAGAACATCGCAATATAACGTTAAACGTCTAATTATTGTATTTAAAGCAATTGAATAATTATTTAAAGCAAAAAACGATTGGCGAGGTGCGGTCATCGTGCCTTTGTATAAAGGCAAAGGTTCACAGATAGACTGCACAAGCCATAGGGCTATCAGTTTGATTAGCTTAGGTAGTAAAGTTTACGCTAAAGTTTTAGCGAGAAGAATGCAAGAGAGATCTGAAAGGCTGTTGTGGGAGACCCAAGGAGGCTTTAGACCTGGAAGAGGGTGTATGGATCAGATCTTTTCCCGCCGCATGATCACGGAAAAATTTTTGGCCGTTAACCAAAAAGTTTTCTGTGCTTTTGTGGAAATTTGGAAATGGCGTTTAACAGAGTTGTAAGAGCGAAATTATGGAAGATACTACCCCGATACAATGTGAGCGGACCCTTGCTGCAGGCTGTAAAGTCTCTTTACAGAGATCACTCATTACTCGTGCGAGTAGGAGCTGGCATGTCGCCCTGGTTTGACATCCGATCGGGTGTTAAACAAGGTTGCGCCATGTCAGCATGGTTGTTCAATTTAAATTTGGATAGCTGTCTCCAAGGAGTGAAACAAAGTGACCTGAATGTGAATTGCCTGCTGTACGCAGATGATGCAGTGCTTATTGCATCATCAGAATACGAGTTGCGGGCATTGGTCACCACTCTGAAAGAAGGGTGTGAATATAATGGTCTAAGCCTCAATCCAAATAAGACAAAGGTTCTGATTTTTGAAAGAGATGAAGAAAGGGATGAGAGAAGGGATGAGAGAAGAGATGAGGGAGAATGCAAGATCAGTGTAAATGGTAAGATATTAGAACAAGTGAAGTGGTATACTTGGGAAGTATGTTCAGTAGAGATGGAAGATAAGAGTTGGATGTGGAAAGGCGTATTGCTGCCGGTAACAAGGTTAACGGAGCCTTAGCTGCATTGATGAGACGGCGAAACGTCAGCACGGCTGCGCGTTTGGCCGTACACAGTTTTGGTACCGACTCTGTTATACGGCAGCGAAACGTGTGTATTACAGAAGAAGAATGAAAGAAAGATGAATGCTGTGGAGATGCGATCTATTCGTAGGATATGTGGAGTCAGCTTAGCTGATCGAATCCGCAATGAAGAGGTACACAGAGTGGCAGGTACTAGCGAGGATGTCACGGTGAGAATGAAGAAGAACGTGCTCAGCTGGTTTGGGCACGTCGAACGAATGAGTGATGAAAGAATGGCAAAAAAGTTTTATGATGGAAAAGTGAGCGGTAAGAGCGGTAGGGAGAGACCTCGGTTGACCTTCGAAAACACAGTTCAAATTCAAATTCAAAATATTCTTTATTCAAATAAACTCTTATAAGCACTTTTGAATCGTCAAATGAACATATAACAAAAAAACAAGAAAAAAAGCTACCAACGGTTCGGAAGGCAGTTCTGCACTATAGGCAGTACTGCAACTCTACAGTATCAAAGATACTGGAGGAAGGTCACGTAAAAAGCATGAGGACCCCCGGAGGGCATGTATGAAGAGGTTCATGACAGTGGACGGGGCGAAAGAGGTATGTAGAAACCGTAGCGTTTGACGCTCCGTTCTCTCTGACTACCCCGTTAGGTATAAGCGTGAAGTTAGTTTAGTTTAGCTTAAAGAAGCGTCCGTTCACTTATGTCATGGTTGCACAGACTTATTAAGACTAGGGGCCACTCGGACAAATCATGAACTGATGGCGGGCCGGCCGCCAGAAGTATAGGTAATTAAAGACAATAAAGAATTGATAATAATTTATTAAAATTGAAAAAGAATTCATTAATTTGAAGCGTGGCACTGCATAGTGCTTACAATCTTTTTTATATTTGGCTCAAATTTACTTGTAACAATAAGTAAAACTGCTTCCAAACTTTCATTTGCAAGGCGGTTTCGATTTTTTTGTTTTATTATTATTTAGTATTGAAAAAGTTTGTTCACATATATAGGTAGAAACAAATAAGCTGGCACATTTTAGAGCGTTTATACGCAACTCTTCGTACATATTTTTATCGATGCAGCGGTAAAAGTTCAAAAAGTCTCCTTCGTTGAATTTGTTGCGTAAATCTTGGTGACTCTGGCGCATTTTCAACTGAAAAGGATTGCTGAATATGTCCAATAGAGGTTTCACTTTTTTAAACTCCGAAAATCTGTCTTGAAAAGATTGAATCAAAATATCTAGCTTTTCTACATAACTGAAATTAATCGCAGTGTTGTTGAATTTTTCAGCCATTTTCTTATAATTCGGAAAATGATTACAATTTCCAGAATTCAATTGTGATCTGAAAAGCGTCAGCCTTCATTGAAAGGATGATACATGAGCGTAGAGCTGGGATATCAGTTGATTTTTGCCTTGAAGCCGAGTGTTCAAGACATTCAAATGATTTGTAATGTCAACTAAAAAAGCCAAATCAAACAACCAATCAGGATTTTTAAGTTCCGTGACATTTCTTTGTTTTTCCTTTGCTTTGCGTTCCAGTGTCAATCCACGACTTAGCCACCTTACTTGTGTATAATACAGTAAATCTCCGTATTGGCTTTCGATGTCATCAAGGAATTGTTTGAATTGTCTGTGATTGAGTCCTCGTGGTTTTATGAAATTTACAGTCCAAACTACCACTTTCATGACATTTTGAAATTCAATTTTTTTAGAACAGAGGGCTTCTTGGTGTATAATACAGTGAAACTGCATGGGATCTTCAGCGTTTACGGTTTTTTCTTGCAGATGCTTTTTCGCATCCATGACTTATGTCAAGAAGATGATTGTGTTGGGTTTCACAAAATATTAAAAAGACATAGATAGACCATACAGAAATTTTATTTTTCTATGGGGATTCCCGAGAAATTGAACGTATTGAACACTACATTCCATTCTAGTGGTGCCTATATAAAAATATTTCTATAAATTTTGGGAACATTACAAGTAAGTAAGCCTCGCTCAATTGAGCAAGGAATCTATTAGGGAAATAGGAATAGAAAAATATAAAGAATCATAAAATGGCACTGGACAAAAACGGACATCTGCGGCGCCCCTCTTTATCCGGCGCCCTGGGCGGTCGCCCCACCTCGCCCTACCCTAACGCCGCTACTGCGTGTTTAAATAGTACAAATAATGTAGCCCTAATAACCGGTCATACGTAAATGCATATCAAAATTTACAGCTTGCTTTGGTACGTGTGTATTCGCGTATTCTTCACTTTAATTTTTTGTAGGATAAGCAGTGAACGTTTAGAAAAAATACGTGTTAAGTAGCGTAATGAAATGCCGCTCTTAATTTAATTAGATCTCGGAATTTAGCATTTAGTATAAGCTACATCTACTGCACGAATTTAGTGAGATTTAAAACCATATAAATATTTTTTTAAAAGTTGTAGGCCAAGCAAACTCAGTTTTAAGAAATCTCAGTTTTGACACTGCGTTCCCTACTTTTCGATGAGTTTCGAGACAGCACGTGGCGAAAGTCAAAGTCTCTCTTCGCTTACTTTAGTGGGGAATTGTTAAAGTAAGACATAATGGCCCCATTTCACACTTTTTAATTTTTTTAACTTCAAACTGTAGTTTGCACATAGCATGGTATGCAGAAGAAACCCTGGGAACCTACACTCCGTTCCCATTAAAATCTGCCGTTTCAAATTTTGTACCGAATTCTGGAAGCGTTGCGTGGTAGCGGAACTTAAATCCGCGCTTTGCCTCGTCACCAGAGCGAAGAAATTAAAATTAAAAGTATTTCATTCCCTCAAATGGTAATCGAACTGAGAACCATCGCGTTTACAGTCACATCCTTGTGAGGGCCTACTCCATGATGACCTCTACTATAATATAAAAGAAATCGAGTTCCAAGCATAGCATATAATTATTATTAGAATATAATAAATTGATTAATCTTTTCAGAGTAACCCCAGCTTATTTCGTCGTAATACTATTCTATATGACATGGTTGCCTAAGATTGGGGAGGGGCCCCTATGGGAAGCAAAGTTGCAATTGGAGCAAGAGAGATGTCAAGATATGTGGTGGGCCAATATATTATATGTCAACAATTATGTTGGTACAGAAAAATTGGTGAGTAACATTCTTTCGTTTATAAAAAATAAAGTATATATATTTTTTATAAAGTTTTTATTAAAAATATGAGGTTGTCGCTTCGGTTGGTGAATTATATTTATTTCTTCGCTCTGGTAAAACATAGAGTTTGGCGTTGAGTTCCGTCACCACTGAACATGCAATATTTCGAAAAAATCAAATTGAGTGGAAGGTGGGGAGCGAAGTATTTTAATATAAGATACCTTCTGCCCACCCTGCTATATGCGTGAAACAAAAAAAAATTAAAGCTTTTTTATATTTGTAATGTTATGAACTGGTTATTTTTTATTAATGTAAATCTGTTATATTTATTATTTTTTTGTTATCTTCACACTACTCTTTTGTCCCGCACATAACAGGATAGGTAAAAGGAACCTGAGAACCTAGTGTTAAGATATTTCCTTCCTTCCCTTCCCACTAAGACACTTTTGTTCTCCACTTTTCTCTGAATTCTCAATTCTCAAGGCATTGCTTGTTAAGTGGTGGTTTGCTTAGTTACCAGAGACTGAAAATGATAATATTAAATATTTCATTCTTCCTAGTGGGGAATCGAACCCACATTCGCCGAGTTTACAATCGTGCCACGACGGCCTTGGAAAGAAAATACAAATATCAAATTAAAAGTATACAAGTACTTAAAAAAATATATTTTTCTCCACAGTGTATGTTCCAGTCGTGGTATTTAGCAGTGGATACCCAATTATTCTTTATAGCACCCATCTTTATCTACTGTCTGTGGCACTTCAGGCGGTTGGGCCCCATAGTAGCCGCTATCGCTACTATCACATCTCTCGCCGTTCCGTCTGTCATTACGTATAAAGAGAAATTGGATCCAACGCTGCTGTTTTATGCAAAGTAAGTTTTATTATTGTGTTTTCTTTTCCTTAGTTTTTATGTAAGAGGGGTGTTACAACCCCTCGGTATATTTATATTACTAGGGGCTTTGGAGTTCAAAGAAACTTTCATTATTGCTTCATTGCTGATAAAATGAAAGATGGAAGTCTAGATTAAATGTTTGAGCCATTTTCAAATTTATTAGATTTTATTTGGAATTAGTTTATACAAACTATAATCTTCAATATTTTCTTTTCTACGTGTCTCCTAAGAAGTAAGTGATTAGTTACTCTGTTCCCTACATTTTGTCTATATTAAATCCGAAACAGACATTTCTTAAAGTGGGAAGCAAACCCAGAGCCATCGAATTTACAATGCAATAACGATTTAAAAAAGGCAATAAAATCTAAAAAGATAAATTTGCGATATCATTACAGCCTTTAGCGGCTTAAGTAACGCAATTTTTTCTTTTTTCTTTTTTTAGAAAAAAAATGTATGCAATTTATAATTTCCATAAGAAATCATCTAAAGTTTTGTTTTACAGGGAGTTCACAGACTTCGCAACAAATTATTATTTTGTTGGAGCATATATAAGAACACATATGAAGATGACACCGTACTTCATGGGTATTCTTACTGGGTACATACTACATCGAATTCAAAAGGAAAAGTAAGTTTTTGATTACTATAACATATAAAATAAAAATTATATCTTTTTTAGCTTCTGCTAGCCTATCCATATATTATTGGGTAGGCAGAGGAATCATAGTGTTAAGAAACTCAGTTCACACATGTCCGCTAAATTTTGCGAGTTGATTGGCCTAACTTA
This sequence comes from Heliconius himera, assembly GCA_021202915.1. Classification (NCBI taxonomy): domain Eukaryota; kingdom Metazoa; phylum Arthropoda; class Insecta; order Lepidoptera; family Nymphalidae; genus Heliconius; species Heliconius himera. The sequence continues at coordinate 544,841 of JAJHJA010000353.1, forward strand.
AAGCCACGTTTCATCTACCAGAGCGGGGTAAATATACACAATATTAAAAAAATATTCTTTATTAATATTGTGTATCATATGTGTGCACTGTGGTAACTATTAAAATATATAATAAGTTCTTTGATTTTCATGATTATTACACATTTTAAATGAAACTATTTGAACAGGATTAATCGCGTATATTTAAGATTTTACATTTTGGAAACCCGACGATGACGTTTCGAACACTTTGCAGTAGTCCGTGGTCACGGGTAGAGTCTACAGTTAAACTGGTTAAAATAGTTTCTTTTAAAATATTAAAATACATTTATCATTCAATCCATCGTTTTGCGTCAACCAGTATATCTGTCATTGATCACTAGATTAGTCGACGGGTGACGGATAGACAGGTGACAGATGACTCACAATCTTTTTGTGGGAATTTTATATTTTTTTGAATTATTTCTGTATTTTTAATAAGTTTAAATGAATAGTGATATAACAATAAATTCAAATAAAAGAAAAAAATCTGAAAAATTAAAATTTATAGATATTCGAAAATTGAAACACAGAAAAATCATTACAAACTTATATTAGTAGTTCACGTCATACAACAACAGTGCACAATGCGTAATTTAACTTTGTTATCTTTTAAAAGTTGTTCTTCCCGTTACCTCCAATCCTGAAATTAGTACGGAATCCTCGTTGGGCGAGTCTGAATCGCACTTGATCAGTTTTTTGTGTTTTGAGATACCGAACCCTAAAAATATTTCATTTATTTATTTTCAGCTATGAATTTTCAAATCTTCTAAAGACCTTCGGTTGGATCACCAGTGTCACGTTAGGCACAGTGACGACGTTCTCTGTGAGTTTATTCTATCAAGAGTGGTATCAGTACAGCTCTATTGAAGCAGCCGCGTACATTTCTTTACATAAATTCGCTTGGAGTATTGCGAATGGCTGGCTAGTTATTGCCTGTGCTACTGGGAATGGAGGTAAGAAATTAATACATTTATACTTATATTGTAAAGAGAATAAAAATATTTTTAGTTTTGATTTCATTCTAGAAGTCCTTTTAGTTTATAGGTAGGTTATTTAAAATTACAATAATAATTGACGTCCACAAAAATATATAGTATTTAGCATATACGAAATAAAAGTAGAAAGGATTTTATGTATTCAAGACAAGACAAAACGACTATCGATCGGCTATGATTTGTTTTTCGCGCATTTAGATCTGGTGAAATGGAAGAGGATAACGCGGCATAAGAAACGATTGTAATATTTCATAGCATTAAATGGTCCCATTTTGCTTATTGGATGGGCCTAGAATGTATAATGAAATGAAAGAACGGCGTTCCTGTTTATAGTTGATTTTTGCAATTTTACACTTTAAAATTATCCCCTTATGCATTTTTCTACTAAAAAATTTTAATTCTTTCAATTTATAAAAAATATATTTCCATTTAGAATTATCACACTTTAATCACGCAATGCATATAAAATTCGACAGAAATCTGGGACTGAGGTTTCCTCTGCTATATGCGGGACAAAGAGTCCAGAAAGTAAAGAAAAAAGAGTAAAGAGAGAGAATCTTAAACAATTTAAAAAAAAATCTTCCACTTTCACCGAATTCCATAATTAGAACCTAATCAAACTCTCATCAAACTACTCTTAAAGTGTATTCTTTCCAATAAATAAATATGATCGAAATTGGTTAGCGTGATATTGACTTATTCGTCCAATTGTCGGACACATACTTAATGCAAATTTAAGACTTATGTGATTTTCTTATGGATAACGTTGTCAGAAATTAACCAAATGGGACCACGCGGGAAGCATCAGCTTTCGAATAAAAAAATCATCAAAATCGGTTTACCCAGTTAAAAATTCTGAGCTAACAAACATAAAAAATACAGACGAATTGACAACCTCCTACTTACGGAATTCGGTTAAAAAAAATTAATATTGCCTAACTGCATAACGATATCGCAACTGAGCTTGTGGGTTAAAGATATGGGGACGTGGAAAGTTGACAGGGTGTGAGGTATTTTTTGTTTTTTTCTTGTATCTACAACGTAAAATACAAATTGTAATAAAAAAACACAAACTAAAAAAAATATAATAAAACGAAACAAGCACTATGAAATAGTAATTAATACATATTATTAATAAAAAGGCAATAAATATTATTGTATTTTAACAAAGGACTAAAAAGCAATTTAATAGAGTACCAACTTTAAAAAAGCTTTCATATATAATATTCATATGAAACGGCCGACGGCATCGGCACAAGCGCGTGTTGTAATTTTAACGGATGTTTTTTTTTATTAAATTAGGTTGATAATAACATTCACACATGAAATATATATATTATTATATAGGTAGTCTTATATGAGGCCTGAGGCCGTTGTGGCGCAATGGTACAACATCTGCCTTTAAACGTAATGGTTGTAGGTTTGATTCCTGCTCGGAGGAAATAATTCTTTTCATTCTTATTGACTTCTTTCTTTCTTATTGGCTCTTTTTACCAAACAAGACAAAGCCTGGCGTTGAGTTTCAATGTCTCGACAAAGACATGGTAAGGGGGAACGGAATGTCTTAATACTAGGTTCCCTCTGCTAACTGTGTTATATGTGGAATACAAGGATACAATGTGAAGCTGAAAAAAAAGTCAGATACATAATTGAATTATGTTCAAAATAAAGTGGGATACAGCACGAAGCTTAAAAAAGAACAAAGAAATAAATAAATATAAGTAAATAAAGAAAGAGTTATTTAGCTAAATTTTTTTATATTATATTATAGACGCTTATAAAAGTGTTCACTTGTTGCAGGTTTCCTAGGAAAGCTATTAAACTGGAAATTCTTAGTGCCCATCGCCCGGTTGACTTTCTGCGCTTATTTGGTGAACGGGGTCATTGAGTTATACTACGTAGGGCAGTTGAGGCATCCTCTTCATATCACATTCTTTACTGTGGTAAGTTTATGCTAATATTTTATTTGAATATCGTTAAGAATTTTATATTAAGAATTTTTTGAGGCCAGTCGTGGCGCAGATGCACATAGTGTTGCTGTAAAATCGACTGGTTGTGGGTTCGATCCCCACTCGAAGAAGTGAAATATTTATTTACATTTATATTTTAATTTTTTCGATTTGGTGTCGAGGCAAACAGTGGCGTTGTGTTCCGCCACTCAACACGCAATGCTTCCAGAATTCGGCGGAAAGTGGGGAACGAAGTGTCTTAACAATAGGTTCCCTCTGCCTGCTGTGTGCGGGATACAGCGTGAAGCTGATTGTGATTTATTTTTTTATTATTTAGCAATTGTTTTTATTTGTTCGTTCTGGTAATAAGACAATGCGCGGCAGTGGATACTGGTTGATGTATAAAGAACTGGTCCTTCTGCCTTCATTGCTAACTACGGGATACAGCATAAAGCTAAAAATCTGTTTTATTAAATCGAAGCATAAATCGAAGTGTTGTGTAACGTTTCCCAATATTCAAAAAAAGAGATGGAAAGTCAAAAGTCATGTGTTTCACTATAAAGTTCTATCTGACTCACCCAGTGTAAATGGGGCCGCTACTATAAATTAGAAAAGAGACTTTCTTTCTATAAAAAATAGTATATGTATTGTAGTATATGCCCAGTTGTGGGGTAGTCGCACAAGCAAGATTCGCTTTACCTCGTTATCAGGTCGAGGCAAAGCGTGATGTTGAGTTTCGCCACTCAACACGTAATGCCTCCAAAATTCGACGGAAAATAGACAACGGAATGTCTTAACACTAAATTCCCTCTGTTTACCCTGCTGTGTGCGGAATATAGCAGAGCTGTAACAAAATTATAGAAACCAAGTAGATTAAACATCTGTTCTGTTTCCAGACGGCGAACGCGTTATCTCACATAATACTAACATTCTTCCTTGCCATGATATTGTGCATAATATTCGAGTCCCCTCTTCACGGTATAGAGAAGATATTGCTCAGAATGTTCGGTGAGTATCCAAATCCTCTTAGTTTATATATTAGAACACGTATATGTAAGTCTCTTAAGAAGATTCTAACATACTTAAACTTTCACGGAGTTAGCGATAGTGATGCAGCTTCTTATATACTGGTAAACGGGTTGTTGGTATATACTTTATGTATGTATTACCTACTGTGATAGAGGTTTGTGAGGCTGTCGTGGTACAATGGTAAAAGCATGTGATTATGAATGCGACGGCTGTGAGTTTGGGATCCCCACTCGGAGAAATGAATTGGAATGAATTATTATTTTTTTATTTTTTAAACATTTTAAAGTGTTATTCCACACTTAGGAAAGAAAAATACTTATTTAGAAAACTCAAAACTCCAGGAGGCGCGGATTCGAGTCCCGCTGTGTTCAAATTTTTATACGTTTTCTAATTAAGTATTTTTTTTTTTGTTTTTCCATTTCGATCTGGTAGACTTGAGTCACTCAACACGTAAATCCTCAACCTGTCTCACCTGGTGGAAAGTGAAGAATAAGGTATCTGAACACTAGGTTTCCTCTACCTACCCGCCGCCAAGCGTGAAGCTGAAAAAGATTTTTTTTCTTTTTTACCGTAGCATAAAAATATGTAGTAAATTTAAGATGGCTTTCAGCTTAATTCCCATTAAGTATTACTTCTTTTTTCTTTTTGATGAAATGGTCATATAATTAGTGATATATTATAATTGGAATAAGGTGATATGAGTCTATAAAGTTATGAAGATAACATAGTAATCAATCACATAGTATCATATTATCGTATTTAATTCTATACACAACAAAAAAATACGTACATGTATCTGTTTAATTAACAAAGAATGAACAGCCATTTCATTTCCTACTTTGTGTGCTTTGTAAAGTTCCAGGCAACCAATAACGGTTGGTAAAACGATATTGTGCAGCCTTTTCCTTTTACTAGGTCAGTTGTCCAAATCAGACGGGGCTCTCGAGCGCTGTGAGATGGTTTAACATCAAAATGTTCAACTTGTTTTGATAGAGATGTAACCCTCAATAGTTTTTATGGCAATGTTTCTCAATTGTTTTTTTTTATTGAATATACTTTTATACAAAAAGATATAAAAAAAATAAATAAAAAAAAATTCTATTATCGAATTAAAGCGGAAGCGGAACCGGATGTCTAATTTAGTTTTGAACAAATCAAAGAGACAAGAGTTCTAAGAATATGAAATTCGATTCCACTATCATTATTAGATAAAAAGTTACTTAATTGATCAGTTAACAATTTTCTGATTAATATATTAACTAATATAGGTTTTTTTTTTATTTTAGCACGACCAGTACTAAGCGACAATGCGAGACCCGACGACTCTCGCGAACCATCACGGCACACTAGTCAAAGTAAATTGGAAACGTAACGTTAACAAGATCCTAGTTTATAGTAAGCGGGTGTAAAATGTTACTTTCTAAGTTGTATTTAATACGCGTGTAAATATAATTAATTGTAAATGTTCTATAGTTATCGATATTAGTTAAATTATTATTATTTTTTTATTGAAAATATAAATATAATTTAATTTCTGTGTTTGGATATCGATTTTTAATAAAATAAGCTTTAAAAGATCAATTTGAATGTATATTTTTTTAAAGTTTAGTTGTTATATAATTATTATTCTCAAACACAGTCTGTAGTATGAGGATGAGTTAAGGAAACAAAAGATCACTGTTTTTTTAAATATATTATATTAAATATATTATTGTTAATACTACCTTATTAGTGTTAATTGTAATGTATAGATATATCCCAGTTTTGGTCATTTCACTCAACAGACGAAATTTCAATGCATTTACAAGATAAAAACTTAATTATGTAAGAACTTTTTATACTTTTGTAATTATAATTGAGGCCAGTCGTGGCGCAGGGGTACAAAGTGTGACTGTAAACGTGACAGGTTGTGGCGAACCCACAACCTGCCACGTTGTCCCATTCCCATTCGAGGAAATTAAATATTTAAATTTTTTATGTCTTTGTTCTGGTGTCAAGGCAAAGCACGGCGTTGAGTTCAGCCACTTAACACGCCAGCCTCTCTCTTAACAATATGTGTCTTCTGGCTACCCTGTTGTGTACAGAATATTTTATACCTTTTAGAATGTATTTTTTATAACATCCAAAGGAGATTTAGTTGTACGTTGTATAGGTATACTCATATACTTTGTATGTATGTAAATGTACAATAAATTTATTAATTTAAGTAAAATAGCTGATTGTCACGTGGTGTTGAGTTTCGCCACTAAATTTACTATGTTTCGAATTCCCGCAGAGGAGCATAAGAATGAAACTTTAAACAAGCTTAGTATTTAGCTATTTAGTTTTAATTCCTGAAATTAAAATAAATATAAATTAGTAAGAAATTTAGTAGACATATTTTTTTTATTGATCATTAGCATTTGCTAAACTTGCTTTAAGGTTTTGTAAAAAAATTTAATAAGTGAATTGTATTTGATATGTTGTCATTATATATTCTTTTTTTCTATTTGAAGGTATGTAAAAGGAAAAAAAAAATAGGAATTTGTAATATAAAATATTTTTTTATATTTAGTTGTTTTATTACTATCCTTTTTTTAATTCAAATTATTATATTATATATATAAAAAGAAGCTTAAATTTTTAAGTGTGTACATATTAACAAATGGTATACGGATAATTTATAGTTAATAAATTGTTGCTTGGAAATAAATATTTAAATAAGCTCCCAAATGTAAGCAATATAATAGAATATTGGTTAAAAAAATATAGAACAGAATTAAAAATTAAGAAAGTATAAGAAATTTGTGAGGCTGTCGTGGCGCTGTGCGGCAGTTTCTGAGTTTAAGCTCGATGATTGTGGGTTTGATAAGCATTATTTTGTGTTCCGAGTACGAACTCAAGGAAATTATTGAACAAGACAAAGCATGGCGCCAAGTTTCACCATTGAATACATAACGTCTCGAATTCTGATGAAAAGCCGGGAACGGAGTGTCTTCACACTATCTTCTCATTGTCTACCCTTCTATAAGAGGAAAATAAACGTGAAAATTAAATAAAAATTGTGAATAATGTACTTTCTTAATTTTATATTTGTAATTTGTTCTTTAATTTCTGTTAAAGAACAAATTACAAATATAAAATTAAGAAAGTACATAAAAATTGTTGTAATCAAATATTCATTTAAGTTTTTTATAAAATGTATATGAAATTTTATCATCTGTTGTTATATTTTCAAAAAGATTTTCTATTCACGGCGAGTTAAACGATTTAGACAGTAAGCCATGTTACGGTGACAGGTAGTCTGGCACTTGTCAGTTCTTTATTTTAAATTTTCAGATCAATTTCGTTTTTTCAAAAATGTACGATTTTTTTTAAATACACCCGTCAATGCTACTGTCTCTCTGATATTCGGAATATCTGTTATAAATTTAAAATAAAATATTTCAATAAAAATATTTCCAAATATTACGATTGCTCGCATCTGAGATATTATTTAGTTTTCGTTTGTTAGCTATAATGTATGTACTTCAGTTTTCTTTTGTTAGCTAAAACCTGAGGTAAATAACTATTAAATGATTCAACGATTATTAATTTATACAAAAATTACACATCGATCTTGATTGATATATTTATAATATTTTCGAAATTGTGAAAAATATATAAAAAATTGAGGTCAACCTAGCGAGATACATGACCTGATTGTGGTAGTGATGATTATTTTTTTAAAATTTTCAGTGTGACGTTGAGTTTTGCCATAAATCATACAATGTCTCTAATTTAGACGGCAATTCGAGAACTGTAACACTAGGTCCTCCTTTCTATTTGCCTCCCCTGATATATGCAGAATAAAACGAAGTTGGACAAAAAGTAAGCTATTGTTGTATTATTTTGTTTTAGATTCACGCTGCAATCTGTATTCAGAACAAAAGGCAGATAGGAACCAGGAACCCTAGCTAAGACAATCTGTTCCCATCAATAACTGTCCGTTTCCCAAATGGTAATGGAATCCACAACCAATGCGTTTACAGTCTTTGCGCCTGCACCAGAACGGCCTTTAAATATATGAACAGTTATTAAGAAATTATTTAAATACAAATATTGAATATATAATTAGTATCGTTATCATAAGCAACCACTTGCAGTCTAAGCCAATATATGTCTAAAACAAACCTCCCAGTGTTCTCAAGTGGCGAGCATAAGTTAGACAGTTTTCAATTACTAGCTAACTTATACGGCTTAGGTGCACCCGTCAACTATTTGGAAAGTTAAGTAAAGCAGGTTGTTCATAATGTTTGTATAGCGTTCTATTTGTATAGCGTTTTATTTCTGGGATTTTTACAAAATATTTAATTTGAATCTCTTTTAGAGAGTTATTTTATTGTAAAATGTCGCATTACTGTATTATAATAATAAGTAAGTAATTTAAAATATTTCAAATTTGATCAAATTGAGATATAATTGCTTGACTTGCGCGGCGTTGAGTTCTGCCAGTCAACACGCAATGCTTTCTGGAGTCTTGATGGGAATAGAGTATCTTAACAGTGTGTTCCCGGATTCTTCTTGCCTACCCTGGGATACAGTGTGAACATAAAAAAAATCTTAAATATTTTTAACATTACTTCAGTTAAAATATTTTTTTCTTTCATCATACCAGCGAGTGTTCACATAAGATGCTAATATGAGGAATATAAAGGTCACTTCCTTCCTTCTTTAGCTTCACCATATATCCCGTACACATCAGAGTAGGCAGAGGGAACCTAGCGTTAAGACACTCCATTTCCCACTTTCCGCCGAGTTCTGGAGGCATTGCGTGTTAAGTGGCGGAACTCAACACCGCGCTTTGCCTCGACGCCAGAGCGAAGAAATGAAAATATAACTTTAAGTAAATATTTCATTTCCTCGAGTGGGGATCGAACCTATAACCAGTCGCGTTTACAGTCACACTTTGTACCCCTGTGCCATGACTGGTCTACTTTATATAAAATATATTCTGCATACATACATACATTTAGTACAAAAAGTAAAAAAGAGACTGTCATGGCTGATTGTACAATTATGGTGATTGTGGGTGCGATTCCCACTTATTAGAATTAACTATTTTCATATCCACGTTCTGGTAACAAGATAATTCCAGGCGTTAATTTCCACCACACACCTCGATAATTTGCGAACGATGAGGGCAGAGTGTTTTAACACTAGGCTTACTTTACCTACCTTGATATATAGGGGTACAGCGTGAAGTTAAGCAGAGTACAAAAAATACATATTGTTAGCGAAATCGTGTAATAGAGGGTAGATTTAGGAAAAAATAACTATAAAAGCAGTGGAATTGTGTTCAATTTTCTTTATTGTGGCAATGGCCCTTATTGAAGGAAACTCCTTTGAAGTATTGTTAGTAGGTGATACATATCACTTATTGCAATTACATAGTATCCCTTACCAAATAGTTTAGAAACATATAGACGATTTTTATTGTGTTTTTTTTTTAAAACGTTAACCGCTTCCGATTTTTAACAATATATTTATAGATATATATTTATTTATGAAGCTATGTTCTTTCACATTACGTAGATACGCGGCCTTATCTTAGCGTTGTATCGTATGTAGGCGGGCTCGTTGTTGGCCGAAGAGAATTTTCGTATCGTATGTCGGCTTTGTGTTTGTCTTTATTACTTGAACTTTCAAATTGTATCGAATGGAACATTGAATAAAAATATTGTTTTAAATTAAGAAACATTATTTTATTTTAATTATTTTATTTTCTATTGATATAAAATAATTTTAAAAATATTGAAAATAATAAGAAAATTTACTTTCACTAAGCTATTTTTTTAATAAAAGTTTAAAAAGGTATAATTCTGATATTTTATATTTTGTCCTAAGGTTTATTTAAACTGTTTTTCTGTCTGTTTATCTTTGTGTACACAAATATCTTCTGAACTACTGAATGAAATTGAATGATTTTTTTTGTTGTAGAAACCTACAATAAAGAAAGAACCTATCAGGCTTGGACAGGATAATATGCTATAATTTATTTTAAAAATATTTTAAAGATTAGTTAAATTTTAAAACTAGCTATGTTGAAGTATAAAATAAATAAAATTCCGTCTTACCAAGTCTTATGTTAAGCATCAAAAAATCGAAATAATTAATTCTTCCGAGTGGGAATCGAACACACAACCATCGTGTTGTACAGTCAGTCATGACAGCCTCTGTTTTACTTATTGTATTTATGTTTCTACTGGAACTTTTAAATAAAGTAACCTTATTTTTGTGATGTTAGTATTGTATGTATAAAATGCCTAATGAGGCATTTGTAATTGAAATCAATAGTCAAAGATTTTAAACATCTGACGAAGTATCTTCAGTGCCATTCACAATAAAATATATCATATAAGTTTTATCATTATTGATAGACTTTTATGAACGTAAAATAATGCATAAAGTAAATCATAAAATAATATAACTTTAAGCTGTATTCCGCACACAGCAGTGTAGACAGAGGGAAACTAGTGTTAAAAATCTCTGTTCCCCACTTTCCCTTAAACGTCGCGTTAAGTTTAACTCCACATCAGAGCGAAGAAATTTTAACAAATATTTCATTTCCTCGAGTGGGGATCGAACCCACAAGCAGCCACAAGCGTACACAGTTACACTTTGTGCCTCTGCGCCACGACTGGCCTCGAAAGTAGCCACTATGAAATTATTTGAAATAATCAACTGTTTCTAATATATTAAAGTATGTCTTATGAGTATTGTGTATATATTTCCTTATATTACAGATCAATACGAACGAAGTTCTACATAATGTAATTATATTGTATACAAATTAGGCTTACACGAATTGAATACCAAAATTGGCATTAAACCTTCCTTTGTACACCAAAATCAGTACTACAAAAGACGCAAATGGAAGCGGACTGTTACTATCTATTTGGAACTAAAATGAATGTGAAAATGCCTCAATCATACGTGATGAAAGGTATGCACGTTGGTTATTTCCATGAAAATAACTGAGAGTATTCTGAATAACTACTCTTCGAATAGGAATCGGAATGGAATTAATTGGAATGGTATGTTATAACTTTATTAGGTAATAATCTTTTGTAAGTATTATTTTAAAGCTATGCGTATACAAAAGGTTAAAAAAAATGGTTAAACAAAAGTTAAATTAAATTAATTCAGTATATAATAAATAATAAATTATTTTAAAAAATATTAAATTATAAGGTGAAATTTTAATTTAATTAAAATTTATGTTGAAGTTATGATTTAATAAATTTTATTATAAACTAGGATTAGATACCCTATTATTAAAAATTTAATTATAAATACTAAAATAGTAAATAAATTATATTGAAACTTAAATAAAATGGCGGTATTTTAGTTCATTTAGAGGAATTATATTCTTCGTTGCAGTACACAATTTTCGTAACTTATTCCCATCTCCACTTTCTACTCTTTACATAAATAGAAATCCTGCAATGGCTAACCGTGTAAGCTCACCATAATATATGTTTATACAATCGTCCAGTCTTTATTATAAAAGCTTTCCTCACTTACAATTTGAATTAACACTCATTTTTTTTATCAGCTTCACGCTGTATCCCGCACACAGCAGGGTAGGCAGAGGGAATCTAGTGTCATAAGCGTGTTGATTGGCAGAACTCAACGCCGCGCTTTTCCCTCGACACCAGAACAAACAAATGGAAATATAAATTTAAGTAAATATTTCATCTTTGTGCCACTGCGCCACGACTGGCCTCATCATGTAAACTTACATTAAATATATTAGTACTAAGCTACGACGGCTTTATCTTGTCAATTTCGCGTAATATAATAAAATAAAATGTTTTGTACGTATAAAACACGAAGCGATGTCGGTATTAAATCCGTCCCGGTCTGGCGGTGAACGTAGAAATGCAATGTATAATGCACAATATTAAAATATTAAAGAATCCAGTAATGGTGGAGAGACGCGGGCGCGATGCCAACTGCTTTCAGTGTACCGCTTAAAATGTGCCATAGATTATGAAAGGAATAGATGTTTTGTTAAGTTTGAATGAGGAGAGCGGAGTGTTTTATAATGTTAATCTCTCCAGATTTTTTTCGTTTTTATATTGCGCCAAACCTTTCGCCAAAATAAGGTTGTCCTCAAATGGTCTTTTCATTAGGTTGCCTCGAAGAGATTACTTTTAATAATGATATTCGTCTTTTCACATTTTGTTGTTTGAAATTGTTTGTCAATTGTATGGTTTTAAATTGGTGTGGAATAAAGAGGTTGTACGTTATGTTATGTATTTATAAATTGAAAAACCTATCTATTAACTTTTAGTGAAAAAGAACTATTTTTTTTTAACTTAGGTCAAAATTAATTATTTTCTTATTCTATTTTTAATTCGTTTGCATAATTTTTAATTCTTTTTTTATTAAAATAAAAGTATGATGTTAGAAAGTTAGTTTTATTAATTGAAACAAAATATATCATTTCATTTAATAACTTATAATAACTATCGATTTTTTTTATATAAAAAAGGTTTTACAATCTTTGGCCACGCATCTTAATACAAATGTTTTAAATTCATATGTATCAAGACTCTATATTTAACATCAATTTAAGAGGGTGCTAAAACGTTGTTGTAGCATCACACCGAATTCTGTAAGTATGCGTGCTGAGTGGCGGCTCCAGAATTCGACGCAAAATAGGGAACGGAGTGTCTTAGCACTAGATTCCTTCCACCCACCATGCTGTGTGCGAGATACAGCGTGATGCCATAATATGATATGTCTTACAGACCTCAACGAGTTGATAATCATGAGTTGATTTTTTTGGGTCTGATCTTGGCTGAAAAAAAATATAATTACTTTATTTAAAAAAAAAATGCTTTTTTAGTCTATTACTTCATCCTCATACGAATAGTATGTAGCACAAAGAAACAACATTTTATTCAGATTCAAATTTGTAAAGAATCTTGCTTAACGACTTTCTAAAATGCACATGGAACACCATGTAAATATTTCAACTGAAACCGTAAATTATTCCTATACAGAAACAAAATCAATCCAGCAGTAATCCTATACAATAGTATTAAAGGCAAGTTATATATATATGTCAGCAAACTCGTGTAAAACGAGTAGATATTGGTGATAAAGATTATAAAAGATATGGAATTGTGTCAATCGGGGGCAGTTGATTACCCGGGGAACCCTGAAGGTGACGGTGACCCGCAGTCGACGGGCCTTCCACCAAGGCTTTGTTATAGTATGCGTGAGCGATCCTGTGGCGTCTCGTATAGATGGAGAGGGCTTCCGCTGTGTGGGGGCAGTTGGCTTGGAAGCCTTTATTGGAAGAAAATTCGTGTGAAGTATTTATATTTGGTGATACATATAACTAATTGCAATTACATACAATCTCTTTCCAAATAATTTAGAAACATATAGACAATATGATTTTTAAATAAGCGTTAACTGCTTCCGATTTCTAACAATTATTTATATATAATTTTTCATAATTACTATTATGTCATTAGAGGCCAGTCGTGGCGCAGTAGCACGAAGTGTGACTGTAAAACTGGCTGGTTGTGAGTTCGATCCCCACTCGAGGATGAAATATTTACTTAAATTTATATTTCCATTTCTTCGCTCTGGTGTCGAGGTTAAGCGCGGCGTTGAGTTCTGCCACTCAACACGCAATGCCTCCAGAATTCGGCAGAAAGTGGGGAACGGAGTGTCTTACTTAACACTAGGTTCCCTCTGCCTACCCTGCTATGCGCTGATTATTATTACTATTATGTCTTTTAGTTCTTAGTTAGTATTATTTCAATTCCAAAAGTAATTTCAATAAAACATTTAGACAAAATTTTATTCTAAAAAACTTTGTAGATCTCAGTTTCCGAATGTGTTACTTTGTAAGCTTAAAGTGAGAGGCTATCAGTTTTTTAAGGACTTTGACACAGATTTTTAAGTAATAACGGAACCTTACATCTAATTTTTTTCAATCATTAAGTATTAATTCTGGGGCCTGACTGATATAATATTTTTTTTTAAGAATTTTTTCTGTCGTAATCGTATTTATAAACGCGATGATTGTAGGTTCCCCCTCGTGGGAATTATTTATATTTCCCGCCATATGTCGCACGCGAAGTTAAAAAAAATACATATGAAAATTAAAAAATAAATAATAAATCTACTTTATAAAATTTAAACATAAAAAAGACAAAAGCACCTACTAATTATTGTAAGTTTTAAAAACAAAGCAAGCAAGTATCAACTAAGTTAACTGAAATGGAAATGTTATTTTTCACCGAACAAAATTACCAAAGTAATTTCCGTTACAATACTACAGTATTTAATATCGCAGTGCGGTATGAACGAGAACGCGAACGCTAATGCAGCTAATATTGCAACGGGAATTTTAATTATAAATGTTGTCATTTCTTTATATTTAAATATAGAGTTGAATAAATATAATGTTAATTTAAACATAGTTGTGAAGCGTTGTATGTAAATTTCTAGTTTGCTTTTGTTGTATACGAAATTGCTTAAATTATATCCCATGAGATATTCGGGTAAGTTATAGGTGTTTATCCATTAAATAAAAAAAAAATCAGCTTCATGTAATACATAAATCGTCTTCTAAGCTAATAAAATAACGAAATTATTAGGTTCCACTACTCGACATACAATGCCTCGTAATTGAGCAGGAAGTGGAGAACATAGAGCCTTAATCATAGCTAAAAATATTTACATGGTAAGTTAGGCCCCGTTTTAGCGTAGTACCACGTAGCGTAGCATCTGACAGAAAACATAATGGTTGTGTGTTGGTTGGTTATACGCTTGTTTCATTCTGCATCTCTTTAGGGAAATTTTTACGAATTTCAATATCCAAAATTAATTACTTAGAATTATCTTTTGGCCAGAGAGAATACTATTTTTTTAATATTTTTGAACATTTTTAAAGCATTCTACTTAAAATTTTATACGTTTTCTTAATAAGTATTTTTCTTTCCTAACTGTGAAATAAAATGTTTGTTTCTTAATAAGTATAGGTTCCCACTTCCTATCCTGCTTTCCCAGGGTACAGTATTAACCAAAACAAAAAAAAAGAAAGAAAAATCACTTAAATATGTACCACGTTATAATTCATACGAGCACACTAACAATGATACGAGAGTTGAGAAGCTATTCAATTACTTAAACAGTTAAGCCCCTAATATGTTACAAGGCATTGTTTCACAGAGTTCAGAAGATTTCGTACAATAATTTCAAAGTTCAGAATTTGTCTTAATAACTGTTAGGAAGTTCCCACCAATGACGTAAGCTGCCAACTCGTTATAGGATGTTGCAACTGTTGGCCATATGCAACGTTTTGGTTTAATTTATAGTCAACTTTACAAATTTGCTTTGTTGTCTTTCGGTTGAAAAGTTTTAAATATATGTATGTATGTTTGTTTGTATGTATATTAGAAAAGGAAGTTGTAATTGTTTGAGGCCGTTGTGGCATTGTTTGAGGCCGTTGTGGCATTGGTTGTGGTTACAAGTTGAATTTACGTTTCCTCGCTTGGCCAGAAGATAAAAGCGCAGCGTTGAGCTCCGCCAACAACCAATATTTCGGAAATTGGGGCGGTGCGTTATTATTTTTTAGAGTTTTTTTAGTATCTTCACTTTAGGTACCCTATGCCTAACCTGCTACATTCATGATACAATTTCATTTTCTTTACTTGTTAATAGTCTTTCCGTATACATTAAGTTATTTAATTTATTTTGAAAATGCAATTATATCATTGGTAAGTAATATTAAATTTTATAACTTACACATAAACAGACATACAAATATTATATAGCAAATTTCGATACTCAGGATTTTAATATACGGACAGAGTTAATTAAAACTGAGTTTGTAATAATATACAGAAAATATCAAATTTAACCCATCCAACTTGAAGCCCTAAGACCTAAAGTACGTTAATTGAATTTTGTTCCAGAGTTCACAACGATTTGAAACTTTGCTAACAAATTTGGTTTAAAAATATAGTTATAAAATAATAAAATCTCTATATATAATAAAAGGATAGAAAAGTCAATTCTGTACATGAAAGATATAAAAAAAATAAAAATTAGGTCGGTTTATATGTCGATTATAGAACCTAAAAAACCTCTCAACAGAATTCTTGTCTGTCTGTCTGTCTGTCTGTCTGTCCGTCTGTCTGTCTGTCTGTCTGTCTGTTTGTTTGTTCGTCAATCACGCAAAAATTACTGGACAGAAATTGATGAATTTTTGCATGGTATTAGCCTAGGTTCCCAAGGTACATTTTTTTTGGGTTTTATTCCGAATTTCATTATAGTTTTATTTTAAAAAAATAAAAACTGAAAAATGTAAATTACTTAAAATACCGATAACTACTGTATGAAATTAATTTATTTTTAGCATGGTAATAGTAATAACATAATTATATTTTTTTATAAAAAAAATCGACTTCTTCAATTTCAATCGGATTTCATACTCCGAACTTAACCAAACTTTCACCAAACTACCCTTTATGTGTACCCTTTCTAATAAAAAATAATCATTAAAATCGGTTGAGTTGATATTGAGATATTAGTCCATTTGTCGCGCACATACATAATGTAAATTTGAGATTTATATTATTTTTTCATAGATACCATTGTCGGAAATGAACTAAATTAAAATAGGACTACACGGGATGCACTAGCTTCCAAATAAAAAAAGAATCATCAAAATCGGTTCACACAGTCAAAAGTTCTGAGGTAACAAGGATAAAAAATACAGTCGAATTGATGACCTCCTCTTTTAAGAAGTCGGTTAATAGAAATTTGGCATAATTAAATTACGATTATTGTATTTAACCACAATTTAAAAGAAGAAAGTAAATTGAGGCCGTTCGTGGCACAGGGGCACAAAGCATAAACTGGTTGTGGGTTCTATTCTCACTTGAGGAAATTAAATATTTATTTAAATTTATATTTCCATTTCATCGCTCTGGTGTCGAGGCAAAGTGCGGCGTTGAGTTTCACTACTCAGCACGCAATGTAGTGTCTTAACACTAGGTTCCCTCTGCCTACCCTGCTGCGTGCGGGATACAGCGTGAAGATTAAAAAAAGAAGTACAATTAATAGTTGTTTAGTCTACCATAATTATTATTTTAAACGTCAACGTTGGTGACATTAACAAAAATAATAAAGTAGGTATATTTTTCGGGACTAGCTCAAATGGCGATATCTGTAATAAAAAGTACAGTAATACCCCGACTTACGCTACCCCGTTTTACGCGAATTCGGAGATACACGGTTCTTCATTTTGATTGCCGCGCATCGCCTCTCTTGCTCTGCACACTCAGTTTTCAGTTTGCGACAGGTTTAAACATGTTCCGCGTGAAATTGTTTTACGTGCGCAGTGCGTTTTACTTATAATCTCTAATTATAACGTCTAAAAGAACGAAAAATGAGTCATTTGAGCATAACAAGAAAAGAAAACACTGTCTTTGGAGTGAAAACTAAATATAATTAAAGACTTTGAAGTAAAAATGAAAATTTGTGAATTGGAAAAGAAGAACAATTTAACTCGGCAGGCAACATTGTTAGAATATATGTAGCCTTCCAGCTCAAAATAATTCCGGTTTAGGTTACTTTATTCATAACAATGTAATTTTTATTATTATCCTACACTTTATTAAACATTTTTCTTCTAAATTATGCTTTTTTTTAAACTCTGGTCCTGATTAAAGAAACTTTATATGCAAAGTTGAACACCGACTTACGCGAATTCTGTGTTTTATTTTTTATATTTCTATTATTTATATCAATATATCAGGGACGTAAATGCGGGAACAGAGCCATGCCATCTTAGTACAGAGTAACCTATAAAAATGTATTTACGTGTTATAGTTAAAGAATAAAAAGAATGTGTGATTCCTCTATAGAATATATTATTCTACATTATATCATAAAAACAGGTTTAAACAGTGCATATGAAGGTATCCTCCTGTAGTATAACTATTTTCAATTACTATCAACACTACAATGTCAATACTATTTGGTATTATAGTGTAATTTTGAACATTTTGAATATTTTCCCGTCATTATGATGAAAAACATAGACTATTTTTAATTTGAAAAAATAATTTATTAACTATAAGAATATTGGTAGTTTTTCAAAAGGTATAAGAATTAAAAATTGCCTAAAATATGCTTCCTTCGCAAGTGTTGTAATAACTACTGGTATTAATTAACCAAAAAAATACTATAATTATTAAGTATGCTCAATTATACAAAGTTTTTTTGTCAGCACCACTTTAAATAAAACCACAGTTTTAACTACTCTATAAAAAACCTAATAATAAAAGAGTTATGTTTTCACACAAAATAAATAATAAAATTATCGTTGTAAAATAAAATATTATATGTCGAGAACGACGCACGCACACATAAACCTATCAAAGGGAAACCGCCGCATACGCCTCAATCCGAAATCGAGTCGTAGGTATTGGCGGCAAAGTTCAAAGTTCTAAAGATTTTAGTAGTATTTTTGTAGTAGCATGTGTTTACGTTATTGGTATCTATGCGTAACTGCGTCACACGAAATATAGATATGAATAAACATCGTGAAATGAACAAAAAAACCTACGTCTTCACTGTTAATGTATATTGCTTAATTTCTTTAAAATATTTTACCCTATATGCTGTTTCCGTAAAAGGAGCGCTGACGCTTCTCATCTCTTCTTTGTTAAAGGCCGTCGCTGCACAGGGGCACAAAGTTGTGGCTGTAACGCGACTGGTGTGGGTCCGATCCCCACTTGGAGGATCGAATTATAATTTAATAATATTTTCATTTCGTTTAATAATATTTTCAGTTCGCACATCAGTCACACATTATACGCAATATCTTAACACTAAGTTGCCCTGCTAAAGGCGGGATAAAGTGTGTATCTGGTTTTAACTTTGTGTGAGCCGATTAAAATAAAGTCCAGTCCAGTTGAGGCCAGTCGTGGCGCAGCGGCACGAAGTGTGACTGTGAAACTGACTGTTTGTGGGTTCGATCCCTACTCGAGGAGATGAAATATTTACTTAAATTTATATTTCCATTTCGTCGCGTTGGTGTCGAGGTTAAGCACGGCGTTGAGTTCTGCCACTCAACACGCAATGCCTCCAGAATTCGGCAAGTGGGGAATGGAGTGTCTCAACACTAGGTTCCCTTTGCGTAACCTGCTGTGTGCGGGATACAGCGTGAAGCTGATTAAAATAAAACTAATACTCAATATTTAAGGGCAGTTTGCCAAAATACAAACAAAAAAGTATTTAAATCGGTTAAGCAGTTTCTGAGATTATCGTGAAGAAACGCACAGACAAACAGACCAACTGACCAAGTTTTATTACATTGTTAATTGTAATATCTTCTATGTACAGACACTGATGAGTTAGGATTTTATTGTACCTAAGTATCGATAAGTTATGTTTTTATTTCAAATATTCAATTAAAGATTCTTATAGGAGATACAAAAATGCGACTTAAAGTTTTAATGACTTTCTCATAAAAAATCTTCATTGCGCTGCAAACATACATAATAGGTATATCAAAACACGAACATATTTCAGTGTGTTAAGTAAATAATTCTGTGGTATAAGCGGGCGAAGCCGCGAGCGGGTCGCTAGTATAGTTATAAAATAGACACTTAAATGTTTGAAATGACCGATTTTTCACATAAGTCGTTCTAAATATTTAAAAAAATGGTATTTGTTTTATTTTTCATAATATTTACAGAAATAAAAAAGAGAAAAATATATGTATTGTAATGTGCCACTATTAATGTAGCAACAGGGAGTGGAGTGACTTAACACTAGGCTCCTACTATCTACCCTGCCACATGTGAGATACAGTGTAAAAATATATATACATATATATTCTTATTTTTAACATTTTTAAAGTGTTAATCCACACTTAGGAAAGAATAATACTTATTTAGAAACCGTATAAAAATTTGAACGTAGCGGGACTCGAACCCGCGCCTCCTGGAAACCGACCAGACATATTCTTGGCAAACAAATCCGAGTTATATCAGTAGCTAAAAAGTAAAATAAAGGTTCAATATATTGTCCAACTGATGTTTAACAAAATGACATTCATTAGTCAACGTACAATTTGTTTGACCACAGTGTGATATTTAATTTAGCTTTTATTAAATCTGTTATACGATATCGATTCTCATGTTTCCGTTATAATTATAAGTGTTTAATAATATATGTTTACTATAATTACTATAAGCTATGCTCATAGAGAATATGTATTTTAGTATTTAATAAATAATAGTAAAAAAAATATTAAATCAGCTTCACGCTGTATCCCGCATTAAGCTACATAGTGTTGAGACACTCCGTTCCCAACTTTTCGCCGAATTCTGGGGTATTGTGTGTGGAGTGGCGGAACTCAACGCCGCGCTTTGCCTCCACACCAGAGGGGGGATCGAACCCACAACCAATCGATTTTACAGACACACTTTGTGCACCTGCGCCACGACTGGCCTAATGATTAATAAAAATATTTTAATATCATTTAGTGAGTGATAATCTGTTATAATAATAATCAAAATTATGCAGTATTTCATACAACAATGGTAGAGATTCTTTTAATAATTCAAGACACTGGGTGTGACAAGTAGCGTATAGTGACGCCGTATTTTGTTTAACACAGCTAGAAAATGAAAATAATTCCTTCAAACAAACATTATTTTTATTTTTTTTAAACTGGAAACCGACCAGGTGCTCTGACCACTAAGCCATACGTTTTCGAGCTACGTTGAAATTTTTATACGCTTGTTACAACTTATTTGTGTTCTTAGCATCTCTGTAGGAAGATTTTTAGTATGTAGGGAGATTGTTATACGTTTTCTAAATAAGTATTTTTCTTTCCTAAGTGTGGAATAACACTTAAAAAATGTTTAATAAAATTCTTGAAATTATACTAAAAATATTAACCAAAACTTTCAATATACATTAATTTTCAAGTTAATATGTAAATTTTAAGTAGACGAATAACCTTTAGCCGCGCCTAGCCACATCTACAAATACAAATATGTAAACAGAGGACAGAGAGATCAAAGGATCCTTCCGGAGCGCACGACAAATTCAAAGTGAATTAGCGTGGAATGCGGAAAATTTTAATTACCACGATGAAAATTGTTTCAGTTTTGTTTCACTTTTAGTTATTATAATTTGTAGTTTTAAATGTATTTTTTTTGGTTAGGCTAATAATACCTAGTGTCGGTAGTGCCCCGTTCTTCACTTTTTTTAACGAATTTAAAGCTAAATTATCCAAAGTCCATCTTTGACCAGTGGTCGTGCGGTGCGGACGTGTCCGTATTTTGTTAAACTCAATAAATATCGTAAAATATTGTGTCAGAGTGACGAGTGCACGGCAATTGCAAGCGGAGCGTAAACGAGATAGTTGAAATAATTCATCTTGCTCTCACTTGTACGTTAATCATCTAGTACGAATAAGGATGAGCGTCCATCACTCACCTAAAACCGGACAGCTAAGAAGCGATACCGGGGGTGGATCTCAGCCAGATCTACGTACTTTCTTTGAGAAAAGTGCCATAAAAAGAAAACACCCCGAATGTGAGCATAAAGAAGAAATGGAATCCCTTCGGAAACAAATGGAATCCCTTCAAAAAGATATAAAAGGCTACTTTGCGGATTTTATAAGGTTACAAAAAGAGGATAAAGCCGAAATTAAGAAGGATTTAGAGGAAATAAAATACGAGTTCATTAATATTAAGCAAATAACTGAAGACTTATCCAAACAATATCAAAATTTGAAAGAGAAAGTAGTGAACATTCAAACAGAAAATAAGTACATACAGGAGAAAATTGACACCTTGGAGTCAACAGTGCATGCAATAAATTCAATCGATAAAAATACCACCGGGACGAATTCGAATTTTATCGCCGCCATGGTCGGGCGCTCTGTGGACTACATGCCTAACACTTCGCACGAAGCTTTATTTCTTGAAATCGAAGAACGTCAGCGTCGAGCGAACAATTTAATTTTTGTGGGTATCCCCGAAATAACAGAAAAAAGTTTTAAGGTGCGCCAGGAACATGATATGAGAGAAGTAATGAAAGTTTTGCAAATAACAGATTATGAATGCTCAGGACCTATAAAGATAATAAGATTAGGTAAATACAACTATGGAAAGGATCGCCCTCTTCGAGTTTGTTTCCAGTCTGCCGATATCGTTAAGCAGATTCTACGTTCAAAGTCCAAGCTCACCGGTTCCGTACGTGTATACGCTGATTTGACATTGACACAGAGACATTATTTTAACAGTCTAAAGCAAAAAATATTGGATCGGGAGCGGAATGGCGAGAAAGATCTCATTTTAAAGTACATAAACGGATTTCCAAAAATTGTTAAGAAGGTTCCAAAAAACTCAAACTAGCCACATGTGTACCCCCTTGTGCACCCCTTTGTAAGCCCTCGAGTGTCTCTTGTAACAAAATCAATTATTATATTAAGTCTAAATACGAAAATATCTCCGAATACTCTTCTACTCTTAAACTTTTTTATACTAATATGCGTAGTGTTCGTACTAGGGGTAAGTTTGATGAGTTAAAGTGCATAATAAAGTCAATAAATTGTGTAATACACATAATTGTTTTAACAGAAACATGGATTTCAAATGAGGCAGAAGCCAAATTATATTGTTTACCTAATTATAATCATGTTTGTAACTATAGAACAATAAAACGAGGTGGAGGTGTTTCGATTTACGTACATAATAGTATAACATATGATTTTTTAGAGGAATTGTATGATGACGGTGTCCATTTTATGTGGATACACCATAATCGTTTCGCACTAAATATAGGTGTTGTATACAGGCCTAATAAGACTCAAACGCAGCATTTTATCGATACATATTGTGCACAGCTAGAAAAACGTAGCAGGTGTTTAGTTTTGGGTGATTTTAACATAGATTTATTAACGAATAGAAGTGATACAGTTAAATATCTCAGTATGTTACAAGAAACGGGCTATGAAATAATAAATATGATTAATGAAATTCATTGTACTCGCGAAACAAGCACCACGAAAACTTTATTAGATCACATCTGCACAAATATTCGAGGTCTGTCCTGCAACCTGACAATACTAGACTCTTCACTATCTGATCATAAACAGTTGTTTTTAGAACTTTTACAGCATACACATACTCAAAGACAAAAAAATAATTATGAAACCGTAGATTTTAAAAAACTTAAAAATATAATAAATAATATACATTTTGACAATGAAAACATATCTTATATTACATTTGAAAAAATTCTTAACAAATGCATTGAAGATAGTAAAGTGTCTAAATTAAAAATTCAAAATGGTCCTCGCAATGATTGGATCAATAAGACGATACTGAAAGCTATCGAGTATAGAAATTTATTTTGGCAATTACTTAAAAAAGAACCTAAAAATGAAAAATTAATAACCGATTTTTATATAGAAAGAAATAAAACAAGTTTGTTAATAAAAAATACAAAGGCAAATTATTATTTACATAAATTTAGAAATTGTAAGGGTCCAAAAGATATGTGGAAATTAATAGATTCTTTGGTCACTAACAAAAATAAAGATAATTCCCTCCCTTCTAAATTAATTGTTAATGAATGTAGCATGGTAGAAGACCCTACTCAGATTTGTGAGATCCTTAATTGTTTCTTCTCGTCTATAGGTAAAGAATTAGCCAACGCAGTACCTAAAACATACATAAATAATACTTTTTATACTCTGACCTACCATAATAAAGCTGTAGCCTCTGAGATGAGCGAGTTCCGACTATGCACTGCTAATGAAGTAGCCAAAATTATTAAAAATCTCGATTCAAACACTAGTACTGGTCTAGATGGTATAAGTCCTAAAGCTGTAAAGAGCATAGCTGATGAGATAATCCACGTCCTAACGAATTGTATCAATAAGTGTATCTGTGAAGGCGAATTTCCTGATAGTTTAAAATTAGCAAAGGTTGTACCTATCTTTAAGTCCGGGAGTAAAACCGAACCTGGTAATTACCGCCCTATTTCTGTTTTACCCGTTATATCCAAGGTGTTTGAAAAAATATTATATAACAGATTAGAGCAACATTTACTGACATTAAACTTTTTATATGAACACCAATACGGCTTTAGATCAAAATCAAGTACGTTATCTGCCACCATAGATTTAATTACTAAAATTAAAATAAATATAGACGAAAAATGTTATTGCTTAGGAGTATTTATTGATTTTAAAAAAGCGTTTGATACGGTTAGTCACACAATATTGTTAAATAAACTAAAGGATTTGGGTATAACGGGTACAGCACTAAAAATGTTTAAATCGTATCTCAGAAATAGACTTCAAGTTGTTAAAGTTGGTAGATTCCAAAGTAGCCCACGGGCTATCAAATTTGGCATACCGCAGGGCTCAGTGCTCGGTCCTTTATTGTTTTTGATTTATGTTAATAATATTAGTAAAATAGGCCTCACTGGACACATAACTTTATATGCCGATGATACCTGCTTGTTCTATTTCGGACGCAACCTACCTGACTTACTAAAGCAAGCACAGACCGATCTATTTAAATTCAACATCTGGTGTCAAAGCAATCTGTTGACAATTAATACTAAAAAGACAAGCTATATGATTTTTTGTGCAAAAAATAAAAAAATACCAAATTATACACCTTTAACTTTAAATAATATATCAATACATCGCTCACACCAGGAAAATTATTTAGGATTGCACCTAGACGACAAATTAGATTGGCGTGCACATATCGACCACGTCAAATCCAAAGTATCATCAATTACAGGGGCTTTACGCAGGGCAGTAGGCTGTATACCTCGTGAAGTTCGAATGACCATCTACAACTCTTTAGTTAAATCTCATCTGGAGTATCTTATAGAAATATGGGGATGTGCCGCTGAAACAAATCTTAAACCGCTCCAGGCGGCTCAAAATAAATTAGTAAAAATCTTATTTCATTACGATTTCTTTACAAATACATTAGTTCTTTAAAAAGAAACCAAGATATTTAATATAAAACAATTATATACGTATGCTACATGTAACTTAATAAAGAAAATTATGTGCGGTAATCTACATTCGAGCCTAAAATTTAAAATTCAAACTTATAAACATACAATGAGATATAAAAACAAAATTCAAACAAGAAAGCCAAGAACTACCTGCTACGGAATTAAAAATATAATGTATGAGGGTGTTCAACTATTTAATAACTTGCCAAATTGTATAAAAACGTGTACAACAGTAAAAGAATTTAAGAAAAATCTCAAATTATATGTATACTCCTTGCTCAATTAATATCTATTTATTTATTAAAGTAATACCTAACAACTTGCTAAACACGACCACTGGAAATTTGTTAATTTAAAATAACTTTAAGTAGTTATATATTAGTATTTAAGCTCAATATAAGCGAACATTGTTCTTTTTGGGTAAATAAAGTTTTCTATAACCTTAAATATGCATAGAAATAGTTTGGTCTTAACTAAAAATATTTATTGTTAAATTACAGTTATTATATATTTTTTAGTAAGTTTAAATTCACGCCGTATCTCACATAATGCAGTAGGCTGAGGGAACCTAGTTAGGACATTCCGTTTTGTATCAACCTACACCACCAATTTTAGACATTTTTCGTGTTGAGTGGCGGCCCTCAGCACCGCCTTTTGTCTTGTCACCAAAGCGCGGATATGAAAATAATGAATTATTTTCATTACTCGAAGTCGAAATCAAACTCACAGCTATCACTTTCTTTCTCACAGTCAGACGTGGTGCCGCTGCACCACGACGACCTCACGTTACCCTTTTAAGAAATGAAATAAAAAAATATTACTTATTTAATTATATTCTAACATTAAAACAATTAAATTTACATAACAATTAGTTAGTATATTATGAAAGTTAGGTTTTATGAATAAAATATGAGCGCTCATTTTAGTGTGAGTCAAAGAGTGGTCAACTTTAATGCTCTGGGGCAGCTTAAAAGAGCTCCACTGAGACCTGACAGCTTGTCATCGTATAGCGAGACTTTGTGCGGGAGAATTCATAATGCATTACATATTTCAATCCGACTGCACAGAATAAATGGAATTATATCAAAAATGTTATTACTGTTTCTTGTTATTTTGTGTCAGATTTGAATTATTTTTAAATGAATAAATAGAAATAAATCAGCTTCACGCTGTATCCCGCACACAGCAGGGTAGGCAGAGGGAACCTAGTGTTAAGACACTCCGTTCCCCACCTTCCGCCGAATTCTGGAAGCATTGCGTGCTGAGTGGCGGAACTCAACGCCGCAAAAAAAACCATTAAAATAATGAATTATTTTTAATGTTTAAATTTTTTTTGAATAGGTGTGTAATGTTTTCTACTTTTGTTTTTAATATTTGTTTTTATATATTTGAAAAGAATACTATGAAAATGGTGTGAAAAATCACTATGTTATAATATTGAACTAAACTAATATTCATACATACATAATATGAGCTATGGGATATATCTACCTGACGTTTGATCTGGATGACGTCATTACGTGTATAAAAAATAAACAATGATTATTTAAAATATCTATTTAAATTTATTTTATATCTGAAATTGTACAAACGTATTTACACATAATACGTCGCTTAATGTTTAGTGCGTCTATTTAACCCACAATGCTCTGTTTTAAACTCAACATCCGCTCTACTATTCTAATGTGTTTTGGTGTGTAAAACAAAATGTCTCTACATAAATAATACAATATATAATAATACAATATAATACAATATATATATATATATATATATATATATATATATATATATATATATATATATATATATATATATATATATATATATATATATATAAGTTATTAGTATATTGCTACTCTACACTGTACGTTTTAAATAGATAGAAAGATTTTATGAATCGTTCATTTAAATAATTTATAGGTAGGCAAATTACATTTGCAGGAGATTTAAAAGCATTTTTTTTCAGCTTTACGCAGACAGGGACTGTGTTAAGACATCTCGCCCCTCATTTTCCGCCAATTTCTGGGGGCACAGCGTGTTGAATGGCGGAACTCAACGCTGCGCCTTACCTCGACACCAGAGCGAAGAAATGAAAATATTAAATATTTTATTTTACAAATCGAACCCACAACCTGTCGCGTTTACAGTCACACATTGCACTCCTGCACCACGGCTGGGCAAACCATAACCATCGTGCTTATTCCTGTCAAAGGGTCTAGTTTTACTTTATATATATGGATATATTATAATGAATATATAATATTCACGTAGTTCAATGTAGGCAGCTGCTCTATTTTAATCACTGGCGGCGTAGAATTGGTATAAATATGTGACGGTAATATTATTAAAATTTTATTATCAGTTTCACACTGTATTCCGCATACGGCAGGGTCGACAGATGACCTAGTGTTAGGACACTCCGTTCCTTTTTTTATCTATATTTTGACGTACATCGTAAATAATAAAGGAAGGAAAAACAGAACCAAATAAATTTAAGTAAATAATTCATCTCCTCCAGTGGAGATCGAATCCACAACCAGTCGGTTTTACAGTCACATTTTGTACCCCTGCGCCACGACTGACCTCTAAACTGACCTAAATATTATGTTAGCAATAATAAACCTACATATAAATAAACTTAATATTAAACAATATAACTATATCTACATAAATATATATACACTACACTTATACAGAGCGGAAGAGACATCGTTCATTTTATGAAAGCAGCATATAGGATAAAATATTTCAAACCCATACCTAAAGAAATTAATCAAGATAACTCAATAGTTTAGACGTAGGATTATTTTTCCTCTTCACGATGTTTATCCATACCTGTATATCGTGGGTGTGTGTGTGTGCGTGTGTGCGTGCATCTTTCTTGACAAATTACGTTTTATTTTAAAACGACAATTTTATTATTTATTTTGTTAGAAAAAATCACTTTCATTTTTTAGAAAAAAATATTTTTTAATTCTATTTATTAGTCTTTTATGGAGTAATTAAAACTATGATTTCATTTAAAGTGGTGCTGACACTTCGACCCTGTATAAACATACAAAAATATAAATATATGCAATGACATAAAGAAGTTGAAACAGAAAAATAAAATAATAGAACAAAAGACAAAGTGAAATATTAAAGCTTGTCATTGAAGTTAAGAAAATTATATTTTAAAGTTTTTAATTTAAGTATTAAGAGACAGACTGCCAGCCAATATAAAACCAGGAAGTGAGTTCCATAGTGTGCTGCTTGAACTGTGAAAGATTTTTCATAGAAGACCTTTTCATAAAATATTTTTCATAGCTTTCTTACAGTGATACAAGAGTGTACAGGTCTTTCACTTATACCAATTGAAAACGCTTCCTCGAGTACGGAGGAGAGGATAATTTTAAAACGTTAAAATGAAATAACGAGAAAGTGCAGGTTACGGCGTAAATGCACAGGAAGCCAATGCAGCTGTCGACGAAAATCAGATACGTGGTCAAATATGTATAAACTGAAGATAAAATAACTACACATATCCTGGAGTCGTTGGTCGACAATCTCGTCATTACCATCAGCATAATAAACGTCAGCGTAATCTAATAGAGGCAAAGTTAGTGAGCAAGATTAATTTTAGGGGCCGAAACCGGACTGGAAAGGGATTTAAAAGATTGTTTTGGAAAAAGTAGTTCGAAAGCTGTTGAATGTGGATTCGAAACAAGGAATTTCAAAAGAACAGAAAGCATGGAACTAGCACGAAAGTGTATAAAATGAGTAAGATTAGAATATTTAGCTTATTTTTTTATATTTTATATATTTAAAAATATATATAATTGGCATTATAATTAGTATATACATTTCGAGCAGTCGAGTTTATTGTTTTCTTTATTATTATTTACAAATATTAGCTCGTACCCAACTACTTATATATGGATCTTGCATCCACAACCATCACGCTTATTAAGGTATCCCCTACTTTACTACTTCGTCATCAAGAGCTTTTTTCTGTGTCAAAGAAAACATAGCCCAGAAAAAAGACATTCAAGATAACAGCGATGACTTTTGAGATATCCATCTTAAAGTAACTAGTTTTTTAGCTCATCTCACTCATCCCACACCAGGACCACGAAGTTTAAAGTAAGCAATAGAATTTTCTACATCAGCGGATAAAGGAAAATAGGTCGGAATGTATTCATTTTTCACCCAGAATAGGGCTTCAAAATGAAGCTTTAGCCGAAAATATCTTTGACTTTAAGTTTGTCGGTTTTTATTTTAGGTATTTGCAATTGCTATGACTTGTTGCAGTGTTATAAGCATACATTCAGTTAAAAAAAATTAACATAGGAAAACAAGAAAACATACTACTTTTAATAGGATTTTGCTTAAAAAAATCTAAAGCCACAATACGAATACTATATTAATAATTAAGAATAAGACAAAAACTTATAATTTTAGATTCCAGTGAAGTTAGTCTTTCTACGCGAGGAAATTGCGGCAGATATATAACTCATACACTTACTACATATTTTTGATAAAAGCTTAGCAGAACACACAATGGCCGCCGTTCTCGAGGCTCTGGGCGCACTGTTATTAATTTTTATAGCCGGGAGCAGCTTATACAAAGCAATTTCATATCAATAAAATTGCCAAACATAATATGTGAGAAGATTTATAGTTTGCAGTTGACTCTAGTATATCAAAATACTTAGTTTTATAAGCAATTATTAAATTGCTCTTTGAAAATAAAAAGAGACTAAAGTATGTGGTTTTTAATATCAGTTTTTAGGATGTTTTTATTAGGTTGATTTGTAACTTTGTAATAAAATCTAAGGAACTGACCTTTGACCCATTAGTATTACTAGTGGATCAAAGGTCAGTTCCTTTTTTAATATAATAATTGTAGTCATCAGAAAACATGGTTGGTATAATACAGTCTCATCAAGCTGGTCTGGTGATAGAGAATTTCTAAGATTTGTTTCTATAAATTTGACTGTGTTCATATACGCTTAGTTGTTTTTAACTCTTTTATTAATTGTGAAAAATATTTTTTCCTTTTTTAAGTAATTTCTTTCCTAAGTGTAAAATGACACTTTAAAAATGTTTAGAAAAGGCTTACTTAGTAGCACTTAGGTGTATCTGTCTTTTTTTAATGTATTTTATAGTATTAAATTGTGGAAAAATTTCAACTTCAGATCATGGTTTTCATTATCAATCAAATTTTGCGAT
Organism: Heliconius himera; assembly: GCA_021202915.1. Taxonomy (NCBI): domain Eukaryota; kingdom Metazoa; phylum Arthropoda; class Insecta; order Lepidoptera; family Nymphalidae; genus Heliconius; species Heliconius himera. The sequence goes on from JAJHJA010000353.1 coordinate 575,118, forward strand.
CATGTTTTGTTTTACTTTGATGAATTTTATTTTAAGATGTACTCCGCACATTGCAGGGTAAAGTAGAACTTGTTTAATAAAAAAATATTTAAAAAAGAAATAAAAGAAAAAAAAGATCTACATTCCGTAGTGCGACTTCACCTTTTTCTGTCCCCGCTATCAGAGGTCATAAACACCCGTGCCAAGCCTATCGCGTCGAGCTGGAGATTTAGAGACACCGCTAATCTGTACCGGCTAAATAATATGTATGGCACATTACGTGTTCCATACTCTTGCCTATTTTGCTTACAGTGTATTCATATATTTTTGTAGTGAAACAAATTAAAATTATATTAATTTAAATGGTTTTATCTTATTTTTTTATTTGTTCACGACGGACAGTAGGCTGGATCAAGAGGGATCTAGATCTGTTACGACACTCGGTCCTCCAATTTCTATCCAGTTTTCAAGACAATGCATTGCGCAGTGGAGCTCAAGGTTCTCAAGGCAATTTTTAACGATTTTATTTAGACAAAGCGCCTAAATAAGAACATTTAAAATTTTAGAAGATATTAACATAATGTTCATAAATCATAACAATAAACTATTAAATCAATAGTTTCTTTAATTTCAGACTTTCAATTTTGTTTATATCACAGTAAATTTTCCATTTAGTTTTCTAATGTTAAGGTTAATGGCTCGTTTCAAGTTAAATTTTGATCCTATTATTATAATAATATGCTTTGGACGTTTGGCTACTTAATGTGCAAGAACACAAAAACAGTTGAATAAATTTGGATGTAATTTAGCACGCATATAATTTATAACATAAATTAACATATAGGATATTTTGTTACTATCAATTACGATAATATTATACAATAGCTTACTATTTACATAATTAATTATTTGTATGTGAATTTTTACAGCTCTAGTAATTTGTTTTATTTTTATTACTCGATTAGCATTGTAGAATCCAGTGTTAAAACACTCCGTTTCATACTTTTCGAAATTTTAAGACATTACACGTTGTGTGGTGGAATTCAACTCTGTGCTTTGTTCGCCAAGGCGAGGAATTAAATATTATACTTCAAATATATTTTTTTCCGAACCCCCAATCACTGTGCTCACGTTCTTCTAGCCTGGCATTAATCCCGTTTTTGCCATAATTTGGCTTCCTACTCAACTTCACTTTGCACGCTCTTTAACGTCCTCGGTGGTTAGACCATTGGCGTTCTGGAGATTCCAGGTTCATTCCAGGGACTGATATAGCAAGGCACTTCCATCCGACATAGTTCCTAGGCGGGTGCGTAACGTGGCCAAGCTAAATCTAACGACACTCTTGGAGCTGATCCGCTACGTCATTGACTTCAAGACTACCTCAAATAAAGGGTACCGGAACTTTTCATATTTAATGGCTGATTCTGGACCTATATGGATAGTTAGTCCGGGCTCCCTCAGGCCATGTACTCGGTCTTCGACATATTTATTTTATGATCACCATTCTCAAGTGTACACTCGAATTCGAGTGTGAATGAACGTGTGAATTCGAGACATTAGTTGTAGAAAGAGGGACAACCCCGGAATCTAACTCACCAGTGGGGAGAAACTGAATTATTTCATTCTTTAAAATGGGAATCGACCCCCAAGTCATTTTGTGTTAGTCAGTTATATATAGATAGATATATTAAGGTTTAATAATTAAAGGCTGAGTGGATATATTCATTTTATTCAATTATTGAATGTTACCTTGGCACGTTTCTAACCTATAAACGTCGAGTATATTAAGCAAATTGCGCAAATACAATAACGTCAATTATATTCAAGCATAATTAAATGCAGTTGAGGCCAGTCGTGGCGCAGGGACACTAAGTGTGTCTGTAAAACCGACTGGTTGTGGGTTCGATCCCCACTCGAGGAGATGAAATATTTACTTAAATTTATATTTCCATTTCTTCGCTCGGTGTCAAGGACAAACGCGGCGTTGAGTTCTGCCACTCAACACGCAATGCCTCCAGAATTCGGCAAAAAATGGGGAACAGATTGTCTTAACATTAGGTTTCCTCTGCCTACCCTGCTGTGTGCGGGATACAGTGTAAAGCTGATTTATTTTTTATTTTTTTATTAAATGCAAAGATTATAATACATTCAAATCTAACTACAAGAAAAATTCTAACGGAATCCTTTCATCTAAGTAATAGTCGATTGAACTAACGAATAGCGAAGGCTTTTATTTTATTGTTGTCGTGGCGTTTCTTGTTTGAATCGAATTCTGATGCTTTTATTTCAGTTCGAGTGCACTTGACATTTTGAATACCGCAACGCTGTAGTATCGAAGCTTAAAAATTATGAAAATAAACTTGGAATACGATTCGTTGAATGGAATGTAAATTTAGTTTACAATACAAATGTTATATTTTGTATTGACATTAAATGAAAATGTTCGATTTGAATGAACTGGGTTTTTAGTTTTCTATTTTATTTTATAAGTTGAATTGTGAGATTGATTTTTGAAATTTTATGCTCTAATTTTCCTTTATGTGGTGGTGATATATAATTTTTTTTGGTTTCACGTTGTATACCGCACACTGCCTTGTGCGGTAAGCAGAAGGAACCAGGAAATCTAGTGAAAGAAACTAGTTTCCCCATTAAGACTGAGTGGAAATCGAAACCACAACCCTCCGACACGTGTCACGACACCCTCTAAAGAGTGAAATTTGGCTAATTTATTCTCCATCTTTCGTTCATAAGAAGTTAATAATTTCACCTCGAAATCGAATCCGAAATTATTAACTTATTATGCTAAAATTTTCAATATTTTCTTATAGGGCCTTTTAGACCTCACTTACTTGTCAGGACTTCAAAGCCTTGTGCCAATTGCGATGTAGTAGAAATGAATATTAGGTAAACACAAAAATATGTGCATATTTAAAAAGCTAATTCAAAAGTTTTTAAGCATATAACACCTTTTCTATCACGCATGTCCTTTATTAATCTAGTTTCAGTGAACGGAACAGCTATCCTAACTTTTTGGTTACAAACTTTGTGTAAAAGTTACCGGCCATTCGTTCGAATGTATCCCGATTCCGGACTGAGAGCGATGTTGTGCTAAAGTTGGCTAATCCACAATTTACGAATTACCTCTGCTTAACTTCCTTAGTTAGGCTTTATGGACTCGATAAAGTATATTGTATTTATTAATATTGGCTTAAATTGGCTGGGCCATGTTTTTTTTTTTTGAAAAACTGGGAACCTACTGTTAAGACCCTCTGTTTTTCACCTTCCTCCGGATCCTGGAGGTAAAGCGTGGTGAGTGGCGGAATTGAACGCCACGCTTTGCCTTTGTTTGTTGAGCAAGCAAGAGAAAGAAAATATTAAATATTTCCTTTCCTCGAGTGGGAATTAAACTCTCACGTGAACGTGAACAGTGGCATGCTTGTGCCCCAAAGCCACGACTGGCCCCAGTGTATGTTGCTTTATGCAAGAGTATATATTATCAAACTTAATAAGTGTGTATAGTATTCACTTCATTATATGAAATAATACTTAATTTGAAATAAAAGGAAATTCTACAAGTGTAGTACTCTAGAGGACACTTCCTATTTTTTTTTCATTGCACTGCACTCCTGTGTAGAGTGTAACGTTGAGTATGCTTAATTAGTATTCTGTTCGTATAATATTTCAAATACAGTTAGCTTCACTGTATTCCGCATATAGCAGGGTGGGAATAGGAAACCTAGTGTTATGACACTCCGTTCTTTAATTTTTTACCAATTTTCGAGAAATTGCGGGTTGAGGGGAAGAACTCAGCGCCGTGCTTTGTCTTATTACCAGAACAAGGAAATGAAAAAAATTCATTCCTCCTAGTGAGAATGGAACCTACAACCATCGTATTAATACGACGCTGTAGGTTACCGCTATATGCCACGACGGCCTCATTTGATTGACATGGTTCGTCATTTTTATGAAAGCAAAATGACAATGTATTTTTACACTTTGTAATAATAAAGTTCTTTTTACATTAAAGTATGTTGCCTTAAAGTAAAAATTCCCGGTTATTTTGAGCAAACAAATTCTGAGGTATGTTTAAAATATATTGCCTCATATATTTTCTCTAAATACATTTAACATAAAGTATATCAGTGTGGCCAGTTATGGTGCAGGGGTACAAGCGTGCGAATGTAAACGTAATATTTTCATTTCTTCGCTCTGGTAATGAGGCAAAGTCAACCACTCAACACGCAATATCCCCAGAATTCAGCGGAAAGTTGGGAACGAAAGTGTCTCATTGGGAACGGAGCATTTTAACACTAGGTCCCCTGGTTCTCCTGTGAGGTGCGGGATATAACGTCAGGCTAAGTCGACCTACCATACGTACTCGGATTAGAATCGATTATTTGACAAACCATGAAAACTACATAAATTTTATAAAAAAGCTTCAACCTTTACCTACTTATATATATATATATATATATATATATATATATATATATATATATATATATATATATATATATATATAATGTAAAGATAATAACACACATTGTTCACAAATAAAAGGTCTAGTAAAATTTCAACAAGCGCTACAATTTTATTACAAAGTAAATATAAAACCGAGGCAGTACAATTTCTTATCTAATAAACCTCCTTTCGGTGGCCTCAAAAAGTACCTAAACATAGTCGATATTACAAATGGAAATATTTCACAAGAGTCCTCGAATCACTTTGTAACTCAAAAAATATATTTAGGTGAATATGAAATGTAAAAGTAAAAATATGTATATATTAAATGACTTAGCACTTCATCCGTTCGTAGCATATTCAATACCCATTCTGGAGAATTTAAACACGCCACGGTGGTGGTTACCACCAAAATTTACATCAATAAAATTAATTGGTTGGTGACCACCATACAGTGGTCTACATTGTTTCATCGTCTTCAACTTCTGACCGATTTTGGCCTGATTTCACTCCTCGTTCGGCATGGATAACGTAGAGTTTGACGTGCTTCTCCTACGACGCTCAGCCACAGCTGACAGTAAACAAGTCCGTGAAATTGGTCCACGTCATACCTGAAACAGGTACATAGAGATCTAGCTTCTAAGGGCACGACTCAAGGTCACCATCAGCGGTGGCCCTTCGAGTGATGCACATGTCCTCGGTTGTAATCCACGCACGAGCATTCATGTTGTCCTTGTCCGCGTTGAACTCGGAAAACTGGATGTCCTTGTGAGTGGTCGGCACACTCATGGCTTCGTACATGCCATTTGAAGTCTTAAAAGCTGACAATTGACATTGACAACTGACTTTTCATATTAGTAGTATTAATGAGTATGCTATAGACATACATATATAAAAACACGAATGATTTTGTGATTTCGCGGACGAAGCAGCTAGCGGGTCGCTGATATTATCATTTCTTTTATTCGCGACGTACAATAAAATAGTATATTAATTTTTACTCATCACATCCGGTATGCTCTAGTGGCTAGGATACCTGGCTCTCACCCAGGAGGCTCGGGTTCGATTCCCGGTACCGGAATTTTTAGTCTATGATAGTGTTTTAATATTTTTTTTAAACTAGGGTTTTAGTAATATTTTTACATATTTTAATATACTCTTCACAACAAAGTTAAAGTTTGGACTGTAGTTGTTAAATGATGTATAATATAAATGAAAATTTGTGGTACAATTCAATAAATGTTAAACTTACCAATTTTAACTAAGATAAAATTATAAATCCTTTTGAATAATTTGTTGTAAAATAGGAACAAGTCGCAAATTGATGTACCAGTTTTGTTGATATTCACCAAAAACGCTGGGAAAGGAGAAACGCTATTGCAGTCTAGAAAATTTAGTAATTTCAACTGAAAATGGACTGGAAATTTCGGGAACATTCTGTTGTCACACTGAATGTACTGCATTATTTAAAGCAAACGCGGGACAGCGTTTGTGAGTTGGCAATAGCTCAATTAGACTATGACGTGATTGTGGATTGTTCTTATTTAGTATACATTATTCTTACTTTTGTTTTACGCTTTAAAACAAATTAAATTTTTGTTTCACCAATGGTCACTCGCGACAAAGTTGCTGCTTACACGCGATGGTTATGGGTTCGATTTGTACTCGCGAAAATACTGTATATTTTAATCTTATATGACATACAATATCAAATGCATTTCTTTACATAATCATAACCAAGACAGTGATCGTCAACCACAATCTCTCTCGTATTTAAGCAAGCATGCGGGCGAGAATTTTCCAGGCATAAGCCGGCTTAGTGCTCAACTGATTCTCTTTATTACTAGCGCGTCCAGTCCAGGTTTACACGCCGGTAATACATCTAGGCTTACGTCGGACGGCGTTTTGTAAATACTTGTTTAATTTAATAGCATTCACGTATTCGTGGATATGCAAATTTGTTTCAAAATGTTCTCATTTGTGGTACATACACACGTAAATGGGATTTAATTGAAATAATATGAAAAGACATTTGAGTTGTTGAGTGTGATAGGATTATTATGAAATTTAAGTTAATCCGCTTAAGTTTGTAGTTAAATTTTATTTAAGCTTTGTAAAGTTACAATTTGTCTGTATATTTAAATATTAATGTAGATTTTTACATTTTGTTTAAAATATTATTGTTTTCTTCAAGCTTCAGTTTATATTCCTCATATATCAGAGTAGGCAGAGAAAACCTAATGTCAAGACACTAGTACACTCTGTATGTACACTTGTTTCCCACTTTCTGGGCCAGTCGTGGCGCTGGGGCACAGGCATGCCACTGTGAACGTAAGGGTTTGATTCCTACACGAGGAAATAAAATATTTAATATTTTCTTTCCATTGCTCAAAAAACAAAGACAAAACGTGACATTGAATTTCGCCACTAAACACGCAAAACATCCAGGATCCGGCGGAAAATGAGAAAAGGACGGACGTCTTAACATTAGGTTCCCAGTTACCCAAAAAAAAAACACTTTGCCCAGCCAATTTTATATCATTAAGCCAATATTAATAAATACAATATACTTTATCGAATCCATAAAGCCTAACTAAGGAAGTTAAGCAGAGGTAATTCGTAAATTGTGGATTAGCCAACTTTAGCACAACATCGCTCTCAGTCGGGAATCGGGATACATTCGAACGAATGGCCGGTAACTTTTCACAAAGTTTGTAACCAAAAAGTTAGGGTAGCTGTTCCGTTCACTGAAACTCGATTAATAAGGGACATGCGTGATAGAAAAGGTGTTATATGCCTAAAAACTTTTGAATTTGTTTTTAAATATGCATATTTTTTGTATTTATTTAATGTACATTTCTACTAGATCATAGAAACATAGCATGCATAATTTCAGAGTTGATGTTCGAGATGAAATTATTAACTTCTTATGAACGGAAGGTGGGAATCAATTCGCCAAGTTTCACTTTTTAAAGGACGTCCTGACGCAAGAGCACAGGGGAGTGACAATGAGCGCGACAGTTGTGGTTTTGATTCCTATTTAGGGGAATGAAATATTTAATATAGTAATTTCTTCGCTTCAGTGACTGAACACGCAATGCCATTTAACACACAATGCGTCCAGGATTGGGCGGAAAGTGAGGACCTGATCTGTCTTAATGGGAAACGAATTTGTTACACTAGGTTTCCTGGTACCCTCTTCTTACCACACATAGCAGTGTGCGGTATACACCGTGAAGATAAATCATAAAATAATTCTAAATCACCACCAAATAAAGCAAAACGTGAATATAAAATTTCAAAAAATCTCACAACTCAACTTTTAAAATAAAATACAAAACTAAAAATCGAGTTCATTCAAATCGAACATTTTCATTTAATGTCAATACAAAATATAACATTTGTATTGTAAACTAAATTTACATTCCATTCAACGAATCGTATTCCAAGTTTATTTTCATAATTTTTAAGCTTCGATACTATAGCGTTGCGGTATTCAAAATGTCAAGTGCACTCGAACTGGAAAAAAAGCGACCGAACTCGATCCAAACAAGAAACGCGACGACAACAATAAAATAAAAGCCTTCGCTATTCGTTAGTTCAATCGACTATTACTTAGATGAAAGGATTCCGTTAGAAATTTCTCTTGTAGTTAGATTGAATGTATTTTAATCTTTGCATTTGATTATGTTTGAATATAGTTGACGTTATTGTAGCGCAGTTTGCCGGATATACGCGATGGTTATAGGTTCGAAATGTGCTGAGGTAATATTTAATTATTCAATAAAAGAAAAACATCCATTCAGCCTTCATTTTAAACTTCACTATTAAGCCTCAACCTTATACATACCTGACTAACACGAAAATCACTTGGGGGTCGATTCCCATTTAAAAGAGTGAAATAATTTACTTTCTCCGCACTGGTGAGTTGAATTCCGGGGTCGAATCCGGATTCTTTTCAGTAGAATCTCTATATTCAATTAATTAATTATATGAACATTTGTTAAGTTATTTTTTGTTCACAATTAATTCATAGTGAATTACATAGGTACTAGATAGATTTGTAAATTGACATCATATCATTATAGGTCCTGCGCCACATGTTAAGTCGGAAAAGTGCTGCCTAGGCCAAATGGCAGGAGGACACTGGAGTGTACACACAAATTGCTATTTATACATATATTTCTCGCGTGACATAGTATATACAAAGAGATCCAAGTTTCATTTCTTTCTCCGATTTTCGAAGTTTTCTATATTCAATACTTTATAAGTTAACTACTTATACTCAATAGCGCTCAATAAATTTGAGGTCTTAGATCTTCGTAAAAACATCACAAATATCTATTTACGGATACATTATTGTATTAAATAAAGTAATTTGTAATTATTTTTCGTATAGGTATAATATACGTATAGAGACGTTGTTGCTGCATAGAGTCGTGGCGCAGCGGCACAAAGTGTGACTGTAAACCGTCTGGTTGTGGGTTCGATCCCCACTCGAAGAGATGAAATATTTACTTAAATTTATATTTCCATTTCTTCGCTCTGGAGTCGAGGCAAAGCGCGGCGTTGAGTTCTGCCATTCAACACGCAATGCCTCCAGAATTCGGCAGAAAGTGGGGAACGGAGCTTAACATTAGGTTCCCTCTGCCTACCCTGCAGTGTGAGGGATACAGCGTGAAGCGGAGACGTTGTCGTGACGCAGTGGGACATTGGTTATGCTTAATTTATATTCCCCACTCTGATATACGAAACGCGGCGTTGAGTTCTGCAATTCAAGACTAATATAGGGAACGGACATTCACTAGAAAATATTTCAGCTAAAATACAAAATGAGCAAAACGAAGCACTAAAAACAATAGACTTTTTACTGTACTAAAAGGTCCAGAATCGCACGCTACAAAATAAAGAGTGATTTATTATTCACATCCCAGTGTGTTTACATGTACGTACAACTGTTTGCACACTTACTTACGTAGTTATGCCCCTTTTGTTCCAAAGATATTTCCCTGACCCCGCGCTGCGTATATGACAAGAATGAATATACAAACTAATACATGTTTACATAGGCTTATTTACTTTAACTTAATACTAAGTAAACCTTACTTACATTTTAGTTTATAAAAACAACCACGTTGCAGACAAAACGCTTTTTGTTTTTACATGTACAGATTACAGCGCGGCGACTTATCTAGATTTAAGTTGATTCGAGCTTTTAGTGCGACTGCAAATGGGTATGGGTTTGATGGAAATTTCATGTAACACTCACTGTAAAGGCTTTTTTTGATATAAATGTAGTTATAATGTTTTACTCAAAGCTTTGAAAGTCGATAGATAATCAAAACAATAATATATAAATTTTGCTTCACATTTACAAATTCGGTGGAATGTGGCGAAACCTCTGCCTATCCTGCTATATGCCAGGAACAGAGTGAAACTGAAAAAAAATCAATAATACTTAAGATAAAAGTTTAAAATTTACACAAATAGTTTAAGATACAGACAAATTTTAACTGTATAAAGCTTAAATAAAGTTTAACTGTAAACTTAAGCAGAATAACTTAAATTTTAAAATAAAATCCTATCACACTCAACAACTCGAACTTCTTTTTATATTATTTTAATAAAACCCCACTAAAGAGTGCACAGCACAAATAAGAACATTTTGAAACAAATTTACATATGGACCCACGAATACGTGAATGCTATTAAATTAAACAAGTGTTTACAAAACGCCGTCCGACGTAAGCCTAGATGTATTACCGGCGTGTAAACCTGGACTGGACGCGCTAGTAATAAAGAGAATCAGTTGAGCACTAAGCCGGCTTATGCCTGGAAAATTCTCACCCGCATGCTTGCTTAAATACGAGAGAGATTATGGTTGACGATCATTGTCTTGGTTATGATTAAAATGGTCTTGGTTAGATTTAAAGAAATGTTTTTCATATTATATATCATACAAGAATAAAATATACAGTATTTTCACGAGTACAAATCGAAACTTACTATCGCGTGTAAGCAGCAACTTTGTCGCGAGTGACTAGTGGCGAAACAAAAATTAAATTTGTTTAAAGGCGAAAAACAGAAGTAAGAATAATGTATACTAAATAAGAACAATCCACAATCACGTCATAGTCTAATTGAGCTATTGCCAACTCACAAACGCTGCCCCGCGTTAGCTTTAAATAATGCAGTACATTCAGTGTGACAACAGAATGTTCCCGAAATTTCCAGTCCATTTTCAGTTGAAATTACTAAATTTTGTAGACTGAAGTAGAGTTTATCCTTTCCCAGAATTTTTGGTGAATGTCATCAAAATTGGTACGTCAATTTTCGATTAATTTCTATTTTGTAACAAATTATTAAATTATTCAACAGGGTCTAAAATGTTGTCTAAAGTCACTAAAGTGACATTTATTGAATTGTACCATAAATTTTCATTTATACTATAAACATAATTTAAAAACTACAGTTCAAACATTAACTTTATCGTTGTACGTATATTGAAATATGTATAAAAATATATATAAATAACTAATTAAAAAAAAAAACATTTCATAGATTAAAAGTTCCGGTACCGGGAATCGAACCCGAGCCTCCTGGGTGAGAGCCAGGTATCCTAGCCACTAGACCATACCGGATGTGACAAAGATGAAAAAACTAATAAACTATTTTACTTTACGTCGTCTAAAAAGATAGATTAATAAATTGTCGACATTATCACAGCAGGATAGGCAGAGGAAACCTAGTGTTAAGACACTCCGTTCCTCATTTTCTGCCGAATTCTGGAGGCATTGCGTCTTAAGTGTCAGAACTCAATGCCGCGCTTAACCTCGATATCAGAGCGAAGAAATGGAAATATAAATTTAAGTAAATATTTCAACTCCTCGAGTACGGATTGAACCTACAGCCAGTCGGTTTTACAGTCACACTTCGAGTCGCTGCGCCACGAATGGCCTCAATTTTTGTGTATATATTTTTTAATATTTGATATTTATGGATGTTAATAAAAAAATAATATGAAAATTACAATGTTTCTATTTAAAAGACATAAATTGTTTCTGTATACTTTGTGTGATTGTGTTATTAGCTTTTATAGACGTGCAATTAATTATACATTAGAGTTGAGGCCGTCGTAGTGCACAAAGTGTGACTGTAACGTGACAGTTGTGGGTTCAATCCACACTCCAAGAAATTAATTATCTAAAAGTCTCTGGCACTAAGAGAAAAGTGTAGCGTTGAGTTCCGCTACTCAACACGCAATGCCTCAATAAATTCAGCGTATTCTACCTATCCTGCTGTGTGTCTCTACACCGTAAAGCTAGAAAAATGTAATAAGTGCGCAAGCTGTTCTTTGTCTTTTTATCAGAGGGGAATAATTAAAAATAATTTATACCCACAAGTGGGCACCGAACTTACATCTGTAAACTTATAACAACTGTAAAATTATTATTGGTGACACTTATTCAAATAGTTAAAAGAGAGACTAACTAGTACAGCTTGATAATATGATTATTAACAAGCTTTTTATAGTGTTAACTCAATTCTACTGAACATTAAACAACTATTCCCTTAAATAAATCTAAAAATCAATTTTGCCAACCAACATAGCATATGTTTTGTGGCTTGCTATATCGCAAATGAGGAATTGTACCAGAGTTTAGAACAACAGTTGGTAAATGTTCGTCAAAACTTGTTTCGTAAACACTACGAAGCTCGACATATGTAATGTGATACCGACAGAATGTGGGATTTCGGAATGAAATATGTAATATAATGGTAAAATGGTACCAAGCTGTTTGAATTTTCTTAGAAGGAAAGCTTATATAATTTATAAATATAATCAACTTTATTATAATAAATTTTCAATAAAAAAAAATCAGCTCCCAAATTTCCTTCTAAATTTGAGATATTGCGTGTTGAGTGGCGGAACTCAACGTCGCGCTTTCACTCGATTCCAGAGCAAAGAAACAAATACTAAATATTTCATTTCCTCGATTGAGAGTCGAGAGGCCAGTCGTGGCGCAGAGGCACAAAGTGTGAATGTAAAATGGACTGGTGTGTGGGTTCGATCCCCACTCGAGGAGAAGAAATATTTACTTAAATTTATATTTTCATTTCTTCGCTCTGGTGTCGAGGCAAAGCGCGGCGTTGAGTTCTGCTACTCAACACGAAATACCTCCAAAATTCGCCAGAACGTGGGGAACGGAGTGTCTTAACACCAGGTTCCTCCTGTCTATCCTGCTATGTGCGGGATACAGCGTGAAGCTGATTAATTTGATTGAGAATCGAACCCACATCCTGTCGTTTACAGACACACGACATCAAATATCCTTTATAATATGTATATACATATTGATTGCTCTCTCTAGCTCTATAATTAGAACATAGACAATGATAAATCAGTGCAGAATTATTAGAGGTTAGATAAACTAATTACTAGTAGACCGCACAACGTATTAGGCATCTATTTACGTAGCACATTGTAATGGAGATGTAAATGGACACGATGCTTAGAATAACTGTGTAGTCGGGGTAATAAAGCAGGAAAAGATTATTTTTTAAAGGTTATTCTTTTTGTTCAGTTTCACGTTGTATCCCGCATATAGTAGGGTAGGCAGAGGAAAGTTAGCGTTAAGTGTTGAGTGGTGGAACAGGACAGCGCGTATGGCATACTTGACCCTGGAGCGGGTTAGAATCCGTTATTTTCTAATTTTTATAAGTTACAAATAAAAAAATTTCGTAGTATGAGAAATAGTACTTTAAAAATAAAATAATAAATAAAATTAAATCAAATCACGCTGTGTCCCGCATATAGCAGGTTAGGCAGAGGGAACCTAATGTTGACACTCCGTTAACCACTTTCTGCTTTGATGTTTCGAGGTATTGCGTGTTGAGTGGCGGAATTCGACGCCGGGTTTTTGCTTTGGTGCCAGAGCGATGAAATGAAAATATTAATAAATAATTATTTATTGTTCCGAGTGGGGATCGTACCCGCAACCGTCGCGTTACACCCTTGAGCACTTGCGGCGCCACTATGGCCTCTAAAAAATATTATTACGTTTTCTTAACCTATGAGAGAGAATCTTGAAGACAATATAATAAATTAAATCCGAAAAATATCATAAAAGCTTGTCGCGATGATCAATATTTAGTTTTTTTTTTAATTTAAACTTTAAAGCAGGGATGGTAAATATAATTTTAGCAGATTTAGATACTAACTAGTAATCTACCTCAAAATTGAGTTCAAAGATTCCACCCAAGCCCACATACATACATACCTTGCAAGTTAAATAAAAGCTTTAAAAACTAAATTGCTTTGATTTTTTCTATTGGTCACTTTATAATATAATAATATGTGCTTCAAAATATTCTATAAAGCTATATAACTTAATGACAGCCCCTGCAAGAAAAAAATACAGAAACAAAATCGTCGCAGCTTAGTCATCTTTATGTATAAGGATACAAAATACACCTGACAAATACCACGTTATTAAAAATCCATACCACGCGGACGGTAGCAACAAAAAAATATTCTCATCTTGACTCAATTTTCAGTAAAATAGACGACGAGATGAGGTGGGGGCTTTTTTACCCTTTTAGAAGGCGCCTGCACCACCTGTGTCGCTTAAATTATGTAAATATTTTTAATTCAGACTTTCGTAGCCTATTCATGTTTTGGTAAAAGGAAATTTTTGGGTCAAATTGAAAGGAGACGAGCTTGATGTACCTAAATAAGTTAGATGTTTTGTTGCTGACGGTACAAAATATGACAAAATAAAATTACAAACTTACCTTGACCAGCGAGCGTTGTAGTGCTAGCTGTATTTATTTAGTACATTTTTGTCATTTTTTGAGTATTACACTAGCAATATGTACAGCCACGTGGAGAATGTTATATCGCTTAAGAATTCGTTATTTCGCTGTGTGATTCCACATATTGCGCATTCACTCCTAGAATGTCTGTTGCTTTATTATAAATACATAGATATTTCATCCGAGTGAGGCGTACGTCGACACAGAATGTAATATTTTCTAAAGAAATGAGACACGATCTTAGGTAAAAGTGCCAATTTCAACGTATGTTAGATTGATTGACGTTACGATAAAATGGGAATCGGAATAACTCGCCATTGACAATTTTTTTTCTTATGTATGACTAGTTTTCGTGATATCGTGACCAAGTTTGCTTAATTATTTGTCTTCATAAAATATATGAATATTACCCCACTCCCATATAGTAGACAAGCTTCACGCTTTTTCCTGCAATTTTGAAGACATTGCGGGTTGTGTGGCGGAACTCAACGCCACGCACTGTATCAACAGAGCGAGAAAATTTACTTAAGATTCTTTCTTCTGTGTAGGGGTCAAACCTAGTACCGTCGCGTTTACAGTAAGACGCTATATAGTTATTCAAGTATATTAGTAAAATTGGATATTTACCAACTAACGTATATTTATAATAGATTTGTTCGAGCAAAATCCAATATTTACCTACTGCTTTGTAGTAAAAGTTAGAAACGCACAATGATCCTAGGATTTTTCGAATGTTACCCTTAACAGTTAATACATTTTAGGTTTCACTGGAAATTTATAGTTGGCCATAGTTTATGCTTTTACAGCAACATTTAGAACATACTAAACAAAAGGATTTTCCTGCCAAAATATTAATAGTGAAAAGGTCAATACAAGTATATATGTATACAAAACAGACTACTATATAGTATTTCATCATATTTTTTGTAATTCCAAGATAATGATATTTTTGGAGCTTGGACAAAAAGTGATAATACTAGATTTAAAATATAACATTTAAATGCAGTGATATTAAATAAATCAGTTACAAGGTATTTTAACATTTTAAAAAATTTATTTTGCACTTATGAAGAAAAATACTTTTTAAATGAAATTTTTGTAGTAAATAAAATAAATCATAAGAATTATAATATTTAAAATAAATAAAACGGTACAACGGTATCAATTTTTATGTAATATATTTTTTTAATTTCACACTTTTTCTTGCATATATCATAGAAGGCAGAGATAATTTACTAGTGTAAAGAAATTCTGTTCTTCGCTTTCCGCCCGTCTCAAACATCTTATTTGAGATACAGTGTATTGATTGGCGGAACTCAACTCACCGCACTCACCGAACAAACCCACAACCACCATTAATAAAATATTAATAACAACAAAAAACAGTTTTATTGCTTTCATTGCCTACAATATATATTTAAAATGTAAGTATATATTTCTTCTTTTACAAACGTTACTCCATGTAACGAATCCAGTTATTCACATCAGGTACTACGTAGTTCACACATGATTTGCGGTCGGCGTGATACTACATACGACACAATCATACGCGCTACGCCCACGCTCCTTGGATTCGAAATATAGGTTTTTGATCTTTAGAAATTTAAGATAGAAAGAAAATTACAAGTAAAATGTTTACTGTATAACGTTATTATAATATTGGTATTTGTGTGTATGAATAAAAGGAACGAAACTTGAATCGATCGAATGGTAATATTATTTTGAAGATGTGTTTCTGAGAAATAAGTAATTGCTTTCTTTTTTTTCATGATTTTTGGTATGAAATTGAAGCCAGTGGTGGCGCAGGGGTAGGGACAAAGTGTTACTGTAAAATCGACTGTTTGTAGGTTCGATCCCCAATCGAAGATATTAAAAATTTATTTAAATTTATATTTTCATTTCTTCGCTCTGGAGTAGAGGCAAAGCAGGCGTTGAGTGCCGCCAATCAACACGCAAAGCCTCCAGATCTCTGAGGACAGTGGGGAACGGAGTGTCTTAACACTAGGTTCCCTCTGTCTACCGTGTTGTGTGCGGGATACAGCGTGAAGCTAAAGCTGCTTGTATGAAATTATAATACTTTATTATAAGCCTACAACCTAATAAGTAAAGCAAACCCACATTGCGACACAAATGAACTAGAACTGGCTTTTAAGCCAAGATAAATATTGACATTATAATATATCTTTTTAATTTTAAATATTCATAAATTTCACAAGACGACTACTTTTCGTATCGCTCTGATAACAAGACAAAGCGCAGCGTTGAGATCCGCCAAAAAAATTACCAGCGCTAGCTGTTCTCGATCGTTATATCAAATTAATATCTAAATCTTCGCGTATCAATGTAAAAAATAAAAAATAATATATATTTTTATTAATGCTATACAAAGTTTTGATTCTTCAATAATTGAAATAAAAATATATGTATGTACAAACATTGCATCCTTTCTTAAAGTTAGGTTTTTTAACATTTTTAAAGTGTTATTCTACATTTAGGAAAGATTTTTTTAGTAAATGTATAAACAATTAAACGTAGCGGGACTTGAAACCGCTCTGTTTAATTTTTACCCGCGCCCATTGGAGGCAGCCCGAACTCTACTGAAGTCAAAATTTTATATTCTATATAGAATACAACACTATAGACATAACAAATAGGTATTATTCACATAATTTCACAAAGCCTTTACTATCCGTGGTTTAGCCAAGAAGCTTGCTACAGTCGACTACTGCCTTATCAATCTAAATTATGTGGTTGCAGAATAGCGGGTCCTAGATTATGTTTTCAGGCATTTTGTACGAAAAGCATTTTCTTTTATTTACTTACTTAATTTTCAGAAAAACAAACAGTAAAGTATTTATAAATTTGAAACACATATCTAGCGGTGTTGAGTCCCGTTTCTCAACACGCAATACCTCAAGAATTCTGTAAGTATGAAAAGTGGGGAACACATATATCTTAAAGGGAACGGAGTTTCTTAACACTAGGTTTTCTCTACCTTCTCTGCTATGTGCGATATACATAAAAAACATAAATAATGATATAAATGTCAAATCAAGTCACCATAGATTAAAAGTAAGTAGTAGTAGTAAAATAATATAAAATATATATATGTAGTAATATAATAGTAAAATAACAATACATTCAATCAGAAAAAAGATTCCAAGATAAATAAATGGAATTAGGAAATTGGCCGTGTCTTAGATACTACGTAGCGCTGGGTTAATGCTCTCTCATTTGTTTAATTGCGTGTAAACAAAATATGACGGCGCTGGTTGACGTGTTCGTAGTGTAGTTTACTCGAGGTTCGTCGCTTTTCCTGGACACCAGAGCGAAGAAATGATAATATAAATAAATATTTCATTTGCTCGAGCGGGGATCGAACCCACAACGAGTCGATCTTACAGTCATACTTTGTGCCCCTGCGCCACGACTGGCCTCTAAATTATTATTATATATTTAATTTAGCACAAGCTATGATAGTATGCGTGACTGGACGTAGGTTCAATTCAACTCGAGGAAATGAAATATTTAATATTTTTATTTCATCCTCGAGACAAAGCGCGGCGTTGGAGAACGGAGTGTCTATTCACTACGTTTCCTTTGCCTACAGCGTGAAGCTGATAAAAAAAATAGTATTACATATATCAACAACTTCACAGATCCACACACAGTGCCGATATATTAAAACGTGTCACAACACGTCAAAGAGTTTATCTGAATTCGGGAGATTACTTTTTGAACTTTTTCATAATTGTATTACTTTGTTCATTTTCTCGTTTACATCAATATGTCAATTGATTGATTAAATTTTGTAATTAAGGTATATTAATCAGAGCTTATATGTATGTGTCTTGTTTATTTATTCCTTTTCACGTGTCAGGCCAGTATTTTTTATTTTTTTAGATATTATTGACTTTTTAACTGAATTCTATAAGAAATGGAGGCTATCAATTCGACTGTATTTTTGTTTATGTTTGTTACCTCAGAACTTTTGACTGGGTAAATCGATTTTGGTGATTCTATTTTTTATGTGAAAGCTAGTGCTTCTCGTGTGATCTCATTTGAATTTGGTCTATTTCTGACAATGGTATCTATGAGAAAATCACATAAATCTTAAATTTGCATTAAGTATGTGCGCGATAAATCGACAAATATCTCAATATTACGCCCACTGATTCCAGTGATTCTTTTTTTATTGGAAAGGATACACTTTAAGGATAGTTTGGTGAAAGTTTGGTTAGGTTCTTGATGTTTGATTTAGGGATCGGGTTGAAATTGAACAAGTAATTTATTTTTGTGGTAAATAATATAATTATACTCTAATAGTTTCAAGGAAAAACATTGTTAAAATTGGCGAACCACGGTTTTCTGGTGGTCTTTTCGTCAGAAGTGAAATTTCTCATCAAATTCATCATTGCATTTCTTTTTAAACAACTTCAAAAAATAGGATGTTCTCATTTTTATCCGACTTGAAAAAGGGAGGGTTAGATTGTACAAAAAATACCTAATTATCTTTGAAATTTTATATAGGACAACCATTACCTACTCGTTTGAGGAGAATCCTGTTAAGGTTTACCCATCATGTAGTTCACCAAGTAGAACTAACAAGCTTAGTAAAGTTGTTGTAGCATTGCCTTGACACCGACTTCGAAATTATAAAATCTTTCTTTAATTATTTTTGTTTAAGAATCAAGGTACGTTTTACTTTATTTTATGTAAATTTATCTTTTACTTTTAAGTTTATTGTTTAATGTCAGTTTTTTTTGTTAAAAAATATTTTATATCGATCGTTCTGACTGTTAGTTTAAAAGGCGAACACTGCTTTATGATTTTCATTTCATTTAGCCTCATTTTAGCCCGCCTTTGCAGATACAGTGTGGTTGAGTACCACCACAACCATTATTGGAAATGGAAAACGTAGCGTCTAAACTAAGTTCCCTCTGCCTACCCTCCCAACCAAAAAAAGCCAAAAAAAAACATGACATTAAAATATCATACAAAACAACAAATCAAACATTCACCATACACAAATACCATTCCTATAGTTTGTACAACAAAACTACAACAAAAATATTTCCCCCAAATCCAACAATGTAATAAACTCATACGCGGTTCGGTATTCGCACATGATTCGTGAGCGCCGTGACAAGCGGCACTATCGCGGGCGAACGTCACGCTCCCGAGGATAAACGTGTTCATTTGATCTCTGAATTTAATATATTTTCCTCTTATTTCCTTTGTAACTTTGTATGGTATGTCACGCTTCGAAAATATTTTAGTATATTATGATGAATACAATGTTGTACTTACAACAACCTATATACGTATTTATCTTGTTGTCACGGTGAGTGGGATAGTGTGGTTTTTTCTGATTGTGGAATTCTTTAGATTTCTTTAGTTTTTTTTTCTTTTTATATATGTGTTATTGTAGAGGCTTCTATTTTTTAATCTTAGGCGTGAATAGTTAATTTATGGATCTACTCATATAGTTATATGTTAAACTTCTGAGCAGTTTAATTTAATGTAATTAAGGATTATAATCGATAATGATCTTTAATATATGTATTATTAAAGATCATTATCAATTGTAATCAATAATTACATTAAGGTAAGTCGTGGCGCAGCGGCACGAAGTGCGACTGCAAAATCAACTGGTTGTGGGTTCGATCCCCGCTCGAGGAAATGTTAATATTTATTTTCATTTCTTCGCTCTGATGTCGAGGCAAAGCGCGGCGTTGAGTTCGGCCACTCAATACGTAATGCCTCCAGAATTTGGCGGAAAGTGGGACGGAGTGTCTTAACACTAGGTTCCCTCTGCCTACCCGGCTGTGTGCGGGATACAGCGTGAAGCTTATTATAAAATTACTTTTTAATACTTTAAAATTTCTTTTTATTACTTTTTTAACCACAGTTGTTTTAATTTAAAGATTTTTTTAAGAAATAAAACCTCGTAATTGTTGTTGAGTCAATAAACAAATAAAGAAATCAGTACGTTTTATTTATGTTATAGGTATTTATATTCCTTAATGATACAAAACTGATAAGAAAAAAATCATGTATAGTATTGCATAATTTTAATTTTGATTTTTAAAGAGATTTTTAATTAATATTACATTTACATCTGTCATTGACGCATATTCCTGCAGGAAATTTAAGGCGACGACAGCGAGTTATACAGCCTTGTAGCTCGCAGTGCGGTTTTAACCTCAACGGTTCTATGGCCAGCTCTTCATCCTCAGGTTCTAATGGACATATATATATGTATATATATTATGTAAAATATTATATTATATTAATATTAGTAATTTTTTTTCAGCTTCACTCTGTATCCCGCATGCAGCAGTTGGAGGCAGAGGAAGCCTAATGAAGGCAGTGTGTGGTGGGTGGCGGAACCCAACGCCGCGTTTTGCCCGGAGCCACGACTGGTCTCAATTAGCATCAGTGTACTTGATTTAGTCTTTTGAAATTTATGCATACAATTACTTTTCCTTAGGGAAGACCTAGAAAGTAGTATTATAAGTAGAAAATCATGACGTGGGTAGTTTAAGGAATATACATGCATCTAACATTCAATTATAGAAATGAAACACAATTTTCTACTTTACTAATCCCTTTAAAAAGAAATTGGTTAACAATTTGAGACCATCGTTGCGTGTGACAGCGTTTGGCTGTAAATAAAGTCTTTAGCTAGGGAAGATCCATAGTTGGGGGAATGTATTATTTTTTTTCCCAACTGTTAAAATACAAAGTTAAACGCTAATCAGTACTGGTCTGGTTGAGAACTTTACTAAGTTTATATAGCTAACTACTACGTATATCTTATGCAAGACTTTATCTATATTTTAAATTAGTTTTTTTCTGTGGCTTTGCTCTCGTGGTCAAATCGGAATAAGTAAGTAAATAATATTGAAATTTTAATAAATAATGTAACTATTTATGAAGCACAAAAATGTAAATTATATTTCGAACCAGTTGGTAGTTCTTGAGATTAATTGGTTCGACTAAACAATTATTCATAAAAATCATTAGCTTCGCTGTATCCCGCACACAGCAGGGTAGGCAGAAGGAATCTAGTGTTAAGACACTCCGTACCCCACTTTCCGCCGAGTTTTGGAGGCGGAATTGAGCGCCGCGCTTTGCCTTGACACCAGAAAGAAATGAAAATATAAATGTAAATAAATACTTCACTTCCTCGAATAGGGATCGAATCCACACCCAGTCGATTTTACAGTCACATTTTATGCCTCTGCGCCACGACTGGTTTTCTTCGCAAATGAGGAATATATATATTTCTTACCAGTTTCCATTGTTGAAGTAAGCCCAGCATATATTATAAGAAAAAAGATTAGAAAATTGGACTTCATTGTATCACGAGTGTCGTAATTTTTTTATTACTAATATAAAATTTACAAGTACGCCTTTTATATTTTATTTTCGTAAAATGTATGTTTTAATTAAAGTTAAAATAAATAAATCAGCTTCTTAATTAAAGTTGGTTGCACAATTATGCTTTTTATGTTTTAAATGGGAGATAAGGATGGGAAGATTATAATCGATACTTTATTCTTGTTGTAATTATTAAAAGAGAAGAATAAATACAAGCTGGTAATCGAATGTGATTTATCGTTTCACTTATAAACGGTGACTAATTGACCTGTGGGGAACTTTAGTACCTATCTTATATGTAAATTTAGTGATCTTTTGTAGGGATTCATTAAATATTTATTTTTGATGTTGGTTTTGTTGAGATCCGATACTTAAATGTAAACTTGAAAATACAGCTCTACTCTCGGGTTCCTTCCATCCATACTGTGGGAAAAAGCGTAAAAAGTTCTTTGATTTTCACGATTATTACACATTTTAAATGAAACTAATTTAACCAGATTATTATTAAACTGGGACCCACTTATAAAATCATTGAAGTCTCAAACCCACCATACCAGAGGGCATGATACTATTACCTCATCATGCAGGAATCCAGGGCAGTATGCGAGCCAATTAAGAAATTGTTGGCGGTAGTTTGATATAATAATTATGTCAACTGACAGACGAATGCCACCTCAGTCTACCCGTGACCACGGTCTGCTGCAAAGTGTTCGAAACTTCGGGTTCCCAAAATGTAAAATCTTAAATATACGCGATTAATCCGGTTAAATTAGTTTTATTTAAAAAAGCGTAAATACGAAAAAAATACGATATAATTAAATCAGCTTCACGCTGTATTCCGCACACAGCAGGGTAGGTAGACGGAACCTAGTGTTAAGAGAATCCATTGCCCACTTTCTGCCAAAATCTGGAGGCATTGCGTGGCGTAATATTAATTTAAATAAATATTTAATTTCCTCGAGTGGGGATCGAACTCACAACCAGTCGATTTTGAGCCACACTATGTGCCTCTGCGCCACGACTGGCTTCATAATCGTTTTTATTAATCGAAAAATATAACAAATATAAAAAAAGTGTTCAAAATGCTATAATATGAAAAGTATTATACTCCTTCATGAAATTGTAACTTGGGTGAAGTTTCATCAATATGAAGTTTGTCAATATTTCCGTTTCGCTCCCGACGCTCGGCACTCATTGATGGGGCTGTCCGTTGGCCTAAAAATAAAATTGAGTGACAATATAAACTTTTCGAGAATGATAAGCAATATTCGGTCATGAGAGTTTATTCTATACCTACATCATGTATACAGTGTCATTTCAACTAAATTTCTACAGCTGACTTAAACAATATGTGATTTTTAACTTTACGAAGAGACTTTTTTTCAACTTCTCGCTGTATTCTGCATGTAGCTGGATAGGCAGAAGGAGCCTAGTTATATTAAGAACACTCCGCTCTTCACTTTCCACCGATATAATAGTGTATTATAAAAAGGAGTGTCTTAAAACTAGGTTTCTTGTGAATACCCTAGGGGACAAGTATTTGTTTTTCATGCTCTCTATTATAATAAAAGTTGTATAAAAGGTAGTCCAACCGAAAAAAAACTGCTGAAATTTTCTCGAGAATTAATATAGCATTTTTTTTGAAAATCTTAAAAACACACTCACCTATAACACACAATAATTCAGAGATCAGAGAGAGAGAGAGAGAGAGAGAGAGTTTCATGTCTATGACAAATTTGTCACATTTTCATTATCTAATACATAAATTAGAGGTTCATATTATAATAAGATCTGAATAATAAAGCTTAGTAGAAATTGATGCAACGATTCATGATACGCATTCGAATGTTAATTCTTAAATCTAACACAATTCAAAAGATCTAATTTCCATCAAAAAAATATATTTGTAAAAACAAAAACCCCGACTGCATAAAACCAAAAGTATAATAAACAAGCTCAATACTTTATTAGGATTAACAATCGGGACCTCTTTAAATTATGAGGGGTTTCTGGTAAAGATTTTATTGATTGATGAAATACTTATAGGTCCCGACTGTTAATCTTAATAAACTATTGGGCTTGTTTATTATACTTTTGGTTTTATGCAGTCGGGGTTTTTGTTTTTACAAATAATTTTTTATTTTCACTTTTTTGTTAGTATTCATTATGGTAATGATAATCATGATATACCTTTTTAAAATCCTCGTATTGAGCTCTTGAATTTGATACCCATATTGTGGTATTCGAAACGATTTTTTTTTCTTTCACTAAGTCCAATGGCGTCCCACAGCCGCCATGATTGTTTTTATTTAACGTCACCTATCTAAGAACACTTGGGCTGCTAATACGAATCTAATGATACCTCAATTATGTAAATCCGTTCAGCGGTTCTGGAGATACGAGGTAATAAAGAATATTACATACATACAAGATACGCGCGAAAAACATAACCCTTCCTTAGCAGTCGGGAAAAATTGTATTATAGTATATGTAACTAAAAATACCTATACTAAACCTGCCCTAAAACGACTAGAATGTTACACTATCTCTAAATGGAACTCCAAGTCCAATATAAACTTAGTCAATATTTTCGTTGTGCCGATGCGCGACACTCATTGATTGAGCTGCTCACTCGTCCGAAAAATAAAGTTGAACGACAATCCGCTCCCAAAGGCCGATAAACAATATTAGCTACTAGTGACATAAAAACTAGTAGTTTTCCAATTTCCACATTGATTTTACGACTCAGAGTGTTTCAATACTGATGTTGTTATAAATTGTTATAATTTTAGCATTTTGTTATTGCCAGATCGAGATTGATTTTAATTATTTTGTATAATAAATTTATTTTTATTTGTTATTTTTTTTCTGTCATTCATTTAGTAATAACATCAACAACAACAATATTATTAATTATATTGATGAAGAAGTAAAGAGGCCAGTCGTGGCACAGCGGCACGAAATGTGATCGTAAAACCGACTGGTTGTGGGTTCGATCCCCACTCGAGGAGATTAAATATTTACTTAAATTTATATTTCCATTTCTTCGCTCTGGTGTCGAGGTTAAGTGCGGCGTTGGCCACTCAACACGCATTGCCTCCAGAATTCGGCAGAAAGTGGGGAACGGAGTGTCTTAACACTAGGTTCCCTCTGCCTACCCTGCTGTGTGCGGGATACAGCGTGAAGCTGATTTATTTATTTATTTTATTTTATGAAGTAAATAATAGGCCTAAAGGTGGAAAGCAGAGTGTAATTGATAGAAAATTTTCTATCACTTGAATAGTAACTCTGGAGTACCATTACGGCGCTACTTTTATTTCAATAGTACATTTCAAGTTATTTTTTTTTAATTATAATAAAAATTTAAATTACTACAGCCTTTTTATTGCATTTTCACACATTACGATTTTTTAGGAAACAGTGTTTAAACACTCCTCCACTTTTTGCAAAATTTTCGACACATCCCGTTTGCAGTCGCTGTACTGACGCACTATGACAGCCTCACAATGTCTTTAAGAGAACAAAACACATATAAAAGTCCACATAGCCTTCTGTAAATCTAAAATCCAGTTGAATCAGGCGCCTTAAGTTTCGCGAAAATTGCCTTATAAATTTTAGTAAAAGAACTAAATCGTATACGCTTATATGGTCACGTGAAACACATTCTAAGCATCTGGCACAAGGTATTACAATTCTATATGCAATACGTATTAAATCCTAGATATTACATACCTGTGACCGTCGTGGTACACGTACGTTACTATATGGCAATTGTAGATTCAAATTCAACTTAGAAAAATGTTAATACTTGTATATTGTTTTTTGTTTGTCTACGTCTAACACAAAGTCGGTAAGTGGGGAAGGAAGGGACATTTCTTTCTATTGTTTTTTATTCATCTTTCAAAGTTTTTAGTAACAGGCTTTTTCCACATATAAATCAGTCATTTTCGAAATATTGCTTGATGCGTGGTAGAACTTACATAGAAATTTTATATTTTAATAATCGTTTTATGTTATACATAATCATTCACTGGGTTGAAATCTAACCCACGACTACCACGTTTATAGCAAGAAGCTGCGCTACTATAGACTTTTCTTTCATATTTATCAACCCAAACATAGTCTTCAGTAAGATTTATTTATATACATAGATAGAAAAGTATAATAAAAACATATATTTAGATAAATTTTCCTACTATAAAGTATGAAATTTCGGCAATATTCAATATCAGAAGCTATGAATCCGCACACTGCGCAATGTAATAAACTATGAAACGTACCAATTTTCGAATTCCCAAATTCTGTAAGTTCCTACGTTTTCAGCGGACGTTTAGCTTAATTCGAATTTGAATTTATGTGCTCTCTTTGCTGTCCAATTTAGTCAGATAAGTAAATATTGTTAAAGTTTCCAGTTCCAGTTCGATTCAGTTCGAACGTCTCGGTCGCAGCGTTTGATGAACACACAATTGGTTCAACAGAATTCTCCCTTAATGCACTTGCGTTCCTCAATTAATTTTTAAACATATTTTGTCAGCTTAGTTATATGCAGTAAATCAGCTTTACACTCTATATAATAGATAGACAGAGGAAATCTAGTGTTAAGATACTCCATAAGTGTTGAGTTGCAGAACTAAACGCTACGCTTTGCCTCGACACCAGAACAATGAAATAGTAATATTAAATGTTTAATTTTCTCAAATGGGAATTGAACCCACTATCTACTGTCAAACTTTGTGCGCCTGCGCCATGACTGGTCTCAATCTTTAGACATATTTGCATTTAAACTAATTCATAAATTCAGCTTCACTCTGTATTCTGCAAACAGCAAGGTAGGCAGAGAGAACCAAGTGTTAAGACACTCCATTTCCCACTTGCTGCCGATTTATGGAGGCATTGCGTATTGAGTGACGGAACTCAACGTCACGCTTCGCCTCGACACCAGAGCGAAGAAATGGAAATATAAATTTAATTAAAAATTTAATTTCCTCTAGTGTGGATCGAACCCACAACCAGTCGCGTTTACAATCACACTGTGCCCCTGCGCCACGACTAGCCTTAAATAATTCTTAATAAAAATATGTATCATTTATCATTGATCAAAACGAGTTTATTAGTTTGGCTTTGATCTATACTAATATTATAAGGAAAAGAGTTTGTTTAATTTTTCAAATTGAAAAATTATTCTTGTATTGGGTACTATATTAAAGCTATAAGCTAGCACATACAAATTGTAATTGCGGTCAGAGCTGCCTCGAACTCTTGGAGCGAGTCATGTCTGTATTACACTACTATCATAACACTTAGTTAGTTCCATTATGACCACGCGAGCGAAACCACAGGTAAACGCTAGTAGGTGATATGAAGTTTAAATTTTATTATTTACTATAATTTATTTGTGGCCGGTTGTGGCGCAGAGGCACAAAGTGTGACTGTAAAATCGACTGGTTGTGGTTCGATCCCTACTCGAGGAAGTGAAATAATTATTTACATTTATATTTTCACTTCTTCGCTCTGGTATCGAGGCAAAGCGGGGCGTTGAGTTCCGCCACTCAGCACGATACCTCCAGAATTCGGCGGAAAGTGGGGAACGGAGGGTCTTAACACCAGGTTCCCTCTGCCTACCCTGCTGTGTGCGGAATACAGCGTGAAGCTGATTTAATTTTGTTTTATTTATTTACTATATATCAACAAAATTTCAATGATATTATTTATAAAATAATAGTATAAATTTCACAATAGATATGAGGTATTACATACAATACACCACAGGATTATAAGCACTGATGTTTAACCCTCTGATAAATTTATCGGTCGGATAAACTTATTATATTGGTTTGTAGCGATAATAAATGTAGGGCAATCAATTCATGTAGGGATGATAAAAATAATCCAATACATTTATTGGAAATAAGTTTTTTATTACATATGCTTATATGAATGTATGTATGTATGTCACATAGATCGATCACTGACGGGATGAGGCAATTCGGCCAAGCTTTTAAGTTAAATACATTTTTTACTTTAACGGGTATTGTGAAAAAATGCGTATAGATAAATGGAGTTACAGTTGCTTTTTAAAAATCATGAACCTAGTGTTAAGACACTCCGTTGCCCACTTTCTGTCGGATTCTGGAGGTTTGCGTGTTGAGTGGCAGAACTTAACGCCGCGCTTAGCCTCGACACCAGAGCGAAGAAATGGAAATATACATTTAAGTAAATATTTCGTCTCGAGTGGGGATCGAACCCAACACCAGGTTTTACATTCACACTTCGTGCCGCTGCGCCACGACTGGCCTCAAGTTGCTTTTTATGTTTTTTAATATCGCACTCCATTTTATAAATGTGTAATGCCGTCTTAACAAAAATAAGAAGGTACCTAGTCACTAGACCAATGGCGAAATCAAAATTTTTCCTTTGTAATAATTTTATTATAATTATTTGCTAACTAAAGTGTAGTTACAATTAAAATTACAGACTTCTAAACAAAGTTCGTTCGCAAATTGTTTTAATTAATTTCGTTTTAGAGGTCGCCTTATATTTCTTGACAAAGTTGTAATTTTGTTTTAGGAACTCAACGAAATTATAAGGTTCATAATTTACTATCCATTTTCAAAATTTGTGATTTACCTATTGTGATTTAATTAAAATGTCTCGGAAAGCGGGAATCGGAGTGTCATAACACTAGGTTCCCTCTGCCTACCCTGCGGGATACAGCGTGAAGCCGAAAAAAAAATGCTAGAATTTACAGAAACATTAAAGTCATTAAGAAGACAAGAAATTTTACTTAATAAAAAAAAATAAGCCGCATTAAACTTTACAAAATTGACTCGTGAAATATAAAAGCTTGGATGCTTCTTAAAATTCAGGTTCTATTCTTATACAAAAGTCTTCTTTATATTTATCTCGTTTGAGCTAAATTTTTGCAATTTCAGCAAAATTCCGACGTTTTATATCGCGAACATTTTGTATGACTTAGTCTGGTTTTAAGATTTTAAAGTTTTTTTTTTTTTTTTAATTTAATGTAATATTTATTTGCTTATAATTTTTGCTATGAACATTATGAAACGTAATTAATTGTGACATTATTTATAGAATCCCAGTAGAATATGAAGTTATTTTATAGTAGTTATAAAAAGCATACCTACTCTGGTACATACAAACGAGTTTTAGAAACAAAGAAAAATACACTGCTTGCTTCTTTATCACACCTTTATCTGACCATCTTTGTCATATAAGATACATAATATAATATAACATCTTTTTTTAAATTAGTATAATTTTATTGTCGTTCAATATAGTCTTTCGCTTATAGATTTATATTGTGATTTAATAGTTTAATATTTTTTACTCTTAAAATTGAATTTATTTACATTTATTTTTGCTTTTAACAATAACTGGATAGATATTTTTACAAATTCAGTAAGCCTAAGATTATTATTACGATGAATTAATGTACTGACAAATATTCCAAATTGTTAAATAGGCCAGACGTGGCGCAGGGGTAGAAATGTGTGACTGTAAACACGACTGGGTTCGATCCCCACTCTGTGAAAGGAAATATTTATTTAAATGTATATTTTCATTTTTTCGCACTGCTTTCGAGGCAAACGACGGCGTTGAGCTCCACCACTCTGACTGATTACACCACACTGATTAATTACAAAATGAACAAAGAATAAAAATATTTTCTGCTTATATAGAAAATACAAAAAAAAAACAGCATTAATTCTGGATTCTGTTCAAATGTAGATACCAAGAGTATACGTATAGTTCACGATTACACCAAACGTTAATCAAAAATTCATACAATAACTACATCAGATTTCATCAAAAATTATAAAAAGGTACCGGGACACGTATAAAAACAAATAGTGATCAAAATATAAAACGCCAATTGTCTGTCTCCGTCGTAGAATTTTTATCAAGTGCCCATTTGAAGCTTGAAAGCTGTAAAAATTCACGTGAACTGCCAATTTTACCATACAAGAATTTTATATAACATTCTCACGACGCTGATGACGTCATAAAGCGCGAAATTCAAGCCTTCACTTTATACACACCGCTGTCTTGACTGTCTAATAAAATACTAATAGTTATGTATTCGAGCTGTTGTAGCGTAATCGGGTTTTTTAGCTATAAGTGAGAAGTCGATTTTAGCTCGAATGTTCTTATTTAAATTATTGAATATTATGAAGGAAGTTGGAGGCCAGTCGTGGCGCAGCGGCACGAGGTGTGACTGCAAAACCGACTGGTTGTGGGTTCGATCCCCACTCGAGGAGATGAAATATTTACTTATTTTTATATTTCCATTTCTTCGCTCTGGTGTCGAGGTTAAGCGCGGCGTTGAGTTCTGCCACTCAACACGCAGTGCCTCCAGAATTCGGCAGAAAGTGGGGAACGGAGTGTCTTAACACTAGGTTCCCTCTGCCTACCCCGCTGTGTGCGGGATACAGCGTGAAGCTAATTTAATTTATTTAATAAAGGAAGCTGTCGTAGTGCAGGAGCACAAGCAGTTAATTGTACCGAAACGGTTGTAGGTTCGATACTCATGTATTACATTTTAATTTCTTCGCTCTGTTGCCAAAGCAAAAACGCGACATTGAGTTTCGCCACTCAGCTCACAATATTACGGTAAACGGTGGCTGCTGTGTGCGAGATACAGCGCGAAACTAAAAAAAAAGAATATTATGAAAGGACCAAAAAACAAGGAGAACCGTAGAAGTAGAAACATTTTATTTATTCATAATAATTTCTATCACGTTTTACACACACAAATACTTTCTGACTAATTTATAACGGAAAAGTTATTCATTGAATATTTAAATTTTAAAAATTTGCCTACTTCTTTACTTTATACAAATATATAAATGTTGTGTAAAACATAATAGTATAAGGTTATGAGTCGATTCCCATTCAAGAAAATGAAACATTTAATATTTTCATTTACTCGGTGGTCGCGAAAATTGCGGGGTTAAATTCTTCCATTCATCATGCAATGCTTCCAGAATCCTGCGGAAAGAGGGAAACGGAAGTGTCTTAATGGGAACGAAGTGTATTAATACTAGGTTCCCAGGTTCCCCCTTTCTAATCTGCTATGTGCGGGATAAAGCGTAAAGCTTAAGGAAAAAAAATCTTTATTTTAATGAAAGTGAGCTGCTATTTAGTTTTTTATCTTGTATAGTAAGGCTATCCTTGCTACATATCTATCTACATGAAATGTGTTAAATATGGATTTTAATAAGGAAGGAGGATTTATACTGTGATGTCTCTTTGTACCAATTATTTGTGTAAAACAGATTATAATTATTTTCGGTCGTATAATAAATGTGATGGACTATCAAAGTACATTCAGGTAAAACAGGAATTAGAAAGGATACAGGATACGAGATACAGGATATACGGAAGTGACCCCTTTCGCTTTATCGTTAATATTCTAATAATTATCATATATGATATTTATGATATGTTTATAAGAAGTTGTTATAATAAAATTTAAAAAAAATACTAGTTTCGGTTTCGGATTGTTTCCTTTATGTACACCCAATTACTTAACTGGATCGCAAATTTCATCGTTCTAGGTCGTCTAGAACTGGGTTAAAATTAAGGTCTATAAATCAGTCAATCCCTGATAAAATTGATGATTTTTGGACATCATTATCTAAAAAACCGTTTGAGCTGTGTTTATGAAATTTGATGCACGTATACAAGTAGCGAGTCTTAATATTTGAGACAAATTTGACAGGTTTAGGTAGAATAGTTTTTGAGTTATGAAGGGGCAAAAATTGGCTTCAAATGATTCGTGTATATCTACTGACACACGGTGCACGCCAGTTTTGTTTTAATGAACTTGGCTACACGCTACCGCGCGTAATAAAGCAGTTTCACTGTTTTTATATATAGCAGCGTAGGTAGTTGTTACACATTTTCTGCTGCATTTTGAAAATCATGCGTGCTGGATGGTGAATGATGGAAATTCAACGTCGAGCGTCATCTAATAGAGATTTCGCCGAATGAAAATTGAACCCGCAACCGTCGCGCTTACAATTAGATATACTATAGACTGTCCAATTGTGCCATGACGGTGTAATATACAATTGTTATCTATTATAATTACTGTCGCCATTGTGGTGAGAGGAGAAAAAAAATATGAATAAGGCTCCACCAGGTTAAACAGTATTTGTAATGGACTACACGCTATGATCGTGGGTTCAAATCACGTTTGAAGCATATTTATAAGTGTTTATTTTTGACTTCACCATCCAGCGCGTGTCCTAATAAAGAGTGTTCTAAGATTCTCCATCTATTCCTCAAGAGAAGAAGAAGGAGTGTAAACATAAAAAAACAATGGCAGGCTGTGTGTCCAGTCAGTGCAACGTTCTTTTCAAATCGAAGAAGGCAGGTTTCTTTTGATGTAAATTTCTGAAACCGCAACGATTTTATGGTACTTGGCAGTAAAAGCAAAACGGTTATTGAAGCTTTTATTCGTGTCTTGTAAATCCTGAATACTTTTGAATAATATTCATTTTTTTCCAAATAAATGCAATTTGGTCTATTGTTGTAGGATTTTTGTATTTTCAATTTTTTTTTGCAAAACATAATAATATAATTGAAATTCATTCTTTGAAATTCTGAAATAATTAATTATATCTGGAACGATAAATGTTTGCCATTCATTATTATTCAATGAATGAACCGCATAATTTTAATATAAATAGAGTTTAACCTGTTCCAGTTAGGGACCAGTCGTGGCGCAAGGGCACACAGTGTGACTGTAAAACCGACTGGTTAAAGGTTCGATCCCCACTCGAGGAGATAAAATACTTACGTAAATTTATATTTCCATTTATTCGTTCTGGTGTCGAGGCAAAAGCGCGGCGTTGAGTTCTGCCACTCAATATACAATACCTCCCAAATTTGGCAGAAAGTGGGGAACGGAGTGTCTTAACACTAGGTTTCCTCTGTCTACCGTGCTGTGTGCGGGATAGAGCGTGAAGCTGATTTTTATTTAACCAGTTCCTTACTCTAGGAAATATCTCTCTACTAAAAATCAATAATAGACAACTATACATTTTTTTAATATTCCTCCGAATAGTATTTTACTCAAATATTACCAGTTAGAATACCATACATTTAAAATAAAAATAAAATACTTTTATATGTTTTTTCATCGCACAAAATCTACGAAATGCACGGAGGCGGTCTTTTTTTATTGTGAGAAGGAGTATTTCCCGTGAGACAGAAAATTGTGTTAAAGTGATACTCAGATGAATTTTACATGTAATTTCAAATTTATTGCAAAATTTTGAGTATAAAGTGTACAATATTTGAAAATATGTTACACTTATTATGTCAATCTCTTTGAATATATACAAGTTTCTAAATTACATTTTTGCATGTACCCTCACACAGCTCTTTTGCACGTCGTTCTCAACATTTCACATATTTAGAGAGTCGTTCTGGACAGTGGAACTTTATATAACATTAAAAGGCATATTATTATATTGGAAAAAAAAATGTAAACTTGTTAATTGATTGAATTAACAGAGGATTACTAAGTAAAACAAAGTATTTAAAACAGCGTTTAATCATACTTGTAATTTTTTATCTTTAAATATTAGATGTTAATTTTAAACTGAAATGATAAAATTACATAAAGTTAACTAATAAATAACAAGAAATTTTCTAAAATGCTAGTAAAACCCTAAGTTCTTAAAGTGTTTTTAAAGCTAAGGCTTATCCTGGAGGGAGTTGAAAAGATGAATGAAGATGTGACCCGTTTTTCTTTATCCGCTTAACTAAAACATACATACATACATATATTGCCTACATATTGCCATGAACAGTTCGCCAGAGACTGCGGTTGCTTAAGAATTACGAGTTTAAAATTCTGTTTCTTAAGAACTATGTAAGTAAAGTTTTTCACAAAAGGCAAAATGGCAGGGTCGAAGAGGTTTGAATGATGAATGTAGTTTCAAATTGATCATTATATATCAACTTTATTAATGTTTTCAAAAATTATGTTTATTTATTAACCTTTAAAGTTCAATATAAAATAATACTCAGTAATTTACTTTTGATATATGTAATATTATTTTGATATTGTATTGTTTTCCGCTAGTAAGCAGAAACTGCAAATTCTTTACTGTTGGCTTTGTTAAATGGTGATTATTTAATGTACGAGTATATATTTACAAAAAAGATTAAATCTGATTTGAAAATATATTAAAAAATCTGTGTCTGTAACCGCCTATACTGCCTGTTTAATTATATAAAGCATTATTTTTAGCATTATTTACGGGATAAATTTTAACAAATCAAACTCTTTTTTTCGTAGTTTTTTTCAGCTTCATGTCGCATTTTGCGTGTAGCAGAATAGGCAGAGGGAGCATATTGTTAAGACACTCCACTACCCATTTTCCGTCTAATTTTAAAGGCATTGAGTGTTAAGTGGCGGAACTCAAAGCCGCGATTTGCCACGACTAGACACGAGCGAGGAAATAATAATAATAATAATACTCAGCTTCACGCTGTATACCGCACACAGCAGGGTAGGCAGAGGAAACCTAGACTTAAGACAATCCGTTGCCCACTTTCTGCCAAATTCGGGAGACATTGCGTGTTGAGTAGCAGAACTCAACGCCGCGCTTTATCTCGACACCAGAGCGAAGAAATGGAAATATAAATTTAAATAAATACTTCATCGCCTCGAGTGGGGATCGAACCCACAACAAGTCAGGCTTACAGTCACACTTTGCGCTCCTGCGCCACGACTGCCGTGAAATGAAACTATATTTTTTTTGTTTGCTCAAATGGGAACCAAACTCACAAGCTGCCGCGTCCACACACACGCTTGCACCCTTTCCCAACTACTGGCCACAAATCTGGTCTTTTCATAGTTAAATTAGCAAAACATAATTAAATCCCCACTTCCAGCAGGATCCATATGTTATGGGTTACCCTATTTATATTTGCACAATGACCACTAAATCTGTTCGCATAGTGAGCGTATCTCATCGGTATTCAATGGGTGGGCATCGAGTGAAGCGAATTTATGATCTCTGCCGTGCTGGAGATAAATTATACAGCTGACGTACTGATCAGTTACAAAGTTTGTCTGTTTATATTTGTGCTAAAATGGTGGTGGGAATTATGTTTTATTTTAATAATATTTTTACATATTTTTTTGCATATTTATGGTCACAAGTGTGACTGTAAAACCGACTGGTTGTGGGTTCGATCCCCACTCGAGGAGATGAAATATTTACTTAAATTTATATTTCCATTTCTTCGCTTTGGTGTAGAGGACAAGCGCGGCGTTGAGTTCTGCTACTTAACACGCAATGCCTCCAGAATTCGGCGGAAAGTTGGGAACGTAGTGTCCGAACACTAGGTTCCCTCTGCCTACCCCGTAATGTGCGGGATACAATGTGAAGCTAATTTATTTGGTATGTTTAATACTATATAGCTGTATGTTATAGAGGATGTTATAAGTTGGCGTTTTGACTATTGTTGTGGTATATGGTATCACTGTAAAAGCAATAGTAGTGGATTCAACTTCCGTTCACGAAGATGGAAGTATATCGACGTTGACTTTGACCACTCAAAGTTGAGTGGTCAAATGACCACTTGAGAATTCAGAAGAGGGTGGGGAATGGAAGTGTTTTAATGGGAACGTAGTGTTATAACACTAGGTTCTGAAGTTCGCCATTAAGTTCCGCTACTCAACACGTATTGCAATTAATATCGGCGGTATTAGATGTTAAGGCGTTAGCATGCTTTATTTGCTTGACGACAACTAAAATAACGTCAACGATTTAACAATATACTGTATCCTTATAATAAATTCAAATTGAATTGTTTGCAACATTTTCATTAAATGATTTGCAACTTTATATCAGACGTGGCATCCTTAAAGGTAAAATAGTAACAAAACTTTAAAGAAAAAGGACATTTAGTGTTGCCTAAAAAGACCGAAACGAGGTCTTAACTTGAAAGCGAAAGAAAATCACAGTCAAAGAGGAAAGAAGCTTTTACGTAGCTATTTTCAAAATGAAAACTAGACAGACACCTGTTTTGTATTTTTTAATATTTTCAAGCATATCCCACTCTTTTTGATGATATTATCGTGGCACAGTTGAGAAATGTGTAGCTATGTACATGGTGGTTGTGGGTTCAATCCTCACCTAGGGAAATACTTAGGTATATTATGAAATATATTAAATAAATTTTTGTTTTTCTAATCGAGTTAGTAAAAATTTGGCGTTGTATATTTTCAATGACAAAAGTAAGGGAAGAAGAAAAAGAAAGTAAAAAGTGAAATGTCTTTATTTTTTAATGCTTTTATAATTTTGTTATATTATATTTTGATCAGATAGTCGTTGTGGCGAAATGGCACTATGTATGAATAAAGTAACAAGACAATGTGCGACGTTGAATTCCGCCACTCAACACGAAATGTCTCGAAAAGTGGGGAACTTAGTGTCTTAAAACTAGAATCCTCTTGCCTACTTTGCTATTATGCGGGGTACAGCGTACAGCTATTAATATAATTATTAATGTATTATTATTGTGTTGAGATATAACATTGCGATATAAGGTTTCCGTATTGTGTTGCATAGTGTGATATGAGTAAGCGGATTGTACACGATCAATGGGTTTATGTCCAAGAATTCTGTTTAACATTTCTATAATTGTTAGTAAATTAACACAAGTATTCGACATATTTTATATTTCTTACAGTGCGAAGCTAAAGTAAATATAAATTAATTTTTAGTGTATTTTTTTATAATTTCTAAAAATGGTAAACAAAAATATGAATTCATTTTTTATTACCTTACTGCACCCCCCATTCCATGGATTCAGCAGTTTAAGGCAACTTTTTAACTGCACACCAAAGCTCACCTCCACGCATCTCCGCTGTCCAAGCTCCTTTCTCTACATAACCAAACTGAAGGTAACAGTAAGGAACTGATTATAGCTCTAGACATACTGATATCTTTTAGCAAGCTGTAGTAAAAAAATATGAAAAAAAACATATAAGATTTTCAGGTGAAAAAAAATCTCATTATATATCGCTCCGCCCTCCATTTTCAAATATTGTTTAAATAAAAATGTATATATACATACCTATTAAAATTAATATTGAACGGTACTAACCTAACTTAAATCCTACACACGAACACCTCATTAAACTGCTCTATTTGTACCACCTGTGACCTATCGGGCATCTGGTTTGCTTGGTTGCAACTCCATACATGAATATTTCATAGCCTACCAGTATGCATCAACTCACTTTGAATATGCAAGTTTATATTGCGGATGGACATATAATAACAATATGTAATAATGGTCATATCTTTTGTTGGTACAGCTGACATTTTACTATAGAAATATATTCTGTTGTTTGTTCATTCGTTTGTTTGTTAAAACGCTAAGATCTCTGGAACTACTGGTCGGATTTACTTTTTTTTGTTTTGTATGAAAGATACATTCCTCAGGAGTGTTACAGACTATCCGTATATATATATGTATGTACAAAAATTATATATGTACATATATATGTGCGTATATATATGTACAAAAAGTAATTGAATATTGCAATATATCACAGTTTGATTTTTAATTTTTTTATTTAAAAAAAAATCTTGCCTTCTTGCTCTAAAGTTTTTTCATCATCAAGAAAAAATATAAGAATAATCTTTGCCTTGTATTGCGTGTAATCGGGACGTATATTTTTCGAAAAAAGATAAAATTAAAATAATTCAACTGGGCTGGAGGCCCGTGGGCCCGTCGACCTTGCCGCCGATGAAATTCTCTCAAGCAACCACGTAGTGCTTACAATTTCTTAGAATTAGAAAAAACATTGAATATATAAATTACATAATGTTGACAAATGCATCTTAATAAAAGAGTGGTACGCGAGCGAAACCGCGAATAATCCTCTAGTGTATTATAAATAAGAAAACGATTCAGATATATTTTTGTTGTAAAAGATAATAAATAACGACTTGAATAAAAATATTTATACTGTGTTAAAAATAGCTTAAATTGACCTTGATAAAGCTACTGTGATATAAGACGATAGCGTCTTACTCTAAACGCCATTGTTGTGTAATCGAAGGAACTGTGATTCCTACTGAAGGAAATGGAATATTTATATAACTACGCTCTGGTATTGAAGTAAAGCGCTGAGTCCCACCACTCAACACGCAACCTCCAGAATTCGGTGGAAAAGTGGGAACGCAGTGTTTTAACACTAGGCTTCTTCTGCCTACCCTACACTGTGCGGGATACAGCGTGAAGCTATAAAATATTTTTTATACAACAGACTTATTAATCCAATCCACAAATCAAAGTACCTAAATATCCAAATAAATACAACAGAAACAAACGCAAATAAATTCAGATAAACACCATTTCGCCTATCCAGGGCGGCGGATCGTATTTCGGTACATTACCTCGTCGCCATTGCCGCTACGCTACGGTTTCATGCTGCAACGAACTCATTGTTAGACACACAATACAATACTTGCGTAATGGATTACAAGACGCTGGCTGGGCGCTACTTTTAATATTCTACCAGAATAAGTCAAAGCAACGCTTTGAGGGCGGCCTTTCATTTCTTAACTGGGTTTGAAATTGTAAAAGAATATCTGTTTTTATTTGGTTTTTTTTTTTGGTTTTTAAGTATAATTTGTCTGTGAAATGCTTGAGGATTTTATTGTTGTGATGATTTTGTTTGTAGTTTTGTTGTGTTGTTTTTTGTTTATGATTTAAGATGGAAATGGAAAATTTAAACGAAAATTAATATGCAAAGCAAAATTATTTAAATTTATTCGATGTACTGATCAATTTTTTTATATTATTGTAGTGAATATTATCTTTTATAAAATTAAATAAATAATAATAATAATAATAATACATGTAAACTTCTATTTCATTCGATATTAATATTATATTCTTACACTACATTCTATTTTCAAATTTACTTAAAACTAAACTGTTAATATTTATATTTATTATTCATCCGCACGCAGCGCATTCGCATGACAAACTTGTTTCGTGTTTTTTTTTTGCTGTGCGTGACGTAGCCTGCTTGCTAGCTACGAGTAAAGAGTCGGCTACTATCGCTTGCGACGTTCACTTGTTTAAATATTGTACTCATTGCTTATATTCAATTTTAAGCCTTATCTTCTTGCTAATAATACGTATCTGTTTCTTTTACTATTTCTTTAAATGTCTTTTTTTCCTTATGTGAGTGTGTAAAATTATTCTCTTGTGTATCTTCTTAAAGTGTAAATAAATTTGGACAATTATTCCACAAAATTTTGGAAATTTAATTTCACTCCATAATTAAAAATATAAAATATTATTAAATAGCGTAAATCACAAAAACCGCTATATTATATTGTAAATAATTTTAAATTAAATAATTCATAATTCTTAAATTTAATAATTATGTCAAAGTAAGCCTCTACATTGTAGAGTATTGTCTTAAAAGTACATTGACGTACAACATCACTACACATAAATAAAGTTGAAGAGCCCCATTTTTCTATATAATCGTGTTTTTTTTCAAGTGGATACACGATATCATAACATAAATCAAATATATTTTTTTGGCTTTCTAACTGTTTTCTGTTTGTCCGTCTTTATCTCTGAAACATCTGCGCTAAATAAAAGAATCAAATAACGATTTATTAAGTCTACAATAGTATAGATAGCCATACATTTTTTTTTTAAACGGTTCATGCGTAATACAACGCATGTTATAGCAGAGCAGGCATAGGGAAACTAGTGTTAAAACGCTCCGTTTTTCACTTTCCGCCGAATTTTAGAGGCATTGCGTGTTAACTCAACGTGAACTCAATGCCGCGCAAACATTTATTTACTTTGGTACTAGAGCGCAGAAATGAAAATAGTCATATATTATTACAGGAATCGAATCCATAACCGTCACGGTACAGCCACATGATTGTATCCCTACGCCATGACGGCCTTTATAAATAATATAAAGTAAATATCACTTAAAATTTGTTATATAAGCAATATAATGTTTTGTTGTCCATACATAAGTTGAAAGTGTTGTCCTACTTGAATGTACAACTTAATGCAAATGGAAGCTGCTGACTTGCCATTCTGTTACAGTTGTCATAACAGTGAACTGAAGCAATGATCTCTCGTGTTGACAGACAGACAGTAGATCTACATTGAAATAGTTTGACTTTATTGTTCTTGCTTGGTTTATCTTGGTGAGATGATTGTCATATATATATTTATTGTGATAGGTGCATATTTTTACTACAGTAGAAACTCGATTAACCGGACTAATTGTTGTTGGTAGGCATTCGGATAATCGAAAATCCGGATAATCAAAAGTATGGAAAATCGGGTAATCGGGTATTTAGAATATGTAAGTATGCACATACGTAGTGATATAAATTTAATTAAAGCAACTGATACATAAAGTGAAAATCAATGTTTATTAAGATATCTTAAGATGTACGACGATGGGACGCGGCGCGGGCGGCGTGATTCGACACGTTCATGCTTGCATTGATACGACTTGTAGGTACATTTAATACAGTTGGTCTGTAGTCCGGATAATCGCGAATCCGTATAACTGAGGGCCGGATAATAGAGTTTTTACTGTATATTGTTTCTTAAAAAAACTATATAAGTACAACATTACTATTACTTAAAATTATTTTAGTAACACGTTATATTCATGTCGATCTTTGTGGAGATAATGGTATGATAAATAAACGAGTAAAAATGTATTAGATCAATTTTTGATAATCAATTATCCCATATTGTATAAAAAAATAGAAAAAAAAAATGTTTTATGCCACGCGTTCTTTGAATGCATGACTATTCTATGTATGTATTTGAAAGTAAATTAAAGAATATCTCTATCATGTAAAATTTTGTCATACACCAATCCCGTTTTTTAGCCCGAAAATACCAGGATAGGCAGAGGGAGCCTGGGAATCTAGTGTTAAGATTTTTTTTTCAGCTTCACGCTGTATCCCGCACACAGCAGGGTAGGCTCTGCTGTGTGCGGGACACAGCCCTAGTATTAAGACACTCCGTTCTCCACCTTCTGCCGAATTCTGGAGGCATTGCGTGTTAAGTGGCAGAACTCAACGCCGCGCTTAACCTCGACATGAGAGTGAAGAAATGGAAATATAAATTTAAGTAAATATTTCATCTCCTCGAGTGGGGATCGAACCCACAACCAGTCGGTTTTACAGTCACACCTCGTGCCCCTAGGCCAAGACGGCCTCCACAAAATTATCACATCTATTTAACGCAAAATTCTTAATTTTTTTTATCAGCTTCACGCTGTATCCCGCACACAGCAGGGTAGGCAGAGGGAACCTAGTGTTAAGACACTCCGTTCCCCACCTTCTGCCGAATTCTGGAGGCATTGCGTGTTGAGTGGTAGAACTCAACGCCGCGCTTAACCTCGACATGAGAGCGAAGAAATGGAAATATAAATTTAAGTAAATATTTCATCTCCTCGAGTGGGGATCGAACCCACAACCAGTTGGTTTTACAGTCACACCTCGTGCCCCTGGGCCAAGACGGCCTCAACAAAACTATTACATATATAGCTAATTTGTCACATATGTTTTACACGAAATTCTTATCACCCCACAAATTAAACACTCCTTATTATACGTCAAACTATCAGGTGAACCAAATAACCATGGCGCAAAGGGTCCCAAGTTCCATCGGTTGTACGATCGGAAGTTTACCCTGTTATTGAGACAAATTGAAGTTCGCTATTTATTGACATTATCTCTTCAAAGTTCTCCTCCAATTATATTGTTAATATTTGCTAAGTATATTTCGGTTCGAGTTTCGCTTTTCGGCTTTGTTATATTGAGCGTGCAATATTATCAAAATTTTGAACGTTTGGCGAATTTGTAGGTAATGTAGTTTTACTTTTCATTGAAGGTTGGTTAGTAGATGATTACTTGAAAATGAGTTCTTATATTATATGTTTTTTTTTATCAGCTTCACGCTGTATCCCGCACTCAGCAGGGTAAGCAGAGGGAACTTAGTGTTAAGACACGCTGTTCTCCACTTTCTGCCGAATTCTGGAGGCATTGCGTGTTGAGTGGCAGAACTCAACGCCGTGCTTTGCCTCGACACCAGAGCGAAGAAATGGGAATATAAATTTAAATAAATATTTAAATTTATATTCACTGCGCCACGACTGGCCTATATTATATGTTTAGTTGACATTATTATCGATATAGATATCGTGTATACAATATACAAATAACTTTTGGAAAGGCTGTCCTGACACAGTGACACAAGCGCGCATCTGTAAATGCGAAGATGGAGGGGACGATTACCCCTTAGGGACATGATATGTTTAATATTTTAGTTTCTCATTCTAGTAATAAGGTAAAGTGAGTGTGAGTGAGTGCGGCGTTCAATTCCGCCACTTAACACGCAATGCCTCAATAATTTGGCGGAAAATAATAAACAAAAGTGTGCTAATGGGGAACGGAGTATTATAACACTAGGTTCCCAGGTTCCCTCTGCCTACCCTGCTTTGTGCGAAATATAACAAGAACAGAATATAAAAAAATCGTAATATCAAATAGTAAATAGCCTCAAATGATAACTTTTATACGCCGAAAAAAATCTTTATATGAAATATCTTAAAAACCATTCTCCAAAATGATACAAGACGTAACAAAACACAATAGCATTTTTTGCTTCAATATCGGCGATCGGTATATTCATATAACTATTCATAGTGATGATAGTCGACCCTTTTTTTTGTTGCACTCACAACTAATTCGCGGGACACCGTTTAGCTTTAGTCCGGGGCTATTGTGTACGAAAAAGGCTTTTAGTTTAGGTACTGTGGCACTATAAAAAAGTGGGTGTGACGTCAAGCGAGTTAGAACAAACGATGTGTCGCATCGCAATGAATGATGACGCCTTACAATTTGAATGAAATGTGAAAATATGAAGCTTTTTTTAAATTATTAATTTTCGTGTTTTGGATAGTTGCGGGATCAAGTTCCGTGACAATTAAATGTATTGTATATAATTATATGGATGGGTACGCCGTGCACACCAGGTTCCTTACCTTAACCTAACATAATATCTTTTTCTATTTCCGTTCAAGTATTATGTAAGCACTGGAGGGGCGGGGGGCCCTTGGATTTGCTTATTTTTGACGTGTTCAATGAAATATTTTAGGATTGCTTATTTTTGATGACATAGGGGAGCAGAGAGGGGGGGGGGGGTCAATAATTGCAAAAAAAACTGCTTACGTAATACTCAACGGCCCCTATGCGAGGAAACGTGTGATTCTGATTATACAAGAATTTCAGTTTATTAATTATCTATATAAGATGTAACGTACGAAACACACACAATGTACGCACATAATGTACGAAAAAATACAAATAAGTTAATTTTTATTTGTTTTTATTTTTTATTTTAGCGTCACGCTGTATCCCGCATACAGCAGTGGATAGAGGAAACCTAGTATAATACTTTGTACCTCATTTTCCATGAAGCATTGCGTGTTGAGTGAGGTGGAACTGAACGCGACATCAGAGCGAATCAAAAAATCATCAGAGAAAATGGAAATATTAAATACTTCATATCCACTAATTGGCATCGAACCCACAACCTATCGTGTGTATAGTCACGCGTACGCGTGTAAAGTAAATAATTTTTTTAAGAAAACTAAGTATCTACATAATTTTCAACCAATAGCTTGAATTGCATGGCATGCCCATATCCATGGATCGGTAACGGTTTCAGTCATTTAATTACACAAAATAATGTATTCAATTTTAAGAAATTGTGGGTTTAATTTATACTGGTAGGTAAGAATTATTGTTTAGCTCTGGTAACAAGATCTAGCCCGGCGTTAAGTTCCGCTACACAACCCCATTGTCTTGAAAATTGAATGTAAAGTGGGGAACGGAGCCTTAACAGCAGGTTCAGTGTTCAGTAGGGACAAAGGGTTGCCTAACCTGCTGTATGTACGATACAGAATTAAGCTATTAAACGATATCTTGGTTATTATGAACTATTTAAATGTACATTATAGGTATAATTTTAGCGTAATTTTATATGATAAAAATAACAGTTCTAGAAGATAAGGTTTTATATATATTGAACCTTTAATAATTTTACTTAGAGTAAGGGACCCGCTGAAAATAACTATGTAAAAATATCGATATATTTTTTTATTTCTTAAAAAATGTATAATATTATATATCTAATATATAATTTATTCTACATAAAATAAGTATATA
The DNA here is from genome assembly GCA_021202915.1 of Heliconius himera. NCBI lineage: Eukaryota > Metazoa > Arthropoda > Insecta > Lepidoptera > Nymphalidae > Heliconius > Heliconius himera. Next base: position 619,061 of record JAJHJA010000353.1, read on the forward strand.
ATAACGATCGCTCTAGGAAAACGGCGAAACTCTCGAAAATTTAACAAAACGTAAAATTTAACAAGTTCATTTTCTGCACACTTTAAGTCGAAAATTATCTTAAGGTTCTATCGAATTCAAGGAGCAAGTAATTTAAGACATTAATTGACAAATGGAATCTGATTGGTCGAGTTTGGGTAAAAATTATTTCGTAATATTAAATTTTAAGCAGTTTTATTGCTAGATTAGATTTTTTTATTTTCTGAAATATTATGTAACTATAATTAACAATTTTTTATTACTGTTGACTAGTCGTGGCGCAAGTGCACAAATGTTTGTTTGATCCCCACTCGAGGAAATGAAATATTTAATATTTTTATTTTTTCGCTCTGGCAAAACGCGGCGTTGAGTTCCGCCACTCACCACGCAATGCCTCTAGAATTTGGCGGAAAACGGGGAACGGAGTGTCTTAAACACTAAGTTCCCTCTGCCTACCCTGCTGTATGCGGGATACAAATGAAGCTGAAAAAAATATATTGCTGTCACAGTACAGCGTCTGTCTGTAAACCCGACGGTTGTGGTTTCGATTCTCACTCGGGATAATTATTTATTTTCTTTTTCTTTCCTCTGAAAACAAGACAAAGCAATGTCTTGAAAGTGGCTGAAGTGCCTTCACACTATTCTCTGTACCCTGCTAAAACGGAAAGCTAAAAAAAGAAACAAAAATATAAAGAAACAATAATCATTTTTATTTATTTTAATATGGATAGCAGAATAGTTTGATATATTATATATGTAGTAATAAAATTATATCTCAATGCCACTCTTTAAGTCTTTTCAATAGTCTCTCATACATTGTATAAGAACCAGAGAACCTCTGAAGCAAAACTACTTTGTTGTTATACACAGTTTTAATATGCTTGTGAATATAAGGCTCTAGAATAGAAGGTGTTATAATCATTAGGTAATATTATCTAATATATCATTAGGTAATATTATAGGTCGGCAGAGGGAACCTAGTGTTAAGACACTCCGTTCCGGCATTGGGTGTTGAGTGGCAGAACTCAACGCCGCGCTTGTCTCCGACACCAGAGCGAAGAAATTATAAAGTATAAATATAAATTTAAGTAAATATTTCATCTCCTCGAGTGGGGATCGAATCCACAGCCAGTCGGTTTCACAGTCACACGTTTTGCCACTGCGCCACGACTGGCCTTCACCTAGGTCATTTGGTTATTTATAATAAAGTTTTTTGAATGACAAAATTATACCTCGTGAATTATACCTCTTATATTACATTTGTATGTAATAATTATATACAAATAATATAACAAGAAGTATAAATTGTATCACGAGTGACATCATTTACAATTTTTTTATTAAAACAATATTTTATTCTTTATATAAAATATATTTTAACTTGTTTAACGTGGATAACAAAACGGAAAATGGGACAAACTAGTTTTTACAATCAACATCTCAACGAGATAAAAACTTTGGTTTAAAAATATTTTTCACATTTTTCTGTAATTTATATGTAAATGTAAAAATTTAACGAAATTCTGCTTCTATTATTATAGAAGATATAGACGCTGATTTTTATTTTAAGTTATTTGACGTCATCGTGTATTACGTACATAGCATAGCACATATACAGCTGTTCTGTTCCCCACTTTCCGCCGAATTCTAGAGTGGCGGAACTGAACACCGTGCTTCGCCTCGTTACCAGAGTGGGGAAATAAAAATATTACCTAAGTTACATTACATTTCATCGAGTGAGTATCGAACCCACAACTCATACGTTGATACTAACAACATAAATAAAAAAGTTGTAACTGGTTTACATTATTGACCCGTGTTTGTTGTGAATTTCGACGTAGCTCGATAAGAACGTATGGCTTAGTTGATGAGAGCGCTTGGACGGTTTCCAAAGAGGCGCGGGTTCAAATCTAGCTTGTTCGAATACGTTTTCTTAAAAAGTATATATAAATAAATTATACTCATTTGCTTATTATATTCACACTAAACTGCAATAGATACAATCAGTTAAAAAAATACATTATTAATAAATATTTATTGAATATGATATTAAAAAATATATATATTTCATAAATATTTTTCCAGTAAACCTAAATTACAGTGGCCCCGATTTTTAAGCACTCCATCATTGTGAGCAGCGGAATATTTTGTTGTTCCCGAGCTTTGACTGCATAATATAACGAATTTTAATATATTAATATTTATAAGCGATTCGTTTGTTATTGGCCGACGGTATTGTTGTATAGTGCTCTACAGGATATACAATAAACTGTTGTGTATATATATTTTAACCAAAATGCTTAGCTAAATCCAGGCCAGTTTTGGCGTAGGGGTCTAAGCGTGTGATTGTAAAAAGAACAGGTTCTGGGTTTGATTTCCACTTGAGGTAATGAAATATTTTATATTTACATTTCTTTGCCGATGTCGCGGCAAAGCGTGGCTTGTGAGTTTCGCCACTCAACACGCAATGCCTTCAGAATTCGGCAGAAAGTGGTGAACGGAAGTGTCTTAATGGGAACGAAGTGTCACTAGGTGTGCAATATGTTCCCAGGTTCTCTCTGTCTATCCTCTGCTACGCCTACGCTACTGCTAAGCAAAAAAAAGGGAATGTATAAAACTATTCCGTTACTGAGTGAATGACCCACAAACCCACATGCAAACACAACTACTAGACCTAGAAAGTTGATATTTGGTAGGTTATGGGAGTGAGAGCCCTAAGAGAGGATATTACGAAACGTGAAAAGTGGATGCAGATGGAACCTAATGTAATGTGTATGATCTAATAATAAAACAAATCATTTCCCTACTTCCCGCTTATTTTTTTGAGAAATTGTGGGTTGAGTTACGGAACTCAATACCCCACGCCACTGAGTTGGTTTAAAAGATTTATAAATATTTGCATTCCGCGGGAATCGAACCTATACTTTATTTTTCGGTAATGCATCGGACATTACTAGTGAATACCAATCTAGTTCAAATACTAGGTACATATAATAAATATTTCACAGAATATATTCTAGTTTTCTAATTAATATAATCGAAAAGAATATTACTTATTTTTTCCCGACTGCTAAGGAAGGGTTATGTTTTTCGCGTTATCAATAAAATCTTTACCAAGAACCGCCCCGCATAATTTAAAGAGGTCCCAATTATAAATCTTAATAAACTATTGGGCTTGTTTATTTTCTTTTTAGTTTTATGCAGTCGGTGTTTTTGTTTATATAAATATTTTTTAATTTTAATTTAAAATATTTTTTTCTATTATTATTGTATAGATTTGATACTTAAATAGAATATTCATGACACAGTTTACAATTCACTGGTTACCCACTGGCTTGTTGAACTTTAGCCTTTTTGATGTATTGATTTAGTTATTTTTATAATATCTATTTTATCCGTAGTGGGTTATATTTGAACAAATAACTGTGATAATATATGTTGTTGTTGGCATTTATTTTTAGTATTTATCTAATTCAGACTGTCGTGGTGGATCGTACGAGTGTAAACACGGCGGTTGTAGGTTCGATTCTCATTTATGGAGTAAGTAGGATAGCGTCTAATTGTCACAGTTTTATTCTTGAAGCCCCCAAAGCGAAATGACTTATTGTCATTTTCCAGCTCTAGCAAGGCAAACACAATTATACTGCCTTTCTTATAGTATAGTTTTCTAATGGTTATTCTTATATTAAATATAATAGCTTTTACATCCAACCTCGTCTCGTCAAACGAGAATATATAGGATTTTCTTTATTTGACATAAATATGACAAATTCAAAGTGTACAAGGCAACTCTGTCAGTAATTACAATAGATTTATTATAACCTTAAAAAAAACAGCTATTTTTCCATTAGAATCAGTAGTTACTGAGATTTGTGCGTTCAACCAAACAAACTCTAACACTAGTAAAGATAAACAGTTTTAGGCGCATTTGTCGATCCATAACATCTTAACCCTATTAGGTAAATGACAATATTACATACTTCGAGTGTAGCGTAACGCAAACAAATCATATGAAACTCAACGTAATCGGCTTAATTTACTCGTTATAATTAATAGCTCCGCTCTTGTAATACACGCTTGATGAATGATATCATCTCATATGTCAAGGGAGTTAATTCTGAAATATTATATTATATGTTTATATTATGCGACATAATATTTACTGCAATTCATATTATTGGGCCATCGTGGCGCAGGAGCACAAAAGTGTGACTGAAATTTGATGGTTGTGGGTTTGATTCCCACTGGAGGAAGTGAAATATTTATTTAAATTAATATTTCCATTTATTCGCTCTGGTGTTGAGGTAAAGCGCAGCGTTGATTTCCGCCACTCAGGACGTAATGCCTCCAGAATTAGACGGAAAGTGGTGAATGGAGTGTCTTATCAAATGTAAATGGGCTATATGTACTTTCAAGGCGACCGTAGAACAGGATTTGGTTTAAAATGCATTGTCTGTGCCTTCGGTTTGAGTTTCCATTTGAGATATTTTTTTATATTTTTTTCTCGCTCTTTATAATATGCGTCGTTGGCTTTCGCTTTTAAAAATACGAGTACAATATCTCTTATTTGGGAAAAGAGCGAAGTGGAGAGTGGAGATAGACTCGCTTTTAGAAGGTACCCATGTCATATTGACCTGGAAATACTGCCGCAGGTAGACTATTTCATAGTTCCGTGGTGTGTGAAAGGATGTTCCTATAAAACTATCCAGGTGGTGTGGATATTTCAGCTTGTGACGTACCTACTGTGCGATTAGAAAATTCGGCGGCAGGTAAGAGGTTGAGGAACTACCACAGAACACTCTCCATGATAATTTCACATTATTTAATATTTTTATTTCTTCGCTCTGGTGGCAAAGCAAAGCGCGGCGTTGAGTTCACCTTGTTGCATAAACGTTCCGGTATTTACCAATTTTTTTTATTATTCGTACGTTACATACAAGCAATACGAAATGCAATTATTAAATATTTCCACTTAATTATTTTACAATTGAAATATAGTTTATTTGAATTTTCGTCGTTTCATTCTCCCATGACAGGCTGTCGGGGTTCAGTGGCGCCCGTTTTAAACATTCCTGATTCCTGAATGTGACAGCTTACTTCACTCTACCGTTTTTCTGAAATAAACATATATTTTTATCTACAATTATCTTTTATGAAGCCAAAACTATGAATTGCTTAAAAATTACCTCAAAAATAACATATATATATATATATATATATATATATATATATATATATATATATATATATATATATATATATATATATATATATATAAAAATGAGAAATGTCAAATTTTTATTCACAAAATGCGGACTAATGTATTTTGATCCAACATATTTTTAGAAAAGACAAGACAGTTTTATTGTAAAAGAGATCTCGATATTGATAAGAGTTGTAATAAAATTCCGATGTCAAATTATGTATTATATATTATATCCATTATTCTACATATTCAGTGACTATAAATTATAGCGTTTTATATTTTTATTTGTATGTATAATATATTGTATAGTTAAATGGAAATTGAGGCACAAACGTGCGACTCGAATAAATATAATATTTTCATATTATTTAATATTTTCATTTTCTCGCCCGGTAACAAGATAAAGCACGGCGTTGCGGTAATGCCTACAAAATTCAACGGAGAGCGGGGAACGGAAGAGTTTTAATGGAAACGAGTGTCTTGTTAAGATCCTTGGCGGAACCTGGGGATCTAGCGTCATTAGGTTCCCAGGTTTCTTCAGCTTAACTACTTTTTAAAAATGAAAACGTGGAAAATATATTATTGGGATAAAAAAAATCTATAATAAAAAAAAGCTTTTAAGCTGTAACTGTGTATTGTTGTTAGTAATATACACAGATTATGGTAGGTAGAATTATTACTATTTTATAAATTTTACTTACCATTGGTTAAGTAAGGTACATAGGTATATAGAGTATCCATTGTACATTTTTCACTTTCCGCCCGAACCTTATATCACAGAAAATGAAAACAGTTCACCTCGCTAAAAGAGGCTCAAACCTTCTTCTTTTCTTTCTCCCCTGTAGTGCGTGGCATTGATATTAAAAAAAATGTAAATATGTCTTACTTAAAACTTGCTTAAGAACTTGTGACGTCATATCATCACACAACACTCATACTCATAGCAATCTTAACGGAAGCACTGACTTAACATTCCTTAACTATGCTACATAACCGTTAGTGCTGCGAGTTGCACTACGAGTACATGTTGATAGGATACAGTAACTATTTAGTATTTAGTTTTGGTATTACGCGGTATGCGATAGTTCGCTATGTAACGATAAACTTTGGCTGTGTATATATAAGTTAATATTATATGTTTAACTAGAGGTCGTCCGCAACTTTGCTTGCTTTAAGACCTAAAATTCCGTTTCTCCTTTCTATTGGAAATTAGGGAAATTGTCCCTTAGTACTGTTTCAACTTTCTCAGTTGATCAAACGAGAGTACGAGGTAATAATTGAATATTATATCAAGATTTTTATTCGTTCCCCTTTTCGTTTATCACCTAAATATTTTTTTTTTAATTTAATCACTCGGGACTTGATGTATCAACAACGACGCCATATCCATAAACCAGTTGTTAATGAAGAAAAACAAGAATCTAGCAATTTCTTAAATCACTTGGGGTTGGTAAAGCAATGCAAAGTACTAATACTTGTAATATAGATTTAAACTAACTAAAAAACTTAACAATCATTTCTCTCCTTCTGTTACTATTGATGTAACCACAAAACTTAGGTATCAAAATCAAATTCTTGCCTTACCCATCTCTACTAACCTCACTTTTGATCTTGCACAATTCACTGAAAGTGATGTTAAAGAGAATATATTGTAAATTGTTTCTTATACTGTTGTCTGCATTAGCCTTAAGATGAGTATAGCAATCTTTGATATCCTGATTCCTGTGTTAACGTCTATCCTGAATTTCTTCTTAAATAGATCAAAGTTATCAAAGTTTTCCTGAATGTTGAAAAGAGGTTCAATTAATACCACTGCCTAAAAACCACAATCCGTCCTCTCTCTCTGATTCCCTTCCCATATTCATTTTGCCATTCCTATCGAAAATTCTTGAACGTCTGGCAAATCTACAACTTAGTAAACATCTAACAAAGAAAATCATCAAGTCACTATGATTATTCTGTTTGATTTCAGTAAGGCATTCTATACTGGATTTTCACATTTTATAGGCAATTGTGTATTCTCTTTACATATCTCCTAAAGTGATTGATTGGTTTCACTCTTACTTGCATGGTCGCAAGCATCCTGAACCCTGATACTTGGTTCAGGATTCCTATGCTGAATGACCCTCGATGCTTGTTGGCGTTCCGTAAGGCGACGTGTTGTCCCCAATTTTTTTTCACTATCAACCATTTCTGTCACAATTTTTCTGCTCCCTACCACCTTTATGCTGACTTCCAAATATATCGTCAATGTAAATTACACGAATTTTTGGATACAATATCAGCACTGAATGGAGAACTCCGAGACATTTCAATACGAAGTAAATCATTAGGCTTAACTATAAACCCCAAAAAGTATGAAGCCATTACAATAAGTCTTAGATTCATCAAATTACTGTATGCGATTTACCATCTATATCGCTTGGTACAATAGTCCCTTATTTTCGATCAATACCTATCTTGGAACCTATTAATCAATGAGATAAGTATGAAAATATTTTCAGCGGTTGCATCATTACGTCTTATTGTATTATTTTTACTATTTAAATTTTTCTTATTCTTTTTCGGCCTATTTTGATTATTTAGGCTTATGTTTTCTTACTAATCCTATTGTAAGCTGAAAATAATTTAATGAATATATTTAATAAATATTCGTATCGTTCAAGCAGGCGAAGCCGCGTGGGTCCGCTAGTATTTAATATTTTCAATTCTTTGTTCTGGTGTCGAGGCAAATCGTGGCGTTCAGTTCCTCCACTTAACACACAATGCCTCCAGAATTCGGTAGAGAAAGAAGAGTGTCTTTACACTAGGCTCCCTCTGCTACATGCGGAATACAGTGTGAAGCAGACAAAAAGCTTACATTACCTATGTACTGCCACGATCCTTTAAATGTATGAGGTAGATTTAAACTTTTAAAAGCGTAAACTTGCACGGTAATGTCCTAACAGTTTAGTCTAATATGTATACAATATACAGTTTGTCGGTGTATTATTCTATCCTAATGTCAGTTTCATTTAGTACATACTTTAAAGCATGGGCAAGTTTCATATCGGACAGGGGAAGTTGGGCGTAGAGGGCTTAAGACAGGGTTGGTATCTTAAATATCGATTATAGTTCAAAGTTTCCCTTTGTATTATGGTCTGTTTAAAGTGTGGTATTATCAATTTCAATACTCAGTTTTTAATTCATACTATGAGTACTATTATAATATATTATAATATCTCGTGTAAATTTATAACTTACACAAAAATACATTTACTTTTTACATATTCATTCTGTATTAAATATTGTTATATTAAATCTATTAAGTAAGTTCATAAATTAGATTTAAATATATTTTTTAGGATCATGCTGTATCGTATATATAGAAGGGTAGGCGGAACACCGCTTTATTTTCAAGACATTCTAAGTGACGAAACCTAACGCCGCGATTTTTATAGAAATATATTTCTTAAATTTCAATGTATGAACAAATTTAAAAAAGAACAAATATTTTATAATAACAAACTAATAACAAGCGATAACACGTTTAAATAACATAAAAAAGTTTCACCAATTAGTTCTGACAACCCTAGCCAGCGTATACTATGCTCGGTTGAACAGTATAATCCTGTTATTGACTTTAAAACTTTCAAAATATTGACACAATCTCTCCAAACTTCTAGCAACACTACCTGCACGGTATAGATAGTTAAAAACTATGTGAGTTCATAACTTTTTGGATGCTTTCAATAATAAAGTTTTTGTTGAATTTGAAATGAACGGAATGGTCGTGGAATCAAATTTTATATAGGGGTCTTTTTAATATTTAAAACGTGGAGGCCACCTGCAGATGGATAAACAATCCGAATTGATTTATTTTATGTTTTTTTGCATTTATGTTTTAGTTGTATTATTTGTTGTTAGGCCTTATACAATAAATAAATATGTATTAAGACAGAGAACGAGAGATATTAACCTTTTTTATATAATATATTTTCTTTAAAAAATATAAAAAATATATTTATTTTGCTAAATATTTAATCAACAATAAAATAAAAAAAAAACTCTCCCCAAAAGAGTAGAGAAAGGAAACTTACTTTTAAATTATTCCGATCCTCACGCACCATCCAATTTCCGAAAGATAGCGTGTTGAGTGGCGGAGCTCAACCTCGAAATTTTCCTAATAAAGCGGGATAAGGATAATAATTTAAGTATAATCTTGGCCTAGAACGAGGATCGAAATCATGATCATGGTGTAAACACCAGGTGCTGTAAACAGCCAGATGGTGTCTCCCTGCGCAAAAACGAGACAAAGCTCGGCATTGAACAATGTCTCAAAAATCAGCCTAGCACTAGAATATTGATAAAGAAAAAAGAGTACGGACCAAGTGTATGTAGTGTGAAGTAATAATAATAAAAAATAAAAAAACACTCGAATATTACCCAGATATTCAGTTTCACTTTACCTACCTTGAAGCTAAAAATATAATAAAATAAAATTTGAAGCTGGAATTACTAATTAAATACCATAAACAAAATCAAATATCAAATGCCGACTATAAACAACTGAACGCCAGTATTCACACTGCACCTCCAGCGGCCGCCATCAAATATGACAAACTTACAAAGTTATATTACAACAATAATAACTCGTCGTACTATTCGCAATTAATAGTTGCATCAGGTATTCTGTTTAATGCAAACGGAAACTGCCTCACAATTTGGAAACAATATCGGTCGGTGTTCTGCTCTGGAATTGATGAACGATTGGAAATATTTTAATTTCAATGTTAGTAATCTATATATATTTGGTTTGTTTATAGTTTTGATTTTTACGTATTTATTAGGGTAAATTAGCGACATGAGGTAGGTCGTGCTGTAGGAGCACAAGCGTGGGACTATAAGTGGTTGTCGGTTCGATTTCCACTCGCGGAAATGAATTAATATTTAGTATTTTATTTTTCTGACATTTAAACGGACTTTAAATCTCAGGTTTACTCTACTATGTGCACGATACAGTGTGAAGCTGTAAAATATAACGACATTTGTAAAAATCAGACAGTTTTCAAATTTTGATATATAATTTATGGCCCAATGGCAACGAGAGAAATGATATTGAAATAAACAAAAACACATATCAGTCAACTTTTGTTTATAAAAGATAAGTGTAAATTTCATTTAAACCAAAAAAAAACTAGATAATCTAGAAGAATCTATAAGAATCTTATAAGCACCCAGGCAAACACAGAGCGGAGATCTAGTCTAACATATTTTAGTACCTCTGGCAAAGGTGTACGCTTTCAGTGCTAATATATTATACAAAACTTTATCGACATGTGGCATTAGGTGGGACTAGGAATTTCGAAACTGGAAGCCAAAATGCTATATAGTTATTTCATACTATATTTAATGGAATAGAAACAAAAATACGAAGAACTTTGTAATATTGTTTATATACATAATTATGTTTGTTAGTAACAATATTTAAAAATACTACTGATTTGGTCACCGTTGATAGTCTTAAAAAAATCAGCTTTACGTTGTATCCCACATGCATCAGGGTAGGCAGAGGGAACAGGGTAGTGTTGAACACTCCGTTCCTAGTGCTAAAACACTCCGCGTGGAAATCGAACCCACAACCGTCGCATTACAGTCACACTCTTGTGCCCCTGCGCCACGGTTCTTACTTTAATTGTTATCTTAAAATACTCAAATACTGGCCTGTCATCTTTATAAAGTTATCGAAATACATTCAGTTGATCTCAATATATACAAGATTCTTATAATTTTGATTTCCACTCAGGGTTTCACTAATTTTTATAATAATTTAAATAATTTGACCTCAGCTAAATACTATACAATGAATCTTATACAGCCAGGATCTTGCAATGGCAGTATGCCATTTTTACTATAATCTACAAACTACGTATGTATGTATTGTGTTGTGTAAGTTTTGTAGTAAACAAGAGTGGTTCAGTCCTCCAGTTATACCATTTGCGAAACTTTGGTTAGCTTTAGATAGCTTTGGGAAGCTTTTCTTGTTCTATTTCTGGCAATTTTGTCTATTCAACTTTTTCTTCAAAGCTTAATCGAATTTCTTAATTTCGTGTAAATGTGTGAATTGTGTGTGAATGTGTTGGCATGTTATTTATTATAAAAATTTAAAATCGGTTTTTTCGTTGAGTTTGTTTGGCTATGCACTAATCTCGAGAACTACTGGTCTGTTTTTTTTGTTTTCAGGAGCCCATTTATAAAGGAATATTATAGGGTATATTATACCATTGTAATTTGCGGTCAGAGTCGCCTCGGATATTAATATTTGACGCCGTCGTAGTGGCACAGCACGTGACTAAGCACAAAAGTTGTGAGTTTGATTCCCACTCGGGAATATGATTTATTTAATAATGTCATTTTTTCGCTTTAGTGACAAGACTTGCGACGAAAGGGCTGTGTTGAAATCCTTTTCGCCACTCAATACGCAACATGTCGAAAATTTAGCGAAAACTAGGGAAGGGAGTATCTTAACATTAAGTGTCTTTTGCCTATCATGCTGTATGCGGGATAGAGCGTGAAACTATAAAAAATATTTAAATGTTTCGCTCTGGTGTCGAGGCATAGCGCGGCGTCGAGTTCCGCCACTCAACACGCAATGCGTCCAGAACTCGGCGGAAAGTGGGATTCGGAGTGTCTTATCATTAAGTTCCTTCTGCCTACCCTGCTGTGTGCGGGATACTGATTTATTTATTTATTTACTATAAAATAATTAAACTATCCTACAGAACGACTCATGTTTTACCTGTATCTAGGTTAAATATAACTCTTACCATCCCATATTCCCTCGAATATAAGAAAAAAAGTTAATTACCACAATAATAAAGTAATTAATACGCAGTATACTGGAATTATAATAAACTCTTTGTGAAGGAAGGTTCCAAATAATAATAAAGTTAATGTATTATATAAAGAAAAGGTATAGTCGCTAAATTCTCTGTACTGCAGCCCATAAATTGTGAGATAACGCTCATTAAATTCGTTCGTATCGTTATGAATACTTGCAATGGCCGGTGTAATCCTGGTTCGTAATCAGCCGAGTTGATTAAGCTGTACAAAAGTTGCGTTTATATTAAAGAAAATATTATATTTATTTTTTTATATGTATAAGAAATTTAATTTGTATACGAAGATTAGGTTAATGTTAGTGGGATTTGTTGGTAAGATTATACGAAAAATCAGTTTTAATAGTGTGCTGTATTTTTGCAGGGTAATGCTTTTTTTAATTTAATAAGATAGGCATAGATTTATAAGTTTTAAGACATTACTTCCAACCTATTTCAAGGAATTGCGTGTTGTGTAGCGGTCGTTGCCTACAATGAGCGGCGTTTGGTAGACCAAAATGGGTAATCAAATCAGCTTCACGCTGTTTTCCGCACACAACAGGGTTGGCAGAGGGAACTTAGTGTTAAGACACTCTGTTGCCACTATCGGCCGAGATCTGGAGGCATTGCGTCTTGAGTGGCGGAACTCAGCGCCGAGTTTTGCCACGACAGCAAAGCAGAGTAACAAAAATATAAATGTAAATAAATACAGTCAACCCTCCTATAACGCGGTGAGTGCGTACCGCGTTATACGGAAACCGCGCTATAAGAAACTCGGATTTAACCATACAAACTAGGCTAATTCGTAGCGCGTTCTATGGAAACCGTCTACCGCGTTGTATGGAAACCGCGCTATAAGAAACTCATAATTAGTACAAATCACATCATTCGTACCGCGTTATATGGAGACCAATAATTCCAAAGACAAGATAAATTATTATTTTTTTTTAACATTTTTAAAGTGTTATTCCACACTTAGGAAAGAAAAATATTTATTTAGAAAACGTATAAAATTTGAACGTAGCGGGACTCGAACCCGCGCCTCTTGGACACCGACCAGGCGCGTGTCTCAGAACACACACGTTCAACGTATTGCTTAGTGGTCAGTGCGGCTGGTCGGTTTCCAGGAGGCGCGGGTTCGAGTCCCGCTACATTCAATTTTTTATACGTTTTCTAAATAAATTATAAATTATTTTAATTGAATGTTTATTTAATAAATTATTTTAATTAATGTTTTATAAGAAAATAATACAAAAAACGAAACAAAAATTAAACTAAAAAACTATTTTCCAAGTACAATAAGAAAGACTTTAAAATGTAATGTAAAATTATGTAATCTTTCAACACTCATCCTCGCTGTCAGATATGAGTCGCCTAACTCGTCTTCTTTTAATGGACAAAATGTCTTCTTTACTTAATTCATCTTTACATTGGAGAGAAGAGTACTAGAGTCATTCAAAGGCTGCGCGGAAGAAACTTATAGGATGCTGTTGAACGGAAACCGCGTTATAAGAGACCCGCGTTATAGGAGGGCTGTCGCAATTTCAGCTCCGCGTTATATGGAAACCGCGCTCTGAGAGTGCCGCGTTATAGGAGGGTTGACTGTATTTCATTTCCTCGAGTGGGAATCGAACTCACAATTAGTCGATTTTATAGTCACACCTTGTGCCCCAGCGCCATGACTGGCCTCAAATGATAATGGTAATGTTATTTGTAGCTGGCATATTGCATTTGTTTTAGTAAAATATAAAAAATACATTTTAATTATGATATAATTGGCTTCTTAAAAATCTTGTTATGAGTAATAGTAACGTCAAATAAATAAAACATTGATACATGCAACTATAAGGGCCAGTTCCATCGGTTACGAATAAATTAATACTGAAATAATATTATCTCACAGATAGAAAATGAAAATATAAAATAACTGTTTCTTATATTTTCGACTATACATTTTTATACAATTTTTTTAATAAGTATTAATTTCTTATTAAAAAACGATAATAGTAGGTAATAAATAATTCATAAGATTTGTTACATTTTTAAATAATAAATTAGTATGTAAAAATGAAATGCTTGTGCCAAATGTATAACTACTAGCCATTCTATTCGTGACTTGTGAAACCAAAAATTATAGCTTCTGTGGCAGATAAGGCTGTCCGGGATTTTATCAGCCAGCCATATAAAACACTTACATTAAGAAACGTAATATTCTATTACTAAATTGAATATTGTAAAACAGTTGTTTACTCATATTTTTGTTTACTTGCTCATAATTTTAATAGGCATTTAGTTTTAATAGACTAAAATAAGCCAATATTATGAATAGTAGTAGTAGTAGTATTTAATTTTTTTTTTACTTTCACGCTGTATCCCGCACTTATGGTAGCCAGAGGAAAACTGAGTATCTAGTGTTGAGACACTCCACCCCCGTTCCCAACTTTCGGTCGTTTTATGGATGACTTGCGTATTGAGTGGCGGAACTGAACGCCGCGCTTTGCCGCGTTACCGGAGCGAAGAAACTTAAATATTAAACAATTTATTTCCTGGAGTGGGAATGGAACAAAAGAAAATCAAATTTGTCAAAATGCTATAAGCAACACTAAACTTCTATGTATAGTAATAATTTAACATTAATATATTGTTGTAAAAATATTTATTATAATGCTTACATTGACTTGAAAGTATTTTTATTTTGAAATACTAAAAAGTTTATAAAGTAATTTACTAAATGTATGGGAGTTTTTTTTATCTTTTTCGTATAAAGATATTGGTACCAATACTCAATTTAAAAGATAAGCTTAAGCTTTTGAACGAAATCCTCTATATAAATATAATCAGTGAAACTATTCGACTGTTAAGCTTAGGTGTTCAATTTAATGTTACAATCGATCTTAGAGCAAAGAACGCATTGAATACACTAAGATAAACTTAGCGCAGACGAACGCCAGAATACGAAAGTGTTGTCGAACTTAGATTTTTGAACTTTTGTTTACTTTATGTTATCTGGGGAAAGTTTGGATGAAGATTTTGTTTATTTAAGTGAGTATTTTTACGTTGTTAAAATGTTATTTGAAATTATTTTTAATTGCATTTATATGCTTTATTAAATCGTCATGGTTACTGTCTTCTGACTGTCCTTTGTCATATTTGCAGAGATATTAGAGATATTTTTAATTATTGATATATCTAAAATACAAACGAAAAAATCTGATCTGGAAAGTTATCTCTAAATATTTCCTTCAATGAGGCGCGCTTAATTTTTTTATGTAATACACAGATTTAATTGACTTTTATTTCAGAGGCCAATCTTAGCGCAGAACCATAAGTGTGCGACTTTGAATGCGGCAGATTCGATTCCCACTTCAGGAAATAAAATATTTTAAATTTTTATTCTTAATACTCTGGTAACTTTTTAATTCGGCGGATAGAGGGGAACGGAAATGTCTTAACACTAAGTTCCCAGGTTCCCTCTGCTTTCCGTGCTATGTGATATATAGATACAACATTAAACTAAAAAAATATTTAATATTACAAACTAATTATCACTTTCAAGCAACTTAACTTATGTAAGTTAATAAAAACATTCTTTAAGTATATTCTTCTTATAACACCTATTTGAGTTTCATAAATTACTCTTTTACGGCTCTTTAATAGGCGCCATTTCCTAAAATAACCTCTTTTTATTATTTAAATGTTTAAATCGTCTCTTTTATAATTTTATTTGACAGAATTGTAAGCTTCGCTATTTATTTTGGCTTCACTCGTATGAATGTAGTTTTGTGTCTACAAAATTCATACCTATAATTATGAACAAAAAAATTAAGTAAAGTAAGTAAAAAAAAATCAGCTTCACGCTTAGACAGAGGGAATCTAGTGTTAAGACACTCCGTTCCCCAATTTCTGCCGAGTCTCGAGGCATTGCCTGTTGAGTGGCAGAACTCAACGCCGCGCTTTCCTCGACACCAGAGCGAAGAAATGGAAATATAAATTTAAGTAAATATTTCATCTTCTCGAGTGGGGATCGAACCCACAACCAGGTCGTTTCACTGTGCCACGACTGGCCTCAAAAAAAATTAAAGATTAATAAAAATGCATAAATGAGTTTAATATTTCTAAAGTGCATAATAGACACTTAAGAAAAAATATTTTTTATGCCTCTTGCTTCTCGGAGGAGGCGCGGGTTCCCACTATGTTCTGTTTTTTTTTTTATTTCACGCTGTACCCCGCATATGATAGGGTAGTCAGAGGGATCCAGTGTATATATTATTATCAATTTTCGAGACATTGCTTGATGAATGCAGGAACCTAATGCCACGCGAGGTAAAATGGAGAATCAGCCACTAAATTCGCTGTATTTTAAAAATCCAGAACATATCAATAAAAAAAAAAAACAATAATATATAAGTAAAAAAAATGCTTGAAATCCACTATAAAGATATAAACAGTATATTACGTAGAATTGCATACTATAAACAACATAGTAAGGTGCACTATGGCCATGCATTTTGCATTTATATGAGGTAATATTGGTGACTTGCCTTCTATCAAGCCCATAGGATTGGCAAGAGATTACGCTATCAGTTTCTTTATTATAGGTAACAGTGAAGCTATTTTGTTTGATTTTTCAAATTATTTTTGAAATAAATTTCTCTATATTTTTTAAATTATAATAAAAATATATAATTTTGATAAATCATTTATGTCGATTTTAAAATTAGTCGTGGTGTAGGGGCACAAGCGTGTGACTGTAAACGCGACAGGTTGTGGGTTCGGTTCCCAGTCGAGAAAATAAATATTTAATATTTTTATTTTTTTGTTCTGGTAGCATGGTAGGCAGGGAACATAGTGTCAAGACACTCCATTCCCTACTTTCCGCCGAATTTGCCAAGTCATTGCGTGATGAATAGAAGAACTCAACGCCGGGCTTTTGCCATGGTCCAGAGCGAAGAAATGAAAATATTAATAAATAATCCGAGCATTACACATCCTTGTGCCCCTGCAACGGCCATATTTTTTTTAAAACTGGCGACCCCCGCACATTTTCGTCCGCTTTAACTGTATGAATATTTAACTAAGTGTATTTAACCCTTAATAGCTATAATGAATTACATAACCCACTAAGACTATAATGTAATGAAATTATTAATACATTGTAAGAAATAATTTACTTTTTACATTTAATTTGGACCCTTGTCAATAAAAATATGTAGTTATTTGTATATATATTTGTAAAATACTCTGAAAAAATAAATATTGAAAATATGACTTATACAGCTGACTATACAAGACAGGACCATAATATTTTCTTTTTTATAAAACAATTAAATCTACATATAAATCTGAAGTTTTTATTTTCGTTTAGTAGAATATGTTGCATTTAAAGGCACTCAACCTGGCTAACTTTAATAATTTGTATATTTATATATATTGAATTTTTTCTCACAGATGTGAGAAAAAACTTTAAATTCTTGGGGACTTTTAATTTCTCAGTCATTTTCAAATATTTTTTTTCTCTACTTCCATTTATAAAGTGTTTACAAGTTTATCTCATTCCTCAACACTTTGGAGATCATCTTGATATACATATATGTATGTCTTCTTATTAAAATACCTCTTCGTCAGTCGCTTCGTAAGCAGATAGTTAGTACAGCTTTGATTTTAAATTTTCGTACGTACAAAAAATAATCTGCATTTTGCATGTTAAATCTCAATTTTCTATTCGTAATTCAAAAAAATTTATATTTGAAATTGAAAAAATATATATATAAAAGATAAACAGCTATAATAGGACACAATGATTATTATGGGTGTAGATACACCTAGGAGGCAAGCGTGTGGTAAAAACTGCGCGTGCGAATGACCACTTCCCCCGTGGGCTCAAGGGCTACATACGAGGACAGCTTAGGAGCATATGAGTGCAAGGTACTGTAGCATAAATTAAAAAATATGGCGATTAAAATCGAAAAGTACCTGGGTGTTTTTACACCCCTATTGCCTTTAAGGGTTTAAAAATATAAAATATAATTTTAGTATAGTTATCTATGTCTATTATTATGCATTAAATAAATCGTAATTTAAGTGTTTTGGGAAGTTATTTGGTGTATGTAATAGAAAAAAGTTTAGTTATTACACAGTTTGATAGCTACTCGTCCGGAACTCATCAGTTTTGGGCCCTCTCAAAGGTTAAACTTTGGCAACTTTAGCCAGCCACTTCACTTCCTCCATTACGCACAGGAAATGACATCTTGATCCATACTCTCTTTGCCTCGAATTTGACTATAGATGACAAAGAAACAACGCCGCCGACCATTCCGAGGTGCCAGAGCTCAATGCCTGAAGCTAAGTTTAGCCAGTCAAAAAGCTTTTTGTTTTATATCATCAACGATCTCATTTTTTTCTATCATTACATAAATTATTATTTGTTATTTATTTTAAACAATATCAAACAAAAAACATCAAAAACGTAATATTTAGCCAATGCAATAAAACAGTTGTATAAAATACCTAGTTAAGCTAGTAGCAATTTTGTCAAACAATATGGTTAATTTGTTAATTAATATAACTTTTTTATTTATAAACCGACTGTAATAAAAAAAAACCCTTTATATTAAGCGAGGCTTGCCAAAATCCAATAGTGAACACAGCATTTAAATTGATAATCAATTCTGAGATAATCGGAAACAAACGTACAGACAAATAGGCAACATTTTTAAAAATCATTAATTTGGGTTGTACTACATTGGTAATGTCCTCAGTAATCATTTTTCTCGCTTATCTTTCTCGTACAGACACCGATCAGTTAAGATTTTATTATAAATATAGATATATTATAATAAACATAATAATAAAACTACAGTAAAATTATTTCTAAACACATCAAAGTATCGTATTAGCTAAAGCTCCATTTTGCACTACACCCGAGTTGAGTAGCCATACGACCCTCCCAGACGCAAAATTACCTGTACCACGTTACAACCCATTAATAGGGTAATTCAGGGAAGAGTTACCGTCATAGCCCTCTCATGTTTGCGGGAGGCGTTTAAAACACCTCTTAACACGTATAATGGCGGAGTTAAAGGAAATTTTTAGTATACATATTATGAGATTGTGCTCATGTGGTAGTGACGAATATTACATTTGCATTAGGTTAACGTGATAGGATATGTTTTTAGAGTCATGCTATGTTTCTCATTAGCAGGATAGGTAAAGAAAGCCTAGTGTCAAGACACTCTGTTTTTCTTTTTGTTTTTTTTATTTAAGTTTCAACCCTAATTAAACTAAATGCAGACGTTTTGTATGGAACCTACCTACCAAATTATAGTTTTTTTATCAAATAGTTATGGGTCTGCTTTCTGTCAGTCACTCACTAGTGATGCATGGATTTTTCTATAGATTCAATTATTTATTTATTTTTTTCTATTTTTCATGGATTTTTTTTTGTTTTTTTTTTATAGATTAAAAAGTATCTGCAAAAGTTTTTTTTGAAAAATGGATATTTCGAATTTGAATACATAGATTAGATTAGATTAGAATTTAGGACCATTCTTTTTACTTCACATATTATTACAGATATATTTTGTTAGGCGGCATCTAACATGGCATGTTGATTTTGCACGAGCGGTCGCAATCCGGCAAAATATTATTTCATTTGAACATATCTATGTGATGTTTTAATTGTGATACTCTAAAAAAACATATTATGTATACAATGTAGTAACTTAACTTAACTTAACTTAGCTTCACGCTTTATCCCTTGCGGGGTGGTCAGAGAGAACGGAGCGCCAAACGCTACGGTACAATGTAGTAATTGCATTTTAATATAGTTTCCAATACATTAATTACAAAAGTAAAATAAAATAATGATTCAAAAATGAACGATTTGCTTTTTTTTCATTTGTTTATCAAATTAATATTTTTTTAGCTGTATCCCGCACATAACTTGGTAGGCAGAGGAAACAGAGAAAAACAGAGCTTAAGATATTTCGTTCCATTAAGACACTTTTGTTCTCCAGTTTTCGCTGAATTCTGGAGGCATTGCGTGTTAAGTGACGGAACTCAATGCCCTGCCTTGACTTATTACCAGATCGAAGAAACTCTAGAATGGGAATCGAACCTACAACCGTCGTGTTTACAGTCGTACTCTTGTGCTACTGTGTCACGACCGCCTTATAAAGAGTTTTTTTTATATACAATCTTTATAAAGAAAGCTAGAACATATCAACGAATCTCTAGGCTATGCATTATCTAGCATGTTTTGGAGGCCGTAATTTATGTACTACTGGCAAAAATAAATGGAAGATATAAATTATTCTTAATGAAATTGAACTCACAACCCTCCCACTAAAATAATATCAGAATGCATTGTGATAAAAAAATATATTCATATATTAACTATAAATAATAATCGATTCACAATGTATAAGCCCTGAATATTCTAATACCGATGAGGTAATTTAAATTAAAACTTTAGTTCAACAACATTTTCCATTTCAAAAGAGACTCGGTCACAGGGAGCCTAGGTTACCTATTTTCAATAGAAAGAGGCTTTTATCGATGTCTCGCAACTAGGTCAACATTTCAACCTAACTTGTGACCTAACTGTATGGCGTAGGAATTACAGTGTGTTAAATGAAAAGATAAATTGAAAACTCCGTTCCGTACATGGAATACACAAAATATACATATGAATATACCTCGAATTCATATTTTTTTATCTTTATTTTTTATATAAAAGTTTTTTTTTTTCTATCTTTACTATCAGGTTTTACTATTTATTTTTGCTAGCTATTGAATTCTGTGTGAGTATTTCTAATTAAATTTGCAACCGCTTGTGTAGTCTCTTGTTACGTTGAATGTACACGTATAGAACGGAGAGTTCAAGTATCTTGACTTGATTCGACTCGACCTATTTAAATGATCTTATAATAGTTTTATTTAAATTATATTTGTTTATATATAAAAAACATACAAAGATTTATATGATAAGACCAGCCGTGGAGTAGAGACGTAAGCGTGCAACTGGCAAGGCATCGAGTTGTGGGTTCGGTCCCACTCAAAATGAAATATAAACTTTTTCATCGCTCTGGTAATGAGGCAAAGCTCACTCAACGCGCAATGCGTCCAGAATTAGGCGGAAATAACAAAAATGGAGTCTTAACATTCCCAGGTTCCTTCTGCTTTCATAGATACATAAAATGTACATGAAGTCTAAATTTGTCTTTACGTTATCGTATTCGTCAGAGGTACTCTGACAATTTCACTTTTTTTTATATTTCGCTAACATTTCAACGTAGGTATTTACTCACTATCGTAAAAACCTATATAGAGAACTATGTAGGCGAAAACTCTTCCATTACTGATTGACTAATAGATAATGCAAAATAAAATTTAGCCAAGGTTTAGAAAGCAAAAGTTCGGCATAGGATCCCTGGAAAGTATAATTGAGCACTGTTGCTGCACTGATGAGTTTATGCCAGCAGAACTTACTCCTACATGGAATAATGAGGTGAAAGTTTCCTGTAGGACTAATACAACTGACATTTCTATGTATTTTGACAATTCAAAAGTTCTTGTAATGGCTTAGTTGAATTTATATATTTTTTATTTATATTTTAAGAAAGGATCCCTAAATTCCTAATGAAATGCGCACGCAAATGGAACTATAACTACATACTAAAAAATATATGCAAAGTAATCTCTCTATTTTGAAATTAAATCTTAATAGAGCTTAAAATCAAACAATGTCCAATTATGCTACGGTGGAGTCAAATCTTTTATTTTATTTCACATCATAAAGACTTGCGTAAATTGTATTATATTTTGAAATAAAAAGAAATACATAAAAAAACTCTTATTAACGTTAAACATTTTACATTCACTCGTGTAATAAAATTTAAAGTGATAAATTCGTCTTTGCACTTCGCTAGGAGAAAAATGTAAACCGCTTTACTCGAGATGTCAAAACACAAAAGACGTCGAAACGCGACGTATTCTCTAAGGGACGATATGGTGATACCGTATCTCTATAGCTTACATCTATTCTAAGTTATACTATTTCTGAACTTTTTTAAAATTTTCAGCTTTAGTTTTTCACTTTATTCCCTATATAGGGTTCCGCATTTGAATAAATGAATTTTTAACAAAACAAAAAACCGACTTCAAACAACGAACTAAAAAGTAAAAAATAATTTTACATAATATAAAACGTACTTTGATTTTGTTAAACGAAAATAATTAATTCAAAAAAGATTTTATAATTTTGAAGTCGGTGCCAAGTAAAACAAACAGGCTTAGCAATTCGATATTGTAGTAAGGCTGTTGTAGCATTAGCTTGACACTGACTTCAAAATTATAATTTTTTTTTGTAATTGTTACATACGGTATGCAACATGAAGCTGAAATCGAATCGAATTTCGATCGAATTCATGTGAAAAGTTCTCTACTTTCAATGAAGTGTCTCAACACTATGTTTCTCCATCTATACTCAGATTTTCCTTAGTTAAGAATAAAAGACATGCTTTCATACATTTATTAATTTCTCGACAAAAATATTTTCAATTACCTTTGTTTTGAATTGTTTTAATTTTATCAATTAATCAACAAACACCTTATTAAATACAAATTGAGAAATAATTCGGCATAATGAAAATTTTCTGTCCATTTATTTCTTTAAGAGCAACAAAACGTTTCAGCGAGTGCCACTTATATATATTTGCGACAATTATTGTCGATCAGGTCTTTACCTGAGTGTTCTCAAGCCGTCACACGAGTGCCATCTACTCAATAAAAATGACATCACGTACGTACGGCGTACGTGGTGCTTGAAATATGTCATAATAGAATATTACTTGGGAACTCAATAAATTGTGTTATTAAGGATCGTTGATGAAAAATTTTAGTTTTGAAAATGATTTTTTTTTTTGTATTTTGTGAAATGTTTTATTGTTTTTAAATATGTTGACGGCGATGAAATTGGGTTAAAAGTCTACGGTGGCTCTTGTTTCGAATACCACGAAACAACAATAGAAGAAAATATTTTTCGCATTGGGTTAGGTAGAATCTGGGTTCGATTTCTACTTGAAGAAATTAAATATTTTATATTTTCCTTTCATTGTTCTGGTAACGAGGTAAATCATTGAGTTCCACCACTCAACACGCAATATCTCGAGAATTCGATGGAAAGAGGAGAACAGAAGTGTCTTAACACTGGGTTCCCAGGTTCCCTCTGTCTACCATATTATGTGCAATATGAGCGGGATACAGCGTAATGTGGACAAAAAGAATATATAAAAAACACAGGAAATTCCATTACGATAAAATAAAACCTTGCGCAACGACCATACAAGATTAAAAAGACGATGATTCCACCAATAATACTGCACAGATTTCAATAGTAATCAGACTATGTAATTATAGAATCAGTAATTGCAGTATCCATGTTGGCTGTTGCTGCATAACTGGATATCAGTAACGCGACTTATTTACGGAGCCCCAGCAAATGAGACAGTTGCATAAAATTAAATTAAAAAGAAAAATCAGCTTCACGCTAAATTTCCGCACGCTGCGGGATAGGCAGAGGGAACGTAGCGTTAAGACACTCTGTTCCTCATTTTTCGCCGAATTCTGGAGACATTGCTTGTTGAGAGGCGGAACTCAATGCCGAACTTTGCCTCGACACCAGAGCGAAGAAATATTAAACTTAACTTAGCTTCACATTATATATTGAGCATGTATGAAGAGATTGATGACAGTGGACGAGTCGAAAGAGGTACACACTCGTAGAGACCGTAGCGTTAGGCGCTACGTTCTCTCTAACTACTCCACTAGGGATACACAAATTTAAAAAGAATACTAAATATTTCATAACCTCAAGGGAATCACAACGGGAATCTAACCTGTCACGTTTACAATCATACTTTGTGCCCCTGCGCCACTACTGGCCTCACATATTAACTACTGATAAACCGTTCATACAATATGATTTGTAGGGTAAATTAAAGCTGTCTGTAATTTTCATACCATTGCAATAATGGTGGAATCTGTTAAATGAAATATTGTTTTTATTGGAAATTTCGTTGGTTCGGCTCTGTCAGTATTAATATGCTGAGCAATCACTGGCAGACATGAAGCTGTTTTGATTAAAAACTGAATAAAAGTATAACGAAAATAAATTTTATTTTATATGTTTTTTTTTTGCATTTTATTTTATTTTAAATAACCTCATTATGTGATATGTATTTGGTGATGCTGCGTTTTCTTAAGATACTATTTCTTTTTTAATATATTTCAGTGGTCAGTTTTTGTTGATGTTATTTCTATAATACCAACACAAGTATACAGATAAATCGTAAGCGCTAATTAATCCTTCTTGCTTATAATATACGGAAAAATATAATTTAAAATGTACTGAAATAAAAGATTTTAATTAATATTTTTCTAAGCCAAATTAAAATAAACACTTCTAATCAGCTTCTAGCTATCTGATAAAATAAAACACTATAGTTTTTTATATAAAACTAATATAGTTTTTTACAAATTTATTATAGTATATAAGTTTTGGTTATGATTACGAAAACGTTATTTGAAGAGGACTATTTAATGATTTGTCGTACAACTATACTTTAGTTGTACGATTTATTTATATATACTTTTAATAGTTATAAGTATATTTTAGATATATTTTTGTGCTCGATTGCTTGTGGTGCATTCGAATGCCACTTGAGAAAATGAATTATTTCAGTTTGTTGCGGCATTGAGTTTCACTTTTAATACCTGATACACGGGATACTGTGTAAAACTAAATAAAAAATAATTTTACCAGTATATATTCTTCCGAGGCCAGTCGTGGCTCAGAATTGTGACTGTAAGCACGACAGGTTGTGGGTTCTTTTCCCCCTCGAGGAAATATTTTTTTTAATATTTTTATTTCCTCGTTCCGGTAACGAGGCAAAAGCTTCGTGTTGAATTCCGCCACTCGGCACGGAATGCCTCTAGAATTCGACGGAAAGTGGAAACAAAAGTGTCTTGATGGGAATGGAATGTCATAACACTAGGTTCTTTCCATCTGCCTACACTGCTTTGTGCAGAATACAGAGTGAAGGAAAAAAATAATAAAAAATATTTTTTTCAGCTATCCTAGCCAAAATGTAAATAAAACAATCATTATATAAATATGTATAGTATAAGTTGTGTGAGACGTCCTTGTATGTATGAGATATCCTCTTCTTTCATCACAAGTATTTCGTATTTGATCTCGCGCTTCGACACGCACTATATAAATGTGAGTGGGATATTTTTGCCATTATTGAGTCAGGTCTGTAGATGACAAATATTGACTGGAAAGAGTAAGGGCAAATAAATGGGTAATATGAAACCTATAATTGATATGGAGTGTTATTTTATTATGTATTGAAGTCCTATAAGATTTCTTAAAGTAGAAAAATAGAAAAAAAAAGATTGAAACAAATATTTTTTCCAAAGATATTTTTTACATTTATGGTGGTATCAAAAAAACTTATATTAACAAAATAGCTCCACGTTTTTCCCAATAACAAGATAGGCAGAGGTAGTATTAAAACATTACGTAAATTATTGTTTTACTTAAAAAAAATGAAGCCATTTGTGTCTCGAGGCAAGCGACGAGGCAAAAAAGCGCGGCGTTGTGTTCCACCACTCAACATGTATTGACTCCAGAATTCGTTGGTAATCGGTAAGTGGGGGAAGTGGAGTGTCTTAGCACCAGGCTCCCTTTGCCCACCCTACTACGGGAATACAGCGTGCAGCTAAAAAGAGGAAACAAAATTTTTCTCAAGTTTACTTTGTTACTCAATAAAACTAAATATTTTGCTTTAGACTAAAAGTGAACACTCTATTCTCTATCTATTGTATATCATACAAGTCAGTTGATATAACATACTATGTATATATGCCGTAATCAATTTTGGTGTAATCTATTACGAAATCTGACGTTACTATGAACAATGCATACTGAATCTTCTTCCCAAGCAGCGAACCGTACCGTGACCGGACGGAAAACACGAGACGTCCATATTTCGCTGCAGCTGACACTTTGTGCCCCTACATTGTTGCCCCAGCTATTGTTGGTGGAACATGTGTTGATGTGTTTTAGTAGGCGTACGACGTCGATATTATATTTGATAGTGAAATAATTGGAAAAATAAATATATTTGATAAGGCCAGAGAGGCCACCGTGGCCCAGGGGCACAAGGGTGTGATTGTAACGACGGTTGTTGGTTCGATCCCCACTCGAGGGAATGAAAAATTTTTTAAATTTATATTTCCATTTCTTCGCTTTGGTGTCGAGGCAAAGCGCGGCGTTTAGTTTCGCCACTCAATACGCAATGACTCCAAAATTCGGCGGAAAGCGGGGAATGGAGTGTCTTGACACTAGGTTCCCTCTAACTACCTTGCAGAAAGTGGGAAACGGCCCCACTTTTTGCCGAATTCTGGAGGCATTGCGTGTTGAGTGGCAGAACTCAATGACGCGCTTAACCTCGACACCAGAGCGAAGAAATGGAAATATAAATTGAAGTAAATATTTTATCTCCTCGAGTGGGGATCGAACCCACAACCAGTCGGTTTTACAGTCACACGTCGCTGCGCTGTCGCTGCGCTACGACTGGCCTCTACTAACCAAGTAATAAACGTTTCTAATTTTACACAGTTTGCTATGAGAGTGTAAACATCCTGACTTGTAAATTGGATAGCAGATTCAGGCAATTTGTCTAAAGCACATATAGAAATAAATATTTACACAATCTTATTGTTAAAATAAAAAAGTAAAAAATGGGTTAGTATAAGTAATTTAAGAAAACATTTTGTATGGAGGCCGTCGTGGCACAGGGGCACAAATATCCGACTGCGTGTAAATGAGATAGGTTGTGGGTTCGATTCCCAATCGAGGAAATGAAATAATGAATGTTTTCCTCGCTCTGGTAACGAGGCAAAGTGTGACGTAAATCTCCGCCACTCAACACGCAATCCCTCCAGCATCGCTGAAAGTGGAGAATAAAAGTTTTTCAATGGGAAATAAATTAATGCTAAAAAAATAGAAGCATTTAATGTATCTCTATATCTGATAGATAGTGGAGAACGAATTGCCTTGATTATAGTTTTTTTTGTCTACCCTACTATGTAGAAAAAAAGCGCGATTTCTATAAAACTACGCTCTTTTATGTAAATATATATATACAAACTGTACCGTACCGGCCGTTTCAAATAAAAAATATACAAGTTTTATTTAAAACGATCTACTCCAATATTAATATATCTTAATTAATACCTAACTCAAAAGCAAAGGGCATCACGCAGATGTGAAACAGATGTTTGAATATTTCATTTGATATAAGAGGCAATTCTGTTACTTTTATTATTACGTTGTGAGAATAATTCCTTCTTCAATTTTGTCTTATCTGGCTTAACTCGTTCATTGTAATATTAAAAACATAAAAGGAGTATCCAGAATTGACTTTTTTGACTCCTCTTTCGGGTTGCCAGTAATGAAACAGGATTTTTCATAATAAAATGTCTTTATAGACATTTTATTATGAAAAATCCTGTTTTTTAATTTATATATAAATATAATTTATAATTTATATATAAATTATATTTAATATTATCTATAAAATTTTACGTTTTGATTCGATACATATAAATATATAAATATTTTGACTAAATGTAAATAGATTTTGGAAACAAAAAAAAAGAAAAGAACTAATCTAGTCACGACCTAGCTGTCAATAAAGAACATTTTCATAATATTAATATACACTAGCGACCTGCTCGTGACTTCGCCTGCTTAAATTACATAATCATTAATTTACTAATCAATATTATTTTTGTTTTCTAATAATAATATCATTTTAAAAAACAGTAGATATCTATACCTATTTTAAAAAATACAGTTTTAGCGTATTCAATAAAACGGATATTTATAGAGCTCTTACGAACAACATTCTTACTTCGACATAAAACAAACATTAAATGTTAAAGGAAGCTTGCCATAATGTGATAGCAAAAACCACAATTAGATCGGTGAAGCCATTTTTGAGAATAGTATGAACAAATGCACAGACTAACAGACAAGAAAAATACGTTATTAAATGTCACCGATAACATTTTTTTATATATCTTGAATCTGTTATAAATTTATTATAAGTATAAATTTAGCGATATTTCATCATAAGTAGCAAGGACCATCTCCATACTTTGTTAAGCTGGCTGCTTTAGCTATATATAAGATTAGAATTCACAACTATTATTCAGATATATTTTCCTATCATCGTATTATAGAATATACATTTTTTCCCAATTTTCTAGGTTACTCAAGCGTTTGATGCAATCACACACAATATTTACACAAATCTTTTCCTTGTGCGAAGGCAGGTGATATCAACAATATTCATTATAAGCATTTATATATCGTTGCCGCCGCTTCGGGGCATACTTTCCTTTATACATTATTACAGTCATAACCAGGCCAAGGTCTATACATAAATGTGTGCAGGTTTTTTTTAACTTTCTATTTTTAATAATTTCTAGAACGGAAAATTTATAAATATTCATTTTAAAAATTTTTTTGCAAACTTTCCAACTTCATTCCGCATAGCAGGATACGCAGAGAGTAGTGTTAGTGTCAATACACTCTGTTCTTCAATTTCCACTCGGATTCAAATAGTCAACCACTTAACTTGGTTGAACTCCACTCTGCACCTTGTTCTACCAAAGCGAATAAATAAATCAGCTTCACGCTGTATCCCGGACACAGCAGGGTAGGCAGAGGGAACCTAGTGTAAAGACACTCCGTTCCCCACTTTCTGCCGAATTCTGGAGGCATTGCGTGTTGAGTGGCAGAACTCAACGCCGCGCTTAACCTCGACACCAGAGCGAAGAAATGGTAATATAAATCTAATTAAATATTTCACCTCCTCGAGTGGGGATCGAACCCACAACCAGTCGGTTTTACAGTCACACTTCGTGCCGCTGCGCCACGACTGGCCTCTATGCAAAGCGAATAAATGGAAATAATGCATTTTCCCAAGTGAGGAACGTACCTGTAGCCTTATTTATACCCGTACTTCACTTATAATACTAGCGACGATATTTATTTGATGTGATGATGGTTTCCTTTTTTTGTATTTAAAATATAATTAATATATAACATATAAAAAAACAAAGATTGTAAAACTTAAATACTATATTTTCTAACATATCAGGCAGCATATGAAGCTTTGCTAATTCATACATAAAGTAGCCTTTTCCTTGTCTAAATTTTAATACTATTCTTAAGTGTCCTTGTCGAAATTTTAATACTATTCTTAATTCTTATTTTTTAAGTAACATTTGTACAAATAAATATAAAAAACATCTTTATTTTTACATAAACATCATTATTAACGTTTTAAATATTTTATTTAATAATATCAAGGAAAAAAGAGGCCGGTCGTGGCGCAGCGGCACGAGGTGTGACTGCAAAACCGACTGGTTGTGGGTTCGATCCCCACTCGAGGAGATGAAATATTTACTTAAATTTATATTTCCATTTCTTCGCTCTGGTGTCGAGGTTAAGCGCGGCGTTGAGTTCTGCCACTCAACACGCAATGCCTCCAGAATTCGGCAGAAAGTGGGGAACGGAGTGTCTTAACACTAGGTTCCCTCTGCCTACCCTGCTGTGTGCGGGATACAGCGTGAAGCTAATTTAATTTTTTTTTTATCAAGGAAAAAAACTAGTATTTTCTATAAATTCTAGAGAATGCTTTGCAGACGCGTGTTGAATATAATAATAATCGATAAGCACTTTAGAACATCTGTTACTTGATCCTACTCGCCTTTAATTAATATTAGAGCAGAAATACGAGCGAAACGAGACCACAAAATTAGATGAAATAAAAGTGTATTTAAGGAAAATCAACAATAGCTTTAGGTTTAGGGTTTCTAATATCGTAAATTTAAAACAGCTCTTATGAAAATATTTGAGACAAGAATTTTTGAAACTATAATGAGAAGAAAATGTAATATTATTTTATAATAATATGTTAATATTTTGCATTATTTTCTTTAGATTTCTAATAAAAGGCAGTCCAATTTTAAGACATTATGTGCTTAGTGTAAAATATATCATTCCCTTGAATCGGAATCGAATATACAATCGTCGCATGTAGTAGGACGCTGTGCCATCATAACTTCAACTAAAAAAATATTTATATTGTTATACAAAGTTAGCATCCTTGTAAACGAAAAAAATCTTCATTACAATACCACAATAACTTTTATATTCTCTTTCAACAACGTTCTTTAAATTTAAGTAAGAACTTCAGAAATCTATTATCCTATCCTTATCCTTAATTTAGTTTGATCTTATTTTAAATAAGTAGAAATGAAAAGACCGAGGTTAATTAATAACAATTTCAACACAAAGAAATACTTGAAATTGTAAAATTGTTGAAACGTCTCTTTCCTTTTGAACTTTCTTTCAAGTAACCTACATAACTGACTGTGTAGGTGGCTCCTTTGAGGTAAACTGAATTTTATTTTGACGTGACTAATATCACTGAGTAAAGTAAATAAAGTTTTAGTTTTTTAGTAAATAAATAATAAATTTTATTACAGTCATCGTGGTCTGGACGCTCAAGGGCGTGCCTGTAAACACTTCGGTTGTCGGTCGACGGTTGTGGGTTCGATCTCCTCTCGGGGTAATGAAATATTTATTACTTTCATATCGTGCGTTGAGTTCTGTCACTCAACATAGAATGTATCAAGGACTCGGCAAAAAAAAATCAGGAAAAAAAATTGAGGAACAGATTTGTTAGTGGAATTTGAGCGTCTTAAAACTAGATTCCTGTTTTCCTTTGCTTACCCTGGTATATGCAGACTAAAGCGTCAAGCTAAAAAATATAACAAATAAAAGTTTACTCACGCATTTCGTCTATAGCAGGATATTACCAAAACATTTTGTTCACATTTTTTTGTTTTATATCTTTTAATTAAGATTGTGAAGGTGTGAGTAAAATAATGTCCTGTTATATTATTCTATTTTGCACTGTTCGTTCATCGAGTTAAGATTCGAAGCACACAAAAACTATTTCCAGTGTTAAGTTCTGTATAACTTAAAAAATGACTTTAGTACTCTAGAATATAAATAAAATACAAACATACATTATTTTATTCATTTATTATCATGCATGACCATTATTAAGCGGGATAGGGGAAGGTAGCCTAGTCAACTTATTGACTATTTGAAAATTATTGTACTAGATAAATAAATAAATCAGCTTCACGCTGTATCCCGCACACAGCAGGGTAGGCAGAGGGAACCTAGTGTTAACACACTCCGTTCCCCACTTTCTGCTGTAATCTGGAGGCATTGCGAGTTGAGTGGCAGAATTCAACGCCGCGCTTTGCCTCGACACCAGAAGAAATGAAAATATAAATGTAAGTAAATATTTCATCTCCTCAAATGGGGATCTTCACATTATGGCCCTGCGCTACGACTGGCCTCAAATTGTACTAGATCATCAATCAATTCTGAAAATGAAAATTCTTGAAAATGATATCCAACCCACAACTCTTAAGACAGAATTATTGTAATGTAATATATGCAAATATACACTTATAAATACATATTATAACCAGTTTTAAAGGAACCGGCCCTGTGTTGATAGTTGCAGTTGATTTCCATACAAGTAGGTGAAGTGCCTTAGACGTAAATAAAACATGAGTTGAAATCCCCAAAATCCACGCCAGCAGCTGACGCCTACCAAATGTTTCTTTGTATATTCATATGTGTTTGTTAAGTCTTGAGTTGCTTAAAAATTTATAAAAATTGACAGTAGTACCTTTGCAACTTAATTTTGAGCAGTATTATTAATATTTTTGCAAATTATGTTAGCATACTCGTGTAAAAGAGGGTAGATTTAGGTGGAAAATAACTATAAAAGCAGTGGAATTGTGTCAATCGGGGGCACTCGCTTGTAAGTGACGGCCCCTGTTGGAAGGAAACTAGTGTGAAGTATTGTTAGTAGGTGATACATATCACTTATTGCAATTACATAGTATCTCTTTCAAAATAGTTTAGAATCATATAGACGGTGTGTGTCTTTAACGTGTTTTCTTTAAAAACGTTACCCGCTTCCGATTTTTAACATCAGAAGTGGGATACGCATGAAGTTTTCATATCTTTATGTGTATCTTCGCCCCATTGGTATTTTGGATTGAAAGTTTGGTATTCTAAAAATTAAAAGCTGTTTCTTATTATAAAATCTTTGCTGTTTGAAATTATTATCGAAAAATAGAAGGACTACTTTACTAATAATTTTATTGTTTTAGTAATTTTATTGTGGTGTCATAAGGACTCGAAAAATGGATCGAATCAAGGATGAATAATAAGCAAGTGTCAGGTTAGACCGAGCGAAAATACAGGTCTGTGCATGATGCTTTGAGAGTAAGTTAGCCACACTTTACAATTTTTATAATGTTGACATGTGGGCTCAAAGTTGATCTTGGTACTCTTAAGTGAGAAAAATACTCTTTAAGAGGGAGATGACTTTAACAACTTGGTACGCTTAAGTGAGTAAATGCTCTTTAAGTGCAAGTTGTGTTGAGCTATGAGTCTGGTTTCCTAAGTGTGGCATAGTCCCTTTAGGGTTTCCTAAGATTTCCTAAGTGTGGCATAGTCCCTTTAGGGTTTCCTAAGGTTTCCTAAGTGTGGCATAGTCCCTTTAGGGTTTCCTAAGATTTCCTAAGTGTGGTATAGTCCCTTTAGGGTTTCCTAAGTGCGGCATATTCCTTTTAATTTGGGTCATGTTGTCGAGCTATTTCAGTGTAAAGAATGATAAAATGAGCAAAATTCCATTATGGGACTGTTTTATGATACAGTATAGTTTAGGCGCACGACTAACTGCTGTTTATTGTCACAGTGATTTATCCCGACTCGTGGGGTGCCCGGGGCGGGCACCATGCAGGATGGCCGTGTTAGCATACTCGTGTAAAAGAGGGTAGATTTAGGTGGAAAATAACTATAAAAGCAGTGGAATTGTGTCAATCGGGGGCACTCGCTTGTAAGTGACGGCCCCTGATGGAAGGAAACTAGTGTGAAGTATTGTTAGTAGGTGATACATATCACTTATTGCAATTACATAGTATCTCTTTCAAAATAGTTTAGAATCATATAGACGGTGTGTGTCTTTAACGTGTTTTCTTTAAAAACATTACCCGCTTCCGATTTTTAACAATTATTTTAGTCTTTTGGCCTATCTACTACTCTATACTCTTGGCTTTTCTACTCTATAGGGCTAGTTATCTACATATACATGAGATCCAATTTATAT
Source organism: Heliconius himera (assembly GCA_021202915.1). Taxonomy (NCBI): domain Eukaryota; kingdom Metazoa; phylum Arthropoda; class Insecta; order Lepidoptera; family Nymphalidae; genus Heliconius; species Heliconius himera. Next base: position 652,489 of record JAJHJA010000353.1, read on the forward strand.
TGTTAACTTTAACTATATTAAAATACAAGATGACCCGGAGTACTTCGTATCAGCTGTCCTAACAATATTAAAACTCTCCTTTAGTTAAAATGGTCGAAAAATTTGATCGATAATGTCTGGCAAGATCGTTTTCATATGTTAACATAGTCGTACTCTAAAATGTAATAAAATTATTGATTTGTATTGAGTTAAAATTTGTTTCGATTGTATGTATATGTTTTAATATAACAGCTTTACGCTGTATTAGCTTCACGCTGCATCCCGCACACAGAGGGTAGGCAGAGGGAACCCAGTGTTAAGACACTCCGTTCCCCACTTTCTGCCGAGTTCTGGAGGCATCGACACCAGAGCCAAGAAATAGAAATATAAATTTAAGTAAATATTTCATCTCCTCGAGTGGGAATCGAATTCACAACCAGTCGGTTTTACAGTCACACTTCGTTCGTTCTTCTTCCCTGCGCCACGACTGGCTTCAATAGGTTTCATTTAAATAATAGATACCTACTGATTTTTGCAGCGGGATCTTAGGCTATTAGTGTGTTAGAGAAATAGAGTAACTTTTCTTTACATTTATCGTTAACAAATAACATTTGTACGTAGGCTTATGTAATAAGTCAAAAGTATTCTTCTGTTTGTTCTTATTAACATTTGTTTGTCTAATTAATTTTTGTGTTTAATTTACAATTTAAATTAATAAATTAATATCCAATAAAAATAAAACCCGAAAGCTTTTAACAATTTAAACAGAAAATGACATAAAAAGTACAAAAAAAAATACTTTTCTTTAGATACAATTCAATTATTAGAATCCTGCTTGAGAGTCACGTGGGAAATAACTTTTGACATTAAAGTATTTTCATTGAGAAATATATTTTATTATATTAAGAGAATCATATTAGAGTTTTGGTATCCAATTTGCACCGAGGACTGTGACGTTATACGAGGCAACGAGGACGAGGACAGATTTGTAATTAGTGTAGTGTAAACGACGCGACGTAACGTGTTGGTTGGTGCTAATGAGATTTTTTTTAAGTTATTAAATATTCTATCTATGCTAGGCTATCGTCATGTTGTTGTAAAAGTGATGATTGTGGGTTCGATTCATAGTCGGATTACATTTAAATTACAATTTTTTTTAACTTCCAGTAACATGAATCATATAACATCGAATTCTGGTGATATAGTGTCTTGATACTGCGCTTTATTATATACGATGACAAATTCTGTCATATAAGAGGAAAAAATAATAATCATTCCTTGAGTTCAGCATGTGAGTGCGGGTCCCGTCGTGTGAGGAGTTCTGAATAGTGCCTAGGACTTGATGGCCTCAATGTATCTAAACATTATCTTTGATTATTATTTCAAAATTATTGTTATTTTATAATATTTTTGATGTCATCGTGGTGCAGGGGCACAAGCGTATGACTGTTACTGTGTGACGGTAGTGGAATCGATTCCCACTCGGGGAAATTAAATATTTAATATTCTCACGTCGTTCTCGTGTCGAGTTCCGCCGCTCAACACGCAATACACCAATAATTTTCGGCGGAAAGTAGGGAACGGAAGTATCATAATAGCAAATATACTATTTTAATACTAGGTTCCTAGGTTCCTTTTTCTTTTCCTGCCACGTCCGGTATAGTTTAAAATATTCCAATACAACAAATACAAAAGCTACGTTTTTAAGCTTCAAAAGTTTCATAGAACAAATATTACACAAAGTATCGGACGGTAGTGTTAATTAGCGGACCGTGACAAAGGAAATACAGCTCCTACAGCTCCTTACCTTGTGTTCGGTTCAAAGATTCTCATTAACATTGAAGCGAAAACAACTTTAGTTGTAAGACGTCGTGTTTCCGTCCAAACATCTCTATATATTTAATGAACAATGAATTTTCAGAAGTTTAATGAAAACTCTACTAATTTAAACTTTTCGTAGAGCTATACGTTCTTGTTATTGTAATAAACAATATTTGTTTTGTTGATTCCTATAATATAATGTAGGGATTTTAATATATACTTCCTGCTAGATTTTTTGATAAAAGTTAGACCACCTTTGTGTATTTATCTTTTTTTTAGAAGAACTAAAATTAATTTCAACCAATGCAATATTTGGCAGAAAGAAACGGAGTGTCTTAATACTAGGTTCCCTCCCTGCTGTGTGCGGGGTACAGTGTGAAGCTGATTTTAACTACAATCAATATTTTGATGATTGAGGCTCGTGGCGCAGGGGCACAAAGTGTGACAGTAAACGCAACTGGCTGTGGGTTCAATCCCTACTGGAGGAAATTAAAAATTTATTTACATTTATATTTTCATTTTCTTCGCTCTGGTGTCGTGGCAAAACGCGGCGTTGAGTTCCGCCACTCAACACGCAATGTGGGGAACAGATTGTCTTAATACAGGGTCCCCTCTACCTACCTACCCTGCCATGTGCGGGATATAGCGTGAAGCCAATTTGATTAATACAATAAAAAAAAACACTCATTCATAATAAAATACTATTGAGTATTTAAATCCGCGTAATTTTAGGATCTTATATTAATCTTGATCCTACTTCGATATTAATTAAGGGCAAGAGGGTTCAAGTAACAGATGTTTGAAAACGATATCGAATCTCAAATCTATATGCACTAAAGTAATAAAAGAAAGATCAAGTTACATAAGAGAAGCTCTCTTAGAATAGAGATTGATGTAAGAGAGGTGAACGATCAAATATAACTTACTATAGATCAAATTTCTACTATTACTATAAAAGTTATATATTCTAAATTTTTTTTCATGTATAACTGAAAACTGTCGAAAATTGTGGAAAAATTGGGTTTACCGACGTAATTTAGTAAGTACATGAGAAATTATGGAGCTAAAAATTGTTAAACATGGGATTGTTTCTTTAGAAAGAAATTTAAAGAAGACAAACTCCAATAAATACTAGTATACCAGTAACTTTAACATATTGAAAAAAAGACCTTTTGGTAACATAAACTATAAAAGCTAAATCGTTGCATTTAAGTTCCTAAGAAAATTGCCGCAGGTAAACCTACTAGTGGAGTAGCCAACGAGCCGTGACGCGGTCCCCGGCACTTCTGAAATCCGGCCAGCCTTTGTGTAACGCTAATAGCCTGCGGTGGGCGACTTTAATCGGACCAACTATTCATGACGTCATTTATTTTTTAATGTATGAACGTTATTGTATGGTTGCAGGGTATTTTTTGATGTATGTAGGTATTTTTTTTATGTTTTGTATGCGCTTCACGCTTTATCCCGCACACAGCAGGGTAGGTTAGGGTTAAGGAACCTTGTTTTAAGACACTCCGCTCCCCACTTTCCGTCGAATTCTGGATGGTAGAATTCTGGCTGCTTAATATAATGTTTGTATAATATCCTAATTTCTACATATTAATTACTTTAAGAACGTATTGGTTGTTTTTTTTAATGAAAAGAATCATTGGCATCTACAATATATAATATACGGAGTTATCCAAATTTATGTGGTTCAATATAACCAGAGCTTTAATTAATATTAATAAAAATATATCTGAGGCCATTCGTGGCGCAGCGGCAGAAAGTGTGACTGTAAAACCGACTAGTTGTGGGTTCGATCCCCAGTCTAAGAGATGAAATATTTACTTAAATTTATATTTCCATGTCTTCGCTCTGGCATTGAGGTACAGCGCGGCGTTGAGTTCTGCCACTTTACACGCAATGCCTCCAGAATTCGGCAGAAAGTGGGGAACAGAGTGTCTTACACTAGGTTCCCTCTGTTTACCGTGATGTGTGCGGGATACAGCGTGAAGCGTGAGGCTAATATATATATATATATATATATATATATATATATATATATATATATATATATATATATATATATATATATATATATAATATATATAAGTATATTGACTTCTTGTCTTAAGACAGATAGATATTACACGAATTTTTTCTAACAAAAGATAATTCTTGAACAAATTTAAAAGTAACCGGAACAAATGTAATTTTAAATTAAACCTCTGGACATCTGTCGTACATCCGCAACCTGATCTGATGAAATATTAGGCATTAATTATTACTTAAGGAGATATTTTATAAATCTTCGTTTTAATTAAATAGGTACGCTCACTGGATGGGCTTAAGAAGTTATGAAATTTTAATAATGAGAATTTTTCGTGTTCATACTTTTTAAGTATTTTAACAAAGTTCTGTTACTGATCGTATTATAACGAATTAGGTGAGATTATGGAATTTTGGGGTATAACATTGTTTCTTGTAATAGCGATGCGTAGAATAATATTAAAAAAACAATGTAGTTGCTAATATTATCTTAATATTACGTGTTACCAATCAGGGACACACCCTGCGCCACAACTAGATTGTGCGATTGTAAATACTGTAAATGCGATTGCTTGTGGGTTCGATCCCCACTCGAGGAAATGAATGAAATATTTATTTAAATTTAAATCTTATCTCTCTATCTTCACTCGGTAGGCAGAGGTAACCTAGTATTAAGACACTCCGTTCCTCACTTTCCTCCGAATTCTGGAGGAATTGCGTGTTGAGTGGCTTTGCCTCGACACTAGAGTAAAGAAATGAAAAAACTAATTTAAATAAATATTTGATCTCTGCGAGTGGGGATTGAACCCACAACCAGTAGACATACAGTCATATTTTGTGCCCCTTTATTTAATTTTTTATTTTTATTTTTTCGCTATGGGGCCGAGGCAAAGTGTGAGGTTTTGTCCGATACAATGCATACAACACAATACATAAAAAGCTATATTTGAAATATTCACATTTTTTTATTTATATCAAAGGATCGTGTAAATAAGTATTTGCACTTAAAAAAATATTAAGATTACACTACAGGAAACGAAATATTTAATATTTTAATTCCTCGCTCTGGTGTCGAGGTAAAACGCGGCGTTGAAATCCGCCACTGAACACGCAATGCCTCCAGAATCTGGCCGATAATGGGGAACGGAGTTTTGTATAACTATGTTCCCTCTGCCTTCCCTGCTGTGAGTGGGAGCTGAAAAAAAAAACTATTTAATAGTCAACAATGCAATTTTCCAGTATGATAAATTACCATTTAGCTCTACCTATTGATGTTCCGATTTCCGCGTTCGTAACGATCCTGCAGCGAGTGACACTCAATTTCCACCTTACGGATAACGAACAAAACGAGACTATGAATAAATTCACCGCTCTTCTTCTCTGTGACAACGTTATGATATGATGTGAAATTGTTATTTCTATATATATTGAGGCCGTTGTGGCGCAGTGGACGATTTGGATGTACGCGCGATGGTTGTAGGTTCGAGTCTCACTCGTCATTGACTTTTGCAATGTCTCGAATTTGGATGAATAGTGAAGAATAGAATTGCTTTATGTTAGTATTTCTCTTCCTGCCCTGCTGTGTGCTGGATAAAGCGGTAGCTGCGGTGACATGCGGAAATATTCGACTTGATCAAGTCGTTCAAGTTTCGTTCAAGTCTCTTGGGGAAATGTTTTGTGATGCGAAATGCAATTGAGTTTAATAAAAATAAACATACATTTTTCTATAAATATTTATAGTTAGTTGTAATAATTCGTTGGGATATAAAGACACTATTATTTACTATTGCTTCTATGAAACTGCTCAAAAGAGGCCAATTATGTTTTTTTTTTGTGTAAATAATATATAATCGTAAATATTGTATTATAAACATATGTATATGCTTATAATAAGCATAAGAAAGATTCTGATATATACATTTTAAAACTGCTTTTTCGCCATAACATAATATTTACTAAAAACTTCGAAACAAAACAAGATATTTCCTCACTTTGTACGCCGATCACGATTTATACTGAAACAGGTTTTGGATTTATCAGCTGGCGGTGAATCATTGTATCTTATCACACAATGGCAAAAAATGAGCTGATAATATTGTGCCTTACAATTTTGTCCCTACATTTTTCGGTTAGACTAATATTTACTTTACTTATTTTAATTTTCTACTATAAGCTATAAAAAACAAATATTTTTTTAAGTTAAAAATAAGTAGATTTAATCCCTGTGCCAATTCTGATAGGATTTGGCGTGCAGTTATCTTAAATTGTGTTGGCAAAAGCCATATTATGTGCACACTGATAAAAAAAGTTTTATTTTATGCAGTATTCATGAACATAAACAGTAAATATAATTTAAATAATCTTAGGCTCCACACATAAAAGCCAATTTAAATGTGAATAGCTTGTCAGCAGGATATGTCCTACATCTCGTAAGACTAAGTAAAATATTAGATTTCTTCATTCAGCATGCTGACAGAGTGAAATTAAAACAAAAGACTTTATAAATATAATAAAACTCAATAGTTTGTTTAAATACGCTAATCTCAAAAACTGCTGCTTTGAATTGAGTTAATAATTTACTATTAAACTCAATTGCGGCCAGAGTTTCCTAGGATACTTAAAATGTATCTTATGTGTGTCACATACAACTTTAGGCTGTATTATTTTCAAATTCAAATCTGGCACTTTATAGTTTTTAGTAATACTTTCTGCTATTGATTATTATAGGAAATCTAGTGTTAAGACACTCCATATCCCTTTTACTATTAATTGCATAATACGATATACTAAAAATTTTAACATAGAAATAATGATCTTCATTTCTCCGTGGAAGTCGACAACAAGCTATATCCTTAAGACGTGCATAAAACATGAGCACACGTCTACGGGCTTTCCGGCGCAGCTGCAGCTTAGGTCCCCTGTATATTCATATTACGTGAACTAACCTAGTGCGAGTTGTGAATGGAATATCGGCTTTAGTTTTATTGGAAAATGAAAATGTAAGGTTATTTTGTTTGTATATTTTTATGCGATTTAATAGGTTTTTCAGCTTCGTACCTCACGTAAAGTAAAATAAGCAAAACCTTAAGTGGAAACTAGGTAGATGACAGGTCAAAAAATGATTTAGAACACTCCCCATAATAAATGAGGTAGAGAACGCACAGTGAGGAGTCAGAGAGTCACATGTCATTGATATACGAAAGAATAGCGTACGGGACAGCACACAGCTTTGGGGGACGCCAGCGTTCAAGAGCATGTACTACGAGCAAAAACTGTCGACATCGTCCTTGATGCTGCATCCAGTGAGAGAGCTGGAGATCCACTTACATAAATTCTCGGAAAGTCCAAAGGATAGAAGTGTTAGCTAGGAGCGCTTCATGCCACACTCGATTGAAGACCTTAGCCATGTTCCAATTAACTGCCAGGCATTATCCCTTGTTTTGGATAGCCGCAGCCCAGCGTTGGGTAAGACCAAAAGATCACCTCTCAACAGGCAATGCTTCCAGAATTTAGCGGCAAGTGAGGGCTGGAAATGTCTCAGTAGAAACAGTGTCTTAACACTACGTTTCCAGGCTTCGCGGGATATAGTGTTGAGTTAAAAAAGAGATAACTTATTATAAAAAAGCAATTTTAAACTTTTTCTGCATAAATTGAAAGATAGATTTGCGTGATATCGTGTAATAGACTTATTATAGTAAAATAAATGACAAATAATAAAAAAAACCATAGATCTATTACATTATACTAGTATAAACAAAATTGAAATATTTGTCTGTGAAAACAGAAACAAGCAATCAAAAGTATCTGTTTGTCTTTTTGTTTGTTCGGGCTTTTACTGACCGATAAAGGGGATTATGGAGCAATGTATAGGCTACTTTTTATAGTAAAATTCCCATATGGGGTTCCCGTGTGCCAAGATAAGTATAAAATAAGTATTTTAAAGGAGACTCCAAGGAGTGAAACAAAGTGACATGGGAGTAAAAGTTGGTGACTTGAGCGTAAGTTGCCTGCTGTACGCAGATGATGCAGTGCCTATTGCATCATTAGAATGCGAGTTGCAGGCATTGGTCACCACTATGAAAAAAAGGGTGTAAAAAAATGGTTTAAGCCTGAGTGCGAGTAAAACAAAGATTTCGGTATTTGAAACAAACGAAAAAACGACAGAATGCAAGATCAGTGTAAATGGTAAGATATTAGAACAAGTGAATGAAGTAGTATACTTGGGAAGTATATTCAGTAGAGATGGAAGATACAAGTTGGATGCGGAAAGGCATATTGCTGCTGATGAGACGGTGAAACGGTAGCACAGCTGCACGTTTGGCCGTACATAATGCAATGTTAGTGCCGACGCTGTTATACGGCAGCGAAACGTGGGCACTATAGAAGAAAAATGAAAGGAAGATGAATGCTGTGGAAATATGATCTTTTCAGCAAGATATGCGGAGGCAGCTAAGCTGAGCAAATCCGCAATGGTGAGTAACAAAGAATAGCAGGTACTAGCGAGGATGTCACGGTGGGAATGAAGAAGAATGTGTTCATCTGGTTTGGGCACGTCGAACGAATGAGTGTAAAAAAAAGATTTATGACGGAAAAGTGAGTGGTAAGGGAGGTAGAGGAGGTAGAGAGGTAGGGGGGATTAGATTAGATTAAAAACTATTTCTCTGTTCAACAATTTTTACATGTAAAATCAAACAACATCCCAAATATTTTATAAATATTTAATATACTTATTAAATGTATATATTTATAACTATATTTAAAAAATCATTAAATTTTCCCTAAATAATTTTAAATAATATTAAATAAAAAAGAAGCGGGCGAAGCCGTGCGGGGGCCGCTAGTACGTATAATATATATTTGAAATCCAATACAAAAATCGGGATCATGGTTATGTTCTGAGCATTTTCCTTGTCGCATCGCTACAATAGCTTTCCGTGACGTCACGTCGATATAAGATAACTTTTTATATACAACTTATTTCCCGTATCAAGTATCCAAACTGATATATATAAATAATACATATAGAATATTTATTGTGGGAACGAAACTAAAGTCCATCGTGGCGTAGCGGCTTCGCGTTTGACTGTAAATGCAACGGTTATGGGATCACCAGGGGGATTTGAATATTTTCATTTTCTTACTCTGGTAAGAAGATAAAGTACTAACTGAATAAAGTTTGGCGCCGAATTCTGCCACATAATACCAAATGTCACGAAAATTCTGTGGACAGTAAACTGAACTAGTTTCCCTTTACTTACCTTACTACATAAAAACTAACAACGTGAAAAAAAGAAAAAACAAATTGAAACAAAATAACGACGTACGTAATAACAAATATAGGTCAATACATTTTGAAAGGTAAATATTGAATTATTTCATTTATAACATCAATTTGAAAGAAAATTAGATAGATGTCAATCGTCAAATAGTTATAAAATTACCAAAACATTTGGCAATCTGAACACGTAAAGCGAATAAATTGTTTCATAATATTAATGTGAACTTGTTGATTTGAAAGGGTAACGACAAAATAAGTTCAGCGTTCAGAATATTAAGTATGTTATCGAAATAGACTTCAAAATGTTATATTTGAATAATTATAGAATAATATAATTATTTTGTGGAAATTTCATTGAAGGCTCGTAGTCCACTCGACTGAATAAATTATTTTCACTGTCCTGTTCTGAAAAATAAAGTGGAACATCTTGTAAATTGGGTGGAGAATAGAGAATGAAGTGTTTTGACAATAGGTCGACACTGTTTTATCAGCTTCACGCTGTATCCCGCACACAGCAGAGTAGGCAGAGGGAACCTAGTGTTAAGACACTTCGTTCCACACTTTCTGGCGAATTCTGGAGGCATTGCGTGTTGAGTGACAGAACTCAACGCCGCGCTTAACCTCGACACTAGAGCGAAGAAATGGAAATATAAATTCAAGTAAATATTTCATCTCCTCGAGTGGGAATCGAACCCACATCCAGTCGGTTTTACAGTCAAACTTCGTGCTGGTGCGCCACTACTGGCCTCGTTTTAATGTGATGAAATTTAAATAATTCACTTTTACTATAAGAATTATTAGTAAAATTCGACTGTAAAGTAATTAAGTTGAGTTCTTCTAAAAAGAATAAGACAGACAAATTATTATTGATTGAGGGCTCCGTACAAAAATTGGAGGACTCGAGCTGTTTTGAAATTCAAGCTTAGCTTAGCTAGATCACGTTCATCTGATGCCTCACTTCAACTTGTCCCCATAATATAAATTTTTACCCCCTTTTAAGACTATTATTTTTTAGGTTTAAACCACAAATGTACAGTTTTCAGATTTTTACCAGAACTAGTACTAACTAACTGTAGATACTAACTGCCAAATTTCATAATTCTACGTCAACTGAAAGTACCCTGTTAATTTTGATTCCCTTTATAGTGTCGAAATACGCGTTTTTTTTGCGATATAAACTGTCTTTTTTTTAAGAAATGTAGAAGTACAATTTTTTTCAGGAAATCAAGGACCGTTGATATGAGTATACATGGTTTAAATTTCAACTCGTCGAAAAAGATATCATCTTTAAATATTTCTGAGATAAAAGCTCTTGACAGACAGATAGACATACAGACGGACAATATAGTAATCTTTTAATGGTTTTTTTTCCTTAAAAGGTACAGAACCCTAAAAAAGAAAAAAATAACTTCACGCTTCTTTCTGTAGAACAGGTTAGGCAAAGAACATCTAGTGAAAAAAAAAGAGAACCTAATATAAAATATTCCGTGTCCCACTGTTCGTTTAACTTTCAAGACAATGCAATTGTTACGAAAATAATTCATTGCCCCCAATGGGAATAGAACCCACAACTCTCACGCTTATAGTAAGATGCTGTACAACTGCGCCTCGACGGCATTGACCTATTATTTTAAAAAATACTTAAAACAAAAAAAATACCACGGCTTAGCCTAAATGGATTTCTTAGCTTACCGTCGAATAAAATAAATTTGAGATCATTGTTTTTATATCCTTGTTAGAGATGTGACTTAAGAGGTCTCTTCAAGAGTTTCCATTAGGTTAAGGAAAAAATGGCAAATTCTTTTGTTTGTGATTCATTACAGTAGGTATATGTATAATGTATGTATAAAATAAATCTCTTTCAAGCCACAAGTAAGTAATACTGGCATTATTTTGCTTATGTAGAGCCATATTTTTAGTTTATTCCTTCTTTATATTTTTGTGTGTTGACCATTTTTTTTGCATTATTTTTTATATTCATAATAATCAATTGGTAGTAGAAATCACGTTACTAAAATCAATGCCAAAGAGGACTCATAAAGTACTCTACACTTCTACAGAATTTTGAATACTGCTCTTGATCCCCTATGTTAACGGTTCCATACCTAAAGGGTACCTAAAGGGTAGGTAGACTGTTGAAATTTTCACAGACAATGCCGCTATAGCAATAAATACTAGAACAGAGAATAATACAAATATTGAAGTGGACTACCATACAACAAACGTGATTATTTTGCCGTTTTTATAGAAAATGGTACGGAACATGTCGTGTGCCAGATCGACTTACACTTGGGCGGTTTTAACTTTATTTATGATGCATATCATTGAATGGTAGGCGCAATTGATCTCAACATCTATCTGAAATATATTGTAATTATAATATAACATAAGTTGAGGCCAGTCGTGGCGCAGTGGCACGAGGTGCGACTGTAAAACCGACTGGTTGTGGGTTCGATCCCCACTCGAGATGAAATATTTACTTAAATTTATATTTTCATTTCTTCGCTCTGGTTTCGAGGTTAAGCGCGGCGTTGAGTTCTGCCACTCAACACGCAATGCCTCCAGAATTCGGCAGAAAGTGGGGAACGGGTGTCTTAACACTAGGTTCCCTCTGCCTACCCTGCCGTGTGCGGGATACAACGTGAAGCTGATTTGATTTAATTCTGATTTTAATATAACATAAGTATAATTAATTAAATTTTGCCAAAACTTTTATATAAGAAAAAAATAGTAAATATCTCCACTATATCAACACAATATCATGTTGTAATACACATTGCCAGTTTACTTATATTTAATAATATATCAGCATACATATTAATAGGGGCGCTTAATTTGTATGTTCGCGGCTTTCTAAGATTCAATATGGTATGATGGATTCCACTTCGCATAATCTTGTGAAACAACCTTGTAATTGAAATACAAAGCTAAATTTTCACATTTTCTTGTTAAGATTGAAGCAGTTTCACGCTTTTCTCCACATAGGCAGAAGAAACCTAGTGTTAAGAAGAATGAAAATTTAGCGGAATATAAAGAACGTAGTGTCTTAACACTGCGGGTAAGACGCCTTCAGTAATTTTTCCGTGACTTTTAAGGAAAAAAGGAACCCTTATAAGATCACTTTGTTGTCCGTATGTCTGTTTGTGTGTATGTCTGTCTGTCCGTCCGCCCGTCCGTCTGTCCGTTTGTCTGTCTGTCTGTCTATCCGTCCGTCAAGAGCTTTTGTCTCAGTTGAAATTCAGACCATATAGTCATATCTATGCCCTATGATTTCCTGAGAAAAAAAAATATTTTTACATTTACTTAAAAAAAAAGACATGGTCGTTTATATTCGACACTATCAAGGGAATCAAAATTCATAGGGAAGTTCCGGTTGACCTAGAACTATGACATTTAGCAGCCAGCAATTTACAGGTAGAACTTATTCAGGAAAAAATCTAAAAAATATACATTTGTGGTTAAATCACGGTGGAGGTATCAGATGAAAGGACTGTGGCTAAGCAAAGCCTGAATTTCAGAAAAAGCTCAAGGCCTCCATTTTTTTTCGGAACCTTCGGCGAGCCCGACTCGCGCTTGTCTGGTTTTTTTTATCTTAATTAACGAGCCCAACTCGTGTGTTTTTATCTTAATTAACTTACAGCTTCACAGCTTAAGTTCAGTAAGATAAAAAAAGAAAACAAGTAAATTATAAATAAAACAAATAACCGGCTGACTAAATAAATAAACATATTTAGTTAATTTGCACCATCTAAACAAATCCAACAACGTATCATATATTAAAATCGTCATACTAGTTCAACAGTTACAAGATAACAAAGGAACGAACATACAAACATTTGCGCTAAATACATAACCCTCTTTTGGCTTATCCGCAGTCGAATAATCAACAAATATATTAAACTCATGTATCTATATAAATTTATGTATATATAAATAATATAAATAAAACAGTTTAAAATATTCTGTAAACAAAATTAATATTACCACAGCGAGTGAAAATAAAACTCACAGTAGGCTTTCACGCAAGTGAAACATTTTAACCGTAACTACTCTTTTGTAATCGTAATTACTTCGTCCGTACTGTTGTCGCTGCTTTATTGATCTGCAAAATTCAATTTTGTTAAATTATTTATTTTGCAAGTGGTTTGTATAAAACTTTGTTATTAAGAAAATTATTAGTTACAAGTTTTCCTTGCTCTTTACCGAATTTGAGATATTGCGTGTTGTGCGGCGCAACTCAACGCCGCTAACAACAATAACGTTGTATTGTATTGTATGAGATGTATTTGATTGTTAATTATTTCATAACTTAACTTAACTTAACTTAACTTAGCTTCACCCTTTATTTCTAGCGGAGTAGTCTGAGAGAACGGAGCGCCAAACGCTACGGTCTCTACATGCCTCTTTCGCCTCTTCCACTGTCATCAATCTCTTCATACATGCCCCATAGGGAATCCTCATGCTTTTGACGTGATCTTCCTCTAGTATCTTTGATACTGTTTTTTCGAAGGTCAACCGAGGTTTCCCCCTACCTCTCTTACCACTCACTTTTCCATCATAAATCTTCTTGCCATTCTTTCATCACTCATTCGTTCGACGTGCCCAAACCAGCTGAGGACGTTCTTCTTCATTCTCACCGGTATTGTTTATAATTTATTATTTAATTATTTGATATTTGTTGATAATACTTTGAGTTTATTTGACAAAATGCATCTGGAAGAAAGTATATGCCTAAAAACATATCAGTTATTTACCTTTCTATTTTTATATCCGCGTTCTGGTAAAGAGCCAAAGCGCGGCGTTGAGTTCAACCTCTCGACACGACGGATAATCCCACCACCATTTTCTTAATCTTAATAGGAATGGAGTGTCCTAACACTAGGTTCCCAGGTTCCCTCTGTTGTTCTGTGGTATTCAGAGTGAAGCTAAGAAAATATATGTTCCTTCTTTTAAGTATACCACACAAAAATGCAATTGCTTGATGACCTGCATTCATTTTGATAAAGCCAGTTGTAAAACGCTAACTCTACGCCTGTGGCGAGTTTTATATGCTAGTACAACGTGTTGGAATCTAATTACTCTCTCGTCCCGACCGTTGACATTGATGTTTTTTTTTTCTATGTGCATTTCTGACAAAAATTGAGGTCGTTCGCAGCGTAAGTACTTTTAGAGTTTTTCCGTATATCATTCACAGTGTAGGTAATTGAAAATTCTGTCTGTACCTCCCCTTGAAATGTAGAGTCGATCTGAAAAGCAATATACGTTTCCCAATTTCGTAGGTTAAGCTTTATGAGGAAGGGTTCCGGCTTTGGTGAACGATAATACTTAGAGATTAGTCAAAGTCTTGATTACGGTGTAAATTATTATTATTTGTGTATTAATAAATGAAATTTAATGTAGAATATATTTTTTGCTTTTAGTGTTGCATTTTTTTTATTTTTCAGTTTAAATAAACGTAATCAGGTAAAAAGTTACTAGTTTTATACTTTTGTATTTTTTGTATTGTAGTAAGTAATAGTATTTGGTATTATATTCTGTTGCATTACTTAAGGAAGTGTGTTTTTTGTGTTATGTTTTAAAAAATATAAAAATGCGTTAATCCTCAGCATAATATGAAAATATATTAAATTTTAGGGTTCTGTACCCCAAACGGTAAAAAACAGAACTCTTATACGATCACTTTGCCGTCCGTCTGTCCTCAAGAGCATTTATCTCAAGATCGTGTGGAGGTATCAAGCTGAAATTAATAACTAATATTTAAATGTATCAAAAGACAGCACATAAAAAAAACATACTTCTACGTCAACACAATCAAAAGTTACGTAAGTCAAGCACAATAAAAAAATACTAGCGTTTATATATCACTTTTTGCTGCATTTTGTATGAAATTCACTGAGTACTCAAAACCTAGTAGGTAGGTAGGTTCCCGTGGACTTACAGTTATTAAATTTGGTACGAAGTGAAAACTTACCATACAAATAAAGGAAAAAATCCGAAAAGTGGAAATTTAAAGATATTCGAGATAAAAATCATTAGAATCTAATATTTCTTATTGACTTCATATAAAGTGCGTGCATTGCCCATATGGGGAAAGTTAAATTTGTTAACTTTAATAAGCTGTGCAGTGTACATCCTACTGACCTACCATCCTGAAATTGGTACGGAAGCCTCGATGGGTGACTCCGACTCACCTTAACCGGGTTATTTTTTAATTAAATAGCAACAGAAACAAAGAGATAATAATAGTAATTATAATTTTATATAAGGTATCGATTTTATTTAAATCTCTGTAAGAAATTTGAGATGAATTAAATATTAAAAAAAAATATATATTCTATCATACGCTTCATCTAGTATAATGAAAATCTATATTATTTGATATATTTTTCCACCACCTCAAATTCAAATTCCAAGCACGATTGCATAAAACACCAGTTAGTTAGTTATACATAAAATTAAAAATATACTTGACATTTGACTCGAAACGGTCGATAATGTCATTAGTATACACTGTACAGAAACGTAGCACACACTGCCTTTTGAAGACAGCTTAACTTTTATTCAGTCCGAACGTGAATAGAGCTGTGAAAAAGTTAGTATATAAGTAATTTAATGAGAACTTCTGTATTATATTTTTCAAAAGGAATAATCTTTTACTCGGGTTATGTCAAGAGGTTAAAGTGTCTCAGCACTTGTAACGGGGGAATTTAATTTGGTTGGCTCATTTAATAGCGAGTCGCGCAATGGGGATTTAGAATCACATAAAAAGTCATCTCTGCCTTTTGATGTTGCGTTTTATATTTTCTTTTTGTTTTCTATCTATTTTGGTGATATTATAAACCAATTATATTATAAGCCACCATGACGCATTTTTATTTTTTAGCTGTATCTCTTATATAGAAGAATGTTCCTAGAACTTTTCTTTTTTGTCTTTCCTACTTTTCGTCTAATTTTCGAAACTGATTACATATTGAGTAACGAAACTCAATGATTCCTTTTGTCTTGTTATTAGATCAAGATATTGAATATAGTTCATTTCCCCGAATTAGAATTGAAGCCATAGCCGTCGCGCTTGCAGTTGCACAACGTACCGCTCCGCAACTACATCCTCCACGTTATCAAATAAACATAATACAGTATGCTTTTGAAGAATATATAAAGATTTAACTTACAATATATATGCTGAAATTTACATAACAACACAACGCCTATTTTCATTATCACATTCATTTACTGAAATAACAAGACACATTTCAAACTTTTGTGTCTCTGGCATACATGATGTAGAAATGACGTAGGTTATCTTAAGAGATAACGCCTTTTGGAATATTGTACGTACACAATGCTATGTCACATTTTGCCCTACTAACTTGAAAATGTCATCCTTTAAAGTTGATATCACAAAATAATTTTACAAGGCTACCTTCAGGCGTTTTAAATATTTATGAATTAGAGCTCCACCTACGATATTGTTTGTGTGTTCTCAGTAAAGGTATGTCGTCCTTAATTTTTAAACTATAGCTAAAAGTTTTATATTGCGTCATCTGAACAAATAATAAGAAAAAAAAACCCTTAAATATAATAATATATACTATATCTAAATTGTATAAGCTTTTTTTATAGACTGACTGAATCTGGAGAGTTACATGTCATTATACTCTATTCACGAAGGCATGAGATAAAAGGTAAACACTTCAAAAAAGGTTGTTTAGGTGTCACGGTTGATGTAGTTACTATTATATATTAATTTTAAAAAATATTTATCTATGGATTTATGGAAGTAATATATGAAATGAATGAAAGATAGCATTGTAAATAATATTATCTTATTATAGAAATAGAAAACCGGTAAAGCAGGAAAAAAGTATTTACAAAAATCTCCATTTTTTTATACTACAATATCCAACTATTTTCGTTAATAAATTCTGAAATACACTTAGGGAAAGGTAAAATAAATGCAATACGTATGTCACATTAATTTGTACTATAGAAAAGATATACATTGTTAATATTATAAAGGCTGTGTTCTGTGACAAAAAAAACTAATTTCATTATAATAAAATTACTATTTAAATTTCTGGATGTATCGATATCCAAGTAGTTTTTATAATTGAATATATATTTTAAAAAAGAAGTAATTATCTTAAAAGAAACGAATACGCAAAGAAAAACGTAAAAGAAACGAATACAATAAATAAAATAAAAGAATATTAAAAACGGCGTGAATAGCACCCCTTATGGTACTAAATACTTTAAATTATTTTCTCCACTTTTAATAATATTTTTTAAATACTTGATATGTAAAACCACCCAAAGGCAAATTTCTTTTCAAACTTGACACATGTTTTAATAGTAAAAATAAATTACATACTGTAATCATGACTACTGTAATTATGACGAGCAAACATTTTATATTAAAATATTTTGCTATTCGTTGGATTATATTCGCCACTTTCAGTTATTTTCATTGAAATTTCGTGATTTTGTTGTATTTTTTGTTGCCTTTTTTATAAAAAATTACAACAGTAGAAGCTTGGCAAAGGTGCAGGTGCAAAAAAATATCATATAATAAAAAAATATCATATCATATATATAATATGGTGAACCGTTTCGTCATTAATGTAAGTGATAGTTCCTCGGAATCCTGCAAATTCTAATAAATAATTGAATAATAGATATATTTAGTTTTATTATCTTCATAGTTAGGTACCTTTTAGTAAAAATTGTGCACAAATAAATTAAATAGATATAAAAAAAGGCGTAAAAGTTTGAGAAACAGAATTTGCTTGTTTACATTTTGTCTCATGCCATAGTGAATAGAGTATAGATATTATTTCTATATAAAAGAGACTTCTTAGCGTTCCATGAAATGCTAAGAATTTTAGTAAGAAGAAAGAATACCTCGCCTTGTACGCAGAGTACACAGTGTCTGGGGTCGTACTAATACCGCATTTCAACTTGCTTGAATATTTGCTTTTACAGAATTGAATTTTATAAAATAAAATTTGCATTATATTTTTAACTTTTTCGGAACAAACAAAATACTCACACAATATCGTATTGAATATGTATGATTCAGATTCAGCTTCACGCTGTATTCCACATATAGTCAGAAAGAATCTGAAACCTAGTCAGAACCTTAGTTATAACAATCTGTTCCCTACTTTTCCCTGAATTTTCGAAGCATTGCGTAGTGAGTGGCGGAACTCAACGCCGCGCTTTGCCTTGGTACCAAAGTGAAGAGATGATACATCTATAGTAATATATATATAATTAATTTACGTTTCTTATATTCTACACAAATGTCACAAATATATATTCTACGCAAACACAAAGTGGCAGTGGGGCAAAGTGCAATCGATTAGTCATAACATCGTATTCGGCAACATTGACTTGTGTATACAGAATTCCAATTTGCATAGTAATAAGACTTGATCTTTCATGTTGTTGGACTCTACAATAATAGTCCAGGATACAATAATAAATAAAACTAATACAAATACTCGAAATATCACACTTAAACTGTATTTCCTGAAATATCTGTAGTGTATTTTTTTCCATTTGAATTAAATATTAGGAAATGATTTACCTAATATTTAATTCAAATCGAAAAAAATACACTACATTCATAATAATAGTACTATATTGATCAATAAAATATTGTATTTAGTGCTGTATGTTAACCAGATATTTCATTTTTCTTTATATGAAGATATAATGGCTCTAAAAATGCAATATAAAGATAGAAAAACAGTTTCTATTATAAAACTTGTAATGTAAACTCAATGTAATTTAGGCATTAATGAGTTTTAACTAAAGTTTAAATTTAATTTTAATTACAACACTGCAATATAAACTTTATCTATGAAATCAGTGGTTGATGGAACATTTACTTTAAAAAAATATTATTTTTGAGTGACTTTCATAAATAATACTCTCAAATTTTTGGAAGTGTATGTGATATACAATATATCCTATTTCATATACAATTCTAAGAAAATCTTCTCTATACTATATTCGTATCACTTTATTATTATTTGATATAAGACAGTACATTGAGAGATATTTACATCACGTATCCAATATCTTACGGTGTGGTATTATTCGGTTCATAAATTCTATGCCTCGTGAGTAATAGAGTCGCCCTCGCGTCAGGATTGTCGACAGCATACATTATATGAGGTCTGATGTGCCTACTTGTGTTTATTGTCACTTCTGTATGCATAAATCTGTATGTTGTAGTTATAAATGAATGTTGAGTTGAGGCCGTTTTGATGCAGGGGCACAAGTGCGGTTGTAAGCGCGTCGGTTGTGCGTTCGATGTCCATTTGAGGATATTAAAGTTTTTTTTTTCAGCTTCACGCTGTATCACACATACAGCAGTGTTAAGACACTACGTTCCCCACCACAGTTTTGGAAGCACTGCGTGTTGAGTGGCGGAACTCAACCCCCTGCGTCACATCTGGCCTCTGTTTTAAAAATAAAAATGTATCTATAATCCAAAAAATATCTGTTATTTGAGGCTATCATGGCGCACGGGCAAAGGTGTGTTACTGTAAACGCGATGGCTATAAGTTGTATTCCAACTCGGAGAAATGATGTATTTAATATCTATATGTTGTCGCTTTGGTAACAGGGAAAAGCGCAGCGTTAAATTACGCCATTCAGCACACAATAATTTGAGAACACGGCATAAAGAGGGGAAACGGAAATATTTTAATGAAATTTGGTTTTCTTAACAATGAGTACTGAGATTCTCTTAGATCATCTTGCTATGTGTAAGGTGTTTATTAGTTAAATCCTCAGATATCCTTAATGACACTTACAACAAACAAATAAAAAAAATAAGAAAAAATAATAATATCAAAGATTTGTGACGTGACATCGCAAAAACATAGTTATACCTCAAATGAGTAGGAAAATGTGTACGTGGAAAATATATAATGTTTATAATATTGCTTATTGGCACATAACCACACACGATTCAAAAATGATTATTTTGCCGTAAAATTACGTTCATGAATAAATGTACCGTAAAATTCTATATTGAAGTAGAATATAATTATAGTATAAGCCTACTTATTCAAGACGTAGGCTTGCAACGGATATTTTTCTATGAATATTTTTTACACTTCATTTGTTCAAATACATCGTCGATACTCACGACTTATATAAAATGGTTCGTTTTTAAATCATACTATAGTTTAGCTTCACGCTGTATCCCACACACAACAGGATAGGCAGAAGATAGGGAACCTAGTATTAAGACACTCCGTTTACCACTTTCCGTCGAATTCTGGAGGCGTTGCATGCTGAGTGGCGGAACTCAACGCCGCGCTTTGTCTCGACACCAGAGCGAAGAAATGAAAATATAAATTCAACCAGTCGCGTTTAAAGTCACACTTTGTACTAATGTTGTATAAAAAAAACAATATTTATATAATCTTGTTGTTTTCTTATATAATGTATAAGGTTTTGTCGCTATACTCCGCTTCCCTCTTTCCGCCCAATTATTGGAAGATTGCGTTTTGGGAGGCCTAATTTTTTTCGCCAATCTTTGCACTTTTACCAGAGCGAGGAAACGAAAGTAATTCATTCCTTCGAGTAGGAATCGAGCCCATTGACATTGTGATTATAGTGACATCGCCGTGCCGCTGCGCAGCGATGGACTCCTTAAGTATGTCATTTGTAATATGTATTTATGTGTTACTCTGTTAGTTTGTTTAAAATGTAGAGTTGTATTAGATTATCTATACTATGCATTTTCTTAATTGATGAAAATTTATAAAATGTTGTTTTAATATATAATAGTAGAATGCTATTATATATTTTTTCAGCTTCAGGCCGTATTTAGCAGAGTAGGTAGAGGCAGATTCCTGTTAAGACACTCCGTTTCCCACTTTCCGTCGAATTCTCTAAGAATTGAGAGATGGGGAGACGCAACTCAACGCTACTCTATGTCTATCACCAGAGCAAAGGAATGAAAATATTAAATATTCAATTTCCTCGAGTGGGAATCGAACCCAAAACCTGTCACGTTCACAGCCTCACATGCGCCCCTATGTTACGATTGGCCTAAAATCACTGTATTCTGTACCGCAAAACGTGAGAAATGTGTGAACAAACACACAAAGATTGACTCAAAAACTAATATTCAAACACCTAATCAGGCATGTAAAAGCAAATTTAAGGTCCAAGTTTGAAATACCTAGTTATTTTTATATAAAAAAAATAAAACTCATTCCATTCCGTCTGCCAAACAAGATTACCATTGATTTATATCGCCGATAGGCATTCTGATAACAGCTTTCTGTTTTGACGCTTTACGTAAACAACGGCCAAATGACTTTTCCGATAGAAACAACTTTGTAAGACAAATATATTATTTGTGTGCGGTCTTTTCTATTTTTAATCGTAATATGTAACGTGTTTAAGGTAAATGTTAAATATTTTTGTGTTTTCGTGGTTGTTTTTTGTTATTTACATGAGTTGAGAATGGAGAAATAGATTCGTCATATTTTTATAAAATAAAATTAATCAACTCCACGCTGTATCCCGCACTCAGCAGGGTAGGCAGAGGGAACCTATTGTGAAGACATTTTGTTTCTTCTGCGGACCATGCTTAATGCGAAATGCAGCGTGAAGCTGAAAAAACTAGGTTATAATTATAAACATATAAAAATTATGTACCTACAGATTTTGATCAAAATTTCTAAAACAATATTTTTTGCAAACGTTGAACTACATATATACTTGTATGTGCTGTAAAGTTATTAAAATAACTTTCTAGTACAAGATTCTTTCTACTTTATTTTATTCTAGCAGTCTTGTATTTTAAATATTTTACAATGTTAGTAAATTTTGAGAAAATGCATTATAAGGAGAAACGTGACTAAAATATAATTAAGTCAATAAAGTACATTGAAAGCTAAACATAAAGTCATCGAGCTAAACATACAGTCACAAGCTGTCATAAAAATAAACAATAAAATCATAAATCAAAATTCACAAGAAATCATAAATACAGTAGTTGTCTTACAAATTTCCCGGTACAAAAGTGGTGACAAAAGCAAATATCCGTAACTAAAAATAGGTATTTTCCAGTTTCATAATATGGTCAACGAGCACCGTTGACCATTGAATGTTGATAAAATAACAGAACGACTCTCAATCTTGGCCGTAAACTTTCAGATAACAAGCTAAGTTTGCCAAAAAATTGGGTTCCTCAACTTTGTCTTACAAACTAACGTTTTTCGTTTCCAAAGCATAAATTAGAGGTGTTATCTGTTTGAGGTAAAATTTTCTATACCCGTGACGGTTTATTTATGAGATAAGAGAGTCTTGGTAATGGAAACTTTGAAGGTTGAATGCATAAATATATAAGTTTTTACATATAAACTTACTTATATTTTAATAGTTGTAAAATATAAATATATAGAGAGCTTGGAGAAAGATACAGAGTCTTTTTGTCAGCACCACTGTAAATGAAACCACAGTTTTAACTACTCTATAAAAAAATAATAAAAATTTAAAAAAGTCCCAAAAATTAAAAAGTGATGTAATGGATAAACATCTTGAAATTAAAAAAAATCTTACGTCTAAACTGTTGAGGTATCTTGATTAATTTTATTAGGTATGGGTTTAAAATATTTTACCCTATATGCTGTTCCCGTAAAAGGAGCGCTGACGCTTTCACCTATATGTAAGTAAATATAAGTTACTTTCTGAAACCTCTCACCAGCTCTACTTGGACTCTGATCTATTATGTTGCACGCTAGTACATAATATTTCTCCCCATTTTACGTTAACGGTTAAAGAAAAAATGTTTCAGCGAATGTGAAATGAATTTTAAAATAGTTTGTTTTAAGGAAAATATTGTCTATTGAAAGAAAGGAGAGCAATAACTTTTGTACAT
This sequence comes from Heliconius himera, assembly GCA_021202915.1. Lineage (NCBI taxonomy): Eukaryota > Metazoa > Arthropoda > Insecta > Lepidoptera > Nymphalidae > Heliconius > Heliconius himera. The sequence goes on from JAJHJA010000353.1 coordinate 675,513, forward strand.
TTAAAATACAAAATTTAATAATAAAATAATATTTAAAAAGTATTTTTTTAATTTTTATATCTACTACACGCGCGAATATCTCGAATTGAGCGGAACGCGGAGAACGGAGTGTCCTGATACTAAATTTTCAGAAGCCTACCCTGCTGCGCTACAATAAAACGAGTTTTATTCTGGAAAAAAAGCCGTATAGAACTGAAAGAATAAAAATCTCAAAACAACTATACGGTCGGCAGTTATCAGCGGTCGTAAACAAAGATTGTCTATGATTTATGTTGGAGCAACGACTGTGTTTGTTAAAAGTTAGCTAATGTTACGTTACATATGTATTTGCTACGTTTACAATATTTACTTTGCATGGTTCTAGTCATTGATGGTATTGGGATTTTTTTTTCGAGAAAAAAAATGGGGTTTTTTAAACGGTATAGTATAAAAGTTTAAGTTCTTTGTTTACTTATTTATTATTGGAACACACATTTTAAAATATTTTTTGGTATATTTTTAACAATATAATTACGTAATATTTTGTTCAGTTTTCACCGTTTCTGCACAATAATATAAATATTTAAAAAACAAAATCCAATACGGTACGGCACTCAAACCTAGAACCATTCTACTTCTGAACTCAGTTTACTATACACAACAACAAAACCAAAGTACAGATTGCATACAAATTGTACCGATACAAAAAAAAAACAATAACGTGTATATCTTTGTAAAAGTATCGATGAAAAACATTCTGGTATTCAACGTCCGATACGCTATTTATTTTCCTTTTAACAATAGGGCTTTTCAAAGTTTGTGTAACTTTTGAACTTGTAAATAGAACCAATACAAATTACGTCACGTTCTCATTCATTTATCACGTCATCGACACTCGCACCCGTTGGCGTCACGCCATATAGTTCAGAGTAATGGTGTTTGATAGTATGGTATACCAATAATTACTGATTATACTTGGGACCACGCTGTGATTTTACTCATAGTATGACATATCCCTATACTACTATAATAATTTATTGTTGGTCGTATGTTTTTTAAACGTGATTATAATGAAATAAAAAATCAGTAAATCGTTTGTACTAGCCAGGATCTGTAAATTTATCATCCAAGTTTTCTTAAATGAAGGCTGAAATCTTTAAGTTGGGTGTCTCTTTGTAAAATGTAAAATATATAAATCTAAAAATTTCTTAATTTTTTTTATTAGCTTCATCCCACACATAGTAGGGTAGGCAGAGGGAACCTAGTGTTAAGACACTCCGTTCCCCGTGTTGAGTGGCAGAACTCAACGCCGCATTTTGCCTCGACACCAGAGCGACGAAATGGAAATATAAATTTAAGTAAATATTTAATCTCCTCGAGTGGGGATCGAACCCACAACCAGTCGGTTTTGCAGTCACACTTTGTGCCCCTGAGCCACGAATGGCCTCTATTTGTTTAATTTAGTATTTGTTTAATTTTTATATTTCATCAATATATAAATATTCTAAAGTTCTTAAAGGAGAACAAGAACAACTTAATATCGTATTTAAATGCAACCTCGTTTCGAATACAGCTAAACCGGAAGTATAACAAGGCGGTCGAAGAGACCGAACTAAATTAATAAAGTGCTTGCAGATGCCGATTTTCCGTTTTCCACTTAAATTGAATGGAAATAAAAAATATTGTAAATTTAAAATTGCTATCAGAAATGAAAACAGTGTTTTTCATTAACTATATTTAAATATGTTTTAAATTCACACATCTATCGTATATGAAGGTATCGTGACGCTGCGTCAGAATTTACATGGGTTAGATTCCAGTTTGGTGAAATGAATTGTTCTTATTTCCTCGCTCTGGTAACAAGACGTTGTACGGCGTTGACGATTCCGCCACTCAGCTTGCAATGTATTGTATTGAATGTATTGAAAATAGGGTACGGAATTTCTTATATTACGGATATTGAGAGCGTCAAATAAGAAACCTACAACCACCGTATCTTATCATCAAAATCGTGTGTAGAATTACAGAAGGAAAAATATCATTACTTAAGTATATATGTATATACATAGAAATATATTGTACTATATATGTATTATTTCGATATTATATACAAACAGACACACTCGATACACAGGAGACTACAATCTAAGATTTAAAGCAGGAACACAGCGTATATCAGTCGATGGAATGAAAACAAATGGTATGTATTATAGTCACGTCTACAATTTCCAATTCCACCGAAACGCCGTTGACATTTCGAGCGAAACTATTTCAATACTAAAGCCACATACGATGATCAAACTTGAAGAAAACGCCTTCTGCTATTTGAATGTCGCCTCCGATCTTTTATCTAACCAGTACAGTGCGAATCGTGGAAGATAAAATACTCCGATTTAGAGGTAGGTATTGCTTTTTGTTTCGCACATTCGAATATAATGCTAAGATGGAGAAAGAGATTTTTTACCCATTTCTCGTCGAATTCTAGAGGTATTACGTGTTGAGTGGCAAAACTCAACGCCACGCTATGTTTCGATACCAGAGCGAAATTGAAATATTAATAATTTGATTTCCTCGATTGGGGTTTGAACCCACAACCTGTCGCGCTTACATTCACACTATCACACGCTTGTACCCTTGCGCCACGACTGGCATCATGGTCATGCTCCTTAAAGCATTTGCGTTAGATTTTTATGTTATTTAGATTAGAATTTTAGGGCTATGAATACAACTTTTGTAGTATGGTATTATTAAAGGTATTCTTGGGCTATTTCATTATATAAATGATATTAAAGGAGAGAAGGTGAAACACTTAGTACTTCTACATATATTACATATCTAACTGGTCATATAAAGCCGTGTAGATAGGAAAAGTGATTTAAAAAATAAGTAAAATTTTGAGTAGACCACCTATACCTACCATTCGTACCTAGTTTTTATCAGTTTAAGCGTACTGGATGGTCTAGGTGGCTTAAATTGCTAAATATAAGTATTAAGGGAGGTGCATATACTACGTCATAATAGCGACTAAAGTAAGTCCTCTATTAATTTATCCATTTTTTGTGTTTCTCATGTTGTATACTAATTTTTGAATTTAAAAGCTCGTAAAATTATCATATAAGTGCAATAAATGATATTAACATTAAGTTGCATCTTTAAACTAGCTTCAAGTTACTAGTCGTGTAATTCAAGATAAAACATTTAAAGTTTGAATTAGTTTTAAGACTCTAATGTGTCTCGACATTTGATTTAGGTTACCTAAGGTTATATAAGTTTTGTGAAGCAGCTTAAGCCAAGAATTATACCGTACAAGATATTCTACGGGAGGATTATTCGAGCTTAAGACTTCATAATTATAATTAAGTACGTTTGTTTAACGCTAGCTGCTGGTGAAACAAATTTAACGGGATTTTGCTAAATTTGTTGTAAAATTGTTATGTTAAAAATAAATTTGTTATGTGTTTGTGTGTTTTTATTCTGTTTTTTCGTTTTACGCTGTATCTCGCATTTAGCAGGGTAGACAGGGGGTACCTGGGAACCTAGGATTAAGTAACTCTATCTATGTACATAGATACATAGGTTCACCAATTCCCGCGGAATTTTGAAGACAATGCGTATTGATTGGCGTTACTCAACGCCAAGCTTTGCGTCGTCCCCAGAGTGAAGAAACGAAAATATTAAATATTTGATTCCAACCCAACTGGGATCGATCCCACAACTATCGCGTATAGAGTCGCACACTTCCGCCACAGCCGCGTCACGGCGGCCGACGGCCTATTTGTTGTATTTTTGTTGTCTTTGCAAAGTGTTTTTTAATTTTTTATATCCAAAAAGCTGAATCATTTTTATATTGATTCCTATTATATATGATGCTTCTGGTCGATTTCGTTGTCCAGAGAATGCAAAAGTACTGTAAGAATAACGCACCTGTAGTTCCTCTAAAGCTACACGACGCCGTGGGCGGCGGTGATCACTTACCATCAGGTGACCTGTACGCTCGTTTGCCAAACAAAAAGTGGGGAACGGAGTGTCTTAACCACTAGGTTCCATCTGCCTATCCTGCTATGTGCGGGATACACGTGAAGCTGATTTATTTATTTATTTATTTTATTTTATGTAGTGACCACTTCTGACAATGTTCTTGTCTAACATGTTATCTAAATGATATCCTCGTGGTTGACAAGCTAATCTAGGTGCTAATCTATAAAAAATCGTCAATACATCAATCAGCGTTTACCTTGTCAAAAGTAATAGCGTATTGTGAATGTGAATATTGAAAATTTTATTTATAGTTTTATATATTTCGTTTCTACATACATTGGTGCCCCTAACCAATTTTTTAAATAACTACTACTACTTCCATACATATAAAAGTTAACTGTTGAGGCCAATCGTGGCCAGGGGCCAGAAACTGTAACTGTAAACGGTTGTGGGTTCGATTCTCACTCGAGGAAATAAAAATATATTTAAACGGAGTGTATTAACACTGGGTTCCCTTGGCTACCGTGCTGTGTGCGCGATACAGCGTGATCAAAAAACAAAAATATTTTTTCTTATTACAATTCTGGAAACAATCCCAAAAAATAATCTCAACATCTATACATTTTTTCTTGTTTTTGTAGCTGTGAAATTGGATTATTTACTCCAATAAAAATGTATGTAACATAAATATTTCATATAAATTCCGCTGAATTCGGAGACACTCACTCAGATGTGGACTCATGACGTAAACATGACGTAGTATCTCAAGCGATAACGCCTAAGCCGAATGTATGTATATAATTAAGATATCACAAAGTTTCCTCGTACAAGGAAGTTAGAAATTTTCTGATAAGATAACTGTTTTTGTTAAGTAAGCTGTTGTTCTTTGATTTTTAGTTGATCGGTGGTTTCCAGTTCGAATTTTTGGAGGCATCGAGTGTTGAAAAGCGAAGTTCAACCTCACGCTTTGGCTGGACACAATAACAAAGAAATGACAATATTAAATATTTAATTTCCTCGAATGGGAATCGAACCCAAAACCTGTCGTATTTACAGTCACATGCTTATGCCCCTGTGCCACGACTGGCCATTATCATTTATCATATATCACATACACAAAAGATATGCTTTTATATACATATGTATATATTAGTTATAAATTAAATAGGTATATCACGTCTCACATAATGTATGTTGTCAGCAAGCGCGACATACAGGTGACTCAATTAAGCATATAAATTAGTTTAATCTGTTATACCATTATTCTGTTTTGCATTTTTTATAGCATGTAAGTGATGACGGTGTTTCTAAGTTTGATTCTTGTAATAAAATTAGTTTTTTTTCACTTTGGTAAGAATATAGCTATATCCTTCTTATAGTGGTTTAAATCTTATAATGGTAAAGACACTCCACTCTCTACTTTATACCGAAATCTCGCAGCATAGCGTGTAGAGTATAGAACTGAAAGTCGCGCATTGCCTTGTTATCAGAACGAGGAAAAGAAAATATTTAATTTTACATTATCCTGAGAGAGAATCGATCCTAAAACTATCGCGTTTAAAGTCACGTGCTTGTGTCTTGCTCCACGACGGCCTTGATATGTGGTGTCTTGAAATCTGATGAAAGCAGAGAACAAATATATAGCGTGAAGAGGCCGTCATAGCCCAGGGGCGTAAGCGTGTGACTGTAAACGCAGCACTTGTTGGTTCGATTCCCACCCAAGGAAAGGATGAAAATATTTATTAATATTTTCATTTCTTCGCCCTGATCTAGCAATGCCTCAAAAATTCATCAGGGAGTGGGAAACGCAGTGTCATAACATTAGATTCTCTCTGTTGACCCTGTTATATGCGGAAGCTTGAAAGTGGAAAAAAAAAAAATTGTGTCCGATATTTCTAAGTATCCATTTGACATCGTCTATTGGGAAGTCGATAGTGATGTACCGAGTACATAAGTTAATTTCAAACACGTCATTATAGGTTTGTTGACACCAAGAAAATATAACACTAGAATATTCATGAATACAGCGATGCATCGCTATCTAGTGTCCATCGAATATTGCATAGGTTAAACACTATTAAAGGTCCCGCTACATTATTATGCAAATTGGAATTCTGTGTGTACGACACACTCGGTGCAGTCGTTAATTGCGGCCGACGACTAATCGACGGAAATTTATCTATATGATGCAGCATATTGTATTATATATGAAGGTAGTGAGTTTCGTTCTCGGTTATGTTAAATTAAATTTAATAAAACATAACCGAGAATGAAATCAGAATGAAATGAAACATTATAGCCTTTACCATTATAAGAGTGTTGATGCCGTCGTGGCGCAGTGGTACAAACTTGTGACTGCAAACGCAAAAGGTACAGGTTCAACAAAAGGGGTTCGACTTCCACTGAAATATTTAATAGCGTAAAGTTATTATTGTTCGTTGAAATTTAGTTTTAAATCTTTAAAAATATATATTACGCCTTCCTTTTTAGTTTTTTATCTCTTTCCTTCTCGTTAGAAATAGTACTGTAAAATGGTTCACGATTCATGAACTATAGTCGATCCAGATTCTACGTAGTTATGACATTTCACTGTAGTTTACTCTTAGATGTATTATGCGTCTGATGATGATCTCTACCTATTTCTATCTTTGATACATACTCGTACATAGTATCATTTAAAACAATAAGTCTTTTCTATTTATTAATTATATTTCATTGGACTTTGAAGGTTAGTCGTGGCGCAGGGGCATGAGCATGTGACTGTAACGCGAGGTTTTGGATTCGATTCCCACTTGAGAAAATTGAATATTTAATATTTTATTTTTTCGCTCTGGTATCGAGGTAAACTCTCGGCGTTAAGATCCACCACTCAAGGCACAATGCCTCCAGAAATCCGCGAAAAGTAAGGAGGCTTAATAGTAAGCTCACTCTTACGCTTATCCTCCACATGCGGGATACAGTGTGAAGGTGAAATAAGGTATATATATATATATATATATATATATATATATATATATATATATATATATAAACCAGTCGTGACGCAGGGACATAAAATCGTGACTGTAAACGTGACAGGTTGTGTTCTGTGTTCGATTTCCATTCAAGAAAATGAAATGTTTATTATTTTCACTTCTTCGCTTTGGTGGTGAGGCAAAGCTAGGCATTGAGTTCCATCACTTAATACACAAGGCCTCCAGAATCCGGCGGAAAGTGGGAAACAGAGTGTCTTAACACTAGGCTCCTCTTGCTTATTCTGCTATATGCAGGACACTGCGTGAAGCTGAAAAAAAAACATATGTATATAGTATAATACTAAGCTAGTACATATATTATACATATATTAAATTACGAAACACAAAATATATATATTAAAATTAAATTGAAAATTTCAAATAACATTGTTATATATTAAGATATAAATTATTTCTTAAAATAACATATCACTCAGAAACGTATACATGATACGATTAGTAAAACTTCCTTACAGAGTTGTTAGCAGCGTGACAAATTTCACACTTCAGATACTGACATGTTCTATCACTTATGGTAAAAGTGTATCAGTATATTGTTTCTTTTGTAATATAAGCTGTTTTCTGAACCACTTGTGGCTGTATATAAAAGTTTATTTTACATATATATTTATGTTTAGATACTTTTATATGTTTTAAAAATGACCTTTTGCCAGTCGTAAAGCAGGGTGACAGCGTGACTGTAAACGTGACTTATTGTGGTTTCGATCCCAACTCGAAGAAATTAAATATTTATTTAAATTTAAGAGGCAAAAAGTGCGGCGTTGGTTTCCACCACTCAATACGCAATAATTCCAGAATTCGACGAATAGTGGAGAAAGGGGAGTCTTAACACTAAGTTCCCTCCCTCACTCTGTCTACCCTGCTGTTGCATACAGGATATAGCGTGAATTTTATTAAATTTAATTGGATTGATATATATGTATTTTTTTTTTAAAGAATGAAGAAGTAGCAAGTGTATTGTCTTTAACAATAGTAATATATTATTGTACTCATCTCCAGGCTCTTTTCCACATAGGAGGGTAGGCTGAAGGAACCTTGTACTAAGAACTACCGTTTGATTCTGCATTGCCCAATTTTCATTTAGCTATTTGGCGGAACTTAACGGCGCGCTTTATCGCCTATTTCCTACTTTTTTCATACATTTTATAAGGTTTTTTCTATATAATGCTAGTATGTTGTCCATCGAATTTTGTATAGTATAAACACTATTAAAGGTCTCACCACATTACTATGTAAATTGGAATTCTGTGCATATGACACCATCGACGCTGCTGTTGATTGCAACAGGACAGTAATCTATTGATTTTATTATTGGAGCTACTAGAAATTTTATGTTTATACTGTTTTATGTTATTTTGATTATATAAAAATAAATTGTAAAATAAATATGTTAATTTTGTTTTTTTAATTTAAGGAATACTTTTTTACCGTCTCGCTGTTTCTCGAATACCTAGGAAGCGAGAGCCCAGAGAGTGATACGACACTCCATTCCCCATTTTCCTCCCAATTCTGAAGGCATTGTGTGGAGAGTCATGGAACTCAAGGCTGGCACAAGAGCAAAGAAATAAAAACATTAAATATTTCATTTTCTAGGTTGGGAATCAAACCCACAACCTATCGCGTTTACAGTCACACTTTGTGCACACCCCTATGACTGACCTTTCACTAAAATTTTATTTCAATTTGAAACATAAAACTACAAAACAGTGTAAGGTAATTTGAAAAGAACAATTATAAAAGAGGGAAACGCTTTGTAATTACTCAGAGTTCCCTTGACACTGCATTAAGGGAGAAAGAGATGAATAATTTTTCAGGCAATTATAAATCCTCTTTTAGCCATCCCTGAACTAATTTTGGTCTCAAAAAAAAATGCTATGATTGAAATTAATTATACGTTCTTTTATACAATTTTATGGAAAATGCATTTTTATATTTAAAAAAATCTTAGTGCATTCAACTTTTTTTTGCCTACCTTAACTATTTCAATTCATCATAATGGCGAAGTTACTTGTTTGAGTGATAGGTTTATGTACAGATCTATATATATATATATATATAAAAAATCCAAACAACAGAAAGACAGGCAGACAAACATTATAAAAATAAAATTTTCGTCTATTATTTTTACAAACACTCCTGGAAGTTTATTTAGTTTATATTAAATGTACATATAATCGACCAATTACATTCAATTCTTATAAAATAGCCCATCGTGGTTATATGGTACAGAATCTGAGATCGGAGTGTATAAACACTCGGTTCTGAGATCTTAGATTTATACTTAACAGAGTACAGTAAATCAAAACATATTTAAACCTAAAAAAAATTACGAAACTAAAACGGTATACATGTAAAACAACAAAAAAAGTACATTTCTGTTAGAAAACGAACGAGTTGATAGCATCAGTTTAAAACCAGCCTTAAATTCAAAAAGGACGATCTAACTTCATTAATTAGCTACACGCAAAATGAGCGTTTGTCTTCATTTGCAATTCTATGTTTTATGGACCCATTTATTATTTTATTTAATTTTAAATAACATAATTGCCTGTATTTGAGTGTGATTATATGTTAAATTAAATGAAAAAAAAAATTAAAACTAAGTCTAAGATTATACAAAATAGATATTTCCACTCGGGTCAATTTATTACTTTCATTTTACACCCTTTGGTACCAAGACAAAGTGCGTAACGTTGAGTTCCGCCACTCAACATGTAATGTCTCGCAGTTTTCGAGACATTACGTGTTGAGTGGCAGAATTTGGGGAACGAAATGACTAAACGCTAGGTTCCGAACCTATATATACTATATTAGAATTGATACACGCAGATTACAGCGCGAAACTATAAAATAAGCCGGACAAGCGCGAGTTAGGCTGGCCCATCGAGGGTTCCGTACAAAAATTGGAGGAGGATGATTTTCTGAAATTCAAGCTTAGCTTAGCCAGAACCCTTTCATCTGATACCTCACTTGAACCGCGGTTTTAATATTCAATTTTGTCTCAATATTAAGGCTTTTATTTTTTTGGAATTTTAAGTGTCTATACACTTAGGGTTAAATTTTTAGATTTTTTCCTGAACCTTTTACCTGCTGCCCGCTGCCAAATTTTATAATTAGGTCAGCTCTTTTTGCGATATAAACGGCCCTATCTTTTTTTAAGTAAATGTAGAAATATTATTTTTTAGGAAATCATAAGTTTTTAGGTTTAATTTTTTAGGAAATCATAAGTATATAATTCGAATTTCTACTCGATATCTTTAAGCGTTCCTGAGATAAAGGCTCTTGAGAGACAGATAGACTATTTTTCCTTAAATACCTTTTAAGGAATCGTAATTAAAGTTTCTTTAATCATCGTGAAGCTAAATGAAGTAGTAAATTTGTAAATACCTTAAATCTACTAAAACAACAATGAGACATCTTATAAGTGAAATTTTATAATAATTTTAATATAAACTATATTGTTTTCAAATAATAAGAATAGAGCATTGAGAACGGTAATATTGCGTAAGCTATTTGTTATTTACTTAATTAAAAACCAGTACAAGTTGATACTTGTATCCAAGTGATCTTGGATACTTCTTTAGAGACAAAACTCCAGCAAACCTTCCACTTGGCCCTTAATTAAAAAGATATAACAATAAAATAATCTCAAATTAGCTTTAACCTTTGTGATAACAGGTCCGATAAAAAATCCCTAAAAGCCTTTAATTTTGCGTTACAATTCAACGAATCTCATTCTAAAGATATAAATTGGAAATTATCTTTTTAGGCCCAACTTTCCTATCTACATAGACGGTTGGTTTACGAGACAAGAGTATTTGATTTACAGTTAATTGTAGGTGAACGAACTGTTTCGTAGAATAGGTAGGTAGGTAATTTAGAACCTATTATTATTTATTATCTTTACACTGTATCTGTACCCGCACACAGAGGGATGCGTGTCCTGCACGCAGAGGGAACCTGGGAACCTAGTGTTAAGAAACTCTGTTCTCATTAAGACACTTCCGTTCCCCAATTTCCGCCGAATTCTGGAGATATCGCGTGCTGAGTGGCGAAACTCAATGCCACATTTTTGCCGCGTTACCAGAGCAGGGAAATAAAAGTAAATAAAATATTTAAATATTTCAATTCCTCAAGTGGGTGTCGAACTCACGACCTGTTACGTTTACAAACGCGCATTGTGCCCCTGCGCCACGACCCCCTCATTTTTATATTATTAGAGAGAAAATAAATAGGCATAAGACCCTGTACAATGAGTTTGATTAACCCTGCTGTTATCATCAAAGAACTCAAATTGCTTAAAAGCGCCACGAGGCGTTTCCATTTACAGTGATTAATCACTCTTTCTTGTTTCTCCACTTATTTTTCATATATCTATAAATAAATATATTTATAAAGTACTTTTATGTACTATTTTCATAGTTATCTAAAAATATATTTTTTTGTACAGGGTGTAACATGATTGACGAATCAACGGTAGTCTATGGGGAGAAGACCTCAGTTGAAGACCTTTAATTTTCAACCTCATGTATATTATTTTCAGTGCTGAGTTGAGTGATTTTGAGTTAAAATAGCTTATTTTCAGTGGTTCAGGAGATATTTGACTTTAAAAAATGTTAAAAATATGTAATAAATAGCATTCTCTCTTGCCAGACGATAATTCTTAGTAATTATCTTTGAGTAGCGGAAATTTGTAAAAATCTCCCTACAGAGATGCTAACAACATAAAAAGTTGTAACAAGCGTAAAAAAATTTTCTTGATGAGAATTTATGGCTCAGTGGTCAGAGCGCCTGGTCGGTTTCCAGGAGGTGCGGGTTCGAGTCCCGCTACGTTCAAATTTTTATACGTGTTCTAAATAAGTATAAAAATGCAATCACTAACTCACTGTAAATGTAGTCAATTCTCGTTATAAGAATTATTTTTTTTTATCGTTTCGTGATTCAAGTACATTTTTTAACTTGTTCATTGAGTAGTAATTTTTCTATACTACAGCCCTTAAAATTTTGCTTATTTAAAAAATATTTTTGTTTCGATGTTATTTCCAAGATTTATTAAACGACACTTTTGCACTATTATATGATACAAAAGTGAAACTATTGAGCAATATTGAAAAATCGATAGGTACTTAGGTCTCCTGTATATCAATATAATAATATATATAAATATTATGTTAATATGTGACTGACAGACAATGCAGATAAAACTACTGCCCAAAAGAGGACTTCTCGAAACTTCTGCGGACACGGTAACTACAAATTGTTATTTTCTTTATTCTTATATTTTATGTCCAAATAATTGATAACAAAATGGCGGACAACATCTAGTTCAAAATATAATAAAATATGTATATTAAAACTAAAAATCCTTAAATCTGTGATGTGAGGCCGTCGTGGCCCGTGGGCATAAGGGTGTGACTGTAACGTGACGGTTGTGGGTTCGATCCCCGCTCGCTCAATTAATTATTATTTATTATTAATATTTCCATTTCTTCGCCCTGGCACTAAGGCAAAAACCCGGCGTTGAGTTCCACCACTCAACACGCAATGTCTCGTAAAATTCGACAGAAAGTGGGGAACAGACTGTCTTAATACTATATTCCCTCTGTTTGCTGTTTGCGGGATATAGCGTGAACCTGATTTTAGTTTAATTTATTTAACTTTTAAAGTATTACATAAAATTCAGTATCAAACAGTTATTTTTCATTATACTCGAAGTACTGGTATCAGAGCAAGTTGCAACCAATAGTGTTGTGCCAAAGCAAGCGTACAAGCGTCTCCTTTGTGTGGCATTCCAAGTTAAGTATAAAGTGCAAAATATTTGTCCAGGCTTCCTAGACTAGAAATTCAATGCGGTTGGATAAATTGTATACCTTTGTAGTATTGGCTCAGAGAGGTCTCTGTGGAAATAAAGTAATTTTTGCTTGTAAACTAGCTGTGAAATCGATTGGTTGTGGGTTCGATCCCCACTCGAGGAGATGAAATATTTACTTAAATTTATATTTCCATTTCTTCGCTCTGGTGTCGAGGTTAAGCGCGGCGTTGAGTTCTGCCACTCAACACGCGATGCCTCCAGAATCCGGCAGAAAGTGGGGAACGTAGTGTCTTAACACTAGGTTCCCTCTGCCTACCCTGCTGTGTGCGGGATACAGCGTGAAGCTAATTTTTTTTTTTTTATTTTAGTATTGTATAAGGTCAGTCGTGGCGCAGAGGCACAAAGTGTGACTGTGAAATCGATTGTTTGTGGGTTCGATCCCCACTCGAGGAAATGAAATATTTATTAACATTTATGTTTTCATTTCTTCGCTCTGATGTCGAGCTAAAGTGCGGCGTTGAGTTCCGCCACTCAACACGCAATGCCTCCAGAACTCGGCGGAAAGTGGGTAACGGAGTGCCTTAACACTAGGTTCTCTCTGCCTACCCTGCTGTGTGCGGGAAACAGCGTGAAGCTGATTTTAATTTTTTTTGTAGTATTTTATGATAAAATATTTTTCATATAGAATACAAACTCATCAATACAAACTCATCAAATAAATAATAGTAATATAAGGGTAATTATGTATTAGATAAGTAATTATACATTTTAGATAGTATTATTCATTTAAAATATTTGTTTCAATCTTTTAGAGATTAATAAATAATATTAATTAAATTTTAAACGTGTGTATAAATATAAAATATGTAAGTTTAAGTTGATAAACATTTATTATTTTACTAAGGAAATCAAATGTCGTAGTTAATGTTGCACATAAATATTTTGAACGAAACCAAAGGAATAGTTATTACTTTTAAAACAAACTACGATCAAGACACGTGCCAGCGTATTCAGCCAAAATAAAAATCTGGATACGTGTAATGTGTATTTCACAAGAATTATTGATATATTAACGTTTTAAAACCGCCATTTTTGTAACTGACTCACTCACTCATCCAAAATTGAACCCACTTCTACGTGACCTAAGAATTTAACTGATAATTACTTATAATTACTATAAAGAAAGACAAAAAGCTAAAATATGGATGATATCAAATATCGTAAGGAAAAAAAATATTAAAATATTAATGATAACTATTAATAACATTTTCAGCAAAAACTAATGATAACCCATCAAAATCATAAACGAGAAATGATAGCCAAGTCAAATGTTAACTAATACGTCGTTTTCGATTTCACCGACAAAAGAATGGGATATCTATACTTACAATTTTTAATCATCAATCCAGTACAGGCTGGAATTCAATTTGTAAATATGTATAATACAGCCTGTATGTAAAAAAGTTCGAGTGAAACAAAAATCAGCGACCATATATATCTCCTATACTTTATTGATTAAATCAAAAACGATGAACATTTAACTTGGCTCTCGTTTAACATAAAGTTAAAAACATAAATTTTTTGATGGGATCATTTCTACAACTATCGATACTGACTATCACTACACTACGATAATCCGTATTATGAATACACATACTACGCCGTAGTATGTGTAGTACAAATGGGACGTATGTCAGATACGTCCCATATGTGCTAGCATACGCAGAATTTAGTTAAAATATTCTAATTTTACAGGTGTTGGACTTTTAATTCCATTACTCAATGCTCGGATCATGGGAAAGTACAACTTACAAAAGTTGACAAACTTAAGTTTGCAGTCATTTTGTATGAAATTAACTACAAATATAAGTGTGTTATGACTTTTTTGTGTGAAATACTCACAAGTTATACCTTTTTTGGATATTTTTGATATTAATTTCAGCTTCATATCTTCACGCGATTGCAAGATAAAGGTCTTTACAGATGGGCAGGCGGACAACAAAGTGATTCTATAAGGGTTCCGGTTCTAACTTTTGAGGTATGGAACCCTAAAGAATTATATTTTATTGCTCAAATTAAAAAAAAAATACCAGATTTACACAAAGTGGGGAACGGAGGTTCTTAACACTAGGTTCCCTCAGCCTGCTGTGTTATAGTGTTGCAGTATTGATACAGCGTAAAGCTGATTTAATTTGATTTTTATTGAGATCCACAGTCTCATTTCACAATATGCCGCGTAGATACTCCAAAATAAACAAACAAATCAAACCCAAACACACTAATTGACAAATTACAAACCCGATAAACTGAAAGTACGTCTGTTCTTCCAAAAATAAAACGCTAAAGAGAAATAATCCCAAAGTAACTTTATACGGTCGGCAGTTATCAGTGGTCGTAAACGAAGATTGTCTATGATTTACGTTGGAGCAACGACACTGTGTTTGTTAAAAGTTTCCTATTTCCTAGAACTTGATGTATTGTATACTATTATATTAGATTGGTTTATAGTTGTTGTACTATTTTTTATGGTTGCTTCGTGGGTGTAGTTGTTTCGTAGCTTTTAGAGTAAGTTAAATTTTAAGGCCGGTCGTGGCGCAGCGGCACGAAGTGTGACTGCAAAACCAACTGGTTGTGGGTTCGATCCCCACTAGAGGAGATGAAATATTTACTTAAATTTATATTTCCATTTCTTCGCTCTGGTGTCGAGGTTAAGCGCGGCGTTGAGTTCTGCCACTCAACACGCAATGCCTCCAGAATTCGGCAGAAAGTGGGGAATGGAGTGTCTTAACACTAGGTTCCCTCTGCCTACCCTGCTGTGTGCGGGATACAGCGTGAAGCTAATTTAATTTTTAATTTAATTTTTAAATTTTAAGGTAGAGTTCGGAGTGAAGTCTGTAATATTATATGGAGTATTTAGTGATGCATCACTGTTTCTGTATTTTTGGCGCGTTTTTATGATTTATTAAAATATTAGAATAGAAATAATCGACACTAGATTTCATATTTCATATCAGAAAACATTTTCACGATGGAAATCAAACCCATAACCATGTTACATAGTTGTCATTTGTAAGCATGATACTTATACGATTTGCAGTGCCTCACGATTTCGACAAAAAGTGGGTACCGGAAACATAATAAACGGAACGGATGGTGCCTTAATACTAGGTTCCCAGGTTCCGTCTGCCTATCCTTCCCTGCTCGGAATATATATATATATATATATATATATATGTTAATGAATTTATAAAAGTAATGTATGTATTTAAAACATCTTTACTAGAATGAACTCGTATAATCAAACAGAGATAAGAGGTAAGCTCTTATGCGGGACGAGCATTCTCATATGCACTGCCCAATGATATCTGAAGATGAATTGAAAAAGGCTTCCTTTGTTAGCTTTTATCAACGTTGCTTTACTTTTCAGAATATTTAATTGAGTCCCGTAATTAATTTTATGTAAGAAAATGTTTTTTTTTGTGCAAGTCGTGGCGCAGGGGCAAAAAGGGGGACTGTAACGGCGACAGGTTGTGGGTTCGATCCCCACTCGAGGACATGAAATATTTAATATTTTAATCTTTTTATTCTGGTGGCGAGGCAAAGCGCGACGTTGAGTTCCGCCCATCTACACGCCATGCCTCAAAAAAAAAAATTGACAAAACGAGGAGCAGAGTGTCTTAGCACCAGGCTTCCTCTGCTTACCCTGCTCCATGCGGAAAACATAAATTTGAAAAATGAGAATTTGGAGAGTGGAGAGCATAAGAAATTGATATGACAAAATTTTAACCTGTATCACAATATTGCGAGAGATAAACGTAAAGAAACAAATCCTTATGACTTTCAGGTACTATAATAAAAATTTAAAATGCATTGTATACGGTAGGTACTATATAACAATGCAAACTATATTTTATTTTAAGAAATTATATAAATTTACAAACGCAGTTCAGGGTTTGGTCGTCAGTTGACATGACAAGATGCTCGTTCATCAAAGTGTCCTCGCAGATTAGCAGGTAATTACACACATATATGTATATAATTTACATAAGAAGTTATAGACGTGATATATTTTGCTATGGAATTTATAATAACTTACTTTGAAAATGGCTTAAAATAGTCAACTAAAACTTATAACATTCTTATCCCTGCTTTTACTAGAACGAGGAGAAGATAATAATTTTAAAATAAATTTTATATTTTTCGAGTTCGTATCGAACCCACAACCTCCGCGTCAGTCAGTTGCTGTACCACTGCGTCACGGTAGCCTCATTCAGCTTCACGCCGAATCCCGCACAAAGCAGGGTAGGCAGAGGGAACCTAGTGTTAAGACACTCCGTTCCCCACTTTCTGCCGAATTATGGAGGCATTGCGTGTTGAGTGGCAGAACTCAACGCCGCGCTTTACCTCGACACCAGAGCGAAGAAATGGAAATATAAATTTAAGTAAATATTTCATCTCCTCAAATGGGGATCGAACCCACAACCGGTCGGTTTTACAGTCACACCTCGTACCGCTGCGCCACGACTGGCTTAATAGTAGCCTCATTCAATTCGACTTTTTATCTACAAAGCATAAATTCCACTTTTTTCCTTAATATATAAGACAATAACTCTCAATGAGAATGTCAAAGTTTCAAACTTATAAAATTAATACCCGTAGTAGAGTTTAATTGAATAGGTAATAATTTATGCGCTAGAATGCTCTCTCTATTTTAAAACTGATAAAGGAGCTTCAGTGAGCAAAACGATAAAGTAAGTTTTTTTACTTAATGAACTTACTATAACAAAAACTTGTTGAAATTTACATCTATATTTTTTTTTAATTAGTAGTTAGTAGTTATCAATATGGTTAAAGTCTCAACTTTGAAAATTTTGGGTTCAAAATATTTTAGTCAAAAAATTTATAACTTAATTTATACTTATTTAGAAAACGTATAGAAATTTGAACGTAGCGGGACTCGAACCCGCGCCTCCTGGAAACCGACCAGACCTGGAAACAGATCTGGTCGGTTTCCAGGAGGCGCGGGTTCGAGTCCCGCTACGTTCAAATTTTTATACGTTTTCTAAATAAGTATTTTTCTTTCCTAAGTGTGGAATAACACTAAAAAAAATGTTTTAAAACTTAATTTATTTTTATCCAATTTATATTTATCTGTAACAATAACTTTTCCATTGCTACACTAAAAATACATAAATCAAATAAACAAACAAATTCAATAGAAACGGACATTTGAATAAACATACCACTAAAAGTTTATTGAACTGTCCACAGTCCAATATAATCCATTCTTTTTATACTTTGTTCTATAATAATATTCAATCTGTAAGTGGTGTCTAGACAATAATATTAAATTATAACAGCTTAATAGGTGAGCGAAACGTAGATAAGTGATATTGTGTATTTCTATTAGATTATTTTTATGTTCCCAGAAAGTTTTGGGCAAATTATTTTGAGAAATAATACTACTATAGAAAGGTAAGTAGAGATAACCTATTGTGAAGAGAACGTAAACGCGACTGGTTGTGGGTTCGATCCATACCCAAAAAAAAATATTTTCATTTCTCATCGCATCGCTCTCATGTCAAGGCAAAGCGCGGCGTTTAGGTCCGCCACTCAACAAGCAATGCCTCCAGGATTCGGCGGAGAATGGGGAATCAAGTGTCTTAATTCTAGATTCCCTCTGCCTACCCTGCTGTGTCCGGGATACAACATGAATTTATTATTTTTTTATATTAATAAAAATTTAGAAATACATTCCGTAAAGTATTTAAATCTAATAATCATCATTATCATTAGCTTATAACGCGGCGGTATCACTCACGAGTCCCATTACTTCGTATTTGAGACCGAATGTCGTCAATTCTCGATCGCCCGAGGCATTATTCACTGAGATAAGTATAAGGCATATCTACGAGTCTACACCTGAAGGATCTCGGTGTGGTCTATCTTATAAGCGTGAAGCGAAATAAATTATTTATAAATCTTATTTATTTATTTATTTATTTTGGCGTCACGATGAAAGTGTACGGACACACAGGGTATGCAGAGGGAACATAGTGTTAAGACACTCCGTTCTCCATTTTTGACTGACTTCATCATCATCATCGAGATTCATCACTCAACATCGCAACTTGCCTCGGGTCAGAGCATAGAAATGAAAATATTTTTTTTTTCTTTCTTCGAGGAGGATTCGAAACCGTCTCGTTTACAGTCACAAGCTTGTGCCCCTGAGTTACGACTGACCTGATCTTACATAATACTTCATATATATAATACGATCTTAATATTTTTAACATACGCTATGATTTTATTTCCGAAGCAACATCAATTATTATATGAGAGCCAACATGAATCTTACTTACAAAGATTTACAAACATATGTGTATTGATTAGCGCTTATAATAATCAGTGCTTAACTTACGGATTGCAAAAAACAATATATTTTTTACTTTCATTTAAGAAAAAATTGAAAAAAAAGTAACTTTTATTTAATAGTAATTATTTTTCAAGTAATTTTTTTAAAATTTTGTATTCAAAATTGAATTATTATTTCGATATGGAAATGGAGATTTATAGTTTTGGATTAGATGCCCCGATTTTTGACATTGCACTGTCTGTCTATACCGAATATTAAATCATTTATTAATAAACAAATCATAAATCGCTCTAAGCCTCTTTATTAGATACCAGCCTAGAGTAAGTAAATCGATATGCGACTGCGAATAGAGAATAATAGCATTGGGACTAAAACATGTCATCAAAGCTTTAGTTCTTTTAGTATAGTTCAAATAATTTTACTCTTTTTACTGTTTAATATCTTATTTTGTTTCCAGTGAAATAATTATTTTTAGCTTCACCTGGAAACCTAGAATTCAGAAACTCCTTTCTCAGTAAGACACTTCCTTTGAGTGGCGGAACTCAACACCGCGCTATGATTCGTTACCATAGCGACGAAATTAAAATATTAAATATTCCATTCGTCGATTGAATATCGAGCCGAGAGTTTTATGGAAAATAAAATCTATGTATCTATGTATATACTACTATAATAAATAACATACACGTACATTTGTGCGACCGGATCAAGCAAAGCTGGCAAAGCTTTCTATCAATATATCGATATTCATATTTAAAAAATATTTTTTAGAACTAACTTTCTTTATGTGAATCAAACCTATATCTGTCGTATTTACAATCAAATACTATCATAAAATTTATAGTAGCTGAATTTGAACCCAATGCAAAACAGAACGTAATCAGGGCAACCTCAGATAGAATTTGTGAAGGAAAATTAAAAATATTTTCCACCGAGCACACTAACGATGCACTGTCCTTTTTTACCAAAAATTGCATTAACGTTCCAGTACGGTCATGGTGAAGCCTTTCATCCAAACAATGAAAATTAAAAAGATGAATGTAATAAAATTTTTAATTGCTAGCGGCGAGGATGATTTAGCTGTACGCCATTATTTTGAAAGAATTTTTAAATAAACACGTTTCACGTGGTATTTGAGGTTTTTTTTAACTTCACGCTGTATCCCTCGCAAAGCAGGATAGGCAGAAAGAACCTAGTGTTAAGATACTATGTTCCTATAATATTAAGAGACTTGGTCGCATTCAACGCCGCTGTTTGTTACCAGAGCGAGGAAATGAAAATATTAATAATTTAATTTGCCTTAAGTGAGAATCGAAGCCACAACCGTCGCGTGTATGCGTAGTCGCACGCTTGTGCCCCTGTGTTAATCACTATATTCTTAATGGATATATGTATAGAGTTAATTGGAATATTAAGTTTTATATTAGAAATATACATTAATATAACGTCGTCGCCACGCCTTGTATATATATCTATACATATATTTCGTTGAAATTTATTCTAAGGACTACAATTACGACCCAGTCATCGTCGTAGTAGCTTCCGAATAAATGCATTTCAAAGAAGCAAAACTTAAATAACTTTTATATTTCAATAAAAATGCAAATACGAGTTATTATTTTATAGTTATGGGGTAATCAAAAAGTTATAAAGATAATAAAAATTTAAATATTATTTATTGTGATATAACGACGGTGATATAACGGATAGTAGATGTACTATTTTAGCGTACAAAATGATTTACCAATTGGAATGTCGAATCTCGTCAACAGACAGCCAGTTTACTGCAATCTATATATATAAAAGGACTTGTGCTGACTGACTGAGGTAAGACGCACGCAGAGCCGTAACCGCTGATGGTAGAAACGTGAAATTTGGGCAGATATTTATTTTCATATTCTGGACATCCACTAAGAAGGGAATTTGAAAAATTTTAACCCTAAAGGGATGAAATAGGGTTTGAAAGTTTGTATGGAAAAAAAAAATAATCTGTACCGATTTTTATAAAATTTGAAATTCAGACTCTTAAAAATATTTCATTGAACACGTGTTTCATGGTTTTTAAGAATTCACTCCCTAAGGGTTCAAATGAGGGGTTGAAAGTTTATATGGAAATATCTTTAAATTGCCACCGATTTTTATAAAAATTTGACTGTTAAAAATATTTTATTGGACACGTGTTTCGTGTTTCTTTTAGAATTCACTTCTAATAAACGGGCAAAGCCGCGCGCGCCCTCTAGTACATCTATATAGGTATAAAAGGAGGAGCTCCCACTGGCTGAGGTATAGATGCACGCATAGCCGTAACCGCTGATGATAGAATCGTGAAATTTGTGCATATGTTTATTTTCATAATGTAAACCCCCACTGAGAATAGATTTTGAAAAATTTTTACCCTGAACGGATGAAACAGGGGTTAAAATTTGTATCAAAAAATCTTTAAATCGGCACGGTTTTTTATAAAACTTGAAATTCAGACTCTTAATAATATTTCAGTGAAGACGTGTTTCGTGGTTTGTTGGAATTCACCTCTTAAGCTAAAAATAATTTTATAAATATATTTAATAAATATTCGTATAGTTCAAAGGGGCGAAGCCGTCTGAGCCCGCTAGTTCTACATAATGTGCTTTTAAATAAATTAAATTCTTACAGCGGCACGAAGTGTGACTGTAACACCGACTGGTTGTGGATTCGATACTCACTCGAGGAGATGAAATAATTACTTAAATTTATATTTCCTTTTCTTCGCTCTGGTGTCGAGGCGGCGCGGCGTTGAACTCTGCCATTCAACACACAATGTCTACAGAATTCGGCAGAAAGTGGGGAACGGATTGTCTTAACACTAGGTTCCCTCTGCCTACCCTGCTGTGTGCGGAATATAGCGTGAAGCTGATTTTTTATTTTTAAAAAGGTAGTGAAAAATGCGTGTTAAAGACCTGTAGTGATAAGAGAAAGCATAAAAAGAGAAGCTAAGCTTTAAAAAATATAATATAAAATTTCTACTCATTTACACTTTGCTTAGAATTAAAAGCCCCCCTCATTCCTCCATTCTTGCCTTCTTACTCTATCTATCTATTTATATCTATGTTCGAAGTAATAGTGAGCTAGTCTTCTCGACAATTAGCGGTTATGCGTAGCGGTTTGCGGCTCACCTCCTCACAAATCAAGCCACCATTGTGCGCGTTGAAGCCCGGTTATGTTGTTACGATTATTTACTTGTGCGTGCTAGTGTATGTGTATTAGCAATATAATATGTATATTGTACGGCGTTATGTACTGTTGGGGTGCTTAAGCTTTGTGTGTTACGTGATGTTGGAATTGTTATGGGTGTGTGTATTGTCTTCCTGGTGTTATTTTATGAAGATATTCGGTTATAGTGGCGGAGTTGTTGTGGGTTCGATTCTTTGTCTTAGAAATGAGATGTTATTTCCCCACTCTAGTTAAGGCTCTTAAAAATGTGGAGTATTTTCAAATTACGTTCTGTTTGTTAAACGAAATATTATTAATGTTAACGATAAATGAAGCTAAAAAAACCTGTGAAATGCGAGTCCGACCGAGGGTTCCGTACCAATCATAGATTGTAGGTCAATGAGAAGTACCATACAAAAGTAAGTATTATTTAAAAGTATTCAGACATACCCATTTGGTATGTAATGAACTATAATTATAAGTAAATAATAGTTTTTATCTGTAATATAAATTTAAAAAAATCACTTTTTTTATTTTTTCCTTTATTTCTGTAGTAAGTTCTCACTTAAATTAAATCCCTAATTTAATAATATAGAAAAATGAGAAGTTCCCTAAAGTTTTTGATTTAGCTGCAAATTTCTAACGGAATGCAGCAAAAGCAATACGTATATGCTCATATCTTTTGATTATATAAATATTTGATATTCATTTCAACTCGATACCTTTACACTATACTGACTTAAATGGTCTTTACAAACGGACAGACGGACAACAATTTGGTCCTATAAGAGTTAATTTTTTAATATACCTTTTAATATACGGAAACCTGAAAAATAGCTATATGTAAGATAAAGATTATCTGAATTTACAATTTTCTGCTTATGTTAAAAATAAATCGAATGTTTATTTAGATTGATTGTGTTTTAATTCTCACATAATTAAAATCACAAAAAAAAATGATAGACCTATCTATTTTTCATAATAAAAAAACTATAGATCAATTTTCATATTTTATCTTTATCTAGCCTAAACAAATATGACTCAACCTTCAAGAGCTCATCCATCAAGAATAACACAAAAACCAATCACATTTACATTTAAATCGAGTCAATTATAATATAATTGAACTACAAAATTACTTATAGAAACGTGCGTTCAGTTAGTTTATTTGTAGAAATATGCAAATAAGTAAGAGCAACAATGGAATGATATTATAGTGCGAGCTATCAGAATACAAATACTGGGTTTTCGGAATAAATATTCTCTCTGTAAACGCTCGGTAGTTTCTGTAGCGGCACTGATCAAAGGGAAGTGATGAATTTTCATTATGATGTAAAATAGTTAGGCAATTGTTTGCCCAAATTTGATAATAGCAACACTGTTAATATTAACTTGTCAAATGTATTAACATTTATTGACACAAATTTCGGTTTTCTATATTTCGTATAACATAAGTGATGAAAGCGAGTAAAAAAGATTTAAGAATCAATATTATTATTATTATTAGAGATCAACAAAAAAAAAATCAATTCCTCCATACTCTGAATTAAGCAAATCTAAAGCCATCATTAACTACTACTCACCCTTGTCATCACCCTTGTGTCCCCTCCAATGACGATCGAATCTATATCCATTGTACTTTTAATCAGATGCTGTTCCACTATACCGTGACAGGCTCGCTACTATTTTACTAATAATATATTCCAGGCTATGGTAAATAAACATGTGACTGTTTCATTTAATAGCAAACACATGTATAGTCCAAAATTATGTGGCAGCTACAGTTTAAGCTAAAATGTTTCTTTTTCCTTTATACAATTTCAACTTGTGCAACAATAAAATCTTCACTGGCTAGTAGTAGTTCTGGCACTCTATTAATGTCTTCCTAAAAGACAAATGCTCGCTTTCTAAATACAACTTATGTGTCTTTAAATTTAAGATTCTTTTTAATTTTAGATCTCATATAAAGTTTCAACGTATAATGTGAGCACTGGAGATAATTTATTCTCCATTTTTTCTAAATATGTTCCATATTAAGTGTAAATAATTAATTTCTCCCTGTGAGGATTGAGCCCACAACCATCGCGCTGATGCCAGACGCTGTCCTACTGGGCTATAATAATTCTATTTTTTTGTTCATTTATTAATTTGTTAATACATAATAATTATTATCATAAAGCGAATAAAGCAAAAAGCCTCGACCATCATCTGAAGCTTAGCTTTGGATGAAGAACCCGATACTGAAGATAGCATGCATAGCTTGAGACAGTGCGTGCCGTACGGAGGATCCTCACTCTGGGGCCATAGTCGATGGCCTGGAAATCCATACAGCCATTGAAAGTAATTTGTCTGTTTGATGTTGTGTAGTTATTAGATCTGTGCAGGATCTAAGTTATGTTTGATTTTTAAGACTTGCACACCTGCTGTAGAATTATAGTGGTCCAATTAACTATAAGAAAAATACTTATTTAGAAAACCTATAAAATTTTGAATGTAGCGGGACTCAAACCCGCGCCTCGGGTCGGTTTCGCTACGTTTTAATTTCTAAATAAGTATTTTTCTTTCCTAAGTGTGGAATAACACTTCAAAAATGTTTAAAAAAATAACTTTAAAAAGTTATGAATTGCCACCTTTTTAAAAGTGGTTAATCGTGATAAACATTATTTATTTATGTATAAAATTGGAGATCTGAAACATTTTTTGAACAACTATAGCATTAGGTACATTTGAACTATAAGAAATAATAATATGCTGCTTTAGCAAAACTTGTGTAGCATAAAAGATATTTTTCATTCATATGTAAAAAATGAAGATCTGGAATGTCTATAATATTTAAAAAAATATAATAGTCCGGCGAATCTAAAAGAAATAATTATTTTTTCAAATTAGTACTAGATAACGAAACCCTTTTGTTTAGCCCATTGTACATTCATACAGAAAAAAACAATAATAAACCGATAAGAGTCGTACAAGCTTCTCTATTGAAGGAGATTTGAATTGGTTTGTCCCATTTGCAATGCCTATATGTATACATAAATGAGTATTTACTGACAATCACTTATATTCCTATCAAGGATAGCTATTACTTTAAAAATAAAAAATATTAATTTTAGTGTGATAAAATATTATTTTTAAAAATGGCAACATTAAAAATCATTAGATCATCTATGATGTTTGTTGGAGTAACTTAAGAAATTGTATTAGAATACTTACTAAAAAAAAATTTATATTTGAATTTAAATAAAAAAAATACAATAGGAATAGTAGTGAGTATTTGTTATTTATAATTTACGTGCCTATTCAAAAAAAAATCGGTTCTAAGTAATAAAAGTGACCGCCACCTCATGTTTAGCGAATCGAATCGTCCGAATCGTTGGGGACCCAATGTTCTGTGAAATGCCTGACACTTTGAAATGTCTCCTTGGTTTGTGTTCTCTACCGCATTTATCATGGGGAGTGTTCTGGGGAACTGTTTGATCTATTACCTGCTTCCTAATTTTGTATGACCGAAAAGAACAAACCTAAATTTTATAGGTACATTATTTTTTTTTATGGAGGCCAGTCATGGCGCAGCGGCACGAAGTGTGACTGTAAAATCGACTGGTTGTGGGTTCGATCCCCACTCGAGGAAATGAAATATTTACTTAAATTTATATTTCTATTTCTTCGCTCTGGTGTCGAGGTTAAGCGCGGCGTTGAGTTTTGCCACTCAATACGCAATGTCTCCAGAATTCGGTAGAAAGTGGGAACGGAGTGTTATAATACTAGGTTCCCTGCCTACCCGGCTGAGTGCGGGATACAGCGTGAAGCAGATTTTTTTAAATATGGATTTGTATCCATAACATTAACGTTCAATCACAGCTAACAACTGTGCCATAATAGCGTTTACTATATATAATATCTATAGCTTTGCTTAATATCGACGATAACTCTGTCCATTGATACATAATAGTAAGCAATCTAAAATCAAGGCACACTATACTGCGTGAGCGGTCCCGAGCAACAGAAGCGTATCGAATTCGCAATGTATCTGAGTGCCATTTGCGTAACGTTAGGTGTGGGATACTCACATTAATTGCACCATCCATTCGCTGCTGGCTGCATCGCATTAACAACTTTACCTATAGAAATAGGATAGGATAGTATAGGATAGGATAGGATAGTATAGGATGACGTAATGAACTGTTACGAGGCTTAATTTTATTCTAAATTAAGTAAAAGATTAAATTGAACCAGCTTTCGAAACGTTGTATCTAGCATGTTGTAGTGTAGGAAGAGGGAATTTAGTGTTAAGAAACTCCGTTATCCACTTTCCGTCGAATTTTCGACCTATTTGTGTTGATTGGTGGAACTTAACGCCGCGCTTTTGCCTTTTGTGATGTGATAGCGAAGAAATGAAAATATTTGTATATTATATGATAAAACATCCCCCGAGTGGGAATCGAACACAGAACCGTCGTGTTACATTCACACGTTTGTACCCCTGCGTCACGAATGCCTCAAAAATAAAAGATTAAATTCTGCTTTTAAAAATTTGGGAATGTATGTACGTTGGTAGCTTGTATAGTCTTCAAGACTCCAACTATTCGAATCTCGTTACGTTTTGATAATATAAATGTGATGTGGAAAGTGATGTGGAAAGGAATCAGAAAGAATTAAACCCTCGTTGGGCCACGCTGTACTTCTTTTCTAGTTAAAAGAGAAATTAGCATAAGTTTCGAAAAGTAAAAAAATGTACCTACCTTTATTTTAAATTGTAAAAAAAGTTCAATTGTATTATTGTCAAAGTTTTCTTTAGTGTGGATTTGAACCCACACTCGCGCTTGCAGGTATACCTACACTTCATCAATTCTAGAGGCACATAGCTTGTAAAGAGGTTGTCCTCGTTACAAATATCCATTTTATGACTAATAAACACGTATATTATTAAAGAAATTAGATTTTATTACATCTGGAATTCCTTCACGCAATCGCATATTTAACACGCAATTTTTATATGAAACATTATCACGCTTATTACAATTAGAGATAGCGAGAACGTTCAAACCTATGAGTGTCGTCCTCACCATCTTAGATGTAGGACACTTGTATTAATTGGACTTCATATGCAGTTGCAGTACTGCGTTATGATTGTGATACACACGTGAACTACGAACATAAAATAAATTAAAATTAAATTAGCTTCACGCTGTATCCCGCACACAGCAGGGTAGGCAGAGGGAACCTAGTGTTAAGACACACCGTTACTCACTTTCCGCTGAGTTCTGGAGGCATTGCGTGTTGAGTGGCAGAACTCAACGCCGCGCTTAACCTCGACACCAGAGCGAAGAAATGGAAATATAAATTTAAGTAAATATTTCATCTCCTCGAGTGGGGATCGAACCCACAACCAGTCGCGTTACAGTCACGCCTTTCTGCCACTGCTCTACGATGGCCCTAAATCCTGTGTAGAAATGCCTTAATTTTTTTCTCTTTACCATCATAACCATAAAAAATAAAAAGAAAAATAATTTAGATAGGTTCTACATTTTGATTTTTGTTTAGAGGTGATTCAAATAATACCTAAAAATACATTTCGTGAACAGATATGAGAAATGGAAATATTTCTCATATAAATATGGAACATTGATAGAATGAGTTGGAACCCGCAACCATCACTTGTAGAATCTTCTTTTTCTATGGAATCTTTAATAGTTTTAATAATACTACTGTATTAATTAAATTGTGACCTTCCAGCATGTGTATCACAGCCTTGCCTCCAGCCATTATATGACGTCGGCGGAGCTTTTAATTTTATTCACAATTAAAATACATTTTAATGCAAATAGTAGCACTAGCTACGAAGTGTTGATTATTATAGTTATTATTATGATGATAGAAGACTGAGCCTTTGGTGTTTTTAACTGAAAAGCAGATTAGGAAAATTTTGAACTTTATAATTTTAATTTGTATTAAGACGACTGAGTTACTAACGGACTAGTGTAAGTTTATAACAAATCGGCTTCACGCTGTATCCCGCACACAGCAGGTTAGGCAGAGGGAACCTAGTGTTAAGACACGTCGTTCCCCACTTTATAAGCTGTTATATTATATAAAATCTCCTGTAACTATTTGGTTGAAAATAAATTGTATAGACTCTTGTATATTTTGTTTCCCACATGTAGCCGGCTATATACTAGGGCAACGCCTAGTTTATAACATAGGGAGTCTAGTATTATGGCTCTACGCACTTCACTTTCCACCGAATTCTGGAGGCATTGCGTGTTCAATGGCGGTACTCAACGCCGCGCTTTGCCTCGAGACCAGAATGAAGAAATGAAAATATTTAATTTTCTCCAGTGGGATTTGAACACTCTTGTGGCCCTGTGCTACTATTGCCCTCAATCTTGTCTAATGTCATCTTGTATATGCATATCTTCAGAACTATTAAGTGGAATAGAACGTTATTTGAATGATAGCTATTAATCCGGCTTAGGATCTAGGCTTTAATTAATTTTGAAGACTGTAAAATCTACTGTAGGTATTACTATAATAATCTAACTGAATTTTAAGAAATACCCCATAAATAAAAAATATTAAATAAGATGAACGTTATGGATATATAAAATTAAAGATCTAATAAAAAAAATATATTAGTCCAGCTAAGTTTTAAGAAATAACGAAATATTACCTTAGTTACACTTAGGGATGCATTTTTTTTTAAAAAACGTAAAATAATATATAAACAAAAATAATATAATTACTTAAGATATTCCTTATAAAGTGAACAAATTAACATGATATTGTGACAGAATGGCTAATAACATTTTTAAGGGCGACCCTTCTAAACCAATATCCCCAGTTTTATCTGGATTACCCGCTTTGTGTTTTTCAATTATTGTCGCATGGAATTTTACTAGCGATTGGAGCCTCAGAACAGGGAATAAAATGAAAGTGAAATCTATATGTACATACATATGTATATTTTTGAACTGCCTTACAAAATAGTTGTAGAACGTTCGTTTTCACTATTATTTTAGGATATATTGTTTTAATTTTTTATAAATATATCCATTTTCGCCTCACGCGAAACTGGATTTATTTTTTTAATTATAGACCATTTTAAATAAATTGCATGTTCGGTGAAAAATCCTAATCTAGATTATAATTTATTGTTAAAAAAATATAAAAACATCCACATCCAGTACGACTAATAATGCGCCAAAATTGTACGCATTTGGAATTTCAATATAAGATGAAAACGCTTATATAAAACGCTTATAATATGTTTATATTGAATGAAAAGTATACAAAACCCCCCAGCACGGTATTTGAATCCACTAAAACGGTCAACCAAGTCCATCCCAAAATATAGTCGGAATACAGGTACCACTTCCCTTTTTCCATCTGAGATATGTGAAAATTAATTAGTCCGTCCGCTCGATGCGGGATTACAATAAATGAATGAGATTCCCTTAATTTTATCATCATGCCCTCTTTGGTTTTGTTGAAAAGTTATTTCCATGGATTCCATGATTGCGGTGGCATGACACTGGAGTGCCAATTAACTACGTATTGTTGTGACTGGCTTAATGAGTACGTTAAGTAAAGCATAAGTGTGTGTATGTACTCGTATGTATGTTCAATACACATTCGTTTTTGTTAACACTTAAAATTTCTTTCACGCTGTTTCCCGCATATAGCATGGTAGGCAGAGGGAACCTGGGGGCTTAGTGTTAAGACACTTCGTGCCTATTATTATATTTCTTTTTTCTGGTGTTGGCAAAGCGCGGCGTTGGGTTCCGCCAGTCAACACGTTATGCCACAGAGTTGCTACGCTACGACGGAAAATGAGGAATGGAATCTTTACATAAGGTTCCTTCTGCCTACCCTGCTGTATGCGGGATGCACTGTGAAACTTATTCGGTTTTAGAGTTAATTTTATTATATTTATAGTGAAGTGATTACTATCTAAAAACAGGACACTACCTAGTGAGGCAGAGCGTTAGCATGTGGCTAGACTAGCTATCATAACTAAGAGTTTCTAAGTGCTCAAAGTCGTAATAACTTACAACGATTTTAAACTACTAAGACATCTGTCTCCTCTCTATGCACTTAACATCCATAGTGCATCAACATCTGACTTGAGTCTGATGTTGTTCTTGAATTTTTTATATTGAATATTTGTTTTATATAGAATATTTTTTTTTTTTTCATAAATCCAAAATATTTTCTCAGCATCTTCACCTTTCAGATTCACATTGTATACCGCGTAGTAGGAGTCCAATGTTAAAACATTCGAAAACTTTCCTCGAGCGGGAATCGAACCTTCACCCTTGTGTCCCTACGCCACGATGGACTTTTACAAATATTATTACTGTTCCAATATAATTTAAAAGACATACATCGTTTATATGAATCATTGTCGTTGAGAGACAATAATAAATATTATATACATATACAAAGACATAATTAATCAAAAGTACAAACTTGCAGGCCTACGAAGTACACTTGAAGGATTTTTCCAATTATTTTGACTGGTATTGAAGGTTTTTATCAACGAAATAAAAAATACAATTTTTCCAACGATTGGTCAAAATAATGCTATAAATTCAACATGTAACATTTAACTTATACACTTTCCACCGAGCCTTGAAATTGGATTTAAAATCATATAATTTTTAAGTTACAAATTCAGAAAGTAAATCATATTTGATGAGACAATTTCATATTCTTAATATTTTTAAAGTGTTGTTCCACACATAGAAAAGAAAAGTATTGTTTTAACAAAAAAAATAATGTAACGGAATTTACAACCGCATCTCTTGAAAGGATTCCAAAAGGCATGGGTTCAAATTCAAAATACTATTTATTCGAATAGACTAAAGCACTTTAAATTCATCGCAAAAAAAGCTTCCGCCGGCTTGGAAGGCAGTTTTGCTTGGAAGAGTCGGCAAGTACTCTTTTCAATGTTGTTCTGGTAAATTTAGAGGTTAGCCGTGGAGCAGAGACACACAGAGTGAATGCAAAATTGACTAGTTTTGGGTTCGATCCCCACTCGAGGATATGAAATATATATATAAATTTATATTTTCATTTCTTCGCTCTGGTGTCGAGGCACAGTGCGGCGTTGAGTTCCGCCACTCAACACGCATTGCTTCCAGATTTCCGCGGAAAGTGGGGAACGGATTGTCTTAACACTAGGTTCCCTCTGCCTACCCTGTTGTGTGCGGGATATAGCGTGAAGCTGATTTTGGTATAATTTAAATATTACATAAACTGCCAGCTATCCTACATGACATTCAATAGACATTAATTCCATACATCTTTATCCTGTAAATATTGTTGATCAGTATAATTAAATAATTCATTTGTTAGTATTGTTAACCCAACTACTTTCAAATTCTTAAACGTTTTCTAAAAAAAGGACCATGTCATTTTATCATTTTCAGATATACATTTAAATGTGTGCATACGTTTAAAAAGATGAAAACGTCAATTCATATAACAAAGGCAATTCTATCTCAAATCTTAATAGCACCAAATTCACAAAGAGTAAGATATACTTCTAACATTATTTAGAAATAAATCCCAGACATAATGTTAAAATAAATTCATTTTCAAGACGAAATAAATCCGTTCGTCGACTTTTACATTTTTTTTTTAAATAAACGGCATTAAAGCTGTTATCTAAGGAGCTTCGAATTTCTTTCGTGAATAAAATGTGTGTAAGAAATTCTTTCGTTAAACCATTAGATGGATTTCGTTTCGATTATTATAAAGATACCAAGAATTGTATTGGGAATATAAAATAAGTTTTTAATGTTTAATGGGGAATGCCTCGTCGTTTTACAAATATATATATTTTTTTACCTTTTTAGTATTAGTAGATATGCTGTATCTAGTTTATAGGTAGGGTGGGCCGAGGGAACCTAGAGCTATAATAGTTTTTATTACAAGTATTTATATATTTATAATAAATATATTTTATAATCTGATCAGATAAGGAGCGGTGTTAGATTTTATCAGTCAAAGTACAACATTGATTGAAATGGTCAGCTTCTTATACAACGCTATAGCATGACTTATTGTATCATAAACTCGTATAGCAAAAGCGACGGATTATCGCTGGGCCAGGGATGAGGAACTTCAATATTTCATTTCAAATAAAAATTTTCATTATTCAGTATTTATTAAACTGCACTTTTTGGCTTGCTGTCGTGTTTTTTTTTTATATAATGTAGTTTGCCTTTTATTTCATAATATAACACTTGAAAGTTCGTACTTAAAAAGTTTTTGTTGAAGGCCTTACTTACGTAGATATCTTATAAACAGATAAATGTTAGATTTTTTTCTATTTTTCTGTTCCACAATTTTATTTTTCATCCACATCATCTTTTTAGCGAATTACATATTATTTTATTAACAAAGCTATTATAACAATTTAGAATTTTACATACGCACGTGAATCCAGAGAGTTTTCTATGTAATAATAGATAAGAAACCATAAAATAAATTGAAGACACAATACTAGCCATTTTAAGTACGCCAGCCTACCTGATCGACGTTTAAACGGTGAATTATTTTTAAAAAGATTCTTTATATTCTGGAAACGAAAAATTTTAATATAACACGAATTTCTGGTCAAGTAATGGCCGCTTATAGTTTTATTTGAATATATAAATTTGTTAATATCTCGTAGTCTTTAAATATTTCATTTTGTATATACACTATATTATTTGTGTGGAGTTGAGGCGTGGCGAAGTGAGCCAGCATATGATGTAATGGTTGTGGGTTCGATCCCATTCGGGAGAGTGGTAAATGACGTTTGATTTGATCGGTAAAAAGCCTAAAGCTACCTTTTTTACAAAAAAAAATAAAATTTATTTAAATAAAAAACCGGACAAGTCCGAGTCGGGCTGGTCCACTAAGGGTTCCGTAGAAAAATTGGAAATCTCGAGCTTTTTTCTGAAATTTAAGCCTAGCTTAGCCAGAGTCCTTTAATATGATACCTCACTTGAACAAGCGCCTTTACCACCAAATTTTGTCCCGCTGTAAAGGATAAAATTTTTAGAATTTGACCACAAATGTACAGTTTTCAGATTTTTTACTTATTCATACCCTACGAATTTACTAATTTCATACCCTATGAATTTACTAATTTCATACTCTACGAATTTAGATTCTCTTGATAGTGTCGAAATATGCGTTTTTTGCGAAACGGCTATATCTTTTTTTAAGTAAATGTACAAATATATATTTTTTCATAGGGCCGTAGATCTGAGTATAAGGTTTGAATTTCAAATTGATATCTCCAAGCGTTCCTGGGATAAAGGCTCTTGACAGGCAGAGACAGACAGACGGACTTTATAAGTATTATTTTATAAGTATTATACCTTTTTTCCTTAAAAGAAACAGAACCCTAAAACCAAAAAAACTAAATAAACTAATTAAACAAAAAATATATATATACCTACACACATTTCATCACTTATATTGATCACCAAATTCATTTCTCAATAACATTTGACCCTTGCTATTGGTTCCTATCAATTGTCGATTAGCTGTCGTATGGAAGGACAATAGTAGTCCAATGGTCCTTGTTTACACGAACACTACAGCTATAGAGCCCTGCCATTGAAGGTGACAGCTGGCTAAAACAACTAACTATATACAATTGAAACAGCAAGACAACGACGTTGTGGCGCAGTGGACTTGTTTGATTTTACGTGAGGGTCGTGAGTTTACGTTTGTTTGATGCAATTTTTGTCTTTTTGATGCATTTTTTTCTACTACTTTCAGCTACTGTGGAAAGAAAGAATCTAGTGTAAAGTGCAATCAATCATATTAGTAAAAAAATGTAACAAAAAGATAGTCATTTTTATAAAATAATAAGGTTAAGAAAACACAGAAGCAAAAAGGGCACAATACTAATGAAAAAAAACTTTGTGCATAGATACTTCGATCTCCATTTAATACGATACAATTAGACTTTTCCATATGTAGAGAATAGTTGTTTGTGTTTAAACTGTTTCTAAATGCATTGTGATGTAATATATATTTGTTCTTTTCTTTATTTTTAAATGAAACTGATAGATACACTATCAGGTTTCATATAAGAGAAAAAAGTGTAATTGAAGATTTAAATTGATGGTCGTCATGCCACAATAGCACAACCTGTGAACTATAAACGCGATAGTCGTTTTTCGACATCCACTCAATAAAATGTATTATTCAATACTAGCGGCCCGCCCACGGCTTCGCCCGCTTAAAATACATGATTATTGATTTAAGCAGAATTGATTGACAACTATAATAAAATAAAATAAATAAATAAATCAGCTTCACGCTGTATCCCGCACACAGCAGGGTGGGCAGAGGGAACCTACGTTCCCCACTTTCTGCCGAATTCTGGAGGCATTGCTTGTTGAGTGGCAGAACTCAACGCCGCGCTTAACCTCGCCACCAGAACGAAGAAATGGAAATATAAATTTAAGTTAATATTTCATCTCCTCGAGTGGGGATCGAACCCACAACCAGCTGGTTTTACAGTCACACTTCTTGCCGCTGCGCCACGACTGGCCTTGTTTACTTTATTGTATAAAATATTGTATAATAGTGCTTCAAAAATATATATTTTTATCAACAGTCATATAATCAAGACGTTTCGAATGTCATTCTTTAGCCAGGGTCATACCAGTGCGATTTCTATATAACATTCGCTGGCAAGCTTGGCTGGCGCCTTGAGTTCATTCAAATGACGATAACTTTTTTTTTAATGAACCGATTTTGATGAAACAAACTTTAGAACCTAAATTGAGTTAAAACAAAGCAATTGGTGAAATTTTTAAGTAAATCGGTTCAGTAGTTTCAGAGAAAAATGCGGACAACAATATATCGACAGACAGACAGACAGACAGACAGACAGACAGACACAAGAAATTCAAAAAAAATCTTTTTGCTTTCTATTAGTCTTTTTAAGTATCCCTCTATCCATTTCAGTCAAAATTACTAAATGTACAGACAAAATATTTTTACTGTCTTATTATATATAGAGATTTTTATTTTGTCGCTTCGATAATGAGGCGCGGCGTTGAGATCATTCGTGCGGCGTTTTCGGGTCTCGAAAATTAGGAGGATCATGAAAAACGGAGTGTCTTAACACTGGCTCCCTTTGCATATCCAGATATATGTGGCACAGCGTGTCGATTGTAAATGAAAAAAAATCAGCTTCACGCTGTATCCCGCACACAGCAGGGTAGGCAGAGGGAACCTAGTGTTAAGACACTCGTTCCCCACTTAAATAATAAATATAAAATATTGTATTTACCACTTAGTATTTAGTATTTATTCTATGGCAACCTTTCATCCGCAACACGGCGGCTACAACATCAATCATGCTGAAGTGACCACCTGTCGATCTCGCGCAATGTGTCTTCATCCGTTCGACGTTTACTAATCTCCTCCTAATCCAATATTACTATTCAACTGTGAAATTAAATGTCTTGATACTTGGTACGTACATGAAATATACAATATTTTTGTATTAGGATGTATATATGAGGTCAGTGGTGGCCCCGAGGCACAAGGGTGTGACTGTTACGCGATGGTTATGGATTCGATCACTCGAGGGAATGAATGATTATTTTTTAATAATTTTTATTTCTTCGCTCTGGCATTAAGCCCAGCGTTGACTTCTGACACTTAAAACGCAATTACATTAAAATTCGGCAAAACGTGGGGAACGGAGTGTCTTATCACTATATTTCCCCTTCCTACCCTGCAGTGTCCGGGATACAGCGTGAAGCTGATAAGAACAAAACAAAATATTTAGTATATACTTAAGTATCATAAGTTCAATAAGTAAGGTTAGTTATATTTTATATAGTAATTTAAATATATCCAAAGCAGTACGTCCTAGGCTTTTGTTTTGTTCTATTCTTAGTTTATAGCGTCCCCAGTAAATATTTAAATTTAAATTTTAAATTATCTTTGACAGATCCGTCTCCATAAATACATTTTTTCACCAGTAACTTAATTAAAAAAATATATCAACTGAAAGAACAAATACTATACCATAAAAATTTGTGTAAAATTATTTAAAATAAAAAAAAACGACTTCATGTTGTATTCTGCATATAGCAGGGTAGGAAAAGGGAACCCAGTACTAAGACTCTCCTATTTTCCATCGAATTAACCAGAAAAATGAATAAAAAAGTTACTAAATCTCAATTATTGTAACCAAACCCTAAAATCAGGGAACATTAATAACAATTAAAACTCATAGTTGGCTGTTTAACCCATTACCCAATATAATGGGTTATTCTGACGTTTCTGACATATGACCTAAGTTCCACATAAGCCTCCAACTACGCAACCAACTAATCTTCATTTATACTGTAATTCATTAAAACTGTCTAAAGATTTATTTCATTTGCCGCACCTACTCCATACTAAATAGCCTTTTGCGCTGTATCTCGTCCAGTATCAAATCCACAGTCTTCATGTTCCCAGGAGTCACTGCAAACATGTGCATTCGAACTCCGCCCGAGATTTTTTTTTAAATAAGTTTGATTTTTCAACTTTAGCAAGACAAAGAGCGGCGTTGATTTCCACTATACAACGAACAATGTTTCGAATTCGCGTAAAAAGTGAAGGACGGAATGTCTTTATACTAGGTTCCATCTGATTACTCTGTTATATAGAAATAAGCGAGGAAATATGTTTCGTTATTTTAAATGTAACAAACAAACCACATACACGAAGCAAGCAATATGATCAACTCAACTGAATTTATTATAAAACAACAAGAATAGCCGAAGATTATTCTTTTGCTAAAGTTTGATTTGATGATAGGTTAAGCTCGAAGCGCCATAAATAAAGAACTGAACTAAACTGATGATAGGTTAGACAGTTAGGTATTAAATAAATAATATAATTTCAACAGAAACCTAATCCAGCGAAAAATATTTAAAAAAAAATAACTTAGGTATGGTAAGCCATAAGTCAACTTCTAAAAGCTATAGGCAATATTATTAAAAGTATTATTTCACAGTTGGGAAATTTATCAAAAAAGTTTATTACAGACTAACTATATTTCTTATATTAAGATATTTTCATTTAATATTACTATTATTAGATACAAATCTTATTGCTTTATTAAACAACTACATTTACATTTTCACTTTAAGAAAATATATCCATAGTATTTATTATACTGTAAATTATAGAGAATAACTGCACTGTATATTATATAGAATTTTCAACTTTAACAACAAGGTCATTAATGTAAAACGTGTTTACAGTCTAGACTTATTTCATATAATAAATTACAGTAATATTTTACAAGCATTCAATATTTTCATTCGAATAGATATTCAAGCAACGCTCCTCATAAAATGTATGTATTATGAAAACACGACAAGTGCCTTTTCTACTTTAAAATAAACGACGATTTGTTTGGAATTTCAATGAAATCTCTTTGGATTACAATGAACCCAGAAATGTTGCGTTCGTTTCGCGTGAAATATTTAGTATTGCAAGTGAAAAATTGTTTATAGTAGTAAATTTTATTCGTTTTTCTTTTATTAAATTAAACATTTGTCTTACGTATTAAAGTACTACATTAAAATTAAGTTCACGTTGTACCCCGTATAAAGAGGGGCATCCCCCTCATCCCCTGGGTGGGCAGAGGGAACCTAGTGTTAAGATATTCTGTACCCCATTTTTCGCCTTAATTTTCGAGATTGCATGCTGAGTAGTGTAACTCAATGCCACGAGGATGTGAAAAGAAGCTATTCTTCCTAATGAGAATCGATCTCACAACCATCTCGTTCTGCTGCTGCGCCACTACGGAATCTAATAAAATATTATGTCAAATATTTGAATATTAGTTAATATTGGCGCAGAAGAGAAGTCTCTGGGGGTCCACTGATGATGGCTGTTAGCACAATAATATAATTTTACTTTAAACATATGCAAATATCAGTGGATGCCAATTCAAATCTGCCTAAGTTTTTTGTCCATAACTTCAATGCATTTTTAAAGGCCAGTCGTGCCGCAGCGGCACAAAGTGTGACTGTAAAACCGACTGGTTGTGGGTTCGATCCCCAATCGAGGAAATGAAATATTTACTTAAATTTATATTTCCTTTTCTTCGCTCTGGTGTCGAGGCAAAGCGCGGCGTTGAGTTCTTAACACGCAACGCCTCCAGAATTCGCCGGAAAGTGGGGAACGGAGTGTCTTACACTAAGTTCCCTCTGCCTACCCTCCTGTGTGCGGGATACAGCGTGAAGCTGATTTTTTTTTTCAATGCATTTTTTTTAAGTCACTGGTAAATTCTGTACACAACAGGTCAACCACAAACAATATTTACTTTAAAAAAAAACACCGATAAATAATGTCTATGTAACGGTATTGCTATTGTGTGGCGAAAAATAAAATTTCATTTTCATCAAAAATATACAACATCGCATCGTTTGTATTGAAAGTAATATATTTATAGTGCCGTTTCAATTTTTATTAAAAAATACGTTATGGCAGTTTGATTGATACAAAATATCTTTATATAAGTCATTTATTTTTTTCATTTTGCGCATTTTTTTTAAGGATTTTGTAGTTTTTTAGTTTAGTTTTAGTTTTCGGTGTATTTGTAGGAAAAAAGAATGCACAGTTCATACAGATTATCAAAAGAATAGATATAAATGAAAATGAAAAACCTTAAACATCGTTATTTTAAAATTCAATTCTGAATTTCAACAATTAATTCCAAATTTTGAAACTAAGCCATCTATCTAGTCTTGACTATGTACATTATTTCTTATTAAATGTCCGCAACTTTGTTAGGATGGATGGAAGGGATTTTTTTAGCTTAACGCTACATCCCACACATGACAAAGTAGGCAGAGAAAACTTAGTTTTAAGACATTAGATCGTTCCCATTAAGATTTTCCGTTTCCACTTTCCCACAAATTCGGAGGCATTGCGTATTGAGTAGTGCAACTCAACGCCGCGCTTTGCCTCGTTACCAAACTGAGGAAATTTCTTTTCCCCGAGTGGAAATCGAATATACAATCGTCGTGTTTACAGTCACGCGGCACGCCCTTGTGTCCACGGGTCACGACGTAATCATAATTGTTATTTTGTTATAAAAAATGCCATTTTTATTTACATACATAAGTATTTTTTTCAGATTCCTTCAATTATGTAATAGAAAGGTTTAATCGTCCCAAAAAAAAAATATCTTCAACAGGGAAGATGGGAAGGGAATATATCAAAAATTTGTCCAATATGATTGATGTTTACAGTAAATTCAGTATACACTTATGTGACGTCGTTTGTCAAGCGATTAGATGAAGTGTGATTATCGAAATATCATATTTTCTATATATTTTTTCTTTTTTTAGCTTCACGTTCTTCATATAGCAAGTAGGCAGAGGAAGGCATTGTTAACTCTGTTAACCCACGCACCGCTTAATTTTCAAAATGTTACGTATAAAATGGCGGAACTATACGCCATCGCGCTTATTACGAGAGCCAGAAAATGACAAAAAAATATCCTAAAATGAAATAGCTCACTGTGTCAATATATTTAAAATATTTCGATATTTAAACTGAGGCGGAAACTGACTCGACACCAGAGCGAAGAAATGATATAAATGTATAGTAAATATTTCATTTCTTCTAGTGGGGATCGAACTCACAACCAGTCGATTTTACAGTCACACTTTGTGCCCCTGCGCCACGACTGGCCTCAATACTGTAATAAACTACCAGTATGTCCAGACTGTTTTGCTAAAATGAACACTAAATGTCTACATAACCAATTATGATAAGGTTAAATATCATAAAATGAAAATTCGCTTCAGTCAATAAAATTTAATTTGCTAGGAAGAATTCACATTTTCTATAATAAAGCGGTAATCTAGTCCGTGCCTGGCATCGCGTGGGTACGCAGTCGACCCAGTTTCTAGTATCACGATTTAATTACAACTGAAAATTAATCTTACACTTTGTAAGAAACATACTTAAATAACTGTATTTTTGGATAAAATTTTAATGAAGTGCATAAAAATTTTATATGTTTAAGTTTTTGCTTCAATTTTCAAAATAAATAAATAAATAAGAAGCGAAGAAAATACCATTTATATACCTAATAGAAATGATTAATAATATCTAACTACTAACGAACTAAAAAACTAACGAGACGGTTGTGGTTTTGAGCCTCATTTGGAAAAATTATTTTTCATTTCCTTATTCTGGTAGCAAAACAAAAAGCAGCGTTGAGTTTCACCACTCAAAACGCAATGTCTCAAAAATTGGGTGGATATTGGGAAACAGAGTCTCCGTGATTAAACAACCACCACACATTTACAGTCAGATGATATCGTGGAATATCATCTAAGCCACGATAAGTTCTTAGCAATAAATTGCTATTGAAAAAAACTAACTTTCTAATAAAAAGAGGGTACTTACTCATTTTTGTTTTAAGGGACTAAGAAAATTTCTTTCAAAGTTTGCGATGCTTGTAAATAAATATATTATACTATATTGTAAGTAAAAATTTGCTTAAATGTAAAATATTCCAATATTTCAAACACCAAAAATATTATCAAAGTAGAGTAGGTCATATCTAAATTACCTAAGTCTAGACTCCGATATGAACGCTTGGCCTTGAGCCAAGTTAAAATGACAAATCATTTAATTTCACCACAAATTTTGGCAACTGCATTTTGTATGTTTACTTACTTACATTAACTATATATCTGCATATATATAAGCTGTTGGCTATATTTTCTATCTAAAAATTTGCTAGTGGCGGAGCTTAACATTTACGAGAGCGGGATGTAAATAATAAATTTTTCCGAGTGGGGATCGAATCCACAACCATCGCGTTTACAACCAGACGCTGTTCCACTGCACCAAGACGGCTTTACGTGTATATAAAATAACAATACAAAGTAATTTTACGTAAACATAATTGGCACGCCATCTTAACATACTCGTACTTATTAGCATGACGCCGTCGTGGTGCATTTGAAATCTGAAAAATGTACACGATGAATGTAGATTTCAATCTCATTTGGGATAGTGTTCATATTAATAATAAAAGAGGAAACCCTCCTTAGTATATTTATGACATAAGATCCCATTGCTTAAATCTGCGGGGATTTTTTTTTTAATGAAACTTATATTTAAGAATGATACATGAGAGTGATATATTCTAGATTACACTCAAGTTGCCTAGAAGAATCCTGCCGCAATCACCTATAATTTTTTTTTCGTAATGTGTTTTTGGAGAAAATTGCACTTATATATTTTTTATGTGAATCTCACATAAGTTTCATTAGAAAAAATGATACCTGATTTATTTATTTGAGCAATGGCATCTCGATCTATTAGATATTGACGAAATACCTACGTCAAAATACAAAAACTACAGCAATAAATTAATGCTTATAATATATATTTTTTTTAAATAATTTAATATTGACCGAATGATCGACCTGTCTGTCATAAATTTTACCACTAAATTAGTACCTGCTTATACCGGACTTGCAAAGAAAGACTTATGTGATACTAGCGGGCGCGCGCGGCTTCGCCTGCTTATTTGCGCCCTTAGGGGCGAATTCTAAAAAAAACCACGAAACATGTGTTCAATAAAATATTTTTAACAGTCTGAATTTAAATTTTTATAAAAAATCGGTGACAATTTAATTTTTTTTCCATATAAACTTTCAACCCCTTATTTGAACCCTTAGGGGTGAATTCTAAAAAACCATGAAACACGTGTTCAATGAAATATTTTTAAGAGTCTGAATTTCAAATTTTATTAAAATTGGTGCCGATATAAAAAATAATCCATACAAACTTTTAACCACTATTTCATCCCTTTAGGGTTAAAATTTTTCAAAATCCCTTCTTAGTGGATGTCCAGATTATGAAAATAAACATCTGTCCAAATTTCACATTTCTACCATCAGCAGTTACCGCTATGCGTGCGTCCTTTTATATATATAGATGACATTCAAAGAACACACACCAAATTTCACCAGACTATGAGTGGACCCTCAACACTACGTTGATGGTAGCGTATTCAATTTTACCATTTGAGTTTCAAATATTGATATAAAATTAAAATTGTCGTTATAAGTCTTAGAAAAAAAAAGAACACCCATATTAATGAAATACTCCAAATATATTTTAAATGTATTTATAATCGTATCTAAAACATATATAATAACCACTGATTGGAATTATTCAAATTCAGCAATACATTATTCTAATTAGTTGTATAACTATAAAACTCTCATTTAGAACGATACATTGCCAGCTTACTAATTATTGCTTATTATTTTCATAAATAATTGTAAGCTGTTGTATTATTTGCCTATATAATTATAATGCCAGTCGTGGCGCCGGGGCACAAGGTGTGATTGTAAAATCGACTGGTTGTGGGCTCGATCCCCGCTAGAAGAAATAAAATATGTACTTAAATTTATATTTTCATTTCTTCGCTCTGAAGCCGAGGAGAAAGCGCGGCGTTGAGTTCCGTCACTCACGCGTTGCTTCCAATATTCGGCGGAAAGTGGGTAACGGAATGTCTTAACATTAGGTTCCCTCTGCCTACTCAGCTGTGTGCGGGACACAGCGTGAAGCTGATTTGATTTGATTCTTGTAATTAGGTACTTAATTCATCGATATTCAAGTAGCATTGATCAATAAAACATCAACTGTGCCAATGTGTTTTGTTTGCTTGTTTGTATGTTTTGGTTGTTTATATGAAATTTTAGGACGCGCCCGCTCGAAGGCCATATATAAAAACCAGTTAAGTGTGTGTCGGACTCACCCACCGAGTAATTCTTACAAACTTCAGAAATGTAGGTCACCGGAACTTGCTTTCCTAAGTATAAATACTGCTGTCTACTCTAAAAAAATACATACATATATAACAGCAAAAAAAAAAA
Organism: Heliconius himera; assembly: GCA_021202915.1. Lineage (NCBI taxonomy): Eukaryota > Metazoa > Arthropoda > Insecta > Lepidoptera > Nymphalidae > Heliconius > Heliconius himera. The sequence goes on from JAJHJA010000353.1 coordinate 718,827, forward strand.
ACAAATAAAACAAAAAAAAGAAAAAACAAAATGAGAAAATTAAAAGAAAATTTTACTATAGAATGTATTTATTTTTGTAAATTCTGTCAAATTTGTTCAACTTTATGTTTACATGAAAATAAAAGGCTTTATTATAATAATTATTAATATAGGTCAATATTTGCGGGCATAGGCACTGGCTTTGCACTAAATGAGTAGTTCATTTAAAATAAAAAAAATACATTTAAAATAAAAAAATTAAATACAAATAAAAAATTTTACAATATAATATTTTGATCCTAAAAGCAAAATATTAACTAAAATCATAGTAAAATTCCCTCAGACCATTTGGAGGTTTTATTCAATCATTATTGGTGTAGGGTGGCACTATGAAAATAAACGACATATTCTGCGCTACCGCCAACTCCACAGCTACCGGCGACTGTGGATAAAAATTTGCGGCTTTTATTATCACCGAACACGTTACAAAGAATTTTCTTTTGTTGCGCAACTGATATTCGGGCGAGATAACCGTTCTGTAAAGTTACTTCATGTCAAAAGTTTGTGTTTATTTCATTTTGTAATAGAGGTAAGTTCGTTTGAACGTTTATACAGAATTTTTTTATGAAAACGGTTAAGTTTCATCATGAAAATGATGGTGAACGATTTGTGATTTTGCGTTTGATAGTAGCTAGATTGTGATTTTATAAGGTGCATAAAAAGTATGGTATATTAAAGTATGGTATATATCATATTATTTTTATAATCGATTTGGGTAAAATGTATTTATTAGAATATTCATGAAAACAAACCCAACCCAACTACGTCACAAAGGAGGCCATGAAACAATGTGCATACGTAGACTTATGTATTTTTTTGAAATTTTGTACAAACCAAATTAATTTTAATGTCACATAAGAAAAATATATACATATAAACTGTTTGGTCAGACACAGAGAATCAAGCCAAAAATGTTTAGAAATATTGTGTGATAAAAATAGATAAATTCATAACATATTCAATTAAGGCAATCTCATGGTGCATAATGTAATGTTATAGATGTAGATTTTGTTGATATTTTTTTATGATTGAAGTAATGATTAAATTATTGTTGAATAAGGGTATTCCCTTAATAGCGGAGATATTAAAATTATATAATTTTAATATCTCCGCTATTACAAAACATATTGTTGATTCTCGTCACTCGTCAGTGAAAAGTAGGGAACGGAGTGTCTTACCACTAGTTTCCCTTTGCCTAGCCTAGATATTTCCTCCCTTATAACATAAGCGGGAAATATATAGTCGTATAAATTTATATTTTATACTAGCTAAATATTGCAATAGACACGTCTCTGTTCATTAAATTACGGAAAGTAACGCAAGGGAGATAATGTATCGAATACATACAACCACAATGCTGTTGTGCCAAAAATCATTAAAACAACAATACCACGTGAGTACCACACGGAGCTTCAATAAATTATCCTCACCGCCAACATATGTTTGAGAATGTTGAGTTCATAAACGTATTTATTATATTTAATTTTGGATGAAAACTTTTCTGTAACTAAAGTAATTGAAATTGGTAAATAATTAATTGTATAAATCAAGCCGGCGAAGCCTTTTTTTGATGGTTATCTATTATCTATTAATTAAATAACAATAAATTAATTTCGAAATAGAGAAAGCATTTATTAAAAGTTAAAAAAATAAATATTTAATTTTTATTTTATTTAAAAAAATAAAAATAAGCTTCACGCTATATCTCGCACACAGAAGGATAGGCAGAGGGAACCCAATGTTAAGACACTCCGTTTCCCATTTTCCGCCGAATTCTGGAGGCAATACGTGTTGAGTCACGGAACTCAACTCCGCGCTTTGCTTTCGATACCAGAAAGAAGAAATATAAATTCGAAAAAAAAAAAAAACATTTCATTATCCTCGAGTGGGGATTGAACCTACAACCAGTCGCGTTCCCAGTCACACACTTATGCCCCTGCGCCACGACTGGCTTTAAAATGATTATTTCCAAAAAAATCTAACATTTAATCTAACTACCATCCAAGTACATTACAAATTACTCAAGCCCAAGCAAGATAGTAACTTCAAACGTGATCCGATTTGCGGTTGGCAGTACTAAACCAAGCAGGGGCTGATTGAGGCGACATGCTGACGCCGGAGGAGCATGTGCGGGTCAAGGTCGCCCTCCTCATTGTTTACCGAATCGGATATGACAGTTTGTTCAGGAAGATAAGCCCTCCGTTTAGTGTTACGTCATACGTCATATTTCATGCTGAGATTTGGTTGAACGATGGATGGTTAAATGTTATTTGGGTATAATAATACTCGATTATTATTTATATATATAAATAAAATTTAAGGGTCTATCTGTGATTTTAATCATTTTATTTTTGGAAGTGCTTATAAATTTGAAAAGATAAGTCAGCTTCACGCTGTATCCCGCACACACCAGGGTAGGCAGAGGGAACCTAGTGTTAAGACACTCCGTTCCCTACTTTCTGCCGAATTCTGGAGGCATTGCGTGTTGAGTGGCAGAACTCAACGCCACGCGTAGCCTCGATACCAGAGCGAAGAAATGGAAATATAAATTTAAGTAAACATTTCATCTCTTCGAGTGGGGATCGAACCCACAACTAGTCGGTTTTACAGTCACACTTCGTGCCGCTGCGCTACGACTGGCTTCATTTTTTAATTTTATAATTTGTTATTTTATATCCAACCGACCTATTTGAATATAAAATATTTTAATATTAATTAACAATTTTTTTTTCAATTTCAAATAAATTTTATTTCAATTTTAAAATTATTCAATTTTAGTGGAATTTGGACTAGGAAACCTGCCCCAAAGGCAATTGTGAAAAGAAGACCCAGCAAGTATCAATTTAATCAGCTTCACGCTGTATCCCGAACACAGCAGGATAGGTAATGGGAATCTAGTGCTAAGATACTCCGTTTTGGGTCCGGCCGGCCTTGATGACAGAACGAAGAAATTAAAATATTAATAAATAATAATTCGTTCCATCGTGTGGAGATCGAACCCACAGCTGTTGTGTTAAAGTCACACCCTTGTTTCCCTGGGTCACGATGGCCTCAAATATATTATATCTATATTTTTATATTACATAAATATATGAAATTCAAGTAATAATACTTGAATTTCACTAGATTGCTACAAAATAACGTTTCCATAGCTCAGCCATAATATACGCGTACAACCGTCTCTTTGTTACAAAATGTATGGACATTATTTACCTTCCGCTATGTTAAGTGAACCTTTATTGTGAATGCATGGAACTATATTTATTTGTCTTCTGGTGTTATATTTTACATTCTTTCACATATTTCTCTTATTAGAGAGAAGAGAGAATTAGAGAGAACCTAGTGAGAACTCACTTTGTTTCGTACTTTTTCTATATTTTAGGGAAATCGCGTATTAGGTGACGGGACTCAATGCTGTGCTCATATAACCTGACTAGAAAAATGAAAAAATAAATTAAATCAGCTTCACGCTGTACCCCGGGCACAGCTGTTTAGGCAGAGGGAACCTAGTGTTAAGACTCTCCGTTTCCCACTTTCCGCCGAATTCTAGAGGAATGGCGTTGTGAGTGGCTGAACTAACGCCCCGAGCAAAAAGCCGCGTCTACACCAGATCGAAGATATAAAAATATGAATATAAATAAATACTTAATTGCTTCGAGTGGAGATCGATCCATAACCAGTCGATTTTACAGTCACACTTTGTGCCCCTGCGCTACGACTGGCCATCATTTTTTAGAAAAAATTAAAATATTGAAATATAAAGTTGCCTCTAATTGGGAATCGATCACGATCTTTTCTTGTAACTGTAACAAAAAAATAAGTATTACTGGACTAAGTTTGCAGATTTTTCCTTTAATAGCAACTAACCATTACCGTAAGATATTTACTATAGAAACATTCTATTGAATAGAATGATACAAATTATATGATAGGAGGCTACAAAGTAATACGATAGGCCTTTAAGATTATTTTTCCCTTTAGTATTTATTACTTCGATTTGAAAGAAAAAAAAATCTTTTATCTTTAGAACGATGTAAGTATGTACTTAAAAGGATTACAAATATTTATTTTTTCAACCTGCTATTTATTAAAAGAATATATTTGTAAAACAAACTTATCAATTTACAAAGTTTAAATTTTTATCATTTATTTACTTACTTAGCTATCTTCAAAATAAATTATTTATATTTAAAAAGTCGTATTTAGGTACATATTTTATCGTAAGGCTATTGTGGCGTAGGAGGACAACGTCTGGCTGTAAATTGCCGTCGTCTGGATCGAGTGGAGTCGAGGTACCGGCGTTTTTAAATGCTATATACGCGCTAGGATTTTGGCGCTTTGCGTTATGAAATATTTAATATTTTCATTTTTCTTGTTCTGATAACGAGGTAGAGCGCAGCGTTTAGTTTCGCTACTCTGTGAACGTGAAAGTGTCTTACACTCGGTTTGTGTCTACTCTACTATGCTGATTAATTCCTAAACTTAAGCAAATATCCCGATAATAAATATTTAAGTATTAATATGGAATAAATAATGAAATCTAATGAGACAGAGAAAATGAAAATATTATTTAAATATGATGAAAATCGAATCTTGGCCATTAGCTTAATACGGCACTTCACCAACTATACCGTAACGTATATTTTTACTATAAAAATAACATTCGATTGTATTAATACGGAAGTGACTTTAAACAAACTGGGTGCTATGTTGTGGACCACAACGTAGTCTTTTTATGTGCAATGGTCCTTTGGTAAAAGGAATTTCTTTTAGTATTTTTGCATTCAATTACACCTCAGTTGGATAGAATTTATTTGAACTTTTGTTTTTTTTTGGTGTAATGATTTGGTTTTGTTATACTATAGAATATTCTCAATATATTTATATAAATATATTATGACATTTTTTAATATGTATGTTTTAAAACTTTAGAATAAAAAGAGACACGACCTTTTACGAATTTATGCAGGAACTTCCCTATCCCTTCAGTTTTCATATAACTTAAAATAAGTTCTAAAACATTACTGATATAGCATCAACTTAGAATAAATGTTAAGGAAAGTAATTTAAATGAAATTTTTATTGTATGCCAAGAATGATGATCACAATGACCATGATCGTGAAACGTACCCGCAATCATCGCGTCTACTAGTAACGTGAAACACTTTTATTTATATAAAGCAAATTTAGGACATTGTACAGTGGGTAAGGTGGAGGAAATCAACACCAACCTTTGTCTTTCCAGAATCATTGAAATCAAATGATGAACCCACGATCATTATGCTTACAGCCATGCTGCCCCACTATGGAATCATTTTATTTTTCCTAGGAGACTTAATGTTAAGATACTCCGTTCCTATTAAGATACTTCTGTTTTCCACTTTCCGAATTCAGCGCTTTGTCTAGTTACCAGAGCGAGGAAATTAAAATATTAAATATTTAATTTTTTCAAGTGGGAATCAAACCCACAACCTGTAGCCTTCACAGACGCTTGTGCTCCTACGCCACGACTAGCCCCAATAGAATACCTAGAAATAATTAATAACTGCAAAAATATTCAACATTTTGAATCAACGTAAATATTCTCTCAAATAAGAGTGGTGTTCACTAATTGCTATGCCGTTTAAATAAACTCACATCGGCTTGAATTCACGCAGTGAAATCATGACATCACGTCTCTCCCTCATTGATCAACTGAGGATTATGTAGTTTGATTCTGGCTGTGCTTTAGTACTTAGGAAAGGCGAAAATTTTAATATTATTTATATAATATTATCGTTTGAGGCCAGTCGTGGTGCAGAGGTATAGAGTGTGATTGTAAAATCGACTAGTTGTGGGTTCGATCCCCGCTCGAGAATGTGAAATATTTATTTACATTTATAATATTATTAGATTTTTGAAGTTAAGTGAGAGTTTATCTTTCAAAGACGAGACTACCGACTCATCTCTTGATTTCTCTGTAGTAATTGAATATGTATTATGTACTTATCTGAATTTATAAATTTACGTGTAGATAGGACTAAAGGAGGATTTTTCAAAATTCTTATGGAAATGGATAAAAACGTGATTTTCCATTTTACGTCTTACAGTTCAAGCAAGCAAAATTGCGAGCGAGGGCTATTCTTCACAAACATGATACAATATTTTTTTAATATATATTTCAATATATATTCTTACCCGCTTCATCTCCTTACTAATCTCTCACCTTACTATGAACCATATGCAAGTAACGACAACAGTTTGCTGAGTCGGGCCGCCACGTTGTAATTAATTTGATGGTCAAACCTACGAATTTCATGTCCTACGCTGAGCTTTACAAGCCTGTTTTATTACACTGATCTACGCAATCTTTGTTTCAAAGACTTTGAGGTTAATTTTATAGGTAATTTTGATGTACCAAAAACCTGCAAAATATACCGTTTGGTAGTATAGCTTAATAGCAAACTAGGTTTTATTGGGTGTTAGTTAGTAAATTAGAAGATAGTAAATAGTAGGCCAGTCGTGGCGCAGCGGCACGAATTGTGACTAAAACTGACTTGTTGTGGGTTCGATCCCCACTCGAGGAGATGAAATATTTACTTAAATTTATATTTCCATTTATTTGCTCTGGTGTCGAGGCTAAGCGCGGCGTTGAGTTCTACCACTCAACACGCAATGCCTCCAGAATTCGACAGAAAGTGGGTAACGGAGTGTCTTAACACTAGATTCCCTCTGCCTACCCTGCTGTGTGCGGTATACAGCGTGATGCTGATATAAATAGTAGAAATAGCTGAGTAGGTTTTTGTTATTAAAGCATTATTTTTAGAGTACCATATTTCAAAAATAAAAACGAAAGCTTTATAGGATCACTTTGCTGCCCACCTGTCTGTCTGACAAGATCATATATTTCAAGATCGCGTGGAGGTGTCAAGTTGAAATTAATATAAAATATTCAACACTCACAGAATTTCGTTGTGAAAAATATGCTATAGATAAAAACAGTAACAAACTCTTAGTCGTAGTTTATTTAATTAAAAAATATTGCACAGTAAACTTAAATTGGTCAACTTTTATAAGTTGTACTTCCCTTTGACCTACAATCTTGGAATTAATACGGAACCATTGGTAGATGAAACTCAATCATCTAGACAATTGGCATAGAATCATGTCCTTCTACATGGAACTAAGGGAAAGTTATTATTAAATGCCTTTACACATTTCACATAATGCCTCCAGAATTCATGGAACGTGGGAAAGGGAAGTATTTTAATGGGGACAGAGTGTTTTAATATTAGGTTCCCAGGTTCCCTCTATCTGCCCTGCTATGTGCGAACTACTGCGTGAAGCTAAAAAAATATCACTTGTGATGATTAAATTTTTGTCTATAATAAATCATATTGTTTTACAATTCGTTTAAAATTTATTTAAGCATTTTTAAATAAAATAAAAACACAAAATTCCAAAAAAGGCAAAATCTATATCTATTAAATAATTCCAAAGTCCATGTCAACCGATACCTATCACACAGTATCTACATACTAGTACGTAGCGTACAAGCGTTTATATAACAAACTGGTACGTTTGGTTCGCTCCGGCTATTTCACACGACAATTTGCCGGCATTCAGTTACGAATCTACAATTCAACGCATACGTACATACATACATACATACGTACATACATACATCCATACATCCATACATACATCCATACATACATACATACATGGATGCAATTCTATTTGTGTTACGCGACGACAATACCTTGCGTCACTGTATTTGGGCGTTTTCGAAAAAGGATTACTGATAGTGTAAAAAGAATGTATAGCCAGACTGAATTTTAGTTAGACTCGTGACAGTGTAACGTGAAACAATGGTTTTTGTACGATATCCCGCTATTAGTTTTTCACGTGAATGATCTTTTGTATTAAATTTCAAGTGTAGTTATATAGTGTGTATTTTATTAGTCCATGAAGTTAAATTTGAGTTTAAGATGCTGGTGAATATGAAATATTGTTACATTTTCTATCTTTATTTTCTTTAGTAAACTTTTTTAATCAGCTTCACGCTGTATCCCGCACACAGCAGGTTAGGCAGAGGGAACCTAGTGTTAAGACACTCCGTTCCCCACTTTCCACCGAATTCGGGAGGTATTGCGCGTTGAGTGGCGAAACTGAACGCCGCTCTTTGCCTCGACACCAGAGCGAAGAAAAGGAGATATAAATTTAAATAAATATTTCATTTCGTCGAGTAGGGATCGAAGCCACAACCGTCGCGTTACAGTCGTACCCTTGTGCCCCTGGGCCACGACGGCCTCTCTGTGAACTTTTTAATGTAATTATAATATTTTTTTTGTTGTTCGTACACCAATCTCTCTCTCTGGTTAAACAAAATAGCCAATTAGTCATTTACACCGCGACAACAGTCTTTGTATTAAAAAGATTGATTGTATCCAAAAATGTTGTTCAAGTGGAATTTTCAACTCAACTGCAACAACAAAGAAGCGACCAATTTTCAATGACATTCAAAATGAAAGGTCATGTAAATTTTGCAAAGAGAAATGTCATTGCCATACATTTTATACCTATATTCGTTTGGCGTTTACGCTATACGAAATGTTATATATTTTTTATCTGAATTATCTAAAGGAATATAATGTATAAGCGATCCGGTTGTGACTTAGCTCGCTTGTACTATACTAGTATATGTTTTTTTAGTCTTAATCTGTAAAAATCAAATCAAATTAAATCAGCTTCACGCTGCATTCTGCACACAGCAGGGTAGGCAGAGGGAACCTAGTGTTAAGACACTCTGTTCCCCACTTTCTACCGAATTCTGGTGGCATTGCGTGTTGAGTTCCACGCCGCGCTTTACCTCGACTAGAAATATAAATTTAAGTGAACATATAGCAGGATAGGCAGAAGGAAAATGATGTCATAACACTCCGTTGTTCTGTTGCCGCCGAATTTTTCGAGGTATTGCATGTTGAATGTTAGAACTCAACGCTGGGCTCTTGCTTTAGTGACACAGCGAAAAATGTAAATTATTGATAAATAATAGTTCATACCCCCGATTAGGGCCCGAGCCCACAACCGTCGCGTTACAGTCACACTTTTGTGCTCCTGAGCCACGGCGGCCACTTACTTATTTTTCTTACTTATTTTATCTGCTTATATTTTTTATATACATGTATAATAAAAGCAAATGAAATAAGTAATAGACATTAAAACGTTCTTGTATAACTTTGTCAATCGAAAACCGATTTAAAAAATTACGTAACTGAAAAGATATATGGAAACATCGATGGAGAAGCGAAATTTTCTTATACTATGTAAAAATATATATGTACATGAAGAAATATAAACTATTATGACAGCGAAATCACGTACAGTTGAATAAACCGTCACCACCCAATAAGTTCCGCGCAAATAAATCCTTTTCAAACAAACAAGGAATCTTGGAAAATAAACATACGACCAACTGGAACCTTCGAGGTCTAATTAAATTTAGGCTGGTTTTGTAGTATATTTATAGCTAAAATGTTTAACAAACGCGTGTTACACGTTGAACTAATTAATAGGCTATATAGGATTTAGATTTGAATTCGATTTCGTTTATATTTTCTTTTGTGTTGCCCGGAGGATCATTTCGAGTTTGGTTAGGTAAATAGAGGAAATCGGGTAGTGGAGGTAACCGTAAATGCGTACTAAAAGAGGGCCTTTGAACCTTAAGCATATACTTGGGTCACAAGTCTTAGACACTGCTCTGAACTCCCCATCCTCTAATGTGATGCATTAAATTACTGGTACCGCATAACAGGGGCAGAAAGAAACTACACTTAAGATAACTTTGTTGCTTATTTTCCGGGGTCATACCGCATTTTAACATACAAAAGCGGAGAAATGAAAAAGATTTAAAAATAATGATGTACAGACATCAAACACACACCCATCGTCTTAACAGTCTGATCCTGATCCACAGCACAAATCCAAAATTGCATTCACAACCAAAATACGAATTACCAATAGTTTAGCATTCCACAAAGCTTGCACTAAATTAATTAATATCGAATAAACTAAATTCTCAACTAAATCTTTATACTATAAGAGAACTGAAACCTCTTAATTAAATGAGCCCGCATGACGTCACTTGCTACGACTCGCGACTCGAGCGGGTAAAGTTAAGAAGAGATCAAAAGCTTGTGTACTATTTTTAATTAAATTTTGCTTGTATGTGCTTTTTATATGATGTTAAAGGAATTGGATCTTTTAATTATTTATGTATATTTTTAAGTGATAAGTAAGTATATGTATATTTGAATAGTGAGCTTTTTTAAAGCATTATTTTGCTTATTGGCCTTGTTAGTGTGTAAGTCGGAGGCTATACAATCTTTCCCAACAGGGTTGGCCTCTGCCAATGGAGGAAGGAGGAAGGAATGGACTGTTTAACACAGAGTGTTAAAACAGTCCATTCCTCACTTTCTGCCGAATTTTGGCATTTTGGAAATAAAATATCTATTTACATTTATATTTTCATTTCTTCGCTCTGGTGTCGAGGCTAAAGCGTGGCATTGAGTTCTGCCATTCATCACGCATGCCTTCAGAATTCAGCAGAAAGTGGAGAACGGAGTGTCTTCACACTAGGTTCCGTGGGGATCGAATCCACAACCAGATGCTTCTACAGTCACACTTTGTGTCTTTGCGCCACGACTAACCTCTAAATATTAATGTAATAAAGGGTATAAAAGGATTTTACTAAAGTAAACGATGACGAAAAGTGAGGAACAGAGTGTATGAATACTGGGTTCCCTCTACCTACTCTGTTATATGTCAGATACAGTATGAATGATTTTTTAAGCTTTTTTAATAAATGCTTTAAAAATTCATACCATATAAATTAACACACATTACCATATAAGAATATAAACAACAGTTACACACCAGCTAAATAACATTCAACAAAGAGAACGACCCAATTGGCAGATTCGTTATAGTTAACAATAAAACGCGTCTAAGCTATAAAATTTATAGCTTCCCCTAAATTCTCCGTCAAATAGCTTATATTGCATATCGCGTTCCTCATATTTCGCTCTGGTACATTTTATTTTATAGCCCCCTATCTATCTATAGCTGTCAAATACTTGATTTAACAAATCATAATAAGAAAATAGAGGCCGTCGTGGCGTAGTGGTATAATGGGTCAAATTAAGGCAACGGTTGTGGGTTTGGTCGGACTGAGGATATATTCAAAGGAAAGAAAATCATTCATTTCCTCACCTCATAGGCAAAGCACGGCGTTGAGGTCAGCCACTCAACACGTATTTTTTTGGTAATTGGGAGGGAAATGTGTGGCGAATCATATAGCCTTAAGTTTTTTTCTATATAGCGTGCTAAGCGGAAAAAAGCGTGAAGCTACTTATCTCTTTTGAAATCAGAATTTACGTAGTAAATGGAAAAGTCTGTCAGTCTCTGAATTTACTTAATACTTATGAGTTCTTAACTTTTCTATAAAGTTTTATTTTATTATTAGCAGCAATTTCCGTATACCTATTTTATTTATGTTACTTAAAAAATATACATTTGAACATAATTAAGAAAAGATTAAGAACTTAAACTTAACTTCCTACTCATTTATTTATATCACACGCATAAAATCAATTTTATTATTTTGCTTAAAGTTAATTTTATTATAAAATGTTAATTTACATACCAACTTCTTAAGCAACATGTAGCCGTTGCCGTTGATTTATTTTGGCAATAGGTGTCGTGTTAAGCTACGCCATTATCGGCGTGGGCCGACAGGCAATCTGCTGGTACGGTGTAAATTAAAAACGTAGGCGGAATTTGGTACTAGTTTGATTAAATTGATTAAATATTTATGTTTGTTGATCGAATTTCGGGTATAAAAAGTCAATTGGATAGGGTTGTCGCTTTAAATCAGTTTACAGATTTGGTGATAATATTGGAAGGAAAATGGGAGGAACGTGTCCACATAAAATAACAACAGTAACAGAATATTTTTTTTAAATTTAGGATCAAAGCGGAATTTGAAAGCGCAGCACTTCGAAATCAAGCGACGTCAAAATTCTTATACTTCTAAAAATATATATTTTTCTATCCTGGGTGTAGAATAATATTTTGAAAATATAAAACTAGAAAAACAACTAGAATATGTATAATGCTCATATAAAAAAAATCTTATTTTTTCATTTATATTATTTTAAAATTAATACGATTGGATAGTTAAATATATGTAGGTATAGAATACTTATTTTTACTTTTATCTAATATTAAGATAAGTTCACATTTTATATTTTACACCAAAGACCCAAAGGAAGACCGAGAAACCACTGTTCACAGCGTTTATTAAACAAGCGGCCGTGATTGACGTTCCTTAATAAATGGAAAAATTGTCTCGGCTACACCAAAGTTGTTTTTGTTTACAAATGCCACATTCTATACGCGTTTTATGTGTCTAATATTATTCATAAATATTTATTAAAAATCAGCTTCACGCTGTATCCCACACTGCAGGCCGGAGGGAACCTAGTGTTTCACTTTCCGCCAATTTTTTCGAGTCATTGCATGTTGAGTGGTGGAACTCTACGCCGGGCTTTTGCTTTAGTATCGGAGAGAAGAAAAGAAAAATATATTACAACAATGGTTGTGTGTTACATACCCAATCGATTATATTTAAATTATTTTCCATTTTCACTCTGGTAATACAAAACAGCATTATGGTCCACCGATCTACGCGCTATATATCGAATTTGGGCGGAAGGCGGACAACGAAGTGTCATAACACTAGATGCTCTCTGGCTCAGTTTCTATGCAGAGTAAAGCGTAAATCTTAAAAAAAAATATGATTTCGAATTCCATAGTTTTATGATCTAGTCAGCCACAACGTAGGGCTAAGTTCCGCCATGCGTAACGACCAACAAGCAAACTCCGAAATGATAGGCAGAAAGTGGAGATTCTGGAATCCCTGAATATCCCTGACCTTAATACTAATATTGTGTTATATCTTAATCTAAATTAAATTAAATAAAAAGGTTGTATACTAATCTGAATTACTTTTTTTTCTGATATCACTCTCATTTTAAAGACTTTATGCATAGGAAATTGAAATTTCAGACGATTAAATAATATAGATATTTTTAATCATTTTTAAAGTGTTATTCCACACTTAGGAAAGAAAAATACTTCTTTAGAAAACGTATAAAAATTTGAACGTACCTCCTGGAACCCGACCAGGTCGGTGGTTGGTTTCCAGGAGGCGCGAAAACGTAGGTACGTACCTACGTATACGTTTTCTAAATAAGTATTTAACATAGATATTTTTGTGGTAAATTTACGAGCTAAATAGTTTAAATTTATATAACAATTTATTTATAAGCCGATTCAAATAACAAAAACAAACAGACAAACAGATTACAAAAAAATTAATAATTACTGTTTTGAGTTCTATTACATTTGTGAATGCTTCCAATAAAAGATTTTCTAACATATCATATATAGAGCGATTAGTTACAATTTCATAATATTACGTACAAGTATAGAAATTATAAATATTTTTTTGCTGAGTAGGTAGATAGTATATGAAAATACAATAATATATTCGTACACATTTTAATTACTATAAAATATTATATAAGAAGGAATCTAAATAAACAACACCCAACATAGTCCTGGGATATATCTTTAAAATTTTAATTCGCTGAATTTAAAGGTGTCATTTACCGGGACTCTCGATTGAACTCGCATCCTGGCGTGCTTTTATAACGAAGGGGAATTAATTAAAACGTCCACCGTCGAGAGCAAAGGAAATATGAAGTAAATATTTAATTTACGCAAATGCAAGTTGCAAAAAGTTATAATATGGTATAAGTACGTTATTTGAGTGTTTGTTGATTTATGGTTGTGGGTTCGATTCCCACTCGAGAAAATTAAATATTTATTATTTTCATTTAATCGCTCCGGTATCGTAAGCGGAGTTGAGTTTTGCCATTCAACACGTAATGCCTTTAGAATTCGTTGTAAAGTGGGAACGGAAGTCTTAGTGGCACATTCTTTTTTATAACAGGGTAGACAAAGATAACCTGGATGTCAACAGGTGACGGGGCTTAACACCGCGCTTTGCCTCTTTACCAGAACATAGAAATTAAAACGAATTTCTAAGCATTTACAGTTTAATGAGCAAAACAAATATTACCAACAAGGTGAGTCTCGACTTTTACGTCTAACTTAATAATTAAAACAGCAAACTTTTAAACTCGATTTACGCTCACGCTTCCACAGTATTTCATATAAAGGCTGCTTTATCTACATACTATTATGTTAATTATTCGCAATACTGATAAATTGTATGTGCATTTGCAGAGACCAAAGGGGTTAACCGGTTTCGATGAATAAAATAAAAATAATTCAGCTTCACGCTGTATCCCGCACACAGCAAGGTAGGCAGAGGGAACCTAGTGTTAAGACACTCTGTTTCCCACTTTCTGCGGGATTCAGGAGGCTTTGCGTGTTGGGTGGCTGAACTCTACGCCGCGCTTAACCTCGACACCAAAGCGAAGAAATGGAAATATAAATTTAAGTAAATACTTCATCTCCTCGAGTGGAGATCGAACCCACAACCAGTCGCGTTTACAATCACACTTTGTGCCCCTGCCCCACGACTGGCCCCCTTATAAAATCTTCTAATATCTTAAAGAATTCTTGTAACTTGTCTAGCCACAAACCACGAGCGTTCTCAGTATATGGGTCGCAGATGGCACTCATTTATTTCTAAATGGATGCATTTTGCTTACACATAGGCTTATGTATAGTATAGGATAATGGGGGAAATGGAATATTTATTTAAATTTATAATTTCATTTCTTCGCTCTGGTATCGACGCAAAGCGTGGCGTTGATTTCAGATTCTTAACACGCCATGCCTCCAGAATATGACAGAAAGTGGGCAATGAAGTGTCTTAACACTAGATTCCATATGCCTACCCTGCTGTATGTGGGATACAGCGTGAAGTTGTTTTTTTATTTTGTAATAAGTTTAATAATTTATAGGTTCAGCTAGTACAGGTCATTCACCAACTTATTTTAAAATTTGCACCGGTGAAACTTATTGAACTTTAGTAAATTGTTATAAAGGTAAATTTATACGAATTAAATATCATAAATATAAAACAAAATACAAAAAAAGAGATTTGAAACATAAACTTAAAGCTCCTTCTACTTAAACAATTCTGTCATTTAGCTGAGAAAGTCAAAAGTACAAGAAAGGTGTATAGAAATAAATATCTTTACATGCTTATTTGGAGTTCGATACGATCTCATTTACGATTTATATTCAGAGAGATACCATCGAAAGGAAATGGAATAAATTTCATACGTGCATTCTGCTTCGGAGGATTTATTGATATTATTTACTATGTACCAATTTTTATAGCTGAAGAGTCTATTTAGAGCATTTTAAATTGAATTTTCGAATTACAGGTGCTGGTATGTGGTAT
The DNA here is from genome assembly GCA_021202915.1 of Heliconius himera. Classification (NCBI taxonomy): domain Eukaryota; kingdom Metazoa; phylum Arthropoda; class Insecta; order Lepidoptera; family Nymphalidae; genus Heliconius; species Heliconius himera. Next base: position 734,353 of record JAJHJA010000353.1, read on the forward strand.
ATTTTATTTAATATTATTTTTATTTTAAGAGATATAGAGAACTCACAAATTATGGAGATATTATATATAGTTAGATATAGATACAGTTTCATAGTGTGTTTGTCTGACTGGTTAAGACCAGATATTTTTGTTTCTTCGATCTGGTAAGCCAGATCGAAGAAACAAAAATATCTTTTTTAAAATACTTCTAACGTGGCACTATAGGAAAATGTATAATTGTCAACGTTAAGTTGAAATCGAACCCACAGCCATACTATACATATAAACTCATCTTTTCTTAGCTTAACGATGTAACCCGCATATAGGCAGAGGGTACCTAGTGTTAAAACACTCTATATTCTCCACTTTCTGCCAAACTTTTGACACATTGCGTATTAGTAACGGAACTCAACGACGCGAAGAATTCATTCTCTCAAGTAGGAATCAAATCCCCAACCGTTTATAATTGTACATTTGATCTTCATCGCTTTAAACTTACATTCACACGCTGTGACACGACAGTCTCTCATATGGCCAGATGAAACAAAACTATTTTAGCTATAATTATTCCCTATACATTGTACCAAACTTCGATTATTAACATCAAGCAGCATTCGAACCCACAACCATACCGCACAGATAACCAGATCTTCATTTTGATAATATATTTATAGCACAAACAGTTATTCAAGTCAAAGCCAATTATACATTCTATTGAGGATTACGTGGGTCTGTTGCTTGTGTACACCCCGGCGCTGTCGGGATTGATCTCGGTTAGAGTAAATAGTGTTGTTGGTTAACGTGTGTCACATGTGACTGTCGACATTATACGTTAGGATCGTGCGTGTATTTAGTTAAAATTACTAAATACTTTTATAATTTTGAAAAATTAAACTTTATTTAGAGGCCAGTCGTGGCGCAGTGGCACAAAGTGTGACTGTAAAACCGACTGATTGTGGGTTCGATCCCCACTCGAGGAGATGAAATATTTACTTAAATTTATATTTCCATTTCTTCGATCTGGTGTCGAGACAAAGCGCGGCGTTGAGTTCTGCCACTCAACAAGCAATGCTTCCATCTTAACACTAGGTTCCCTCTGCCTAAACTGCTGGGTGCGGAATACAGCGTGAAGCTGATTTTTTTTATTTACTCTCAATTCGATAATTGAAAGTAACTAAAAAAAGGCGCGAGGAATTTGGCTGCGACTGTAAGCGCGACGGTTGTAGGTTCGATTGAAATAATTAATAATTAAATAGGCCACTCAACACGCAATGACTTGAGAATTTGGAGAACCGCTTTCCCCACTGGGAATGAATTTACTTTGCGCAATACTAAAAAAGATTGCCAAACGAGAGTACTATTGTCCCATTTGGCATATTTAGCGGGTTTTATAATTAGCCTTGCTAAAATTTAACTTAAGGTGAATTAATTAAAACTTCGAATGAGGCTGCATTTAACTTCTTTTAAATCAATTAATTTTATACAGCGACAAATAAGCGTTTGATATTTGAAATAATTTATAGTAATACATTGTGCCGTTGTACCACCTCAGCCTCTAACCAATTGAGTGATATGCCATTCTATTCTACATTTTGCCGTATTATTGAACTTTACTCTTGAACTCGTACAGTAGAGTAGACAAAAGAACTTAATCACATAGTGTCATGCAACTCTCTTCTCTGCTTCCGTTCCGTTCTAAGTTTAAATATGGCGTGCGTGGAAAATTAAAAAAAATCATAAACAATATGTGTGGAAACTAGATTTATGGAATAGAAAATATAAAGATAATATTTAATCTGATCTTTAAATTCAGCACATTCAGTGAAATAATATATTTGTTATTGTAATATTATAAAAATGCTGTGATCAAAATAATTCATCCATATGAATATGGTTGGATGGATGGATGGTTTCACATGTACCGATAAAAATCTGTACGAGTATAAGTTACATATTAAGCTTTTACTTTGTCAATGTCAAGTACAATAAGAAAAACATGGAGGAGATAAGATTACAAGGAAATCGGAAATTCTAATGACAATTTCTACATATAGAAAAATAAGACTAAAGCATAATATGAAATTTAATATTGTATGATATTGTGATTTTTGTAACTATACTAGTGTCACATACAATGTTGTTATACAAACTTTCCGTTTGCTGCGTATGTGAAGCCCAAAAAAAAAAAAGGTATTTAGTACGTCATTGGTACAAGGATGTGACTGTAATACGACGGTAGTGTGTTCGATTCCTACTCGGGGAAATGCTTTATTATTTATTAATATTTTAATTTCTTCGCTCTGGCACCAAGGCAAAAAGTCCGGCGTTGAGTCTACCGTCCTTCAACACGCAAAGCCTCGAAAAATCCTGCGGGAAGTGAGGAACAGGATATCTTAACACTGGGTTCCTTCTCCTTACCCTGCTCTATACTTGACTGAACCTGAAGAGGAAGAAGTCTTACAAATTTTTCGATATTCTCGGCTTTTCTTTCTTATAATTTGTTCTTTTGAATACATTAGAAACTTGTATTTTAGAAAAAGAAAGATAAAAATAAATGAAACATCTAGGCTTACACGTACGATTCCCTTATCTCACACATGTTGTAACGTAGGTAGAGAATACATCCATCAAAAATATCGCCTTTTATATATTTAACATATCTTGTGTACTAACGGAACCTAGTAACGCGTGTCTCACTAGACCGGAGAAACGAAACTACTTTAAATATTGTCATGCTTCCGATTTCAGATCGAACCCCCAACCATCGAGTTTGTGAAAGCAATTTAAATAACTTAAGCGGCATAAAAATTACATTAAATTTAAACGTTAGTCACACAAATTCTAAAACTAAATGTTTGCAATTTAAATATTGGCCAATATTAACTTTACTTTTGAGGCCGGTCGTGGCGCAGAGGCACACAGTGTGACCGTAAAATCGACTGGTTGTGGGTTCGATCCCCACTCGAGGAAGTGAAATATTTATTTACATTTATATTTTCATTTCTTCGCTCTGGTGTCGAGGGGAAAGCGCGGCGTTGAGTTTCGCCACTCAAGATGCAATGCCTCCAGATTGGTGGAAAGTAGGGAACGGAATGTCTTAACACTAAGTTTACCCTGCTGTGTGCGGGATACAGCGTGAAGCTGAAAAAAAAAAACTTTACATTCGATGTCCTTTTCCAAGTTCGAAGTACTAAGTTAAGCAGATCCTGGATTCTGAGAGACACAATCTAGGCCTTTAGTTGCTCAATTTTAAAGGCTATTTTTCTTTTATTTCTATAATAATTATATCTTTCATTAAATATAAAAAAAAACATACATATCCATATATTTTGATGATACCTAACGTTACTCAACCAACTCTAGATTTTCTTAATCTTGGCTTATCAGCTAGTATCTAACACAAAACTTGTATCTGATTGGACGGAGCATAAAAGTACAATTTTATTAGTCTTAAAAGTAACTATTAAGCTCACAGGTTTCGTATCATACTTAAATATTAAACATGTCTCTATCAGTATGTGTAAAAATATATTAAAATATAATATGTGTAAATAAGTTATTTAAGTTTAAGTAAGTTTTTAATAATTTCTACATAATAAATTCAGCGGAGACTATTTTCTTATTTTGTACTTTTTAGAGCGTATTTTAGTTTTAAAACTTTATTTTTATAACATTTTAAATTTGTTATTCCACGCTTAAAATGAAAGATAGAAAAATACTATTTCAGAAAGTGTATTACAACGGGAACCCGGAAATCGTCTAAGAGACTCCAAGAGGCACCGGTTTAAAATTTCGCTAATCTCAATTTTTTAACATTTTCTAAGAAAGTTATTTTCATAATAGATCGTTTTTTAATTAGTCTAAAGACGCTCCACGGTAATCGGGCATTTACCATGTAATTTGTCTCGATGACAATCAGCCTGTCAATTCCAGACTTGAGCTTCTATTTTTTTCTTTTTGTGCTTTAAAATTCTAATTTTATTATGCTTAAGCGATTGCTCTTAAGAATATAATCCTACTTACATTTCCACGTTGAGGCCAGTCATATCGCAGAGTCACTTTCGTATGACTGTAACCGCGATAGATTGTAGGTTCCATCCCTACTTGCCGAAATGATCTCATCAATATTAAATATCTATTTAATATTTTCTTTTCTTCGCTCTGGTGTCGAAGCAAAGCGTTGGTAAAGCACTACCCACTAGGGCTATAGGAGATATCACCTGCCGAAGATCAAAGAACAAATCTTACTACTCGATGGGGCTACACGGTCGCCCTTCGAGCAGGCTCAGGCAATGCTTACAACAATAAGCGAAATGGTTGGTGTAATTAGTATTGATGCTAAGGTTAACTACATTGGAAGAGATCGGTTGGGATGCGTAAAAGCTTCAGAAAAGCACGAAGTTTTAGTATATGAAGACAAAGGCGAAGACCTTAGCTACTTAAACCTAAGAATTCTGGTATCCACAAGGGAATAGCACTCACTACTCTCACGACTACTGAAAGTAGCTCAGATCGCATTAACGGAAGATGCCAGAAGCACAAGCCAAGACAGAGCAAAAATGCTCATCTACAAAAACTGTATGTAGCGCCTTAATATCGGTCGTGGAAAGTCTTTTGGGCAGGAGCAAAACACGTGACAGACAGGCGGCAGCGGCAGAGAAGTTAACGAGGAATCCTGCAAAAGATCTCCTTATCAAAGCCCAGCCCAAGTTAACAAGAGCGGCATTGAATAAAGTGAATTCTCCTGTCCTAGTATCGATATCGGGTCCCAAAGACCATTATAGAGACGCATAGGAAATTTGATGAATAGTAAAATTTGCACTATGACATCAATGCTGGTTAATGGGTTAGATACTTGTAAAAAGAAACGTGTAAACGCCTAATTGTTGATGAAGCCTAGAATCTCGGGAGCAGCAGAAATACTACTGGTTGGAGATATAAACCAACTCCTCTATATTGACCGAGACAATCTCTTCGACATGTTCTACCATAGTCCATCACAAATTGTCGAAATCAACCAGCACCTATTGTGTACCCATAGAAGCCCATGGACGTCGCCTATGCACTTCAAGAGATATACTTTGGTATATACTCTGATATTAGTATGTAGAACTATACCAGCACCACGAGACCTCAGAGAAACCCTCTACACCTTACATTTACTCAAGAGGAGAAAAAAAAAATTAATCCACCAGCGATATGGAGTAAATATAGGTTCAAAAGTGCTGACTATTTATGAAATGCAAGGTCTGACAAATGCAACGGTTATAGTAGTGAACACAAAGTCGTCGAAATTACAACTACATGACAGCGTTTCACACGCAATTGTAGCAATAACGCGTCACACAGACAGATGTTCCTACTAAAGCAGTGGTGCACGACGCAATAAAAAGACTTATTCGAAGGCAACAGAAGCGGCAACAAAAGGTATTGTGGAGTATAATTTAAAGATGGCCATAAAAGATAAAAACGAAGCGGTCATGTCCTCCATCTTGGCGGTAATGCCATCCACGTCTCAATTTCCCTAATCATAAGAAATATTTGTATGGTTGTATAAAATTTATCTTGTAATCGGTAAGGAACATTTTCATCTTATTGTAATCAATTAAGTTAAATTTATTTGTAATGATTGTTTATTTCTTTATGCATGTAGATTTAGATTATAGTGTTAGATTAAGTTAGCAAGTGGCAACTGAAATGAATAACTGGACTGTCTTAAGGAGATATTGTATAAATATAGAAATATAAAAAAAAATATATAAAATAACAAAAGGTAGGGACCATAAGTCTGTAGTGTAAGTAAGAAATAAAATAAAAAAATTAAAAAAAAAAACACTAGGCTTCATCTGACTATTCAGCTACATGCATGTTTGTTCCACCAGAATAACACGTAGGCTAAAATCTATACTTATAATAAATTTGTAGAAAAGTCGTTTCTGTACATTGAAAATATTTAAAAAAAAATTAGCCACGGTGTTAAAGGATAATTAACAGAATCCATTTCCAACATTTTTGGAATTTTTGTCTGTTTGTCTGTTTATCTGTTTGTCTGTTTGTCTGTTTATGTGAACACGTATCACGTAAAAAGTACACAATAAATTTAAGCAACTTTTATACATAAAAATTACAAATAAATCAAAGTAGCTTTTAGTGTTTATTTCATTGTAATCGCTTCACTCTATCAAAAGATATAAGTATTTAAGTTTTCAAGAAGTTAATATTTGAGATATTAAAAAATCGATACAAGAACGCTATCTATTGACCAATAGTAGGTACTAACGAATCTTGATAACGCAAAAAACGTTCTGTGGAGTTAAACACTAATTACGACGGAAGGAATATTAATCATTTTAATACTAAAGAATATTAATCATTTTAATACTAAAGATATAAGTATTTAAGTTTTCAAGAAGTTTATATTTGAGATAGTAAAAATCAATACAAGAACGCTATCTATTGACTAATAGTAGGTACTAATGAATCTTGATAACGCAAAAAACGTTCTGTGGAGTTAAACACTAATTACGACGGGAGGAATATTAATCATTTTAATACTAAAGATATAAGTATTTAAGTTTTTAAGAAGTTTATATTTGAGATATTAAAAAATCGATACAAGAACGCTATCTATTGACCAATAGTAGGTACTAACGAATCTTGATAACGCAAAAAACGTTCTGTGGAGTTAAACACTAATTACGACGGGAGGAATATTAATCATTTTAATACTAAAGAATATTAATCATTTTAATACTAAAGATATAAGTATTTAAGTTTTCAAGAAGTTTATATTTGAGATAGTAAAAATCAATAGAAGAACTATTAGTCAATAGATATATTGACTAATAGTAGGTACTAATGAATCTTGATAACGCAAAAAACGTCCTGTGGAGTTAAACACTAATTACGACGGGAGGAATATCAATAATTTGAATACTTTAACACAACGTCGTTTTCGGTTAATATAATTTTATGTTAGGTGAAATTTAACATAAAAACAGCATTTTTAAACTGTTTTTTAAACCTAAATAGATGGCGCATTTAAATAAACGGCGCATCTAAATAGATGGCACTTTGCATAAAAAAAAATATAGTTTGGAAAGGTTACTGCTACACTCTATCAAAAAATAATGTTCTTAAAGTTTAAAAGATATTTATATTTGAAAAAAAAAAGAAACATACGCAATGATATCTATTGAATACATATGATAATGAATGTTGATAACGCATAAAACATATTGTTGAGTTATTATTTGCTAAACGTTAATTTCGTCGTGTAAGTGTAATCTATACTTATAATAAATTTAACATAAACATAGTAGTATTTTTCTAACAATGTTCGAATGGTTACAGTTCAATTGTAAGTCCAATAGATGGCGAAAATTACCTTCGTTATAGTCTAGCTTAATTCGTAATTATTTAACACAGTGATAAAAAATGATTTAATATTCAAAGAAATGTTTTGAATAGGTTCTTCAGTCCGTTCGTTTGTTTATGTTATTAATATTTTTTTAAAAAACGTATAAAAAAATAACTTATGGGAGCAAACTAAAAAAAAAATCTCTCAAGAAAAAAATGCTCTGACACTGTTAATAAAAATATCCCGCAGTATTATTTCATAACTTACAAGCGACACGTAACGGCATTGCACTATTGCACCTGTATGTTGCATGTATGTATGTGCCAAGGGTATTTTAGGGTACAAAAACACCTCAAAATCCTTTTAAGATAACTTTGTTGTTTGTCTGTCTGTCAAGAGTATTTTGTACAAGATCGCTTAAAGGTTAGATACCTCAATGTTCAAGTCTATATTCCCTTAGAGCACAAAAAAATCTATCTTCTAAATCATCGCAATCAAATGACGATAAACTATGAGGGTTTATGCATCCCGTTGATACACAATTACGAAATTTGTTAAGAAGTTAAAACTTACGGCACGTATAAAGGAAAATTCCAAAATTTTTCAAAAATTGACAACTTTTTGTATTTGTGTCACAGAAAAAAACTATTAGGTAAAAATTTTAATCTGTACTTAATTTGATACAAAATGACAACTTTAATAATTCTTTTGATGTATCTCCATTCTAGAAACTGGTACGAAACTCTCGGGTCATGAGTACGACTTGAACTTGACCGAAAATATTGATTATTTCATAGATTATATAAAAATGCCTAATAACGTGCTTTCTATGTATATTCTGTATACCAATTATACATTTACTTAAAATATGTGATTAATTTAAAAACTGTACAGGAGCTAATATAAGTTATTTTACAAAGAATATAGTGAATACTTATCCAAATAAATAAATTAATAATTAAGGCTGTTTGTAATATCTCTATTTCTTAGATGAATAATCATCTAATTCAAGCGGGCAAAGCCGCGGGCAGGCCGCTAGTTTATAAATATAATAATAATTTCATACCAACGAAGTAGTATTTGGGTCTCTAATAATGGAAATATATATTTTAATTCCGTACGTTTCTCAATTTGTCATTATATTTTTTGCTTATTCAGATAGGCAGAGGGAACCTAATATTAGGATACTCCGTTCCAGTTTTCGCCCAATTTTCGAGACATTGCTTGTTCAGTGGCGAAACGCTATACTGAGTTTTTTCTTCTTAACAGAGCATAAACAATAATTTATTCTTTTTAGTGTGAATACTACCAACAAATGTCACCATTACAGTCATACTGTCAGATGCTACCGCTGTGCCGCGATGGCCTTAATTTGTCATTATGTGTTTTTTTTTAACTTACACTTCTCTCGCACTTCGTATAGTAGAGACAGAAAATTTGTCAGCTTAATGGCAAGTTTCAACATCGTGTTTTGTCCAACTATGGCTAAAAACCTAGCCTAGTAGATATCGATTCTGAAACAAAATATGAACAATACAGCTCGCTTCGTAATATTTCTTCGTATTATACACTTTCGATAGTGTCGATAGTCTCATACTAAATATTCTTGTTTTCACTGCATTATGTAAAATAAATACTACAAATCTTTTTTTTAAAAAAAAGAATGAAAACTTAAAAGACATTTTCATTATATGCCAAAGAACCTTCAAGGTCGGACTCGTTACGTTTTAGGTGAAATTAATTAGACATTTAAGGGGTCAACGATTTTATCACCAAATGTAAACGACTCGGAGGAACAAGGTTAAAGAAATTTATGTACTAGTACATGTTTCGTTAAATGAGGGAATTTGGCTCAGTTGTCTAATGTGTACTTATGTGTAAATAAAGTGTGTCGTTAACTCAACCATTGTGCGGATCGAATTATACTATTGTTCATCCGTTGGTAGTGATTTCGATTCTTGCTCAAGGAAATCTATACTTATAATAAATCTGTAGAAAAGTCGTTTCTGTACATTGAAAATATTTAAAAAAAAAATAGCCAGGGTGTTAAAGGAGAATTAACAGAATCCATTTACAACATTTTTGGAATTTTTGTCTGTTTGTCTGTTTGTCTGTTTATCTGTTTATCTGTTTGTCTGTTTGTCTGTTTGTCTGTTTATGTGAACACGTATCACGTAAAAAGTACACAATAAATTTAAGCAACTTTTATACATAAAAAATATAAATAAATCAAAGTAGCTTTTAGTGTTTATTTCATTGTAATCGCTTCACTCTATCAAAAAATATAAGTATTTAAGTTTTCAAGAAGTTAATATATGAGATATTAAAAAATCGATACAAGCAACGCTATCTATTGACAAAAATAGTAGGTACTAACGAATCTTGATACTCTCTTTCATACACGTAACGCTATCAGTAATTGCGATGGGATCTTAAATACATGGCGCTGTGCATAAAAGAAAATATAGTTTGGAAAGGTCACCGCTACACTCTATCAAAAAATAATGTACTTAAAGTTTTAAAGATATTTATATTTAAAAAAAAAAAAGAAACATACGCAATGATATCTATTGACTACACATGATACGTTACGTTTTTAAAGTACAATTGTTCATAGTACTAACTACAAAGTAAACTAAATTGAATTGTTGGTGAAGATTACCTTCGTAACAGTCTAGCTTAATTCTTAATTATTTAACACAGTGATAAAGAATGACTTAATATTCAAAGAAATATTTTGAATAGGTTCTTCAGTCCGTTCGTTCGTTTATGTTATTAATATATTTTAAGAAACCTATAAAAAAATCACTTTTGGTAGCAACCTCTAAAAAATTGTGTCTCAAGAAAAAGTGCTCTGACACTGTTTATAAAAATATCGACACGTACCGACATTGCACTATTGCACCTATATTTTGCATGTATGTATGTGCCAACGGTATTTTAGGGTACATACCTCAAAATTCTTATAAAATAACTTTGTTGTTTGTCCGTCTGTCCGTCTGTCAAAACTATTTTGTACAAGATCGGTTAAAGGTTAGATACCTCAATGTTCAAGTCTATATTCCCTTAGAGCACGAAAATCTATCTTCTAAATCATCGCAATCAAATGACGATGAAATATGAGAGTTTATGCTTTGTTTTTTGTCGTATTTTCTATCATAACTATAGGGTACTTCCCGTTGATATACAATTTCGAAATTTGTTAAGAAGTTAACTTACGGCACGTATAAAGGAAAATTCCAAAATTATTTTTCAAAAATTGACTACTTATTTGTATTTGTGTCACAGAAAAAGCCATTAAGTACAAATTTTTATCTGTACTTAAATTGATACAAAATGACAACTTAATTAGTTATTCTTTTGGTGTATCTCCGTTCATGAAACTGGTACGAAAACTCTCGGGCTTGAGTACGACTTGAACTTGCCCGAAAATGTTGATTATTTTATAGATTATATAAAAATGCCTTAAAACGTGCTTTCTATGTATATTCTGTATACCAATTATATATTTAACTAATAATGTTACTAATTTAAAAACTGTACAGGAGCTAATGTAAGTTATTTTACAAATAATATCGTGAGTACTTATCCAAATCAATTAATTAATAATTAAGGCTGTTTGTATGTAATTCAAGCGGGCAAAGCCACGAGCAGGCCGCTAGTTTAAAATAAAATTCGACTTTAGCTTTCGTTGTACGCATTACACAAATATCTCAATAATTATCAAATATGCATTGTCTCTAAATCTAAAATAAACAGACTCTAGCGGATTATGATTAATGTGTTACAAACACAACCCTTCATAATATTTTAGTAGCTGAAAAATACATTTATTTATTGAACTTATAAAAAAAAACCCGTCAGCCGTCAACGTTTTGACGTGTTCAAATTGTTCAAAATTTTATTGTAAATGTGATCTTTCATTTTTCTATAAAATTTCGGAAAATATTCTTGTAATGAATGCTCTTCTGTTTTCTCTAACCTACCTATAATGTACATGCTAAATTACTATTCACTTTCTAAATCCAGCAGTCTCGTCTGTGCGTTGCCTGTCCGTCACTCAGTAACGGTTTCTTTCGTATATATGTACAGAAAAAAATCAAAATCAGTTTCACGCTGTATCCCGCACACAACAGGATAGGCAGAGCGAATTCTGGCGGAACTCAACGCCGCACTTTGCCACGACACCAGAGCGAAGAAATGAAAATATAAATGTAAATAAATATTTCACTTCCTCGAGTGGGGATCGAACCCACAACCAGTCGATTTTACAGTCACACTTTGTGCCTCTGCGCCACGATCGGATAATTGAAACATAATATTATATATCTATACATAAGCAATGTAGAAAATATCGAGGCCCTGCTTCTTTATAATAACGGTGTATATTTTAAGAAAAGATAATCTTAATTACGTTATACATTAGCTGTGGCAAAATATATTCGAGATTAAATTACGCCTTTGTGTGAACGAAGTTTACTCCCGCTACCCTTTTACCTATTGGCCTTAATTTGTTTTCTGTAACGAAATATATCCATTTACCACGGTTCAGGTTTTTAATAAATTTAAGGAACTATTTTGAGAGACGGCGTATATATTTAATGTGTTTTCAAACACTAAAATAAGCATACGCGATAAAATTTTAAAGATTAAAATTTAAATAATTTCATTTAAAATGTTTTATATCTGTAGAAGGTTGTTTAAGTTAGGTTTTTTTTTTCAGCTTCACGCTGTATTCCGGTTACACTAGGTTCCACTAGGTTCCTGGTGTGTACCAGGGCAGGCAGAGGGAACCTAGTGTTAAGACACTCCGTTCCACACTTTCCGCCAATTTCTGGAGGCAATGTGTGTTGAGTAGGGGAACTCAACGCCGCGCTTTCACCTCGACACCAGAGCGAAGAAATGAAAATATCAATGTAAATAAATATTTCGTCTTCTCGAGAGGGGATCGAACCCACAACCAGTCGATTTACAGGCACACTTTGTGCCCCCTCACCATGACTGGTCAGAGGTTTTTTTTTACGATTCAGAAAAATATCATTTTACATCGCTTCCGCTTTTTGATAAATATAAAGAAAACTCTGAAAGACGGCCACATAATACGTATATATTTAATGTATTTTCAAATACTAGAATAAGTATCCGCGATCAATACGATAAATAAAAATAGTTTTATTTAAAATGTTCTATGTCTGTAGAAAGGATATAAATTATTAATTATTTTATAGCTTAAAAATATATCCATTTACCTCATTTCACGTTTTTGATAAATTTAAAGAACTACTTTGCGTCGTTTATTATTCACTAAGCCTTCCTCACATTAGTAACATTTAATATAGACGCTTGTTAGTTAATTTAAGCGTTCCATTTAGATATTTATTTACGAATACTGCGGCCAGTGAACTGTACTGGCTTTGTCTATCGTCAAATATTATTTTAGTTTTTCAGTTTCGTGTATTGTTCTGCATACATTGAAATAGACAGAACTAAACTACTGATAAAATTCGATATATTGTGTGTTATGTGGCAGAACTTAACGCCGCACTTTTGTTATCAGATTGGGGAAATGATATTAATTAAGTTTCCTAAATGGGAATCAAACTTGTAAACCAAAATGTTTTATAGACTGCGCCATCGTGCCTAGATATTTTGTAAAATTTTTTTATTATTACTTTTCCTGTTGTCAATTTTGATGAAAATTCACATAGAACTGTACTTTATCTGTTGCAACAAAAACCTACGGTTAAGTATTTGTCATATAAATGCAATAATGTTTTCTTTAAAAATATACGGATTTGTTATGAAACACCAAATTAATTATTAACGTAAATATCAAATTTATCGTCGTATTCGTTAGCTATACCATAAACCATCAATCAGAAGAGCTCTAAATTTTATAAAATACTTTACAATGAAATAGTAGTTTTTAAATATAAATAAAATCAGATTCACGCTGCACACGGCAGGGTGGACAGAGGGAGCCTAGTGTTAAGAGACACTGTTCCCCACTTTCTGCCGAATTCTGGAGGCATTGGCATTACCAGAGCGAAGAAATGGAAATATAAATTTAAATCAATATTTCATCTGCTCGAATGGGGATCGAACCCACTACCAGTCGGTTTTAGAATCACACTTTGTGACCCTGCGCCACGACTGGCCCTTCAAAATTAATTAGAAAACAAGTAGCCAGTTAAAATTACAGTGACGTACGATCCAAAGACTCACTCCGCGTCCCGCTTACCGCTTACGTAACGTCAAATTAAAAGGAATTGTTAAAATCTTGGCAATGTTCCTACAGTTCTAGCTCTAAACGAGTTCACTCCAACAATTGTAATGGGGAAACTGCGAATGAACAGCGAACAGTTGAGACTGTTCATCAAATGGATAAATTAAGTTTGTGTTGTTTGTAAGGTAAAAAGTAAGTATTGATTTGGCTACTTGAGACTTCTTAGCAATGCTTGTTGGGTTTAATTGTGTTTCGTTGAATTATTTTCGGTTTTTACTGGAGCTAGTTTTATATATTAATAGTGCTTATTTGGTTTCTCGTTGTAGCCCGTTTACAGCAGGGAACACAAGGGGAAACTAGTATTGAGACATGCGACTCTCCACGATCCTCTGAATTCTGGGGGCATTGTAAGTTGGATGGCATAGCACAACGCCGCGCTTTAAGTCGCTACCAGAGCAAGGAAATGAATATTAAACTCTTAATATTTTATTTCCTCGAGTGGGACTCGAACCCACAACCTGTCGTATATATCAATATACTTAACTGACTGCCAAGTTGTTTTTAACATTGATAAAAACTAAAGAAGAGATATTTTGTTTGGTTCTTATATAAAGAACAAACATTTAAAAATCCATATACATTTATTAAAAGCTTACAAAAGAAAAACAGTACCGATTGCACAATAATCATATTGTATAGTCCATTCCATGCTGGTTCAAAAAACATGCCTTCCCAGCAATTTGGTTTAGTTCCAACATTCTCTACACACTAGCATAAACATTTACGACCTTGTTAGATCTGATCCAACTTTGAAATCCCCCAATCTTGATTCTATTAGCTTTCATAGGAAAATTGTACAGTAGTTCAAAATCTCATTGTCAGAATAAGAATGTTATCAGTTCCGGTACATCGAATAAGGGTATGGAATATACGAAGTTGTAATGGCCGAGAGTAGATTTTGATTCGATTTGATAGCTCCATTTCTAGTGTTTGTTTATTTTATTTTGGTAGTATGAGGTGTAAAGATTTATTTACTATGGAGAGCCAATTGACGCGTATAATAATAATAGTTGGCGTTGCTATAGCAACGTGTATGCCTTTGTATGCTAACATTACACACACTACCATGCATTTGATAATATTTACACTTTATAAACATAGATACTATATAAACATTTGACATATTTACACTTTATAAAGTGTAAATATTGTCAAATGTATGGTAGTGTGTGTAATGTTTTATTTATTGATTAAAAGTACTTTATGAGCATTATTATTGAAAATATAAGCATTCTGCATTCTAATTTGCAGACGTGAAGATGATGAATAATTATGATAAAAACAAGAAGTAAACTAAGGTGTAGGTACGCACTCAAATAAAAACCATTTATTTTTTTTATAACAGTAAAACTGTATACTATGACGTATGAGAAGAAACTACTAAGAAATCCATGGGTGAGGAGCTGAGCAGTGCCTGATTGAAGCCCTTTTAAATGCTCAATACCAAACCTTATTTTTCCAAGCCTCCTCTATGTACAGACACCAAATTAAAATAATTTTAGTGCGGCCTTCGAAGTATATAAAAAAAATCAGCCTCACGCTGTCTGCTGCACACAGCAGAGTAAGCAGAGGCAACGTGGAGGAAACACCCCGTTCTCCACTTTTCATCGGACTATAGGTGTTGAGTGGCGGAATACTCGATACCAGAGGGATAAAATTTTAGAATATTGATTATTTAAATATATA
Source organism: Heliconius himera (assembly GCA_021202915.1). NCBI lineage: Eukaryota > Metazoa > Arthropoda > Insecta > Lepidoptera > Nymphalidae > Heliconius > Heliconius himera. The sequence goes on from JAJHJA010000353.1 coordinate 749,664, forward strand.
CAATAGACATATTACATTAGTAACGGCTTTAGACAATGCAAGATATTTTACGAAAATATACAGAGTTTTCTTTGTTATACTTCTAGCACCTACTTCTACCGCGTACAAAATAACTCTAAAGTCTAAACTTATTCCTGGTCAGTTCGTTAGTAACCTTGAAGTATATGTTTACTTGCCGATAGAGAATGCTATTTAGCGTTAAGTCCACTTTTTATACATTTTTGTATTAAATCTTGTGCAATAATGAATAAGATAAATAAAATAATAAATAATTTTAACATGCAATGCTGGTTAACTCTGCCTACTCTGCACTGTGTGGGATACAACGTGACGCTGATTTTTTAAATAAAAAAAATATAATTACCAGTGGGGCCATTCTTGGCGCAGGAGCACAAGTGTGTGCCGGTAACCGAAACAGCTTGTCCCCATTCGAGGAAATTAAATATTTTATATTTTAATCTCCACGCTTTCTTCGAAAGTAGGGAACGGAGTATCTTAACACTAGGCTAGGCTCCAATCTACCCTGCTATATGGAGGATACAGCGAGTAACTGAAAAAAAAAATTAACAGTAAAGATAAAATTATATAACGAAAACATAAGAGCCGCTATTTGCTAAATTAATTAGTCGAGCATCTGAACTTCTAACTCACGTCAATGCGAGCGTAAAGCGAAGTAAACACCTCCGTACAATACGTGAGGCGTTGCGTTATTAAGAAATGCTTCCGAATTCCACCAAAATACAATTCCCTTTTGATAAAATTTCAATTTATTACTTAATAAAGTAGCAAAATTTATTATTAAATAAAGTTTAATATTTAATAAAGTAGCAAAAGTTGAAAGTTTTGCACCCCCACCCACTGTTTTGTAATATTTGGAGTTAGGTACGTTATTAACAATTTCCAAATAACTGGTACCTATTGTAGCAAGTTCTCTGTCAGTAGTTAATTAACGCAAACCGCAACGCCTGTGCTGCCTAGTCTAAATTGTGGGCTAAGATGTAAGCGGGTGAGATTTGATTTAGAAATTAAATTTATATATTTTTTGTGACAAACGAATTAACGTTTGCTTTGTATTTAGATGCGTTGTGTATTATATAATCAGCTCCACGCTGTATCCCGCATACAGCAGGGTAGGCAGAGGGAACCTAGTGTTAAGTCACTTCGTTCCCCACTTTCTGCCGGATTCTGGAGGCACTGCGTGTTAAGTGAAGTCAGAACTCAACGCCGCGCCTTGCCTTGACACCAGAACGCAGAAATTGAAATATAAATTTAAGTAAATATAACATCTCCTCGAGTGGGGATCGAACCCACAACCAGTCGGTTTTACAGTTACACTATGTGCCTCTGCGCCACGACTGGCCTCACTGTATTATATAAGATGTATTGATATACCATTTACAATTGATAAAGGTCTTATTTTGAAACAAAAAATGATACTCTCTGCGTGTCATCAGTGCGCAATGGAGTATAGAATAGACGGAGTGACGCATCGTTGGAGATGTTTGACTACTGTGAGGCCGGAGAGACTATAAACATTATTATAATAAAATAAATAATATATTTATAAAATACAAAGAAAAATAGTATATATACATTTTTTGTGTTATACATGTATACAGACTGAAATTAAAACTAAATTATGAAAATCGCTAGTTTTTCTAGTTTGGGCTGAACTGTAGCAATGAGCATCCGTGTGGGAGGACACTACAGCTCACAAACTTTTCCAGCAGAAGGTCTGTGAATAAGCAATTTTACTTTACGAAATTTTGAAATTTATCGCTTTTAACTTAAGATCTACTATTCTTTAATTTATATATTTTTTTTCTAGCTTAACGCTGTATCTTGAATGTAGCAGAGTAGGCATAGGAGGCCTATAGTTGAGACACTTCGCTCCCCACTTTCCGACAAATTCTGCAGGCATTGTGTGTTGAGTGGCGGAACTCAACACCGCGATTTGCTTTGACACCAGAGCGAAGAAATAGAAATATACATGTAAAAGCTAAGAAATGAAAATATCAAATATTGCTCGATCCCATAGTAGGAATCGAACCCACAACCTGTCGCGTTAACACTCACACATTTGTGCCCCTGTCACACCATTTGCTCTCACTCTTCAAAACTATACTAACTACAGATAAGTTGAAAGTTGAATATGTCACAATCAACAGCCTCTAACAGTAAACTTTGAATTATGTTTGCCTAAAATAGGATGTATTATTATAAACCTTCACTTCTTGTGTGTTTCAAATAAACTTCGGGCAAACTCTTAAACACTTTGAATCTTACCCGTGTCCTATTACAGAGACATTTTCGGGACTTACAACAATTAACACGCACGAAAAGTTGCCAGCTCGTTAAATAACGTAACGTTTATTTACTCGAATCAAAGACGGATATAGACTTAATTAAATAAATTGAGTTCTCTTTATGCAAATAAACTTATGCTTAAGTAAGGAATGTGAAATAAATTTGTGAAGCTATATATATAAATATGTATATTTTGTAGGTTGTCTGTATGTAAGTGGGCTTGTATGATCAGTGGACTGGTTAAAAGTTTCGATTAGTAAGGTGAAGGACTATGAGTTCAATCTTCATAAATTGATACTTTTGTAATATTGTAGTAAGGTTATCTGTTTAGTAAGTAATCTGAAAAAAAATCTTTCTAGTATAAGTTATCACAAACTATACTTATTAAATCATTATAATGACTATTTTTTTTCAGTAATATTATTTATTTAGATATTTATTTAAATTTGTTCACTCTTCTTGAGTTCAGCCACTCAACACGCCATGCCTCCAGAATTCGGAGGTCTCTGCTTACCCTCGAATACACCATGAAGCTAGAAAAAGGTATTGATATTTGATACCATTGATTAATCGCTTCATTCTCTACTATCTTATTTTAAAAGTCCTTCAATGATAATGATTCTTTTGTATAGGACGACTGTTAAAATGAATTAATTAATCAGCTTCACGCTGTATCCCGCACACAGCAGGGTAGGCAGAGGGAACCTAGTGTTAAGACACTCCGTTCCCCACTTTCTGCCGATTTCTGGAGGCATTGCGTGTTGAGTGGCAGAACTCAACGCCGCGCTTAACGTCGACACCAGAGCGAAGAAATGGAAATATAAATTTAAGTAAATATTTCATCTCCTCGAGTGGGCCACAACCACAACCAGTTGATTTTACAGTCACACCTCGTGCCACTGCGCCACCACTGGCCTCTTTGTTGAAATGAAAATATGCAAAATATAAGAGATCTCGAAATTGGAACCACAACTGGTGCGTATACTGCCAGCCAATTTACAATCTGGCTATAATATTGTTATCTTAAAAATAAGAAAAAATCTGATAACAAGTAAACGTATTATTAATACACATTCTACATCTAAAATTACACAATACAAAATGTTGCAGAAAAATGTAAGCCAACCAGTCACACATTAGTAACTGCCTATCGACGGAACGGAGCACTCGAAGTTATTCTCGTATAGGTGGAACGAGACTATTTCCAATCATCCCTTTGTCGTTTTCCGATCGTGAATAGAAACGACTGTTATTGTCAGCTTCTATAAAAACGTCACTCAAATTTATTTTCTGTGCAAAACCGAACTTGCTCAGCTTGAGGCCAGTCGTGGCGCAGGGGCACAAAGTGTGACTGTTAGCGCAACTGGTCGTGGGTTAATCTCCAGTCGAGGATTTGAAATTTGAAATGTTTATTTAAATTTATAATTCCATTTTTTTGCTCTGGTGTCAAAGTAAAACGCGGTGTTGAGTTCTGCCACTCAACACGCAGTGTCTCCATATTTCGGAAAGTGTTCTTACGGAGTGTCTTAACGTTGAATGTATTAATCTTGGGTTCCCTATGCCTGCTGTGTGCAGGATACAGTGTGAAGCTGAAAAAAAAAGACCGAACTTCCCCAACAAGCTGAGACGGTTTTATAACTCAACCAAAGTATTAACTTAAGCAGGAAAGACGGGAATTTAATTAAAATTTTTAGAAGAAATTTTTGTTAGTCCTTTGGCGTTGTAGATTATCAGGAAGCTTATTATTTTAGGGATCGCTAAGTAATCAAGTTGTTTTGTTTTTTTCATTTCAAATTTGTTCTAGTATTAGGTGGTCCATTACGTAGCTTTATAGATAATTAAGAAAAAGTATTTACTTTTTTAAATTAAAAACGTCTCGTTAATGAAATGGATAAATTCGCTTCGTAAGCAAAATTATGTATAGTATGTATAGTAATTAATCGTTCTTTTTTTAAATTCTGGAGGGATTGCGTGTTAAGGATAGACAAATATGGAAGATATCAAATATTTCATTTTATAACTATTTATTATCATTGAGGCCATTATGTAACTACGACATATTGTGAGTTCGATCCCACTCGAGGAAATAAAATAATTCATGTTTTCATTTCCTCACATTGGTAACGAGACAAATCGCGGCACTGATCCCGTCGCGGCGCGTGCTCAATGCCTCCTTTCCAATTCGGTGGAAATAAAGGAACAGAAGTGTCTTAAAGGGAACGGAAAGACACTCGTCTTACAACTACGTTCCAGGTTTCCACTGCCTACTCTACCATGTACGGAATACGAGTACTGTGTTAAGATAAAAATAGAAGTTACACTAGTAACTAAATTAAACTTTAAATGTATTATTATTTTTTAATGATGTTAAAAATACTTTTTTTCTCTGAAACATGTTCTCTCGTCTACACTCGGCAAGATCAGAAGCATGTTTATATTATATAAAAAAGAGGTTACAAAATATCACACATCTCGACAAAAGGAAAGGTTACCAATACGCATCAACATGTACGTTTGGGGTCCGATAGGGAAAGGGATTTTGAAGGTACATTTCCAATAAAGTACGAATAGGGAGTATACTGAGTGTAGGCACATTTCGACCGGCCCGTCGCCTTTCCAGACGAATTTAGGTAAATTCCTATTTTGCGACATGAGCAAATTTGTAATGGATCCTTTGAAAAACGGCACCCAAATTGACGAGGAGTTCGCCCCGAAAACTCGATATTATACGGTTGGGCTGAATGTTGTTTTAGAATTTAAGGAACGTCCGCTTTGTGACTAACTTTTCCAAGCCGATGGCTAAATGGTAATAAGGTGACTTAGAGGACGCAAAACTTGGTACAGTTTTTATTAAAAACTATATTGGTACCTTTCATTAATATGGCTACAAAAAATACAGCTGCCTAGAAAGTTTTAATAAATTTTGCTCGGTGAGGCTAAGTTTCCAATACAAATTCATCAAAACGTCAACGTCGTTGGGTATAGTAAAATTATTGTTTTAGGTTTTAGTAATAGTTTTTTAGGATGCTAAATTTGCTTTGGATATATTTTATTTTGTTTTATAAGATAATTTATTGCGCTGGAATAAATATATACATGTTTTGATATCTCTATTGTATTCGAGCCCAAAATCAATTTTAGTTTTTCTTTGTATCTTGGTCTGTCTCTTTATATGGGCATTCATAAATTAATATCAATATAAAGTATTTCATTTAACGAAGTACAAAACAATTATTTTATTTAGTTGATCTCAACTTCAGTTTTCATAATATTTTTATTAAAATACGACATTAACTCAGATTTGTAAAAAAATAATGATGTAGTTCAATCGAACGAAAACGCGGGCCCCTAGTTCATTAATGAGAACCAAGCCAACCAACCACACCAACAAAAGCTAATTAAAATCAACTTTACGCTATATCCCGCATCCTAGGGTAGGCAGAGGGAACCTAGTATTAAGACACACCTTCCGTCGAGTTCTGGAGGCATTGCGTGTTGAGTGACGTAACTCCACGCCGTTAAACCTAATTTATTCTCCTAAATGGAAATCAAACACAATACTTTAGAAATTAATTTTGCTTATCATACATAACTTTAGGTTATTATTCCCCATATTATCATATTATTAAAACAATTTTACTGAATAAATCAAAATGATATCCATCATTTAGGATAAATACATTATTCTTACCTTAACATTTCAAGGAAGTATCATACGGACCCCGATATCTCGGCAAGAAACTAAAAAACACATTTATCCACGTACGTTCGCAATCAGCGAAGGTGCGCCCAATAAATTCCAGTCTCACTTCACGATAAATCGAAGCTTCTAGAATCCTAAGGTTCGTAACGGCCTACAAATTGCCCGTAGTTACTGTTATTTACGTGATGCGGTTTTGAATGTACGCAATATATGATGGACATATGTACGTTTGAATAATGTTTATTGTACATATTTAGTGAAGGCAAAGTGTTTTGCTTAGGCGGATTGGAGAAATATTGATAATATGTGAATATATTAAGTAGCTAACAAAAGTGGTAATAAACCATTTTTAATATGCTTATAAGACAGACGAAATTGAGCGTTTTTCAACAATTCTTCTTTTGAAGTATAAACTTTATAGCAAAATTGATGGTCTTGGGTTTTATTTGCATTCGTTGGAATGAAGACAAAGCGTAGCGTTGAATTTCGCTACTTAATATGCAATGTCTCAAAAATCAGCCAAAAGGAAATGAGGTTCTCTCTGCCTACCTTGCTATATGTGAGATACAGGGTGAATTTAAAGAATACCAATATAACCTTACCTTACCAACCTTACCTTATAACTTACCAGTATCAATTGTTTTTTTTTTATAATGAGGTCGGATCCCTTTAAATAATTTACAAATTACTTAAAGGAATTATATTATAATTTCCTTTCTATTTTCAGAGTTCCGCCACTGAGCACGCAATGCCTCCAGAATTCGGCGGACAGTGGGGAACAGAGTATCTTAACACGAGGTTCCCTCTGCCTACCCTCATAATATTAATGTTAATAATTAATCAATTTCTAAAATTAATTACTTCGACTTTTGATTGAACGTAGGTGGTTCATTATTACCTTCATTAGCGAAGACTAATTGTAACTACTAGTTTAAACTAATAAGCTGAAGTTGTAGCTTTGTGCTATTAGGTATAGGTAAATGTGAAGAATAATAATGATCATTTACGCAGTTGTAAAGAAGCAGGTAAGGAGGCAAAGAGCGGGATTGAGTTCTGCCACTCAACACGCAATGCAGCAATCTCATAATGCAAAATTGGGCGATAAGTGGAAAATGAAAGTGTCTAAATGGGAACGAAGTGTCTTAATATTAGGTTTCCAGGTTCCCTCTGCCTAGATTTTTATGTGCGGAAACAGCGTGAAGTTGTGTTTTGAAAATTCATTTTATTGTGAATTTGTTGTATACGCTCCTTTGAGTTATCTCAATTTAATATTGATTGCGAAATCAATATTTTGCCTAGCATAATGCCAGTTTTCTATAATAATATTTATTAACAACATTTTTTTTCTGTTATTAAAAAATATTATATTACATATTATATAATATATTTCTACAAGAAAATGTCAACACTCTTAAAAATTGCGTATTAATGTTCAACGTAGCGAAAACCAATTTTGAACATATTACATGAAAATTGTAATATAGGCATTCAATAGATATTATCATTTCTTACGAACATTTCACGCTTATTGATTCCTGACGAACTGTACGACGGTTTTCGTAGAATCTTAAATAGGCTACAAAGTATGGATAAGATCGTAGTCATTATAATACATTTTTCGAAATTGCCTCCTCCATTCTTATCGCTAGGTCTTGGATATTTTTAAAGTAATAGTCATTTCTGTGAACGTGGAAGACGCAAAAAATGTATTGTGCATCTTTAAATACCGTATCGCGTGACTTCTACTCTTTACTGCTGCTTTTTTTTTAAATATTACTGTAAAGTTTTGTGAAAGAAATCAAAGGAACGTCAGTTATGTTTTTATTATCTTTTTGTATTGTACAGGGTATATTTCAATTTGTAATAATGAATTTACTTTTTATTGAGGAAATATATAAATTTAGTTTAGTTTTGCCAGAATAATTGAAGTAAATTATTCTCCTGGGTGGGCATCCAACTCACGACTAACGCTTACAATCCGACTCTATCGCACTGCATCAGGATAGTTCAATATGGTTTAATATGGAGTCTCTTTTTATTTATTTTACATTCCTGCATACTATTATTATTATTAAGATAATATTACAATTAGATAAAAAGAAATTAATAGATATATGTAGGTTTTATACATGTTTATGAACATAATACTTATTATTAAACATAATACAAAGATAAAATACGTTTAAAATTCGCAGTATTAATTAAGGAACATATTATAATAATTAATAATTCCTTTTCAATATTTGTTAAATTTCCGCTTCCTGAAATCGTTTTCGTGTCAATATTAATTATAACGAAATGTATTTTAACACGATATGAAATAAATGTTATATGCCAACAAAATTGCCTTGGTGTGGGTTTGAATCGATTAGGACGCTTTTTATAAATAACTTTTTTCGAAAATTTATAAATGGTTGTATTTTTTATTATGTCAATGGTTGAGTTTTTTATTATCTTAACTTCAAACTGAAGAAACGCTAATGTCCAATTTTTGAGGCATTGCATGATGATTAGCGGAACTCAACGCCGCTCTTTGTTTTCTTGCCAGAACAAAGAAATAAAAACATTTCATTTAACAAAAGTTAATCGACCCTACAATCATGGCGTTCAGAACCTGACTATGTCTAAGACGGCCTCTATCCTTTAAAATAAAAAAAAATTGCAAAAATTAATAAAACAGCCCAAAGGATTAATACATTATATCTTTGATCTATAGACATAAACTAACTAGAAAACGAAGAATCGAATTTCCATTGACCACGCGTAAGTCACGCGAGGTATCGTTTAAGATTTTTTCCTTAATTCGCTCACTTTAGCTATGTATTTTATAGAATTCCTTTGACATGGCATCCAACCATTAAATCGGGTGATTGCTACGTCAGCCCAAGGTAAGGTAAGGTAAGGTAATAGGTGACCTCTCTATGTAATATTGTGTAGGGTATTATAAACTTAACTGTTCAAGATATAAGGATTTCAATCGCTTGATGATTATTTCTTTTGGTAATGTACCTATAGGTCTTTTGTTTTACGTGTGAAGCCAATGATTAAAGGCGGTTGATTTATGTTCGTTGATTTACAATCACAAAACAGTTATGTAAGTTTTATAATAATTTCAAATAGACATAAATAGTTATGTCAGAATCAATTATACGTAAGTATTATTTACAAGAGAATCAATTGACGCGCATAATAATACGTGTTGGCGTTTCCATAGCAACGTGTATGCCACTTTATAAGCATAAAAGTGTAAATGTTCTCAAATGCATGGCAGTGTGTGTAATGTTATATTTTTTTAGAAAACATACTAAAATTTGACCGAAGCGGGGTTTGAACCCGTGCCTCTTTGGAAACCATCCAAGCGCTCTGACCGACTAAGCCGTACGTTCAACCCCGCTACGTTCACCAGAACGTATTGCTTACTTGGCCAGAGTGTTATATAAAGTATTTTTCTTTCCTAAGTGTGGAATTACACTTTAAACAAATTTAAAAATGTTATATTTATTAATAGTAGTTATTATCGTCTTAAATTGTTTTTCTTATGTACAAAATTTTGAAATAAATAAATGTTATACTATTATTAAATAATAAATATTATTTAACTGTATTTCGGTAAAATTGGTTGATTATTTTAATATAAGTAAATCTCGCAAATCTCGAACCCAAGCCAATTTCGGGAAATAACCTGTATCCTCCACGACTTCTTTATCTTTTTAATGAAAGTCCCACACAAATCGGTTTAGCTATTCCGGAGATAAGCGCGAATAAACAGAAAAACTGACAGATAGACAATCATATTAAAATTGCTTAATTTTGTTTTAGTGTCGTGTAAATAACTATACCGATATACAAAAGTTTTGTTTTAAAATCACAGACAGAATTCAATTTTACTTGTGTTTTCATTTTAAAAATAACTCAAAGTTTAAAAATATTTTATACTGACCACATTAAAGTAATTTAATATTTTGAAATTGGACTTTAAACATGCGTAATACCTATATGCCACGGAATATGTCAAACCAAAACCGCTTACTGTCACTTTGTTAAAACTAGCCCTCTCTATACTTCACATAGAATCTTAAAGTTTTTCTATTTAAAAAAATACGCGGAAAAAAGGTGGTTCGTGATTTTAACCAATTTCTGTAAGAAAAGTAGGTTGTCAATTCGACTGTATTTTAATTTTATTTGTATGCATTTTAATTATTTCTTTTTTATATTTGTTACCTCAGAAATTATACAACTAACCGATTTTGACGATTCTTTTTTTTATTTGAAAGCTGGTGCGTCCCGTGTGGCCTATTTTAATTTGGTCATTTTCTGACAATAGTATCTATGAGAAAATCATATATGTCTTAAATTTGCATTATGAATGTTCGTGACAAATTTACAAATAACTTTATATTCCGCCAAACAATTACAATATTTTTTTTTTGTTGGAAAGTTTACACTTCAAGGGTAATTCGTTGAACACTTGAAAATTTGGTTATGTTCTGATTGTGAGATCCGAATGAAATTGAAGAAGTCGGTTTTATGGTTAAAGATTGTTTCTTCAAATAGAAGGAAAGACTCCCAGTTAGAACTTCGTGTTAAGACACTCTGTTCCCCATTTTCTGTCCAATTTTCGAGACATTATGAGTTGAGTGGCGGAACTATAAACTTTACCACTATATCATATAACATATTACGTTATTAATATTTTTTTCTCGCTCGATACCAAACCAAAATTATTGATTTTACAAGACAAGGTAGTGAACACGCAAAAATGATTATTCCTAAAAGCCTATAAAGTTATGGTAGACTACGTTTCAGGCTTGAAATCACGTAGTAAAACTTTCGTTATTAGGGTTCCGTATTTATAAAGAGGTCAAGAAAAAAGAAATTACAAGTATAGCAGTGGTGCACAATGCCTCCAGAACGTGGGGAACTACTCTGCTGTGCGTATGATATAGCATGAAGTTAAAAAAATATATTGTTCAAAATGTTTTAATAATAAAATATACAGTTTAAAAAATCCTGGGAATTACGCGGTGTTGAATTCCACCATTCGACGAGCAATGTCACCAAAATTCTACGGAAAATGGGGAACGTAGTGTCGTAACACTAGGTTCCCTCCGCCTACCTTGTAGTGTGCGGAATATTGCGTGAAGCTAAAAAAAATTAAGCACATTACAACTGTCGCTACGGAATCCGTATATTACAATACGATCGCACTTGGTCAGTTTTATACTATTTACATGTTTTTTATTCCTGATTACAGTGTATCGATTCGAATTATTCAGGGTCTTGCGTGCTTCGCCCCAGTCATGACCTAGTACTTTGAAATATTTCAACCTAGACTCAGCTGTAATAATACATCTAGAGCCGGTTGAATTGGTATTCGTGTAATTACAAGCGATTATATCATTCATATAACATGTTTATGATAGAAACTCATGTGACATGTCATGTAATTTAAATAATTTTGACTCACTTCTAAAGATAAATTGCAAGTGTTGAATTAATAAAAGGGTGAAAAAAGGATTGAAGCTAGTTGTGGTGCAGGGTTACGACTTAAAACTTTAAACATGACAGGTTATGGGTTTGATTCCCATTCGAGGGTATGAACTATTTAATATTTTCATTTTCTCGTTATGGTTACTAGGTAGTGCGGCCTGGAGTACCGCCACTCGACACCCAATGCCTCCAGAATTAGGCAGAAAGTAGGGAGCGGAATGTTTTAAGACTAGGCTCACTCTGCCATTAATAATTATTTTTATTTCCAAGCATTGGTGAGATAAAGACATTCGTCTGTACATCTGTTAAGTATATTTATCTTGAGATAGTGTGGAGGTATCAAGCTGAAACTAATATCAAATATTCAGGTCTATATTCTCTAGAAGCAAAGAAAAATGAAGCTTCTAAGTTAACGCAATCGAAAGATACGAGCATTTATGTAAAGTTTATGATGCATTCTGTATGAAATTCACCGCGTAGTCAAAACCTACAGGTGATCTTCTTCCCGTGGACTACAGATTTGAAAGTTAGCACGAAATAAGAACTTTAAATACAAATAAAAGAAAAAATCCGAAAAGTGAAAAATTATAGGTATCTCATAGAAAAAATCATTACAAACTTACATTTGTACTATATTTAATACAAAATGAATGCATATGGCCGAAAACTTAAGTTTGTCAACTTTTATAAGTTGAACTTCCCGCCGACCAACAGCCCTGAAATTAGTGCAAAAGCCGCGATGGGCGAGTCCAATTCTCAATTAAGCGGCTTTTAATGTAGTATTACAATTTAGTACAGATATTTTATCTTTTTCGGTTTTACCTTTTATAATATTTTTTCTTATTAATGAATTTCCAATAGATTTAAGTGCAATATATTATTATTTTTACACACTGCAAAATGTTTATTTATCAATAAAATTTTAATGGACTAATTACCACTAAATATAATAAACATAATTTAAGACTATGTAACAATAAAATGATATTTTCCCAAATTTCTGTCATAAGATAAGAAAGGCTGAGAGGCGAACGTAATACGATAGCTTGAATGAGACCAGATTGCCAGTCATTACGAGAAATTTCCCCAAACACCTTGTGATTTCCATCTGCCACGCCATTTAAGGTGTCCACACAGAATAGGCTAATTCTGCAAATATTATACGGCTGGGTCGGACGGAGGCGTTTACATTTTACCCAACGTTTGGGATCTCAATTGTACTAAACATAGAAATTCCACATTTCGTCGACTCCACATTAAGTGAGACTTAAGGTTTCCTTTTATTTCCAGAGAAGATAAAAATGGTTCGGTATAAATTCATCCAATATATCCACTTCGGTTTGCTTCTTCCGCCGTCGTGTGTAACTTTTGACTTATTTGAAGTATTTTTCCGATTTGTTTTGAATACTGTTTTGATTTAAAATATAGAATAGAATCCTTTCAAAACTTGGACACTATGTTTTTATCTGTTTTTGTTTCACAGTGTGGTGTTTTGAAAGATGTTTGTTAGCAACAGCGTTGGCTGTGGAAAGTGTATTTATTTAGGAATCAATTCAGCTTAATATTTTATATAAAATGGCAACTTCATAAGATTATTACAGAGTAGATTTACTTGTTTGTCGATAATTAAGACACGCGCTAGCCTTTCCAGCCAAATTATAAAGTTGGAAACGTTCGTTGGTCTTTTTTGTGACGAACTCATCAAAAACTTAACAGCTTCTAGGTGACCTAGAAATTTGATATTTGGTACTCAAAAATGATAATTATTAATAATTACTATCAAGAAATTTCAAATAGTTAAGTACGAAAATATAGCAATTTAAAAATTAACAAAGTATTAATGATTATGATTTCTTTACAAAAGGTAAATGGGAAATGAGAGCTAAATATTAGATAATGCGCTGTTCTTGACTTTATAGAACAGCATATATGGTAAACAATTTTAAGCCCATACTTAAAAAAATTAATCAAGATACCTCAACAGATTAGACGTAGGTTTTTTTTTTCATTTCAGGATATTTATCCATACCTGTATTTCGTGTGACGCAGATACCAACAACGTAAACACATACTACTACAAAAATACTACTAAAAGTAAACAAATTTGAACTTTGCCGCCAATACCTACGACTCGATTTCGGAATGAGCCATATGCGGCGGTTTCCCTTTGATAAGTTTATGTCTGCGTGCGTCGTTCTTCACAAATGGCGTTTTAATTTACAACGATAATTTTATTATTTATTTTGTTTGAAAAATCACTTTTCATTTTTGGGAAAAAACATTTTTTAATTGTATTAAGCTTTTATAGAGTATTTAACATTGTAGTTTTAATTAACGTGGTGCTGACAAAAACACTCTATATAAAACCAACAGGCACCAAACTAAATAACAACCTAATAACCCAAGAAAGGTAGCACACTAATTCGTTAATATAATAAAGCCTGTAAACGTAAACGTATATAGTCACACACATGCTGATCACCACGACGGCCTCGATGTCACTACATAATAATTAATTTCTAATTCGATGATGCCCATTGATATTTATATTTTTTTTATACAAAATATAAGTCTATTCAAGAGGAAAAATGTTTTGAAATCTACTTCTTACTTTAAACAAAAACGTGATGAAATGTTCTGCTAAAACTAGATTTTAGTATTTCAGTCCAGTTACGCTGAATAACAATGTCGGTGGTAACTTACATGGTTTGTATACAATACTCTAAGTAATTGGTTCAAAATAGAATCTCAGTAAATTTATTATTAGTAGTTTAATTTACATTTTTATTTTATTTTATTTTTTTTTTGTTTGAAATTTTCAAAGACCCAACTATACACAGAATGTCTCAAAAATTGGGCGTAAAGTATGCGGGATACAGCGTGCAGTTAAAAAAAATCACGCAAACGAAGTTGGGAGATAACTAGAGTTTAGATATAACTATATCAATCGAAATCATTGTGGCGTAGTACGGCAGCGTCTGACTTTAAACGTGATGGTTGTAAATTCGATTCCAACTTAAGGAACGATTATATTTAAATTATTGTCATTGATCCTAGCAGGGGTACACGTCCTAATAGATTTGATTTACACTCGAGGCAAACCTTGAGAATTCGGTGGGAATTAAAGAATGGAAGTGTCTCAACTAGGTTCCCTAGTTCCTTAAAAAAAAACAATTGTTCACCAAAATTAACTAAGTGTCGAACACATACTTATTATTTTAAAAATTATGCGACCTCGAGCATCGTAGGCCCAAGCACTCCGGACGACGTTAATTTATTAAAGCCGGTATCTCGACGTGATGTGGTTAAAACACATGTACATTTTAATTGCAATTTTAAATAAACACATTCGGATATTTGCTTTACTCTTGTTAAGTAAGCCGTTTGTTTCTGTGGTTTTGTACGTATTTATAATGAACTCATCACCTTATATAAAGTAACGTTATTTTCTATTGTATTTTATCGTATAAAATAATTAATAATTCTATTTTTTATTATATTTAATGTTATTTATTTTAAATAAGCTAAGTGTGGAATAACACTTTAAATAAATGTTAAAAATATATTTAATGTTTTCATTTCTTCGCTCTGGTGTCGAGGCAAAACGCGGCGTTGAGTTCCGCCACTCAACATGTAATGCCTCCAGAATTGAGTGGAAAGGGGGTAACGGAAGTGTCTTAACAAGTTCCCAAGTTTCCTCTGCCAACTGTAATATGTGTGGTATACATCGTGAAGCTAAAAAAAAAGAAAAAAATCTAAATTTGTTCTTTGTTTTGAACGTCTATCTAGTATTACGGCTAGATAGCACAGTGAATGTGGTTTGGATCTTTAGTCATGAATGTTGAAAATCAGCTTCACGCTTTATCCCGCATATTGGGTAGGCAGAGGGAGCCTTGCGTTCAGACACTTCGCTTCCCACTTTCCGCTGAATTCTGGAGATATTGCGTGTTGAGTGGTGGAACTCAACCTCAAGCCTGGACACGAGAGCGGAGAATCAAAAATATTAAATATTTCATTTCCTTGAGTAGGAATCGAACCCATAACCTGACGCGTTTACAAACGCTTGTGCCACTGCTCCACGACGGCCTTATCCAAATCCGACACCAGAAATCCATTATCAATATTGTTATAATACATTCAAAAACCATTTTTTTTTTTCAAATATAGCCAAGTTAAAAGCTAACAAAAGTTATACTTGAAAATATTTAATTGAAGCCGCAATCCGCTTGTCCCCTCGATCAAATGTAATCTTTTATTTCGGGCCCTTCCATACAATAAAGGCCTTGCTGTAATAGCTTAAGGGCCACGGATTTTGACACACAGTGGGCTTAATCAAATTATTCAAATAAAGCACATTTTCTCGTCTGACTGGCGCCGGCGAGTATTCAGCAAATACTTATGTTTGCTGAAGACAACTTGTTCGAAATTACAGTCCGTTCTAGGTTTGCAGTGCTTGTAAGTGAGAACTATGTGAATGACATGTTGAGGGAGAAAGTTTTTTTTAATTTAAAATGATTTTGGGTAAGCTTTGGGTGTCTTTAAGTTATTTTTCAATGTATATTTGTCTTTATTACTTTTTTAGTATAAATGTTTTTTTTAGCTTCACGCTGTATCCCGCATACAGCAGGGTAGGCAGAGGGAACCGAATGTTAAGACACTTGGTTCCCCACTCTCTGCCGAATTCTGGAGGCATTGCGTGTTGAGTGGCAGAACCCAACGCCGCGCTTTGCCTCGACAAATTTTATCTCCTCGAGTGGGGATCGATCCCACAACCAGTCGGTTTTACAGTCACACTTTGTGCCGTTGCGCCAGGACTGGTCTCAAACTTTTTTTTACTTTTTTAGTATAAATATTTTTAAGAAGAATCACTGAATCAGTGTTAAACTAAAAATTGTTTAAAAATATAATGACTGACATTCAATACAATAAAAAAGAATTATACGTTTATTAATCTCTTAATTATCTATAATTGTAGTTGTCATTGCAAATGCCTCGCTGAATATCAATAATATCCATAATGAATACATCTAATTTACGTCATTATAATATTAGCATGTCCAGACCGTCGTGACGCTGTGTGACAATGTATGATATTAAATGTCGAAGTTTTGAGTTCAATCATAATGGGTATGAGGAGTTATAAAATTTAAAAATTATTTTTCCCGCTCTGATAAGACAAAGCGAAGTGTTGAGTGTTTTCGCTCAACACACAATGTCAAATTCGTATTTCTAATTAAGGTGGATAAAGGAGTGTTTTATATTAGATTTTTTTACCTATTCAGGATCCAATGTAGAACATAGAAAAACCTTTGTAGCGCAAGGGCACAAGCGTGCGACTATATACGAGATGGTTGTGGGTTTGATTACCACTCGGAGAATATTTTTTTTTTATATGTTCATTTTCTCGCTCTCATAACGTATAACGGCTCTGAATTCCGCCACTCAACACGCAATGCCTCAAGTATTCGGCGAAAACGGAGTGCCTTAACACTAGATTCCCAGATTTGTTCCACCTGCAAGCAAAAATAAATAAACAAATTTATTATTTAAAATATAAACTAAATAATAAATTCCATTATTTCACGTCGATTCAAAAGGGCTTTCAAATAAATAAATTTATAAAAATGTCACCAGGAAAACTAAAATATAGTTTAATTGAAATATATTTGGTCGCTCGAGCTGCAATAGATTTTCACTGATTTCCCTGCAGAGAATGAAACTCATTGCTCAGAATGAACTCTAGTTTACTGTTAAAATTACTTAGTAAGAATGTGTTTATACTTTACGTGTATATGTACGTGTATTTTACGTGTTTGTGTACGAAAGTTCTTTTGATATTTTTGGCCATATAAATAACAAAAGTAAAGTAAGTTGCAATTTTTTTCTTGTGCCAATGAAGGATATTTATTATCTATGAATATTTTATGATGTATATACATATACTTTTGTATGATTTTTTTTTATTTTTATATATTTTTAGGGTTCCGTACTTTTTAAGGAAAAAAGAAATCCTTAAGAATAAGATCAGTCTGCTGTCCATCTGTCTGTCTGTTTATTAAGACCATTTATCTCAGGAATGCTTGGTGTTGAAATTCAAACCATATGCTCAGATCTACGGCCCATTATTTCCTGATAAAAAATATATTTCTATATTTACTTAAAAAAAATCTATATTTATTTAGAAAAAAGATACGGCCGTTTATATCGCAGAAAACGCGTATTTCGACACTATAAAGGGAATTTAAATTCATAGAATAATTCTAGTTAACCTAGAGTTATTAAATTTGGCAGGTAGTATCTACAGGCAGTACTAGTTCAGAAAAAAAATCGGAAAACTATACATTTATGACTAAATCCTAAAAAATAATAGCCTTAAATACCAAAAAAATTGATATTTTGACACTTTATAAAGGGAATCAAAATTAATTCCTGGCTTCTGGCTACCCTAGAATTATGAAATTCAGCTAGTATCTATAGATAGTACTAATTCTGGAAAAAAGTGTTCGTCTGTGTATTTTATCTTTATTTTAAACATATTTTTTTAAATTATATTCTAAAAAAAAAACAATTACAGACTAAACGGAAATCAGTTCTGAATATATCTACAATCTAACTTAGAAAATAAATACAAAACAGAAATAGAGGAATACTATTAAACCCATAGTACATAAAAAAATTACAAAATAAAAACTAAATTTAAAATCGATTTATATTAACTTAACAATACCTCATCGTGATAGTTAAGGGTTAATTGAATTTGAAATGCCAACTACTGTAACGTAAACCATTTGAAAGCTCAAGCCAAGTCGCTTTTTCAAAATCTAATGAGGCACAGCTATTATCAGTATGGTACATTTGATTTTACGCTTCCAAAACTCGACGACCTCATTCTGTTGTGCCAAGGGATTTTAAACCTTATTCCTTACTAATTACGACGTTACAGCTATTCGTTATTGAGTCAACAACAGTAATCTATTTAAGCAGCCAACTGCAAAATCTTTCAACGTAACCCCTTGTTTATTGAATATCAAATGGAGTCAGTGAATTTTATATTTATTATTTTTATATAGATAGATAGATAGTAATATCCGGAAGTCAAAAAGATAAGAGAGAATATAGTGACGAATCATTCCGTTCTCCATGTATTATTCATTGAGAGATATTGGGGGTTACGTCGTAGAATCCAATCCTTCCAATATCTGTAGACATGCATTTGTACTGGAGCATAATATATAATTTTACTAGTAAGATTAGAAATTGGAAATTTTAATCCCAATAGATATTCCAGTACCACAAAACCATTATTATATTCATAAAGAGTATACATATCCATTAAAAAAAAAATAACAACAAATAATAATTGTAAACTCGTATACTGACTTCATCGTTGCATAGTTAAGATACGTATGATGAAAGCGATGGTCTTGGATTCAATTTCTATTAGGTAATTATTTATGTGGTAGTTTAGAACTATTAAAGTTCCTTAATTACAAATATAAAGTTGTATTAAAGTATGTTTACGTATTTGACTGCTTTATTAGATTTATTAGAATGGAGTTATAACACGAGGATTGACGTTAAAAAGGTGTGAAGCGGAGTAACTCAACACTAAATATTCTCTACACATCTCACAAATACTTCATTATTTGAAAATATAATATAAATAAATAATATAATTTTTTTAACTATTTTTAAATCGGGACTTATTAATAAAAAACATTGCTTGCAGTTCGATTAATTCAATTAATAATAAAGAGTACGCTCCCCAGCTTGTCTTTAGCCGACCTAATTGCTTGTTCCAATTAAAAAACAACATTTTCATAATGAAAAATTGTATTTTTTATATGAAGTTTCGTTATGTTTTACTTATTTTTTAATATTTCTGTTACAAAATTGTTTATGTTGATTGAAGCGGTAATATAAGAAAATTCATCCAATATTTTTTTTTACTTGATATGCTTCATCTTGTTTCCTACGCATTTTGAAGAATAAAAATGTATGGTCTTTTTTCAACATAATTAAATGAAGCCGAGGGTTAAATACAGCAATAAATATATACATTGTGAATAATAAGTAAGTTTCAGTCTTCTTCTATATTGAAATTTAAGTCTTAAAAATAAAGCCTGCAATATTCTTCAAGATAATATAAAAGAACTAATATTCATAATATACGAAACGTTTTATTTTACAACCATTTTTAATTAATATTAATATTGGATACAATTTTTTCTTTTATTTTTATAAAATAAATCGGAGGTCAGTCGTGGCACAGGGGTACAGCAGTAGTAGTAGCATGAGACTATAAACAAGACCGGTTGTGGGTTAGATTTCCACTCGAGGAAAAGAAATATTTTCATTTCCTCGCTCTGGTTAAAAGCATTGAGTTTTGACACTCTACACGCAATACTTACAGAATTCAGCGGAAAGTACAGAACCTAAGTTTCTTAATAGGTACGGAGTGTCTTAACACTATGGTCTCAGGTTGCCTCCTATGTGGATAAAGCGTTTAAAAAAACTCTCATCCAAGCTATATCTCAATTTACTCCTTATCTTAACTAATTCTTATTCATAATACATTATTCGAACTTTACAAGATAAGATCCAAACAGTATTCATAGAAGACGTTAAACTAATGCTAATTTAAAAAGTACTGTGGAGATGAGCAAAATACGTCTAGACGTGTCTGGGAATGGGATGCAAATGGAAATAGAAATATCTTCGAGCTATTCAAAAGCTGAGATTTTAAATTTCTTTATCAGTTATTTGATGGGAATCCAGGAAAAAGGCGTTTTAAGCTATACATAGTATACAAAATATACTCTAAAAATATAGCATTAATTATATATTTTTTTCTTCAATGACTTCAAGTATAATAGAATCGGCAGAGAGAACCTAGTGTCATGACACTCCATTCCCCGCTTTCCACCTGAATACAAGATATTGCGTGCTGTGCAAATCTCAAACTCTGTTCTACTGGTACTTTGGCTTCTAAGATAAAATGAATCAACCACACAAGATATAATAATTCAAAATAAAAAAAATCCTTATTATAAATGTATTAAAAATAGTTATTTTATTCATTGAAATATTATAATTTTAAAATAGTTCTCAAGAAACTGACTTGATATTTCAAAATGTAGTCTTAAAGCCATAAATTGTGGCATTTGTCTCTTTGTGTGGAGAACGTAAGTCGACACCAGTCGGCATTATGCTAATGACAGACGCCGTCTCGACAGATTCGTGCCTAATCAACTTATTTAGGTGTATGGAATTATGAATAAAGTATATGCTAAATATTTTTCAGTTTCACGCATTATCCCGCATATTGCAGGGTAGGCATGGAGTTCACCTTCTCACTCTCCGTTTTCCGTCAGGTTTCGAGATACAACACGTTAAGTGGCGGAGTTGAAGCAGAGAATTATTTCATACCTCCGAATTTGGATCGAATTCACAATCATTACATTTTTATTCAGACGTTTCTCCACTACGCCTATGATGGTCTCATATATTATGTATATATAATCCTATATCATATTGTTAAACCATTATAAATTTTAGGATGTAGCAAGTTTAATTTTTGTGCTATCTCGGAAAATAAATACAAATCTTCTGTTTCACATTCTGTTCCGGTGCAATTTTGTTACGGCTGTTCAAAAATCAAACTATATCACAGACACGTTAATACAAGATGCTATACATCTCTACTCTGAACAGAATAAAGTAAAAGCTTCTCCTCTTTTCTCGCGTAGCGAACTCCGTTGCGTCGT
The DNA here is from genome assembly GCA_021202915.1 of Heliconius himera. Classification (NCBI taxonomy): domain Eukaryota; kingdom Metazoa; phylum Arthropoda; class Insecta; order Lepidoptera; family Nymphalidae; genus Heliconius; species Heliconius himera. The sequence continues at coordinate 770,931 of JAJHJA010000353.1, forward strand.
AAAGGAGTAGTGCAGTGCCACTTCACTTTGCCCTCTCAGAAAAAAGCTAAAGATTACTGTCAGAATATTATGAATTGTATTATATTTACTTAGCCTAACCTAAAACGCGGCAGAAGCCAAAATACATTTAATATTTTATTGGTCTCATAAAAATTATAGTAAGTAAATCTCATACTATGTATCGTAAATAAGTTAAGCTTATAACATAAAACTATACGAGTACATTGTCATAAGTAAAAAGTTTTAATACAACTTTTTTTAGTTGAAGCAGTCTTAGGTCGTTACCTTAAATTGCGTGCGGCAATACGAATAAGGAAACTTATATTTATGAGGATGCATCGTTATAAACTTTTCTAGCCATTTGCCAAAAACGAAATCTTTCGATAAGTTCTGCTTCCTCAGTTCCAGCGGATTTCCAAACAAAATGTCTTATTTTGGTAAGAATTTGTTTTTGTTTTGTGTGAAAGTTTAGATAATTTTTATTGATTCTGCTGTTTCTACAATATCATATTTTGAAATAAATTATCATATATCACGTCTAAAAAGTTGTTACTAATAGATTAATTTGACTGCAATAAAGGTAAAATATACAACAAAGTAAAATCACATAAACAACATGAAAACTAAAAAATCTTATAATATAAAAAGAATTATACCCTGTTTGAACCCAAGTACTACGAAATATATATTAAAAAAGTCTCATTTATTTTCATTTACGGTTTCTCAATCTATATTTTTCTAGTTCAGTTCAACAAGTCCAGCTAATTAAAGAAAAAAAAAACAAAAAAACAATATAAAGGCTTACCAGCCACGACGGTCGAACCCGTTTGAAACGTGCCCCGGGTACTAACGCCCCAGAGTAAATAATAAAGGAAGTGGAACACCAAGACCGCTCCACGTAGACACTATAGCTCTTATTACTAAGAACTTAAAGAACACAATTCATTATCAATATAATTTTATATGAACTGTACTTCTGAAATATTAACAGCCTGAAGAGGTTATGGAATGAGGAGCACCATTGAACGTGATTGCAAATTAGTTATATTATTGCGTAATTCGTAAATTGTATAATCAAAGTTAGGGGTTAGATTGGTTTGATTTTGGCATTTTTAATTATTATTTGTGCAATTAAATATTTATTGAGGCCAGTCGCGGAGGCCACAGTTTGTGGGTTCGATTTCCGCTCGAGGAAATGAAATATTAAATATTTTAATTTCTTTAATTTATCCGCAATTTAATTTAACCGTAGCGTTTGGAGCTCCGTTCTCTCTGATTACCCCGCTAGGGATAAAGCGTGAAGCTAGTTTAGTTTAGTTTAGTTTTTCGTTTCTTCGCCCTGATGTTGAGGCAAAGCGCGGCGTTCAGTTTCGCTACTCAATACGTAACGCCTACGAACTTTAGCGGAAAATGGGAAGCGGAGTGTCTTAATAGATTAGATTCTTTGCTTCTGCCTACATTATTACATGCGGGATACAAGGTGATGTTGAAAAGAAAAATATATTTTCATTTTATTTTATTAGTATAAGCATTTCATTTGGAGATTTTATTACTAAGAGTAAATTTCAAACGCTGCGCTATACGACATGTATAACGTAGCGTTTTAAATTTTGTATCTACATTGTAGGCAGTCTAGCTATATTAACATAGCGTGTATTCTGTACCTAAGACTTCAGAGTTTTAGTTACTATGTAATATAATGTAATTTTTCTGTTAGTCTCCATATTTAACAAATAAAATTTTATACTAAGACCCTCTGTTACTTATTTCATGCCTGTATTATATAAGAAACATTTCATATTAGGTGACGATCCCAAATCCCATAAGGTTTTATAAGACTGGACAAACATAAATATATGTTTTTTTTTCATCTTTCATCTGTATCCCACTAGTACCAGAGTAGGCAGAGACAGCCTAGTGTCGAGACACTCCGCTCTCCAATATCCGCCGAATTCTGGAGACATGAGTATTGAGTGTATTTATTTATTTGTTTTCTTTAATCACGCTGTATCCCGCACACAGCAGGGTATGCAGAGGGAACTTAGTGTAAGACACTCCGTTCCCCACTTTCTGCCGAATTCTGGAGGCATTGCGTGTTAAGTGGCAGAACTCAAAGCCGCGCTTTGCCTCGAAACCAGAGCGAAGAAATGGAAATATAAATTTAAGTAAATATTTAATCTCCTCCAGTAGGGATCGAACCCACAACCAGTCGGTTTTACAGTCACACTTTGCACCGCTGCGGCACGACTGGCCTCACGAATTCTCAAATAAATCATCTATCTTCAATTTTGGCAATACGAATGTAAGAGCGATAGTGTCCGATACAACAAAGAGATTTCAAAGTAAAGAAATCACTAGGTACCCATCGGTAGGCGTAAAGCGTCCGAGGTCGAATGACGCGCCCTATCCGATTACAAGGGTGACGAGCACTTGCTGATAAGGGTAGCGACAGACGACAGATCTATTTATGAAAATTAATATGATATTGCGTAATATTTTAAATTTTGTGCGTTAAGAAATAAATAATTGTTTTTTTCAATTGGCGTTGAGTTCCGACACTAAACATGTAATACCTCAAAACGTAAGCGTATAACAGGAAGCAGAGTGTTTTAACACTAGGTTTCCTCATATCCTGCTATTTACAGGTTACAGTATGAAGCTAAAAAATGAAAATACTAAGTAATCCATATAATTATGTTGTGCACTTTGCATAACAAACGTTCATTACTGTTTAAATGCAACAGCATAGTGTCGTTCTTATAAATGGTTTACAAGGCAATGGAAACATTAAAAAAATACATTAAATTGTATTTTTTTATCAGCTTCACGCTGTATCCCGCACACAGCAGGGAAGGCAGGGAAGCAGGCAGTGTTAAGACACTCCGTTCCCCATATTCTGCCGAATTCTCGAGGCATTGCGTGTTGAGTATTGTATTTTTTTTATAAACATATAACATTTTTATTAAATTCCAAATTTATGAATTAAGAACAAAATTCTCTTAAAATTAACTATTTCTTTTACCAATGAAGAAAATCCTATCCAACGCAGAACAAAACTTTGAAGGTATTTGCTTTGAAGCATCGACGTCGGACGTCCGAGGTCGATTGACGCACCCTATTCAGTTACAAGGGGTGCCGGGCAATACTGATAGGGATAGTCATCTGGCATTTTGTTTCTAAAATTCTGAAGAATGTTTTTCTATTTCGTTAAAGATAAATATATTATTTTAACTTAGAAGCCGTCGTGGTGCAGGAGCACAGGCGTGTGACACAGTGGTTGTGGATTTGATTTCCACTTGGGTAAATGAATTATTTTTTTTTTTTATTTTCATTTCTTCGCTCAAAAACCAAGGCAAAAGCGTGATTTTAGCCACTGAACACGGAACGCCGCAGATAATGGGGAACGGAATTTCTTAACATTAGGTTAATTCTGCCGTGCTATATGTGGGATGCAACATGGACCTTTTAGCTATCTGTCAATATAATATATTAAATTAAAATTTAATATGAATGGTTTTTGTAGCCGAGCGAGCATTGACAGGAATTCCCAAAAATGTTAAACGAAAAAGCGGCATTTTGCTACTTACAGTCAAAATGGGAAACGGAACGCAGAAACGTTTCAAAAGACCTTTTTATAAATTTATTTTAAACAACAACGAGAGACAAAGTAGTGCAATAAAATCTCGCTTAATCCTAGATTCATAAACATACGTCTCTCATACACACTCAACTAAAAGAACTCGTTAACCGCATGGCACAAATAAATGCGTGTCAGTACCTTTTTAGTACGACGAAAGCGCCCTCTGGCGCCAGTAGTCGTGACGCGTACAGGAATAGTGTGGGACATACTGGACCCGAGGTGTCGGTGGAGATACGTATTTTTACGATTAATATAATAACTTTATCTTTAACTTTTTAAAGTAGACCTGATAATAATGGTATAAAAACTGTAATTCTCCGTGACTCTAAGATGAACCACATGATAGAAATATAATATGTGTTATATACATATATGGGAAAAGATACAAATAAAAATGGAGAACCTCTGGCATCTTTTTTTGTAAAGAAACTTACTGAAACTATTCAAGTTACTAATTGTAATGTGATTATGAACAATTGATCCTTAATATTGGTTTTTAATAACATAACATGATTATCATACCAGGAAAATATGTAACTTCTGAAGTTATAAAAAAAAACGTGTGACCAGATTTAGATGCACTTTTTCTTTCATGCTTAGTGTCAATAAAATTTATTTCTAACTGATAGCTGAAGATTTTTATGAATATCTCTCGTAATATTTAAATTAGATGATCTTAAAAGTAAGGTGTATCAGAGACGTATATTTATGAACAATGTGATTACAAATATATTTCATGAATTAAAAGGAAAAAAAATCTATCCTAGAAGCTATCTAGTGTATACTTTTTTTTTTTAAGGGTCAATAGGTCGGTCTGCTATGAGGTGTTTCGGTATTATTCATTCTTTACAGAACAACCTGTATAAGTGATATTACCTTTTTCAATATTTTATCCGCTTAAAGTGTCGAAAACACCCGACTGCGTTTTATTTAAGGTTGTGAAATGGCGAACAGGGCTACAAATTTTACTTCCCAATTGATTTTAAAAATATTTTTTTGCCACATGGTCTTTAAAATAGAAATTAAATGAAGAATCATTACATTGGACAATATGTACGAGTATGCCTAAGTTCATAATGGGCCTCGTAAAAGTAAGCTGCATATATGAATTTCCACCAATAAATAGGTAGATGGAAAGGATCGAGCAAATAGAAAGAAATAAAATAAACTCACTTAGTTCTAGGGAGCGGTGTGAAGTAATTACAAAATACAAAACTCTTTGTTGGTGGAAATGTAAACCTATTTTATTTAAACAGACTCCATTCCTCTTAAGCGTCACAGAGTTAAACAGAAAAAAAATATATAAATTACCTATTATGTTATAATAACATGATTTTTTCGCAACGTGTTAATGTAAAAAAATCAAAAATCATCTATATATATAAAAGGACGTGTATCTGACTGACTGAGGTAAGACGCACGCACAGCCGTAACCGATGATGGTAGAAACGTGAAATTTGGACAGATGTTTATTGTCATAATCTGGACATCCACTAAGAAGGGATTTTGAAAAATTTTAATCCTAAAGGGATGAAATAGGGATTGAAAGTTTGTATAGATTTTTTTTTAATTCGGCACACATTTTTATTAAACTTGAAATTCAGACTCTTAAAAATATTTCATTGAACACGTGTTTCATGGTTTTTTAGAACTAATCCCCTAAGGGTGCAAATAAGCGGGCAAAGCTGCGCGCGCCCACTAGTTTATAACATTACAAGAGAATATGATTTGCCTGTTACTCTTTATACAATTAACATTATCATAAATAATTTCAATTCACAATTTAACAATTCAAACAACTCTATCTAAATTCAGCATTTTAACATACCAATTTGCAACTTCTACAACTGCATCCAAAGTTAAACTGAGTAATAAAAGGAAAACAACAAAGACGCGTATCTGGCTTATTTAAGCAGAATAACTTTAAAGTAAAATGCACAAGCAGTATAATTGAATATTGTTGTTATTTTATATTACAATTATGATATAATTGTGTTTTAATTTTAATTTGGTTGTTTTCTTGTTGGTTCACGCTGTATCCCATATACAGCACGGTAGGAAGAGGGATCCTAGCGTTAAGACACTCTGTCCTGCAAATTTTCATCTTTTCGTGTTGAGTGACAGAACCCAATGCCTTGCTTGTTGAAAATGAAAAAAAAAAAAAAATAATTTCTCGAGTGGGAGTCTAACCGACCACCATCGTGTTTATAGTCAGAAACTGAAGCAATGCACCACGACAAACTCACTAACTTCATTGTTATTGTAATATATTATTTACCTATTTGAATTTCAGATTTCAAATATTAATCAGTCAGTATTCATTTTCCTTTCTTTTATGTACACTGTGAAGTCCTAATGTTGTGGAGATGCGATCTCTTCGTAGGATATGCGGAGTCAGCTTAGTTGATCGAATCCGCAACGAAGAGATACACAGAATGGCAGGTACTGGCAAGGATACCACGGTGAGAACGAAGAAGAACGTGCTGGTTTGGGCCCATCAAACGAATGAGTGATGAAAGGATTGCAAGAAATATTTATTAAGGAAAAGTGAGCGGTAAGAGACGTAGGGGGAGACTTCGGTTGACCTTCGAAAACACATACCACACAATTCACGATTTGATTGAAGGTTCTGCTTGAATAGTTCTGTACCAAATACCATTAACTCCAGATTGTAGCTCAAATATTCCTTCCAAAATGTGTGACACAAATTCCTAATTAAATAAACACAATCAGAAAATACAGAGTCAATGGCCATTGGACCATCCGTAATTCCTTCTTAGGCCGGTGTGTCAGCAATTTCATTACCTAAAATATGAACGTGTGAAAGAATCCATTATAAAACTATTATATTATTCTGCTGATCATATTCATGAATTAATTTTAAAATATTAAATGCTACGAGAATATCTTTAGGGTTAGAGTTACAAGTTCTAATAACAAATAAAAAATCTTAAATTATAGTACAATTAATTTTATTTTTTTTTTGTCTTTAAATCCACATTTTCCGAACATAGAACCATTATTTAGATAATGAAAACCACTAAAAATATAAGCCTAATTTTAGTACTAAAAACATGAAACGTTTCAATTTCACTCTATTTGCCTATATAAATTGTTTATAGTTCGAGAAGAATGGGCAATAGGATTGCAGGCTTTCATTAAAAGCGTGGCTTTACAACAGATCTTTTCATTATAGGATCTATTATTTTCTATAATAATAGGTTCATAAAATAAAAGCTATCTCACAGTTCCTTTGTGTAATAAGTCTGTGTATGAACGAGTAATTATTCTTAAGATTTTATTTTTTGAGTCATTTTTATTAACGTTTGATGGATATTTAATTACCTACTTTTTATTTTTATACTGCTTAAGGGGTACAAATATTATAGAAAACGTGTAAAAAATTTAACGTAGTGACTCTAACCCGCTCCTCTTGGAATCCGTCCAAGCGTTCTGATCACTATGCCATAAGTTATTATGCACGTCGAAATTCCTGCACACTTGTTAAAACTTATGTACGTTGTTAGCAATTCTGTATGGAAAAACAAATAGAAATTTACTTTCCTTTTTTTTAGCAGAAGCTACCCAAACATAATTGCTAAAAATGATTATTTACTTTCTGCTTTACATTTTTTATCAGTTATAAAAATATTTCATGCAGACATGCTGTACTCTTTTTCTTCAGCTTCACGCTGTGTTCCGCATGTAGTAGGGTAGACAGAGGCCTAGTGTTTAGACACTCACTTTTCTCCGAATTCTGAAGTCATTGCGTGTTGAATGGCAAAACTCAACGTATATTGAGGCCAGTCGTAGCGTAGCGGCACAAAGTGTGTCTGTAAAACCGACTGGTTGTGGGTTCGATCCCCATTCGAGGAAATGAAATATTTATTTAAATTTATATTTCCATTTCTTCGCTCTGGTGTCCTACCCTGCTATGTGCGGGATACAGCGTGAAGCTGATTTATTTGATTTATTTATTTATAAATTTAAATTTTACAAAGATATACTACTTACATGTGTAACTTAAGGCATGGTGTAGTATGACAAAATCTATGTAGCTTCGTACTTTCGTATCGATTAGCATTGAGCTATTGAGTTTCCGCAAAGCCATCGAAATCCTTGTGCGGTTTAACAAACTGTCACAGCATGCTAGACTTAGCGCCAGATATGACGTGACGTGACGACGTTACTAAAATTTCGAATAATACGTAAAAAAAACGTATATAATTATAACCGACCAGCATCCGGCAGTATATTATAAGAGTCCAGTCGAAGTAAACTAAGGGAACCCGGTGTTAAGACACTCCGTTCCCAGCTATCTGTAGAATTTTCGAGACATTGCATGTTGAGGCGGATTTAAGCATCGTCCTTCATCAACTATAGCGAAGAAATAAAAATAAATTATATATAATCATTCCTCCGAGTGTGAATTGAACCCACAACCGCCTCGTTGAAATTGAAATGTTGAGCTACATCGCCTCAGTTTAACTTACTTTATTTAAAAAAAAAATCATAACATAAACATGTCTATTATTCAAAAATCGCGACAAATTTTTCACAAAAGGACTTAAGAGTTTATAATCGCAATCGCAATATATCATGATAACGCTAAATAATGTTTTTTTTCTTGTCAATAAAAATAGCTTTAAAGATAATAAAAACAAGCCATTACTAAAAACAAATTGTGGGGAGTCCCCCTTGAATACACAATTTCGCTGCATTACTTATTCATACAGAATGTATCTATTTTTTACTCAACCCTGATTATAGTATGAGAGTAAATAAATATAATAAAGTTTGAATATAACACGAGAATGAATGTGTTATTGTTACGTTTGTTTAGAATTATATTAATCTAGATAGTTGGTCGTTAAAATTATTAGTAAAGTAAACGTTTTTTATTTTATTTTTAGAAAATATGTACCTATATACAAATTTGATTTATTTGAGGCCTGTCGTGGCGTAGGGGCACAAAGTGTGACTGGTTGTGGGTTCGATCCCCACTCTAATAAATGAAATATTTATTTACATTTATATTTTCATTTCTTCGCTCTGATATGGAGGCAAAGCGCGGCGTTGAGTTCCGCCACTCAACACGCAATGCCTCCTGAACTCGGCGGAAAGTGAGGAACGGAGTGTCTTTACACAAGGTTCCTTCTGCCTACCCCGCTGAGTGCGGAATACAGCGGGAAGCTGATTTATTTAATTTATTGTTAAATGTATATAAAAATTTAAACGTAGCAAAATTTGTATCCACTCCTCTTGGAAGCCATGCAAGCGCTATAACTATTAAGCCATACAACGTATAAGGCGAATAACACTTTAACAATGTTAAGAATAGGAAAAGAGAATTCAGTGATTTATCCCATTGTGTCAAAAGTACGCAGTAGGCAATTTGTATCCAAAATGGTTCCTCGTCCAACGAGTCCCCTTCTTTATAATACTAAGTGAAAGTTATGTAAAATTCTAACTCACAAGAACCCTTGTATGTACCATTTGAATAATTACAAAATCTGTCATATATAGAAAACAATTATTTTCACAGATTACCAAGAGATTTTTTTTTTCATCTTTCTGCTGTATCCCGCATATAGTAGGGTAGGCAGAAGGAACATATTGTTCAGAAAATTCGGTTCCCATTTTCCGCTTTGCGTGTTGAATGGCGGTAATCAACGCCGCTCTTTGCCACGATACTAGAGCCAAGAAAGGAAAATTTAAATATAAATAAATATTTCATTTCCTCGAGTGGGGCTCAAACCACAACCAGTCGCGTTTACAGTCAAACGCTTATGCCCTTGCACTACGACTAGCTTCTATATACATTTTTTCATAATATTTTTTTTCTCTATAATGCAATTATGCACTGAATACTAGAACAAAAGAAATTAAATCAATATAAAATTCAGTTATTTTCTTTACAATTTGAAATTTAAATTCATATTGAATAAAATGAGGAAGTTTCTCCGAACAGAATCATTTGCACACTCAATTTAGCTCAAGAGTTTGCTGGAACTTAAAACTGACCGCAGTTGAACCGTTAAAATTTCAGTTTTAACAAATCGCTAGCTATTGCGATGTCCATTTAGCAATGCAAAGATAGGTAAATATTTAATTTACTTTTAGATTAATATGAACCTTAGACTAATATAATTATTTATTACTATATTAATTATATATTATGATTATTATTATATTAATATTTAGGCAATGAATTTTAGGTAGTATTTTTTCTGTTTTAGTGAAAAACGAGACGGGTTTATTTTTCAACCTATTGTTAAGACACTCCATCCCATTAAGACACTTCCTCATTTTCCGCTGAAATATGGAAGCATTGTAAGCTATTAAGCGCAACTAAGCTAAGTAATTGGCCTCGTTACCAGAGCGAGAAAATAAAAATATCAATATCATATCATAACTTCCTCGAGGTGGCATCGAACTCACAACCTGTCACTTTTACAGTCACACGCTTATGCCCCTGTGCCACGACTGGCCTCAGGACTAGTCTTTAAATTCATTATACAATACGCAATTAATTCGGAAAACGGAGAACTGACTATTTTCACATTAAGTTAGAGCTGCTTACCCAACAGTATCTTGAAGACCACAAATAAATAAGCCATATTATCGACGTATTATGCAAAGGTTGTGGATTCGATTCCACATCACTAATATAGCAGACTCTGGAGAGAAGTTTTAACATAGAGGTTGATTTTGCACCTACTAGTACGTAACTAGAATGAAACTAAATCAATACCATAAAACATTTAAATTGGAGATATAAATGAATAATTAAGTGTCAATACAAAATCGCATCGGGCAATTGGAGACCATATTTTGTTATAGTTTATAGTGATACACATACGTACATACACATATACATACTCGTACATAGTGATGTTGTTTACAAATCCATGTTATATGACAATGTTAAAACAAATAACAACCTAATATCTGCCTATGCATAGAATATTAGTTTATACATTTTTAATTAAAATTTAAGTATGATTTATGTAGAAATTACATTTTTGGTACAAAATCATAACATTTATCGAAATTAAATATTTTTCTAAACATAATTTGTCAATGTTAATATATTATAGTTGCATTTAACTTGTCTTTTACTGCTCCCCCTCTTGATTTTATTAATTTTCAGGTAACAATATAAAAAAATGGTACGATTGAGCTGGGCTCTTAATTCAACTGGAAGGTAGGTGATGAAATCGTGAAATTCCCATTGCAAAACTACAATTTTGATAGAGTATGGGCTTGTTAACCTTAATACATTATATTTATTTCTCCTAATAATGAGTACCTAACTGTGAAACTGAAAAAGTAAGGATGACTCATGTTTTATAATTTATTAGCTTTTGAAGAGCTTTGAGGCCGTCGTGGTGCGGGGTATAAATGACTGTAAATGCGATTCATTATGCGTTTGCCCCAGTGGCGTAGCTGGGGGGGTGCGAGCGGTGCGGTCGCACCGGGCAACAAATGGAAAGGGGCAACAAAGTCTACGATCAATTCTTCTCATTTTTTTTCAATCAAGAATCAAGGAATGTACAAGAAAAATAAGAGAATGAAAATGAAAAATACAATCTCGCTATCATGTCAATTGAACATGAACTAGTCGATACTATTGATTTTGAAAATGTGATTAATGACTTTGCTAGTCAAAAAGCGCGTAATCTCCGTTTTAAATTTTTGCAATATTTTTTACCAAAATCTAATGTTATAACTTATAACTTAACTTAGCTTCACGCTTTATCCCTAGCGAGGTAGTCAGAGAGAACGGAACGCCAAACGCCGTAGCGAGACCGTAGTCTCAACATACCTCTTTCGCCTTGTCCACTGTTATCAACCTCTTCATACATGCCCTCCGGGGAGTCCTCATGCTTTTTATATGACTTTCCGCCAGTATCTTTGATACTGTGTTTTCGAAGGTCAACCGAGGTCTCCCTCTATCTCTCTTACCACTCACTTGTCCATCATAAATCTTTTTTGCCATTATTTCATCACTCATTCGTTCGACGTGCCCAAACCAGCTGAGCGTGTTCTTCTTCATTCTCACCGTGACATCCTCGCTAATACCTGCCATTCTGTGTATCGCTTCATTACGGATTCAATCGGCTAAGCTGACTCCGCATATCCTACGAAGAGATTCTCCACGGCATTCATCTTTCTTTCATTCTTCTTCTGTAATACCCACGTTTTGCTGTCGTTTAACAGCGTCGGTACCAACACTGCATTGTGTATGGCCAAACGCGCAGGTGTGCTGACGTTTCGCCGTCACATCAATGCAGCTAAGGCTCCATTAACCCTGTTACCGGCAGCAAAACGCCTTTCCACATCCATCCCGTATTTTCCATCTCTACTGAACAATCTTCCCAAATATACCACTTCATTCACCTATTCTAATATTTTACCATATACACTGATTTTGCGTCCGTTCTTCATTTCTTTCAAAAATGACCTTGAGATGAATTTCAGAACCTTTGTCTTATTCGCATGGAGGCTTAGACCATTATTTTCACACCCTTCTTTCAGAGTGGTGACCAATGCCCGCAACTCGCATTCTGATGATGCAATAAGCACTGCATCATCTGCGTACAGCAGGCAATTCACATTCAGGTCACCTTTCACTTCAGGCCAACTTTCACTCCCATATTACTTTGTTTCACTCCATGGAGACAGCTTCTTTTTTTTTATGGAAAAGGACAGGCAAACGAGCGTTCGGGTCACCTGATGGTAAGTGATTACCGCCGCCCACGGCCCCGTGCAACACCAGAGGAGCTACAGGTGCGTTGCCGGCCTTTAAGGTGGAGATAGACGCGCTTTTTGAAGGTACTCATGTCATATCGACCTGGAAACACTGCCGCGGGTAGGCCATTCTACAGTTCCGTGGTGCGTGGAAGGAAGTTCCTACGAAACCGCACAGTAGTGGATTGCCACGTATCCAGGTGGTGTGGATGATATTTCAGCTTATATCGTACTGTGCGGTTAGAAAATTCGGCGGCAGGTAATAGGTCAAACAGTTCTCCAGAACACTCCCCATGATAAATGCAATAGAGAACGCACAGCGAGGAAACGTCTCTACGCAAAGCCAAAGTATCAAGCCTTTCACAGATTATTGGGTCCCCAATGATTCGAATGGCTCTACGTTGTATGCGATCGAATGGTTCAAGCTGATACTGAGGTGAACCAGCCCAGAGATGAGAACAGTACTCCATATGAGGCCGAACCTGCCTGCCTGCCGGCCAAACGGTGTTTTGGCGTGAAGTACCGTCTCGCTCTGTTGATGACCACCAGTCTCTTCGAGGCCAACTTGGCCTTGCTTTCCAAATGATTGCGATACTGGCAGTCACTCGAAACATTGAGGCCCAATATACTGATACTGGGCGCGGCTGTAAGGGGAATGTTCTGAAAGACTGGTGAGACGATAAATGGGATTTTTTTGTGGTTAACGCGCAAACTTGTGTCTTTAGGGGGTTAAACTGAACTAGGTTCCTTTCACCCCATGAGGAGACATTGTTGAGGGATGCCTCAACGGAAGACACAAGTTTATTTCGGCACTGTTCGGCGTTTTCCCGAGAAAGACTTGCTCGGCCGGAGTAAACAGCGTTCACCGTGCTATCATCTGCATAGCAATGAATGCTAGAATCCTCTAACATGTCATTGATATGCAGAAGAAACAGCGTAGGGGACAGCACGCAGCCTTGGGGAACGCCAGCGTTCACGGGTATATGATTAGAGCAAAAACCGTCGACAGCGACCTTGATGCTGTGCCCAGTGAGAAAGCTGGCGATCCACTTGCATAAATTCTCGGGAAGTTTAGCCAGGAGCGCCTCATGCCACACTCGATCAAAGGCCTTCGCCATGTCCAAACTAACTGCCAGGCCCTCTCCCTTGCTTTCAATAGCCGCAGCCCAGCGATGGGTAAGGTAAACTAGAAGATCACCGGTTGAGCGACCATGGCGAAAGCCATATTGTCGGTCACTAATCAATCGGTGATCCTCTAGATAAACCAAAAGCTGGCTATTGATAATGCTCTCCATGACTTTTGAGAGCAGGGAGGTGATAGCAATAGGCCTGTAGTTAGATGGATCGGAACCATCGCCTTTCTTTGAGAATGGGTGGATAAGAGCGCTCTTCCATGAGTCTGGGACAACGCCGACTGAGTAAGAGTGCCGAAACAAACGCGTTAGCACCGGTGTCAGCTCAGGAGCACAGGAACGGAGCACTAAGGGAGAGATGCCACTGGCCGCGAGCCGCGGGGACTCGACGGCCTGCTCGGAGTAGCGCACGGGAGGAACCTGCGCGCGACTACTGGAGCCAGGTTAGTAGGCGGCCAGCTTCCCCAAGCTGACCGCCCTCTGGCTCATTAGGGCGGAAGGCGGCGATCGTGTGCTGCCCTCCGGAACCAAGCTGACATGGCACAACCTTGTTTAACACCCGATCGGATGTCAAACCAGGGCGACACGCCAGCTCCTACTCGCACGCAGGCTGAGTGATCTCTGTAAAGAGACTTTACGGTCTGCAGCAACGTCACATTGTACCGGGGTAGTATCTTCCATAATTTCGCTCTTACAACTCTGTCAAACGCCTTTTCCAAGTCTACAAAAGCACAGAATACTTTTTGGTTAACGGCTATAAATTTTTCCGTGATCATGCGGAGGGAAAAGATCTGATCGATACACCCTCTTCCAGGTCTAAAGCCTCCTTGGGCCTCCTACAACGGCCTTTCAGATCTCTCTTGCATTCTTCTCGCTAATATTTTAGCATAAACTTTACTACTTGAGGCCGGTCGTGGCGCAGCGGCACGAGGTGTGACTGCAAAACCGACTGGTTGTGGGTTCGATCCCCAATCGAGGAGATGAAATATTTACTTAAATTTATATTTCCATTTCTTCGCTCTGGTGTCGAGGTTAAGCGCGGCATTGAGTTCTGCCACTCAACACGCAATGCCTCGAGAAATCGGCAGAAAGTGGGGAACGGAGTGTCTTAACACTAGGTTCCCTCTGCCTACCCTGCTGTGTGCGGGATACAGCGTGAAGCTAATTTAATTTTATTTTTTTTTAAACTTTACTACCCAAGCTAATCAAACCGATAGCCCTATGGTTTGCGCAGTCTTTCATCGTGCCTTTATACAAAGGCACGATGAACGCACCTCGCCAATCATCTGGGATCTTCCCTGATTTCCAGCATAAATTGTACAAAAACCAGAATAAGTCCAAAATGCGTGGCTCACCATATTCGATCATCTCGGCAAAAACTCCATCTGCTCTCGCTGCCTTACCACATTTCAGACTTCGTATTGCATTCTCAACTTCTTTTATACTGATTTCGCCATCAGCTACATCAACATTTAACATTTCGCTGTTACTTGAGACTGAGGACTCCATCACATTCATACATCTCCTTGTAAAATTCCGCCCATCGCTGCAAAATGTGTGGTTCTTTCGTGAAAATTTCATCGTCCTTCGAAAGCAACCTTGCAAGCAACCTCGAGAAACACTAACTTCTCGTCAGAAAAGCTACGTGTTTTCTCTGAAGTTGTTCGTTAACCTTTCGTCTCTTTTATTCTCTGCCTTTTCACGCTTCATCTTCATGAGTACTTTCGTTTGGTGATTTTGTAGCTTATACTGTTTCTTTTTAATTTCTCTCATACTTTTATCCTTAGCTGAGGCTTTATAATCCTGCCATGCTTTCTTTTTTCTTTTTATAGCAGTTTCCACTTCATCATCCCACCATTCGTCGCGGTTTTTGGTAAAGCCTTCCTTCTTTCCCTTTACCACATACCTCTATTGCTGCTTCTTTCATGCAATCGCTAAGGTTCTACCAGCATACTCCAATACTTTCATTTCCAGATTCGCTGCTGTCTAGCTTCTTGGAAACTCTTTCTTGATATTCCTCTCTAATCGGTGGATCTTGAAGCTTCTAGTTTCTTATGCGATAATTCGACTCCAAGTTTAGACACCTTGTGTAGTTGCGCCAACCTGCAAACAGACCCCTTATTCTAGCAACGACTAGATAATGGTCTGTTCCCAGCTCAGAACCACTAAACACTCGCGTGTCTATAACTTGGCTTCGAATACGCTGATCCACTAGGAATAAATCAATCATACTTTTCCCTTCCGCTCGCTCCCATGTATACATGTGAATTTATTTGTGTTCAAACGTCGTGTTTGCCACAAAAAAAATCCTTTTCTTGCAAATTTCCAATATAAGCTTTCCAGTCTCATTTATTTTCTTGTCACCATACTGACCACTCCCACCCCCTCCCTCGTAACCGCTTCGCGCAGTTCCGATTCAAATCGCCACATATTATTAATTTTTCATTCCCTCTAACGCTACCTAGAACATCCCTGACACTCTCCCAAAACTCCTCGAGTTCGCTTAATAGAGCTGTGGATACTGGCGCATACGCAACTAACAAGAATACTCTTGTTAACCCCAGCTTGAAGCGAACTCAAAGCAGTTTCGGGTTGATCGCCTTGTATTCAACTGCTGCACTAACCAATCGAGAGGACAATAACACCTACACCTTGACAGCCCCGCTCGCTCTCTGGTACGCCGGCCCAGAAAGCGACCCGACTGCCCGGCAAATCGGTCGTGTCATTGCCCTTTCGCTTGGTCTCTGTCACTCAAACGACATCCAAATCTCTATCATCCATCGCATCTAATAATTCATTCATCTTTTCTTCCATCCCTCCTCTTACATTCCACGTAGCTATTTGTAGCTCCGTCCTCGTGGCGTGTTGGGTGGCGGTCTCTAATGCCGCATTCGTCGCCACTTGACACACCATTGTACCCCCATTATAACTTATATATAGTTATTATAGTTTTGAAGCAATAAAAAATTATATATCTACTCTACTGGGGTTTGAAATCTGAAATTATTTTGACCATTTTAAAGGGCAACAAGTCCTAAGCCGCACCAGGCAACAAATACCCTAGCTACGCCACTGGTTTGCCCACTTGAGAAAATGAAATATTTACTAGAACTTATATTCCCATTTCGTCGCTCTGGGCTGGTTTGTCTCGACGGCAAAGAGTTCCGCCACTCAACACGCTATATCACCAGAATTCGGCGAAAAGTGGGGAACGGAGTGGTTTAATACTAGGTTTCCTCTTGCTGTGTGCGGGATACAGCGTGAACCTGAGTAGGTACATATATCCATTTAACATCAAATTTAAATAAAACAATGGAAAGCTTAACTAGACTAGTACTCCAAGCTAATTCACTTCGAAACTAAACAACTTGCAATCAATGACGTAAGCCGATGAGATGGCTAATAGAAACTTATAATCCAGGACGTGAGACCCACTCGGGTGGAGTTCGAAGTGATTTAGTTAATCATTGCGCGACAATGGACGTGACCCGCTTGTGATAATCTAAAGTAATTTGAAAAGGAATGTGCTTCGTAATTTTCTTAATTGATATTTTATAATACTAGATTGAGGCCAGCCGTGGCGCAGGGGCATAAAGTGTAACTGTAAAACCGACTGTTTGTGGGTTCGAACCCCACTCGTGGAGATTAAATATTTACTTAAATTTGTATTTTCATTTCTTCGCTCAGGTATCGAGGACAAGCGCGGCGTTGAGTTCTGCCACTCAACACGCAATGCCTCCAGAATTCAGCAGAAAGTGGCGAACGGAGTGTCTTAACACTATTCGGTTTCCTCTGCCTACACTACAGAGTGCCGGATACAGTGTGAAGCTGATTTATTTATTTTTATTTAATACTAGATGCCGTCGTGGTGCAGGGGCACAAGGGTGTGCCTGTAACGGGACGGGTGTAGGTTCAATCTCCACTCGAAAATAATAATTAATATATATTTGACGGCCCGATAAATAGGGAACGGCAGTGTCTTAATTAAAGGAGGGAGAAACGAAGAGTCTTAACACTACGTTCCCTGTAACTACCCTGCTATAGCGTGAAGATAAATAAAGTGTAATAAATGTAATTCAATTACAATTATCTGCAATTTTACGCCGCATATTGCACTAAAAATATGTAGATGGGCAAAAGACGCGTCATAATGTTTACTGTATTATGACATGCCCTCACTAGTTGAACTTCCTAAATTCAACCGAAGCTTCGAACCACATTTAATAGTGTAATCCGCATATTGAGATAGTGGAAGGAAACTTATAATACTGCGACGTGAGAGCCAATCGGATAGCAACTTCAAAGCGATTTAGTTAATCACTACGCGGCAATCAAACGTGGCGTCTGCGAGCGCCCTATTTGTTGCGGTTCGAGTAGTAAATGAGGCATAAGTGATAGTGTTCTTTGAAATAATAAAATTTTTCTTATTTTATTATGTTTTTTAAATGTTTTGTGAAATGTTGGAGTCAAAAAGTGGGAAACCTATAAGATATTGGATAAAAAGAACTCGTTTCCTTAATATATTGACAGTCTTTTGGTATTTTAGATAAGATTTTTGGCTTGACACTATAGTCAGAATATACGACTACGGAACGTTGTGATAAGTTACTCCATTCCACACTTTAGATATTGCGTGTCTGTTGGCAGAGTTCAAATCCATACTTTGTCTTCGTAAAAGAGAGAAAAATAAAAATAATTATTATCCCCGAGTGGAAATTGAACCGAAAGATCATAATATGAATCAATTAAAGATGGTAATAAAATAGTAAAAAATAATTTAATATACACTCCATAAAGCAAATTGAAATTGAAACGTCCCACATTTTTCGATTGAGCACTTCGTAATATTAAAAAAGATATTATCAATTTTATTGCAAAACATTTCATTTCAGAATAAAGCAAATTATATTTAATGAAATCATATTTTTAATAAAGAAATATTTTTTTCCTGGTCCTTAATTTGTCCTATTTTTTAAGAAAAAGAACAGAATAAAAAATAATTTATAAAATTATCTTTTATATTGTTTATTTGTTTTAGTAAACGTGACGTTGATTAACGATGTCTCGATGTCTGCATTGCGATGTCTGGAAATTGAACAAAAAACTATAAACGAAGCACTTACTCTACGTGACGTCTTACATACAAATGCGTAAAGCAAAAATTTTTTATTATTAAAATTTGCCAGATATTATATAAAATATATTATTTTATCAAACAATCTGTAGCATATTATAAGTAAGCGCTGATCTTTAAACGAACTCCCAAAGGGAGGGAGGAGGGAGGACTAATCAAAACAGTTGCCAAACACGTATCAAAGGGATCTTGTTGAATACATTTATTTTGATACATTTCACTGGTCAATTTATTGTAATGTGTATATTTATATGTTAAAATATTTATTTGCTTTTTTATATATATTTTTTTTTCTAACTTGTTTTATTTAAACATAAAGCCAGTTCCAGGTTTATTTCCCGTTTACTTAAGAGGAGGAACTACTTCACCATGTGGATAGGACTGTTTCACTGGTCCACTGTTTGGGCCTTAGCTTTGCAGAGTGATTTTCAAAGCATTGCCTTAGAAAATTGTACAATCAATTTTATAAGGTCAGTAATTTTTTTTTATTCATTTCAATTTTATAAGATCAGTTAAAGCAAGCAGTACAAGGGTGCGACTGTGAGACAGGTTGTGGGTTCGATTGCCACTGGATGAAATGAAATATATTAATAAATTTATATTTTTATTTTAACTTATTCACATATTTTAATTTTCTCGCTCTACGTATGGCTTAGTGTTCAGAGCGCCTGGACGGTTTCCAGGAGGCGCGGGTTCGAGTCTCACTACGTTCAAATTTTTATACATTTTCTAAATAAGTATATATTTCTTCCTAAGTGTGAAATATTACTTTAAAAATGTTAAAATACTCTAATTATAATTCACCATACAAAGGACAAACAACTTATTTACTATTAGAATAACAAGTTCATTACACGAACTGGTAATCATGTCGTCGTACTCAAATTACCATAACAATAACAAAATGGTATTAAGCTTTTAACTAATTGATGTTTAACTGCTCTCATGACAGTAATGCTCTACGCTGTTTTAATTATTTACCCCACGGATTATTTCACTAGAATAGGGGGACCAGGAGTCTTGACTTTATCTGTTTGTACTTTACTTTACTGCACTGACAACAAAAAACAGGTTTACGCTTTGAAAATAGCAGATGAGACAGAGGGAACCTAGTGTGAAGACACTTCATCAGAGTGGGAATAGAATCCACAATCGTCGCGATACAGTCACACGCTTGTGCCCTTGCGCCACGACAGCCTTTAGGTAGGTATAATGTTTTACTTTAGAAAGTCTTGAAACACTTTGTTTCTCATTTTTCGAAATATTGCGTATCTCTATACGCAACACTTCGGCGGAACTTAACGCCGGACCTTGTCTTGAGAGTTAGGGAATGAAAATTTAGATATAAATATTAACCAGAGTAGGGATCGAGCGCACATCTTGAAATTTAAACTTAGTGGTAAATGTATGTAGTGTATTAGCTTTAAATATTCATAGTATGAATAAAATATAAATTTGCTTTCGATTCTGTGCACTAGAATATTGCAGTAGGCACATTTAAAGTATATGTTTTATTTTACATGATTCTTGCAAAATCAGACTTAAAAGATTAGTAGAGATAAATCTTGTTATCATAATATGGTATAAAAATTGAGGGCAGTCGTGGTGCAGGAGCACAAAGTGTGACTGCTGTTCGATTCCCACTCGGGGGAATGAAATATTATTTATTAATATTTTAATTTCTTCAGTCTGGTACTAAGGTGGCTCCTTTGGCGTGGCGTTGAGTTCTGTCCAGATGAGTCACTAAACACGCAATGCCTCAAAAATATCGGGAACAGAGTGCCTTGATACTAGGGTCCCTCTGCCTACTCTGCTATAGGCGGGGCGCTGACGTACACCCCGCCTATAGCACACACCGTGAAGCTATTTTTTTATGGCATATATTGTCATATCTTTGAAGAAACGAGCAGAATTTAATATATCTTTCGTCTTTTGAAGGTAAAAATCTTTATTGTTCCCAAAATTAAATGAAAGCAAGTAATACAATAAAAAATAAACACAAAACAGTGAAGCTAGCTTATAAACGATGCTGCGATACGCCTTTTAATTTTATTAAAATGACTTCATAAAACTTTGGATAACTTTGATGAAGTACTCTAAGGGTAAATTTACTAGGGGAAGGGACCACGCAATATATGATGCATATGATTATTAAGTTTTGTATGAGTTATGAATATTGTGTCATATTTCCATATATATAAGACAAGTTTTATTTTAGTAACTAAAACTTTAATGTCATGATATTTTGAATATTTTTTTTGTGAATAAGAAACATATTCTTATTTATTTATAAAAATATATACGAAATATTTTTTTAGACAATTATATAAATCTACGTTTTATGTACCTTATTACCTAGGGTTAAAACTAAATGTTGCGTGTTGAGTTGCGGAACTCGATTCCACGCTGTGCCTTGTCAGAACAGAAAATTAGTTTAAATAATCGTTCTACTGACTAGAGATCACAACCATCGTGCTTACAGCCAGACATTTATTGTCTTTTTAACTTCACGCTGTATCCCGCCAATAGCAGGATAAGCAAAGGGAACCTAGTGTTAAGACACTTCGTTCTCCACCTTCCGCTGAATTCTCGAGGCATTGAGTGTTCAGTGGCGGAACTCAACGCCGTGCTTTTGTTTTGGTACCAGAGCGAAGAAATTAAAATATTCACTAACAACAATTTATCCCCCAGAGTGCTAATAGTATTTTTTTTTAATCTGGTATCGTTAGCCGTAAACCAAAAAATAAAGAGCCTAATGAACAACCTTTCTCTAGTCTGTCTATATGTACATATATTAATGATATAATATGTAATAATATTTTTTTCTTTTTTACCGCATATAACAGAGTAGACGGAGAGAACCTTGGTTTAAGACACTAACTTCTTTGAATGATCAGTGGATGAATGATTTTTACTTAAAATTAACTTGTCTAATTTAGTTACTTTAGACACTACTACAAAAAACAAATTATATAAATACAAAATAATATAACATCATTTTCTATAAATAATGAATATATACGCTTAAACTACACCTTAACGTCTCCAGCAAGTCACGCGGGCAATTTAGTAAAGCGCCGGTCGTGCGTAGGAAATGGGTTGGATCTTAGCTATGGAACTACACGATATTGGTAGATTATAACGTTGTAGGATATTAGAAATTGATGTATTTACTAAGGTTATTATATATTTATAAGATATATTGTATATTTTTTACTTATCCTACTAATATTATAAATGCGAAAGTTTGTGAGTATGTATGGATGTTTGTTACTCTTTCACGCAAATACTACTGAACCGATTACGATGAAATTTGGTATGTAGATAGCTGATAGATGGCCTCTAGTATTTTATAAAATACTATTTATGTTATATTTAATATAATCAGCTGAAGGAACCTAGTGTTAAGATACTCCGATCTCCAGTGTTCACCGAATTCTGGAGGCATTGCGTGTTGATGAAAATTTAAATATTTCATTTATTAAAATTTATATTTGCTTCTTAAATGATGTAAAACATTATTTAAAAATTTATATATCGTAGAGTATGAATACGGAACGTCAAGTTGTCTGACTTGGGTATATTCAGAGGATGGCAATACTGTCAGTTGTCAATGTCAATTGTCAGCTTTTAGTGAAGTGGGGTGAATGACGCGGCGTCATCTAACTTCACCGCGTTCCGAGTACGAACGAAGACCTAACGAGTCAGGGCTGCATGCCCAGGCCCACGTGCTTCGTTAAATATATTTATAATTTTGATTATAGTTTGCACCTATGTTAACATAGAAAATAAAATGTAAATATGCCGCTGTTTCTCTAATTTTGCCGTTTACCCCAGAAATAACGAGAAATCGCTCTTAGCTCTTTTTATCACTATCCTCGAGGATGCACGATTTATATGTCAAATAGCAGTGTAGCTTATATCGCGTGTATAGATTATTAGTATTTTTTGTTTATTATACAACTTTAATATTTCTACTATAATAATAAGTTTATACACGCTATAAATATAACCTATATTTTCCTTTAGTACCGCTTTATTCGATTCAAAACGATTAACTTTTACGCCATAATAGTTATTTTTCTCGCCCTTCCGTATCGTGAGATTCGGTAATTTATGTTAAATTCGTTTCCATTGTCACGTGATACTTTGTTGTTGACTTCCTACCAAACTAAATGGATTACTTTTGAAGCGACCTGCTACGACAAATTCTATATTAATATAAATATTTATTACAATTTTTTATGATGTATATAGTATATAATTTTTATGATTAATATTTGCAATTTATAATTTTTCCGTACATACTCAACACTCAGTGCTTTAAGAATTCGGTGGGAGGTGGGGAACGGAGTATTTTAATATTTGGTTCCCAGGTTCTCTCTGCCTTCCCTGCTATGCAGAATTCAACGTAAAGCTAAAAAAAATAAAAACAATTAAAATTATGTATATATGTGTGTATACTTATATGTTTTCTAAACAATAAATATAATTTCCAAATTAGAAACCGATAATTACAGTTTAGCACACTAAATCATTTAAATAACCAAACAATAAATTGTTCCTAATCTTACGATTTTTACTTTCGCTTCAATCATTTAAGCATTTAAACATTCAAGTGGCCCAGTTGGTCAATATCTGATTGTCAATATGATAAATTCAAAAAAAATAAAAAAAATCAGCTTCACGCTGTATCCCGCACATAGTAGGGTAGGCAGAGGGAACCTAGTGTTTAGACACTCTGTCACACTTTGCGCCTCTGCGCTACGATCGGCCTTAACAAATGCCTATGACAAATTGCGACGTTAAATTCCGCATATCAATACGCAATGTCTCGATTTTAGGCGGAAAGTCAACAATGGAATATTTTAACTCAAGGATTACCCTACTATATGCGGAATACAGTGGGATACAAAAAAAAATTAAGTAAATGGAAACAATTTCGGAAATAGCATTGCGTGTTCACCATAAGATTCTATAAACGATAAGTTAAACTAAAGTTTGCTCTGGCAGAGCTTTTGAACTTCAGTTATGTGTAACGATTAACATTAGTACCACGTTTTGCTTACTCACTTCCCGTCTTCGTGGAAGTTCGAGACAAACTGGAAACTTACATCAACCTACAACTACCTAGTTCATATTTTATGAGCTCATGATCTTTGACGATAAATATTAGAGTAGGCTAATATATATTAGTGTGTAATATATTTTATTTAAAATGAACACTGAACAGTATTTTAGTTACGGCGCAGTTGCGGGAAGATGCGACTGTAAAAACTGCAAGTCGTGGGTTCAATTCTCACATGGGAAATATTTAATATTTTAATTTCCTCGCTCTGGTAACGAAGCTAAACGCCGCGTTGAGTTCCGCCAACCAATATGCAAAATCTTGAAATCATTAATTTATATTTGTGTAGTTTGTGTATAAAGAAAATGTAAATAAAATGTTTATATTATTTTAAACATCAAAATAAATTAAAAATGTATTAACAAAAACTTAATAATATTTTTTATTCCATACCTAATATCCAAATACGTCATAAAATCTTAACGACGAAGCAAATACAAATTAACAACTTATACCATCGCAGAATAACTGAGAAGCTTGTGAATGTTTCACAACAAAACACGATTCATGTAAATAAGTCTTTATGAATTAGGGGAGGCATCTTTCATCTCTTTTCAGTGCGATTTGATATTCATAAGGCGCCGCCAGGCACGCCCATGTCTGTTTTCACAGAACGGGGATCCTTTAAAATGTTATTAAGTATATTTTAAGCTTGCTACAAGAACTAAATAAAAATATACATTAGCTGTTATTTACTGGTCAGTCGTGGTGCAGGAGCACAAGTGTAACGCGACGGTTGTGGGTTCGATCTCCAATCGGCATAATAAATTATTATTTTTTAATATGCCTTGGTCCCGGAGAATGTACAATAATTCATTTCTTCGTTATGGAAGAAAGATAAAAACCCTTTGAGTTTCGTCGCTTAACACGTCCCTAAAATTCGGCGGAAAATGTGTTTATGGCGCAATTGATATTGACAATACTTACGAATATCTTCTACCTACTGTATTTTTCCACTGCTACCTACTGTATTTTTTTCCCCTCCCACTGGAAATTAAAGCACGATTTTGACATCGCCATATATATATAGCGAGGCAATGTCTCTGAAATTGGCAAAAAGTGGAAACCAAAGAGCATTATACACAATAAGTAGTCTACTTTTAATAGTTATTGTAAAAAGATTACGAAAAATATTTTACTAGCGACACTCGAACCCGCATTTCTACAAAACAATCCCGAATCCGAAAATCGTTTGCTTAGACTTCCTTTCCTTAAACGCAGATGCATAACAGTATTCAAAAATACAGTCTTAAAAATTTACTTGTATAAAACTGCAAAAATAGAGCAATATTTTAGAAAGCACTGTCAAAACAAATCAAGCAAAAGTAGAATATTTTCCTTCGAATAAACAAAAACTTTTAAGTTAAATGTGTGTGTGTGTGAGCGTTCGATCGTTATAGCTCCCCTCCGTTCCTCCCATATTCATTCCACCCTTGTTTTGAACTCACAAATGACGCTGCATCAATAAGCGGACGTTTTGGACAGAAGTTTCCAAACGCAATTTATTTGGAACCAAATGTGAATTGAACACGCAATATATTTTATTTAACGAGAAAAACTATACGTGCATAAATATATATATTTTTTTGTATAAATTTAAGAGGCCATTCGTGGTGCATAGGCACAGCGGCAGGACTGTACACGCAGACTTCGATTTCCACTTGAGCAAACGAAATATTTATTATTTTCACTTATTTTTCCCTTTCACTCAACACGCAGCACAACAGAAGTGTCTTAATGGGAACGGAATATCCTATCGCTACGTTTCCAGGTTCCTTCTGCCCACGTTGCTATATGCGGGATACGTCATGTTAAAATTACTATCTAATAAGACTATTCGATCATTGCATTTTATTTTGATATACATCATGACGTAAATAATTTGTATAGACACTATTTAGAATTATATATAATATATATACAGTTAGTGAGGGTTCGATTCTTACTTGGTAAAATGTCTATGTCACATATATCTTCTTTCTCTTGGTCTAATTGTGGATTATCTTTTTTATTTTCTACTACCTGAGTGGGATTGAAATCATAAAAAACCACCTTCATGATTTTCTCACAAGATTGGCAACAGGTACCTAACATTTATACCCTCCGTTCTCCACTTCCCATTTTATTCTCAACAAATCCTTTCATAAATTATTTTAACATAAATACCACATATACGCTCCGACCAAAATCACTATACATATTTTAATACGAAATATAATAACATGTATTTCAGAGACTTGCCAACTAAGCTTATTTACTTACAGCTTCCAGAGTCAAAGCTCCTTCGGTCAACAGCTGATACAATCACTCGGGACATCCATTACTATAGTCAACGTAGCTGTGTCCATTTGATCATTGTTTGGTACTGATTAATCTTGAATTAGATGTGGCAAAGTGCTTTGCTGCATTATAAATACTTAGAACAGAGTTGTCTGAGGCCAGGTTAAACGCGATAGGTAGTGGGTTCGATTCTCAGTCAAGTAAATTGTATATTTAATATCTTACTTTTATCACTCCGGTAACTAGGCAGAATTAAGTTCCGCAACTCGACACTCTATGCCTCTAGTAATTGGCGGTAAGTGGGGAACGGAGGTGTCTTGATGGGAACACAGTATTTTAACATTAGGTTTCCAAGTTTCCTTTGCCTACTCTGCTAGTGAAGCTACAAAAAAAATCTGAACGAAATCACAAATAATAGAAAAAAAAAACCAATGATATTTTTTTTAAAACTTTATTATTTCTTTATAATGTTTATTTATTTAGATGTAATTTATTCGTGCACACCGCACAATCAAGTATCATACATACAACAAATATTTAATCTATTGTTATTTGTATATAATAATAAACTTTCCACATAATAACTGATTATAGTTATCGAGATCTGTCATAGCCTATATTAATACGAGAAAAAATATTTCGGATTCCAGAAATATTTTATCAGCAATTTTACATCATTCGAACTATTTGACAACATGTAAGTGATTATATACAATTATTTTATAGTTGACGTTAAACAAATACAGATATTTAATTAAATTTAATGACAGCATCTGTCGTAAAAGCACTTAGAGACCTCAAACTACAAAAGAGGATGTCTTAATAATGTGATAGGATGGGGAATTATATGCTTAGCAGCTTTAATAAAAAAAAATATTATTTTTTTTTGGTGATTTTAATATCAATTAAATTCGTTATAACAAACTGTTCAAAATAATAAAGGTTCTAAAGAAAGAGAGATTTCTTTTTAAATTACTTTGCGTTAACTAAAATATGATATTATTATTTATCTAAACTGTAAAATTTATATTTTTTTCTATTATTAAATACTAAAAAATAGCCTATTTAATAGCTAGGAATATGTGTAATTACACCGATGAGACACAGGCCGAAACAACATTTCAGTTTCATAAAAAAAATACTACCTAACTATTATAAATTTGAAAAACTTAATATAAAATTTATATTTTTTTGACTTTATTTGAGTGCCTCATAGGGCATAATAAAATATAATAGATCGCAAGGTAAATCGTTATCCATTTTCTTTAAATTTAAGCATTCTCCGTAGGATTTGATCCCACTATCATCAGCTGGAGATATTGTATACCTTAAAAATTATAAAAATTAATAAATCATTCAAAATAAGCTGATTCGGCCTGTGTTAGCCTCTTTATAATACATAATATTTACAAAATTATAATCCACGAATAACCACTAAAACGATACTTACAATTTTACATTCTTACAGATAAAGCTAGATAGAATGATTCGTATATCTTCTTTATAATATGTACAGTCCATGTATTTTCTAACATTTTGTGTTAATTAGTATTGTCAGCTGCTATATCCTGTTTACGTCGTAGTGTTCAGCGTTTTTAATTGTTCATACACTTCACTTTTACCACTTTCCAACGAACGGAAGAATATTATGTTAAAAAATGAAATATTGATAGACACTTCGATTTAAACGTTTTAACACCCTATCTACAATGATAGTGCATTTACATTTTTACAATAAAATCTTATATTTATATCTCGCAGACAGCAATGTTATTAGAGGGAACCTGGGAACCTGTTGTTAATACACTCCGTTCCCGTTGAGACACTTCCGTTCCCCATTGTCCGAATTCAGGAGGCATAACAAGAATTCTGGAGTCTAGAATGGTGGAACTTTAATTTTGTTTTGAATAATTTACAGAAATGAAGTATTTATTAAGGTTACCTTGTAATATATGGGTATTTTTACTGATGTTTAATAATAATATATTTTATAATAAACAATTGTATTTATTACACTTGATTCACCTTATTAAAATGTAAACGCACACGAATTTTTACTAAAAAAACATAGATAGCTGTCTAATATATCAACAATATAAAAAGTAATACAGTCACCTTAAAATAGATTATATACAGGTCTATAAGAAACAAGCACATCTACTTGCTTGGGGATAGTTAAATTTATATCGTACATAACACAACCCACACTATAATATAATAATAATAATAATATTAATAAATAGAACTATTACAACTGTTTATACTGACATTCGCGATTCTAAACATACATAGCTGTAAATCGCTACAAGGAAATGCCTTTGAATCACTTTATAATATAATGTATATAGAATACCTTATTATAAAGAAACTTATGATTATATTGGAAAAAAAATAACATTCTAACATTTAAAAATACAAAAAAAATTAATTTGTCTGTTCCGTTACAATATCACAAGCATCATTATAAACAGCGAAATAGTTGTCGATATCTATTTACATTGGTATGTTAGTATATATTTGTCAAGACAAGGCTAGTAGGAGACTGGCGATGAGTACGAAGCAGTGGGTGGCTGTCGGCGCGAACGCTTGCCCACCTCTCTGCATCGCGGCCGGGTATTCACCTGACAAGGGAAAAATGGAATTTGCTTCTATGGCAAAAAATTAAAACTGTCCTCAACAATTGTATTGTCGAATGAACGTTTATTATATAGTTTTTTTTTTATATTATGTCTATATTATAATTATATATTATCTGAAATAAGTATAGTCAAAAATAAAGCTTTACGTCGTAATATCCATTTTTGTTTGTTTTCTTTTTTAATTTTAGAAAATTGAAATGTTTGTGTTTCTATAAATAATGTATATATTTTGTTCTAAACCATTGAATACCTATTCGGACACAAAATTTAAGACAGGAAATATATAAAAGGAATCAATATATAGTTTTTAAAAAATACGCTTTTCTACACTTGGTACTATAATTTGTGCAGAACTTTAAATTATGTTTATGAGCCTACTCGAGTGCTTAGCTAGTAATCTCTGAAGAGTTTTATTATTCAGGTCCTGGCTCCATCATCAGATCAGTTTAATGCTACCATATTATTAAATTGTCATTTAAATTACATATATTTTATTTACTGTATTGTCACTTAAGTTGCCAAGTTTGATGAGTTAAAAGAAGTTGGTGAAATCGAGTTTCTTAGTTTTTATTACGTAGCTATAAAATTATATACTTTATAAGCCAACCTAATGGAGGCGTGTTAAAATGATTGATTTGATGATCAAATCTAGTTCAGCAAAAATTAGTCTTCCGTCGATAACACTACATTATTCAAAGGACTTAAGAATATGACAAACCTAAGGAACTAACGTATAATTATTTAGGTCGTTATATCAAAACATACGTTTACTTTAATGTAATACATTATACTGAAAATTAAAGAAGTTTTATTGTAAGCATTTATTCGATATTCACATTATTATATAACGTTTAGAATTTGTTCCAGTCCAAAGTAATCGGAAACTTATTATAGCTATAGTAATTTGATATCTTTTAGTACATCAAGTTTTCAATAAAGATAGAATAAGTCATTCAATGTTTTCTTTTACCACATCGCTCATAGATAGAAAATCTAATATTTATTTTAATATTATAGGACAATAAAAATGAATAAAATATTTTTCAAATTATAATGTCTAGAGACTGGTGTGGCGCAGTGGTTCAAGTTTGAGACTGTAGACGCGACGGTTGTGAGTTCTATTCACACTCGGGATTATTAAATATTTTATATATTACTTTATTCACTCTGTTGAAACGGCAAAGGGCGACGTTGAGTTCCGCCACTCAACACGCAATGCCTCGAGCAGCGAATAGTGGGGAAAAGAGCGTCTAAACACTAGGTTCCCACTGCCTACCATGTTATTAGAGGGACACAGCGTGCGCACTTTGCCTCGACACCAGAGCGAAGAAATGGAAATATAAATTTAAATAAATAGTTCATCTTCTCGAGGGGGGATCGAACCCACAACCAGTCGATTTTACAGTCACACTCTGCGCCACGCATGGCCGCTTATTCATTTATCATCTAATTATATAAACAAAAATATATTTCTAGACATTATAACGAAATATAAAACAAATCGCGTCCATTGTGTTCCGCACAATTAAATTATAATACCCACTCGCTCTCACAAAATAAGTCAACAGACCAATCTAACCCACGTTTCATTCTTTTGATACATTGTCCTCGTTATTTTAATAGTGTCTACATTTTATTACGTTTATAAGTTAATAATATTTTCTTGTTACTGGAGTCGTTAATAAAAATTTATTTTGTTTTATTTTAATAGATAATGGTTACTTAAATTTGTAGATTTCGACTGTTTCAATATTTTTTTTTATGTAGGTATGTAGTTAAAAAGCATGTTTTTAATAATTGACTGTTTTATGAAAATAATTTAATTAAAAATGAATTAATTTAATTAATTTTAAAGAAAACTTTAGCTTAAAGTTACAATTTTACATTTTTTTTTAATTTTTTACGAGTGAATAGAAACCAAAATCGATATTATTTTTCGATTTATAACTTTTACAAGTATTTTTGTCACAATTTTTTTACTATTTACTATTCCCAAATATCTTAAAAAACAATTTAGATTCATAGAAATACAAAAAAATAACTCACCATTTAGAACGTGGACCACTATACTCTTGGACTGAGCGTTGCTTGGGTTGCATTGGTACGTGCCCGAATCAGAAGGCCTCGCCTGTTGAATTAGGAGGAACGACGTGGTGGTCTCTCCTTTCTCCGTCACTACCGACACCCCGCCTCTTGGTGAATCGTAGCTTATTATCTGTTATATATATATTTTTATATTTATACATAGTATTTTTGATGCAATAATAACATTTGCATTTTTTTAAATATTGCCAGAGAAAAATCGAAGTTTCTAAATAGTCTTTTCGCATACATTGATTGATATATTAAATGAGTTTATTAAAAAAATAACGTTAGTGTTTTGCATAAATACTTTTTGAATTAAATAAAAAAAATAATGTCTTATATTTTCATAATATTAGTTAGCTTAACAAATAATCATTGCACAACTGAATATTCACAAAAAGTGGTACTAAAATTAAAAAAAAAAAATATTAAGATTAATTTTAAAATATGAAGACTGTTATATCTTATTTATGTACTAAAATTTCATAAAAATAAACAAATATACTATGACAAAATATATAAAAAAATTTTTTTTTCGGTTTCACACTAGATCCCCATGTAGCCAGATAGGCAGACAGAGAATAATGTAAAGACGCTTCGCTCTCTACTTTCCACCGAAATCTGGAGGCATTGCCTGTTGATATGTTAATGGCACAACTTTGCCGTCTAATCAGACAAACGAGATCAAAGCAAAAAAATAAGAACATTAAAATATTTAATTTCCTCGAGTAGGAATCGAACCCACAACTAGTCGCTAGTGCCACTGCGCCACAACTGTCCTCAATTAACTATTAATATACAACAAATACATAAAATTCTAATTACCGCGTCATTGTGGTTCCAGAATATGTAAGCGGGTGGCTCGGGCGAGTAGAGCACCACGCATGTTAAATTGATAGTGCTGCCCCGATCGATATATAGGTCTGGACCGCCTATTATTTCCGTCGTTGGCTCTAAAAGGTTAGATATATGTTAGTATTTCATATTTTTTTCTCATATTCTGTAGAAGTATATTTTTTATAAGAAAGTAATAGCATTTTGATTGGAAATAGAATTTATGTAATATTTATACAATCTATGTTGGTACATACAAAATATCTGTAATATTAGTATATTTTTTATTCAGCTCCACGCTACTACGGTAGGCTGTGGGAGGCTAATTCAACGCCGGGCTTTTGTCTTGATGCCAAAGCGAAGAAATTATAATATTAATAAATAATATTTCATTCCCCCGAATGGGGATCGAACCCACAACATGTTGCGTTTAAATCAGACTGGCCTCACCAATAATATTTCATAACGTATACATATATAATGTATAGAGAAACAGTATATATTAGTCAAATGCCCAAGCTTTACTGAAAGCACTACCGTGCTCAGCCACGTCCCTCGGGAACCTCCTCGTGCTATACCGGGATTAAATGTCTTTAAAAGTAATCTGAATATTATATTACTGTAGAAAGTAATTGTAGATAATATTATTTTTCACGAAATTCTCAAAATTCCATTTTTAAACATTTTTCTGAATAAAATTTTTCTATATCAACATTCCCTAGCGATTTCAAAATTGGCTTAACCTCTGTGACGATACATAACAGGATAGGTCTAACGAAAATAGTGTTAAGACACTCCGTTTTTCTCTACATTCCACCTATATTTTCTAAAGACAACGTCAACTTTACGATAAATAAATTTAACAATAGAATTATTTCATTATCACATAAAAACAAAATAAAAATGCAAAGCCCTACCATTAGTCATACACAATTGACAGTAGTTCCAAAAGAAGCCAATTTACTGTAAACCTCTGATAGCGTAATAAAAGCTTAACAGCCAATTTGATAAATCCATGTTCGTATTGAGAGAACGAACGAAATAAATGAACAATATTATATTAATATTCGTCGAGTCAATAAGCTTTATAAAGAACTAGCTTTTGCTTGCGGCTTCGCTCTCATGGTTTAGTGGATTTTTTTTGTTTAGTGTTTTATATGACATATTTTCTTTGTGCCAGAAGTTATTCTGGCCGAAGGTAGTGGGTTGTGTAGTTGGGTCGAGACGATTAATATCACAATATAGTCTGTAGGCTATAAATAGACTATCCAATGAATAAATTATTTTTCAACTTAAAATAGTAGTTCTTGAGATTTATTATCACACTTTTTTTCGCAAAGGGATCCTGGGAACCTAATGTTAAGACACACTCCGTTCCTATTACTATGCTTCCGGTCTCCAGGTTCCTTCGAATTCTGGAGGCGTGGCGTTTAGTGGCGGGAATCAAAGCCGCGCCTTGTCTCGTTATCAGAGCGAGAAAATGAAAATATGGAATATTTCCTTTCCTCGAGTGGGAATCGAATCCACATGTCAGTGTGCCACCTGTCACGTTTACAGTCACTCGCTTGTGCCTCTAAGCCACAACTGGCCTAAAACAAAGTATTCAGCTTTCGAATATTAAAATATTATAGAATATGGAAATAAAAAAATGTAACTACAGTATCTAGCGTAGACTATCAAGATAGAAAGTATGTAAGAAGCTCTCTGAAATTAATTTCAGTCGCGAAGACGTTTTTTACAATACTCTAGGGGCAGTCTCTACGCCTCTACGGAGTTTTATTACTTGATAATAAACGCCCGGCGATAAACATCGTTAATGTCGGCCAAGTTTTTATATCACAATATTAATTTAAAAAATTGAACGTGGACCGTGACTGCTGATGTAGATACCATAATTTTATCAATATACATATATATGTATATATTAGAATGTGAGATGTGAGTGGTTTTAATTGCTTATTTTCGATAATATAATCTATATAATTTTGAAATATAGTAGCTATATATACTGTATCCCGCTCACAGCAGGGTAGGCAGAGGGAATCTAGTGTTAAGACATCCCCACTTTCCGCGGAAATCTGGAGGCATTGCGTGTTGAGTGGCGAAACTCAACGCCGCGTTGTGCCTCGACACCAGAGCGAAGAAATGAAAATATAAATTTAAATAAATATGTCATCTCCTCGAGTGGGGATCGAACCCACAACCAGTCGGTTTTACAATCACACTATGTGCCCCTACGCCACGACTGGCCTAAATTACTTACTATAATTGATAGCAAGTATTAATCTCAGATAAGGAAAATATTTTGCAAGCAGTCTACGACTTAAGGTTCCTAACAATCAATAAATTTAATAGCGGACGTTGGAAACTGAAGTAATTCGTCACAAGACTGTACTTGTGATAAAGTGGTAAAATAAAACGGGGAAGGAAGTCTCTGACGATTAATGAAACTTTATATTTTGTGAAAATATTTTCTTTATCTCCATATTTCATTTTTTGCTTCAATAAAGATTTTTTGTGTTAAAGATTCACGTTCTTGAATCAAACTGTTACAAAATCATCTATAAAGAAAATCCGATAATTGGGAATTCTCAATTATATAATAGCTTCACGCTAGGCAGACGGAAACTGAAAACCTAGAGTTAAGATACTTTGTTCTCATTACTCATTAAGTCATTCTTTACTTTTCGCTTTGTTCTAGAAGAACTACGTGCCGAGTGGCGGAGCTCAACACCGTTTTGCCTAGTTACCAGAGCCATAGAATGAAAAAAATAAATATTTCGTTCTTTCGAGTGGGAATCGAAACCACAACCTTCGCACTATCAGTTGCAAACTTATGCCTCTGTAACACGACAGCCTCGAAATATTTAAATAATAAAACTGAAAAAAAAAACATATATTCTCTTAAAAAAGACAAACACACATTAAACATCAAAAATATCATTAACCTTGTAAGCAATAATAATGTACATAAATGTACTCGTATAAGTTGTTTTTCTTTGGTGCGTGCCTTTAATACTCCCTATGTAATTATAAAACTTTTTGAAACGCTAACATTTTAGTAGCGACTAATTCGTGGAGGCTCGTGACTCTCGAGGCTTACTTTCAGTTTACTTTGGAATAAGTTTTTGGACGAAAAAGAGGCCGAGGTGCGTCAGCACTGGAATGGCGTCCGACTATAAAAGTGATGTTTGTGGTTCGATCCCGCTCGGATTCATGATTATATTTAAATTATTTTCGTTTCTTCTGCTCCGATAGACAAAACGCAGCGTTGAGTTTACCCACTTAATACACAATATCTCGATAATTAGGCCGAAAAAGAGGACAAATTTCAGGTCAAAAATAAAAATTGGCATGATTTAAGTTTACGGGCGTATGCATTCATTTTGTATGAAATAAACTACAAATATAAGTTTGTAATTTTTTTTCTATGACCTACCTACCAAAAGTAAAAATCTGGGAAATGATAATTTATAAATTAAATTTTTAGCATTTTTTCTTTTTTATTCGTATTGTATTTGTTAAGTTCTTTCACTATGTGCCTAAATTCGTGACTTTTACTCTACGGAAATTAGCCCTGTAAGTACTCGAAGCCGCGCCTCTTTGGAAACTGTCCAAGGTGTTCCCAGGAGGAAGACGGTTTCCAAAGAAGCGCGTTCCAATCCCGCTACGTTCAAATTTTTATACGTTTTCTTAATAAGTATTTTTTTCCGAAGTGTGGAATTGCTCTTCAAAAAATGTTAAAGGAATACCTTGTGAGTTTTAAGATCAAAAACAATGTGCTCGTATCTTTTTATCGCGTTGACTTAAAAGAATATTTGATATTAATTTCAGCTTGATATCTTCAAGCGATTTCGAAGTAAATGGATTTGACAGACATACAACAAAGTGATCCTATATCGTCTTTTCCTTTTGAGGTACAGAACGAAATACACCGCAATATTAGAAAAAATATTTTAATTGTAGCATTATCATAACATGGTGTCTTTTTAACATGTATTATACATGATTTTTACTTTTTTAACCTTTATTGCTAGTTTTTGTTTATCATAATATCAAGATCAATTCCGTATTCAAAACTATATATTATTGGAACGTAGAGACCCGATACGTTTTTTTAGTACCTATATTATACATTTGCAATTACAAAACATTTAGCATCTCATTCTCATTTATAAGAAGATCAAAGATATCTGTCACGCACCGGCGGCTAGTTCAGATATTTTTCATTCCACATCGGAGGAAAGTTGAGCAGAACAACACGGATCTAATCAATTCGATATTGCAATAGACGTGCTAACATAAGGTTCCGTATGTCAGCCCTATAAGAAAAAATTGGGAAGCTGAAAAAAATTAAATAAAAAAAGTTTTAATGAAATTTTACATAGAATTTTGGTTTATGATACTTCAATTTTGTTCTTTGCTAACTTTGGAAATATTTAATTAGGCCGAAATTTCGTTTTCTTTTATCACTCTATTATTTATAAAGGTAAATTTAAGATAAGATTATTATAATACTTTTTGTTATAATACGATTACATTAAATACTCCAATTATTTATCTCTCAGAGGTCTTATAGAAAATCTGGTGATAAATATTTCCTTTCTCTACTTTTTTGTGTATTCTTGTTGTCTGTTGTTCTAATAATTTTCTTTAAGGAACTATGTCGAAAGGAAGTGTCTTGTTACGTCTGTTCTTGGAGTTAGTCTCCCTGGACGCCTAAGGAAGCGACGACTGGATGCTGTGATACAGGAAATGAGAGCCAATGGACTAATCACCGAGGATTCTGAAGACCGTGCAAAGTAGAGTAGATTGAGTCGGAAGGTAGGTGTGGCAATAAAATCCGGGATCAATGCCATGTAGAAGTAGAAGATGTATTGTATTTCAAAAATCAAGCATTTTATTTGATATCTTGAGTTGACGAAAAATTTATAATCTGCCATTTTGAACAACGACAATATTGATTATATGTAATTTTATTATCATCAATACTGAAGCCGTATTCCAAATTTTAGCTCAATCGGAACTGGGAAGTGAGCAAATTCAATTTGCTAAATTTATTTACATAACATGGCAAGTTAAATAAAACCTTGTAATAACAAAAAAATCATTAAAATGAATAAACTAGTTTGTGATTCTAAACGTATTGAATGTGTATTTCTGACATATTTTTTTAAACCAGTTTGTGATACATTAATATTTTTAATTAAAAACAAACTTCAAAAATAAATTTCATCTAAAAGCTCCGGCGAGTATGAGCGTACCTTTATTTTTATTCCATCAGATTATTCGTGAAAATATATTTATATTTATGAATATCTTACATAAAAAACGTCGCATAACGGAAATGACTGTCCAATTAAAATTTACATTTTGCAAAACGGCGCGATTTTAAAATTGCTGCCGCAAATAAATCTTTTGCACTAGGTCGTAATTTTTGTTCTACTATCCTATTTTTTTATATATATTTTTAAATATCAGTAATTCCGAATACTATGGTTATGATAAATCATAGTTGTTTGTCTGTAATTTCTGTATAAAACATTGATTCAAGCAAGAGTCGTTTTACTTTAAATTGTTATAATATAAAAATAAAGTTTAGGTAGTGTAAATGTAACAGAACACTGCGCTATAATGAAAAACATTATTAAGGTTGTGATTATCATCTGTATAAATAATAATATAGGGCAATCATATTAAAATGAGCATAAATCTTTTAGCATAAAAATTTATTCCATTTGAACTCAAAATTCTACAATCAATGTACATTACTTTGATTTAGTTTATATAAATATATACGTGTATACACATTTTTAAGTCGGTACATACCGGTCGGTACACACACTTTTGAATCCCGGTATAACCATATAATTTGTTTAAGTATCACGCTATATCCCGCACATAGCAAGGAGGCAGACGAAACCCAATATTAAGATATTCTGTACTGCAATTTTTGTCCAATTTTAAAGCATTGCGTATTTATTTGCGGAATTTAAAATATATTTATTTATTTCTCCCGGAATAAAATTGAAGCTACAACAGTCGCGACTCAGTCAGACGTTGCACCAAAGCAAAAAAATACTTACCGACTACATTTAAATGTATAAAATGGCTCATATGCGGTGTCGTTGATATTTGACACTCGTAGATTCCAGAATCCCTGTGTTGAGGATATTTTATCTGAAACAGAATATATCAATCAGTTGAAGCGTATAATTCATTTTCAAGTACATTTAAAGATACAATTCAATTTAACAGTCTACTGAATAAATATTGCTTTCTTTACTTAATGGCGGTTTAATATGAAGAGATTTCATATATTAATGTTAAATTATTTGATTTTATTTCGTATTGTGTATTTAAACAAAGTGAACGTTTAAAACTTATTTGAACAATAACCTGTTATTACGATTTCAATATAATAATATCCGGTTCTGATTTTAATATATTATGTCCTTCGAGTCTATGTTTATAACATGTACATAGAGTATGGGAAACAAAGTGATGGGAGTGAAAGTAGGCGACTGCGAGTGTAGTATGCGAGTGTAAATTGCCTGCTGTACATCATCTGCGATCATCATCACTTCATCTATCTAAATAAGAGTTGCAGAAATTACTCACTACTCTGAAAGAAGAGTTTGAAAATAATGGTTTAAGCTTGAATGCAACTAAGACAAAGGTTCTGGTATTTGAAAGAAATCAAGAAAAGATGAACTGCAAGATCAGTTTAAATGGTAAGATATTAGAAGAATCAAACGAAGTGGTATATTTGGGAAGTATGCTCAATAGAGATGAAAGATAGAAGATGGATGTGGATAGCGTATTGGTGCCGGTGATAGGGTTAACGGTGCCTTGGCTGCATTGATGAGACGGCGAAACATTTGCCGAGCTACACGTTTGGTCGTACATAATACAGTGTTGGTACCGATGCTGGTATACGGCAGCGAAACGTGGATATTACAGAATAAGAATGAAAGAAAGACGAATGCTGTGGAGATGCGATCTCTTCGTAGGATACGCTGAGTCAGCTTATCTGATCGAATTCGCAATGAAGTGGTACACAGAATGACAGGTACCACCATCCTGGATGTCACATTGAGAATGAAGAAGAACGTACTGAGCTGGTTTGGGCACGTCGAATAAATGAGTGATAAAAAAAATGGCAAAAAAGATTTATGATGGAAAAGTTAGCGGTAAGAGAGGAGACCTCGACAAAACATCGAAAACACAGTATCAAAGATACTGGATACTTAAGGTCACGTAAAAAGCATGAGGATTCCTAGTTGCCCACCATGTATGAAAAGGTTGATGATACAGAGACCGTAGCGTTTGACGCTCCGTTCTCACTGACTACCCTGCTACTAGCGGGACGCTAGAATAAAGAAAAAACAGAGTATGGAAGGAGGCCATCTTGGCACAGTACGATATATCATATGGCAGTAAAAATGTATGTTCTCGCTTCTCTCTCTCTAAAGTAATGATTTTTTTCTTGATCTAGCAAGTGCTAAGCTAAGCAAGTGTGTCGTTGAATTCAACCACTTAAAAAATCTTAAAATATCTCTAATTCGGATAAAAAATGATCTAAAGTATCTTAAAGCGAAATGTCTCCTAAAATGAAATTAAAGAAAATATGTCCCGATTTTTTACATATATATACTAATATTGTAAATGTAAACTATGAGTCTTGTATCAAATATCAACCCAAGCTAAAGACAATTGCGAAACAACAGGAAATAATATAAAAAACAGGCTCTTCATCTATCTAGCGTTTGTATTGAACCTTTTATTTTGGTAAGTTGATAGATAAATAATAGATACATTTTTATTTTCACAAAAATCTTTTTTTGGTGGCGCAGAGGTGCAAGCGTTGAACTGTAAACACAACGGCTGTGAGATCGATTCCTACTCGTGAAAATAAATATTTAATATTTTCATTTCTTTCCCCAGATGATACGTAATGCTCCAAAAATTGTCGGTAACTAGGACATGGGCGTGTTTTAATGAGGAACAGAGTATATAAGAGTGAAGCTAAAAAAAATATTTAAAAAACTACGAAATTTTCAAAAAAATCCGAATCAGCTTTCTGTAATATCATCAAAATACGTCTTTTATCCTAAACATTTTGTATATATCCAGCAATATAAACTTTAAAGCTTTACATAAAGGTAGTAAAAACTTGAGCATTTTATATTACAGCGACGTTAACTTTACGAGATAATTAACGCGAGAAGAAACTTTACTCTTACAGTATGATGTTTTCTACTGCACTAAATTATGTGATGACAATATACTATATATCATTTTATATATATCTATAAATTTATTGAAACCCTCGTGGTGAAATGAACCTTAATCGACTGTGAACGCGATGGTCGTAGGTTCAATCCCGCTTGGGTGTGTAAATTATTTTTCTTGCTTAGACCTAAAAATACACAGTATTTAGCGACGCTATTAACAGTGGTAAAAAGTGGAATGTCCTAACATCATGAGATAAAACGTGGAATTGAAAAAAAAATGCTAGCCTATGATAAGCCTTTCAGTTTTCTATTTTTTTGCCCATTTCATAATAATAATTGCTAGACAATTTATATCATTAAAAATTTATAATAGAAGAAGCACTTGCGTTCTTGCACATCATCTTATCCTCGCCTTTCCGCAAAATGCAAATGAAAAATGTTTTATTCTAAGCATTTTTCTCTTTAGCAACATGGTAGTAGAATTAAAATGGAAGTCTCGTTACTGAAGCAATTAATAAAATAATAATTAAAATAAACAACCACGTACAATATACTGTTATATTGGAAGTAACATAAAATATGTGTATTTTTTTCTATATCTACAGGTATAAAATTCTTCCGAGGCCGTTATGGCCACCACCACCAGGTGGTAGATTCTCATTCGGAGGAATTGTATTTCCTTGCTCTGGTAACAAAAATGTGGCGTTAAGTTCCACGAATCAACACGCAATGCCTCGTGAATTCTATTCAATGTGGGGAAAGGCAGTGTCCTAATGGGAACGGAGTGCCTTAGCACTACATGTCTCCGTTTTTCCTGCTATGTGTATTACAAGCTTCACAACGCAAAACTAGAAAAAAACAGAGAGTGACTGATAAACAACACACAATCTAAACTACGCAGCGAATAAAGATGAAAGTTAAACACAAAGCTTCCTTTAGAAGCGTATGGCAAACCTTACAGAGCTTACACTAGGTTCCCTCTGCCTACCCAGCTATATGCGGGATACAGCGTGATTCTGATTTATTCATTTATAATAATTTAAACGCAGCAAGATTTAAATCCGTGCCTCTTAGAAATCTTCCAAGCGCTCTGACCACTATGGTCACACATTTAAATCCCGCTACTTAAAAATCTTATTCTTATCAAAAAAAAAATATTAGAAATATATAAATAAATATTAAGCGAAGCGCAACTAACCCCAAATATTTTTTTGGCCTCTCTTTCAAACATATTTAAATATTCTACTAAGAGAAACACTATTTCGATTTCAAAAGTTTTATTTTTACCGCATACAAAGGACATTATTTAGATGTTAAGCTTCTCTACTGCGGAAAATATAAAAGTATTTTTAAAATTCCAAATGAAAAGGTAAAGTAGAATAACAATATAGTTTTCGTTTAAAATTAAAGTATTTTTATACGTTATATATAAAATTAAAATTTGCATTTAATATATTTTAATTTCGTAGTTTCGTAGGTGTGTCATATTGGGTGGTATTGAAATATCAAGAGAGAGACGAATTATCTGGAGACGAGTCATTTTTTTTCTCTTACTAAGAGAGTCCATTTACTAAGAAAATAGCATATTTAAATACAGCTGCGTTACAATTATCTTATTTTTGGATATAATAATTCTTTTTGTATTTAAATTAAGAAATTAGCTATAATATGTGATAAGACAAGAACAAGATAATTAAGTAATATTAAACATCAACTTATCATTAATTGATCGAGAATATCATGTAAAGGTCTAATTTCATGTATGACCATTGCGTATAATAAGAAATTCATAAAATCGATACTTATAATAAAAACTAGTAACTGATCGCTGACTATATATGAGAAAATGTACTATTGAGTATATGTATCAATATAATGTACGACAAAAAGATGTCTATTGTCGGTTTTTCTATTTGTCTGTATAGGAATATATAATCGAATACATATTACACTCTTACATTATATTTAGTTGTGGTGCTGTTATGGTTTCGCTTCTCACTTGGGAGAATAACTTATTATTTATCAATATTTACATCAATAAATGCCATCAAAGCGCAATGCCTCAAAAATACAGCGAAAATTGGGTAACGGAGTGTCTTAACACTAAGTTGTCTCTACCTGCTGGGTAGGTATATGCGGGATATAGCTTAAAGCTATAAAAATGTAATCAAAGCAAAGGTACGAATACTCACATACATTTTTTTTAAGGAGTGTCACATAAAAGGGTCAGCGTCATATACTTAATACGTATTAAATTTACTTTGCAAAGAGTAAGCTAATGGGAACTTCATTGTATGCTTTCGACCAACCTTTGTCGCATTTTTGCGTTTTATTAAAAGAATACATAATAGGGATATAAAATAATAAGATCTTTTCATAAAAAATGTAAATTACAAAATTTTGTTAAAAATTCTAATTATGAAATAGTTATGAGAATGAGGAAATTTAAAAATATATATTTTTTTATTTTTTCGCATAAAAAGTATAGTATAATGGTTGCATTTTCCAACTTTCCACATTTTTTAAACGTGAAACTGAAAACTCAACACTTTAATTGAAAAAGTAGAGATATGAAATAATTTAAATATATTAATTTAAGTATAAATGGAACCCACAAGCATGGCGTGTTGTATTAGAATGTCCCACTGCGCCATGATGGTCTTAATAGAAATAAGTATTACGCACTCGCCACGGTTGTATGTGCGTATAATATTATAATTGATAAATATATTATTATATTTTCACAAAGTTATGATGCCA
This sequence comes from Heliconius himera, assembly GCA_021202915.1. Lineage (NCBI taxonomy): Eukaryota > Metazoa > Arthropoda > Insecta > Lepidoptera > Nymphalidae > Heliconius > Heliconius himera. Next base: position 813,555 of record JAJHJA010000353.1, read on the forward strand.
GTTATGGGCAAGCGTTTGATTGTAACATTGTATTGTAACAACGAAAGGTCCTGGGTTCCGTTCCCACTCGAAGAAATAAAATATTGAATATTTTTATTTCTTCGCTCTGGTAACGAGGCAAAGCGCGGCGTTGGATTCCACTAAACACGCACTGCCTCGACAATTCCCAATTACTTTCACAATAAGAAAGAAGTGTCTTAACATTGGATTCCCACGTTCCCTATGACTACAGCTTCACGCTGTATCCCGCTAAAACACTCCGTTCCCCAGTTTCTGCCGAATTCTGGAGGCATTGCGTGTTGAATGGCAGAATTCAACGTCGCGCTTTGCCTCGACACCAGAGCGAAGAAATGGAAATATAAATTTAAGTAAATATTTCATCTTCTCGAGTGGGGATCGAACCCACAACCAGTGGGTTTTACAGTCACACTTTGTGCCGCTGCGCCACGACTGACCTCATATGCTCTATGCCTACCTTACTAAAAAAGATTTTAAAAAGTTTCTTTATACTTACTTGTAATGTCCAGTCCTCCGAATGAGGAAGATGAATAGCTCGAAACCTCTGGTCGCTAGTGTATGTATAGCGGCCAACTGTCAGCAAATGAATGTCGCGATGTCTCACCCACGACACTTGCATGTTGAGCTGTCACAAAGAAAAAAAATATGAATGGTCATATTTTTAAAGGTTTAAATATTTATTTTTAATTTCACATTCCCACATATAGAATATTAGGGTAAGAAAACCTTATGTCAAGGCACCCTATTCTCCACATTTAGCACGCTTTTCTTTTAAAGATATGTGCGTGTTTTACTGTCCTACGTCGTTCGTCGTTCCAACACTCAACACGCAATGCCTCGAAAAAAATCGACGGAAAGTGGGGAACGAAGTGTTTTAACACTAGGTTCTCTGTACCTCCCCGCTATATATAGGATACAGTGTGAAGCTCTTTTTTAATACATATATAAGAAGCAAATTGAAGAAAATAAACAAACAAATAAAATGCTACAACACTGAAATAAATTAGTGTTCACAACAAACATATATTAAACTTTATTCGACAAGCAACATTCTCAAAGATAATCCTTAGAACGTAAAATTCAAAGATTTACGAAGATTTTAACTCCTTTATACCGATTTAACTTGGAAACGAGGGATTAACAATAGGTCATGTGAAACAATGAAAACAATTACTTTAATTAAGAGAGTTAATTAAAAAGTTTCAGAATTCGTTCTAAAACAATCTAATTAAAATGTATATTTTGTCAGTTACAAGATTCTCTAATGGCTCAATCTTACTACGATTTCAATCAGTTTAAAATTTATGATCAAAGCGATAAAATTGCTGATCTGCATTTCAAATTGATCAACATAGCATAAAATGAATATAACATTTTATCCTGTAATAAGGATGTACGTATAAACGGAGCAGTTTATCTCAACAAAGCAAGTATTTATAGCGAAATATTTAATTTAAAACTTATAACACTTAGAAGTTTTACCCAATAACTAAGACTTATGTATGTCACATGATTTCTGGCTATGATATAGCTTCCTCGATTAATAAACTATACAACATATAAAAAACTTTTCAATTGGAACTTTTAGTTTTTGAGAATAAAGTGTTCGACCTAACGAACTCCTCATATTTAAAAAACAGTACCGAAATATGAATAAGTAGTATAGTAAATATAAGAATATAATACTTCGTTTCCTCGAGTGGGGATTGGACCCATATCTTGTCACATACAGTCATTCGCTTGTGCTCTGCACCACGATTGGCCACAAAAAAAAGTAACATGAGCCTTAAAAATAATATGACATTTTTGTGGTTTCGGAATTTTTATAAAATATATACTTGTATTTTATAGATTTTTCTTATCCATTACTTGTGCCTTACTAGTATTACTTATTCAAGTAGGTCTCTGCAACCTTTGAATTGTTGAAAGATGAAGAACACGAAGCTTTTCTGGTGAGAAGTTAATGTTTCTCAAGGTTGCTCGCTAACCTATGGAATAAAAGTAGAGTGCTTTCGAAGAACGGTGAAATTTTAACTGAACAACCATACGTTTTGCAGCTATGGGCGGAATTTTACAAGGAGATGTATGAATGTGATGACGCCTCAGTCTCAAGTAACATCCTGCGAGTAGAGGTCTAAATCTGAATGTAAATAAGACAAAAGTTTTGGTATTTTAAAGAAATTGAAGAAAAGACGGAATGAAAGGCGTATTATTGCCGGTAATAGGGTTGACGATGGTTTGGCAGCATTGATGAGACGGCGAAACCTAGCACAGCTGCACGTTTGGCCGTACACAATGCAGTGTTGGAACCGACGCAGTTATAGGGCAGCAAAACATGGGTAATACAGAAGAATAATGAAAGAAAGTTGGATGCTGTGGAGATGTCATCTCTTCGTAGGATATGCGGTGTCAGCTTAGCAGATTGAATCCGCAATGAAGATACAAAAAATGGTAGGTACTAGCGAGGATTTCACGTTGACAATGCTGAAGAACGTGCTAAGCTGGTTTGGACACGTTGAACGGATAAGTAATGAAAGACTGGCAAAAAAATATAATGGAAAAGTGAGTGGTAAGAGAGGTACGGAGAGGCCTCGGTTGACCTTCGAAATCACAGTATCAAAGATACTGGAGGTCACGTAAAAAGCATGAGGACCCCCCAGAGGGCATGTATAAAGAGATGGATGACAGTGAAAGAAGTGAAAGATGTAAAGACCGTAGCGTTTGGTGCTACGTTCTCTCTGGCTACTCCACTAGGGATACAGCCTATAGCTCAGTTAACATTTAGTTAAGTCCTACAGAAAAGTAAAATATTCGTATAGTTTATGTGAGTAAAGCCGCATGGGGTTGCTAGTAAAATATATGTAGTAAAATATATTATCTGATCTAAATATGCTTAAGGCTAGTAAGGGCCAAAAGACTTATTTGGTTTACTAGCGGTAGTCTTTATATAACTTCTTCGTTAATCGCAGCAACATACTGTGTACTGCTTTTAATTACGGTTTATGAAACTTAAATACCAAATAAAGAAGTAATGCTTAGAACAAGAAGAACTTATCAGTTAACCCTGTGTAGAATTATGTGTATAGTTTATATAGTAATAAAATAAGAAATCAATCATATAAATACACAAGAATGGTTAACGAAGATACTAAACCACAAAACAAAGAGGTACCAGCAACCAGGTGGCCTAGAAGTTGGTTCTTAATTAAATTAGCTGAAAGTAGGTTACGACCTTGAACGTGCATGGTATTGAATAAAAATCCGAACTTATGAATCTCGTTAGTGAAACCTGTTGGAACAGTAAATGGTACTTGAGATCGCGGTGCAATTGCACAAACACTGTTAGACGCGCCATTGCATCTGGCGTCTGCATTTCCATTACCGTATTATCTGAGTTGCCCGCCCACACTCCACAGTTCTCGTTAGGCGGCATTAAGAATTTATTATATAAGCAATTAGGTTTTTAATTTTTTTTTAGCTTCCCGTTGTATCCCGCACTTTGCACGGTAGACAGCCTAGTATAAAGACACTACGTTGATCATTAAGACACTTCCGCGTTGCCCACTTTTTAAATTGAATCTGTTATATGTATTTGAAGGGTATGTATTAAACTAAAAATTACAGAGTTAGTGTAAAATACAATAAACCCGAAATATAGTCAAAAAAGGGAAATTTCTAATCGTACACGGTATGGTCATGGATTCTTTTTGGAGAAAAAAAATCTAATTTCTCTCGCTCTGTTACAAAAATCTTTATCTCGGCTACACAGGTTAAGATGCGATACTCCAAAAACAAAACACAATATATTCAAATGAATAAACAAATGTTGAAACTGAAAAAATACTGCAAATGTAAGGCTAATATAGAATGAGTTTCACGAGACGGTCATAAACTTGATTAAACACTATAGCTATAGCGTCGTGCAATTTATTTAATTAGTTCGGTAAATATGGAGTAGAATATTAAGATATTATAAACTAGTTTATTAGAGGGTACCGTTTAAAATAATTTATAGAACATGACATCTATTATTGTTAGAATGTCGTGGCGCAGTGGTACAAGCATGTGACTGAAAACGTTGTGAATTCGATTTCCACTCGGGAAAATTAATAATTATTTGTTTATTTCTATTTCCATTTCTTTACTCTGGTAACAAGGCAAAGCGTGGTGTTGAGTTCCGCCACTCAACACGTCAATGTCCCGTCGCGTAAAGTAGGGAACGGAGTGTGTTAAGACTAGGTTATTTTTGCCTACCTTGCTAACAGCGAGATACTGCGCAACGCTGAAAAGAAATCTATTCTCATATAGTAAAGTAGGTATTTATCTATATTAATAACAGTTTAATAAATATGATGCGTGCAAATTTTGGTTGTAATTTCTTATTTTAATATTTTCTAGAATTATTGATTCATGACGATTGGATGACGCTTTTGTGGCACAGTGGTGACTGTATATGCGATAGTTGGGGGTTCTCCACACGGGATGCAAAGTACAATTAAATTATTTATATTTTCCTCAATGCATAAAGTATGGACTACGCAGCGTATGTCATCTACCATTAAAGTCGCAATGTCTATAAAAAGATATATAATTTTATCCTCTTTATACATTTTAACTTTATTGATCTTCTACGTTAGTAAAACAGGTGCATAAAATCAGATTAAACAACACTTTGTTTACTTCTTCGTTCATGTCCATTATAATATTATAGAGTTGTCTCTATCTCTTGCTAAATCTAACCTAAATAAACCTTATAAATATTTCCTAAAGAGGCCATCATGGCATAGCAGCGCGGACTGTAGCGACGATTGTAGGTTAGATTCATAAATAGGAAGAATGAATTATTTTCTTTTTCTCGCTCTAATATCGACATAAAATGCGGTGTTGAATCCCGTATATATTTCGAAAATTAAGAGAAGCGGGTAATGGGATGCCTTAACATTAGATTCCCTCTGCGTACCCTGCTATATACGACATACATAAAGCCAAGAAAAGAAAAGAATCGAACCCACACTCATCACCCACAATGTCAACACCAATATAATTAGAAACACAAAATAAAACAACAAGAACAAAATAAAGCAAGGATAGCCATCATTGTGAACGGTCTGAAGCGCTCGCGGCCGTCTGCCTCCTCGTTAGCCAGGCCTGATATTTATATGGAAGACGGCATCGCGGCCTAATGAGATTTTTATTTATAAAGTTGCTCTCACAATAGGGACTTTAAACTTGCATTGTGCTATTGTTACGTTTCATTTTAAACGAGGATTTTGTGGTACACCGCTATGTAAATTGGACGTTGGTTTCGGAATAAGGGGAACTCGTTAGTGTGCACGTGGGCTTTTCTATTTTTTTACGTGTGTATGCATTAGTGTTTTTAGTATTATTTGTGATTTGGATTTGTTTTTCGGTGGTGTATGGTTTGATGTTTCACGCTGTATCCCCCATATAGTAGTGTAGGCAAAGGAAACCTGGGAACCTAATGTTAAGACGCTTCCGTTGCCCATTGAATATTTATTTGATATAAGTAAAAATACATTCTATGATTATATAAGTATTAAATAAAAATTGTTCGCAAAATTATATTCTTAAATATTTCTTAAAATAAATAAAGATTTTAAAAAATAAATTAATTTTTAAAAAAGTAAGGAGGTAATTAACTAACTATCATATATATAAACATCTACATATTATATTAAACATCTGAAAGACAGTGCAGTTAGCTACTAAAATATATTTTATACGTTATTTTAAGTTCATTTTGCTACGAAACTAGAATCTCATTTTGGTAACAAGACCGTCTGGATAACCTGAAGCTCTGAGCTTTGCACATATACATGATTTGTTAGAACATTTAGAATATAATGACTTACTCTGTACAGTCTTTTAAAATATACTAACAGAGGATTTCAAATATAATGCTGCGCAAGACTGTAATGTTCCGGTATAACAACGTTACCAGAAAATTGGAACTATAAAATAAAGACACAATGACATATGATTTATGTCATTCTGAGTAGGCATAGGGAACCCGGGAACCTAGTGTTAAAACACTTCGTTCCCCATTAAGACGCTTCCGTTTTCTCTTTCCGTCCAATTCTTGAGGCAATGAGTATTGGATGACGTTACCAGAGCAAAAAAATAAAAATATTAAATATTTCATTCCCTCCAGGATGAATCCAACCCACAACCGTCGCGTTTTCAACTGTCTCTTACTGTAAAATGTAAATATATAGGTAAAGTAAAAGATAAGAGTCTAAAAAATCAGCTTCACGCTGTATCCCGCATACAACAGTACAGGCAGACGGAACTTAATGTTAAGACACTCCGTTCCCCACTTTCTACCCAATTCTGGAGGCATTGCGTGTTGATTGATGATTGCAGAATGAGTCTAAATATAGGAAAAATATATTAAAGAACATATATTTTCAAGATAACTAATTTACCTATAACAAACCATTATGACCAAAAAGTATACTCACAGTTTTATTTCCTAAATTTTTCACTCGACAATTTAAATATGCTGTTTTTCCGAGTAGTGCGGTCACATTTTTCGACGCCGCCAAGTCGAAATAGGGCCCCGTGCGGGGCGTAGGCCGAGGTGCGTCGGCTATCGCCGCTCCTGGTCGTATGACGTTGTCGGCCGCTGGTGGCGACGTTACCGAAGTATTCGATGGCAGTCCTTTGCCAAGTTCTCTTTGTGCTGATGACACTGGAAAAGAAGAAAATAATAATTTAATATTATATTTTTTTATTAATGTTTTATATAACATATGAAATTTGGTGATTAGGATGTGATGATGGCCAGGCTAATGCGACACATCCAGCCATGCCCTTCAATGATAAGAGCAATGTCAGAAATTCGATCCCATACTTTCTTATATTTTGTAAGCCGTTGACAAGTCTAGTTAATGCAGTCGTTGAGGGTTTGATGTCCAAACGGGGGACTAATTATATTTAATTTATTTTCATTTGCCCACTCTGGTAAGTAAAGCGCGGCAATAAATTCGGCGAAAATTAAATTACAGAGTGTCTTATCACTAGGTTTCCTCTGCTCATCCTTCTATACAGGAAAAGCGTGGAGTTGCAGTTTTTTAGTTACTATATATAGATATCAAGTATTTGTATTAAGTTTAAGTTCTTATCGAAACACACAGAAATATTATACTATAGTACTGAGTAACTAATTAATTATTTTTAGCTTTCTTTGATCTTTTAAATCGGTTATCGGTTTTAAATTTACAAAGTTTACTTTATCATTTCTGATTAAGTTAACTTTGTAAAATTACAAAAAAGGGTTCTATAATTACAGTGCCTTCTAGTAGCAAAATATTTTTTGTATATTGATTGTTTTACTTTAGTCTTATACAAGAAATTTGTAAAAAAACAACCAATAAAACCAACGCTTTGAAGAAAAATCTGCTTTCTATAGAAGGTTAGGGAACATTGAAAAATAATGAACTTAAATAACAATAAGCTCTTAAAGATACTAGACTTTTATGAAAATACCAACTTTTTTTGCTTTAGTTATTATTATTAATATTAACAGTTTAATTAACCAAGTTCTTAGCTTCTGTTGTTTTCAGCGTTTGCCATTGTTTCTTCGCATTTCTTAGAATATAGTGAAAAGTATCTTTTTCGACAATTTATACAACTGTCTTTTTATACATTGGATATTGCTTCAAATACTTAAAATATACTATAAAGTATGTAATTTACAGTAAATACATATAAGATTTAAAGGACTAAAAATATTTTTTTTCTTGTCAAAATAGTTTTTATGCATCATACGTAAATAATAAAATATTATATAGTAAGTAAATATAATTAATATATTCGATACCATCTTGATAAAACTGATAACTGTCAGACATAAAAAAACAGTAGCTGTTCAGTTAAAAAAAAATAACTTTACGCTGTATCGCGTACACGTTATAATACGACGCAGGAACTGTTCCCCACTTTGATCACAACTTCCAAGAGTATCTATCTATATTAAATAAATATTTTTCACATTATTAAAGTATTATTCCACACTTAGGAGAGGAAAATACTTATTTAGAAAACGTATAAAAATTTTAACGTAGACCGATTTGAACCCATGCCTCTTGGACGGTTTTCAAGAGGCACGGATTCAAATCCTAGCAGGATTAAAAAAAATATATGATTTCTAAATAAGTATATTAAGTAAATTTAAAAGATCTGTTATTTGTTGTACGTTTTATAAAATTTTACCAATATAACAATTTTTCTTTTCAAAGAATATATTTTAATATTTTTTTGTGTATCTGATATTTATATTATTTTTTAAATTTTAATAAGCGTGTATTATGTAAAATATATTTCTTTAATTTCTCTACCCAAATTATAAAAGAACTGACCAAATATATAATTAATTGATCAATATGGTGTGGATTTATAATCATTATTTCGTTTAACTTATCGACATAGCCTGTTGAAGTGAAAATTGTTGGTTTCCCTCACTAGAAATCGGTCTACAGCCATCGTTTTATACAGTCAGATATTATCACATCGCGCCAGCAGTCAAATATTATTATATGCTTTTAATTTTCCTTTTTAAAAATTGATTCATAGTTCAAGATAAAAATAATTCAACTAAAAAAATATTATACTGTCACGCATAAAGCCACCAGACTTCTTCCACCGCGGCGGAGCGATCCCATTAAGGGCCACGTTGCTCTCGCAAGTGTAAGCTGCATACCTGCATTTTTAACATTCAAAGATCGGGTCGAAAGGACCGAGCCAGCAGAAAGAGCTGAAATGAAGTGAGGACAAAATACAAAACACTTTGGTGGAAATGTAAGTCCATTTTATAAGGAGTTCGTTCCGCCTAAGCATTTCTCGCCCATTTCTCTTTGCGGTGGGAAGGAGTTAAGGTTTTGACATAATTTTGCCGTTATATTATTAAATTATAGGGTCTAGCGGCCAGTCGTGACGCAGGAACACAAGTGTGTAAGTATAAACGCGATCGGTTGTGGGTTCGATCCCACTGAAAGAAATTAAATATTTATTTAAATTTATATTTCCATTTCTACGCTCTGGTGTCAAGGCAAAACATGGCCTTCAGAATTCGGTGGAAAGTGTGGAACGGATTGTATTAACATTAAGTTCCCTCTGCCTACCCTGTTATGTGCGGGATATACTGGTACTTAATATGTATGTAACAAATTTATCTTTCCTCAATAAGTCATAATAACCTATCAGTACTAAAATATATTGTATATAATATCTATAAATGCTGGTATATTCATTATTTGTTTATTAGTAAACGCGTTGAGTGTGGGCCATTAGTATTGATTTAATGCTTCATTTAATTATACACGTTGACAAGGGTATTACGAAGCGCGGCTTATATATTTTATTATATTGTTTTAGAGTGTTATTCAGAATTTAGCAAAGTAGGTAGTAAAACATAGTGTTAAGATAAAGCGGGATAGGCAGTGGGAACCTATTGTAAAGGCACCCCGTTCACCATTTTTCACAAAATTTTCGAGATGTTATTTGTTGTGTGGTGAAACTTAACACTAAGGATTGACTTGTTACCAAAGAGAAAAATGAAAAAAAAAATACAATAAGTGAAGTAAAAAACCAGATATATTGAGTCGGTTTCGCATATCCAAAATTTCCCTAACAATTTCTTATTTGTAGGTCAAAGAGAAGTGCAACTTATAGAATATGAATAGATTAGTAGTTAGACAGAAAAACGGACGGACAACAAAATAATCCCATAAATATTCTGTTTATAGAGTTTCGGATCTCTAAATAAAAAAGAATGCATTTTTACCACTAAACACCGAATCAAATATCAACCTATAAGTAAAAGTCAAGTACAAGCTGAAAGCACACATTTACAAATTTACTTGTACGGGTGTGGTACAAGTAAATTTCAAGTGAAATTTAGAACTTGAATTTTATCCAGAGTGAACACAGAACTCGCCACACATATTTAGATATGCGATTATTTTGTCTTTGTAGTCGAGAACGACGCATTTGACTTGGCTCTAATATCACATTTTTGTTTTTGATGGGATTAAATAAGATTAAAAATATTACAAATAAATAGTTGTAGTTCATATCATCTTTTATACTACTACTTGTTGACCTAAAATCAACATAAATTGCTACGGAACCCTCGGTGGACAAATTCGACTCGCACTTAACCGGTATTCATTTACCTTTAAAATACGGAATCATAAAAAAATCATCGTACTTAGTCATATTACGGATTAATTTTTAAAATAAATTAAAATAAAAGTAAGAAGAAATATTCTTTGCAAAATGAGCAGTCGTCACCAGCAATGTACTCGTATATCTACGTAAGCAATGCCTTTACGTGAACACACCCTAAGCCCTCATTTCGCCCCAATTCCTTCATGTGTTAAAATAAAAGGAAATTTCCATAACGATCGTTGCGCAATTGACATGTTTTACGAATCTGAATTCATTTTTTTTTTGACCGAAAAAAATTCAATTGATGCATTAATTAAAATCTGAAAAAATGTATTTTATTGAACTATACATTTTATTGTAGAAAGAATACAATAAAATGTGTTAGTTAAATATTAATACAATTATATAATATAAGTTATAAGACTGTTTCGATTTCCACTCGAGAAATTGAATTATTATTTATTTATATTTTCATTTCTTTGCTCTGCTAAAAAGGCAAACCGCAGCGTTGAGTTCCGCCACTCAACAAGCCTCAAAAATTCGACAGAAAATGAGGAACGAAATGTTTAAGCATTAGTCCCCTCTGCCTACTCTGCTATATACGAGATATAAAGTGAAGCGGAAAAAAAAATATAACCACACAAACCAAAATATTTGTAATCGACGAAGACATGTAAAAATTCGGATTCTGCTTTGTGCAAATATTTCTTACTATCGAAATTTTAATTACAATTAAATGCCACAAGAAAATTCCAAGCACCATAACTATTTAAAAACGAGTAAAACCCATACATTATTTATACTGTACACATACAAAATAAATCAAACCATCCTTTTTGTGGATCATATCTTCTAGAAATAATGTGGCTTTCGCCGCAATTTCGCCAACTGTCGCTGCCGGCGTGTTTCGCGGAGATTTACGACAACGACTCTTTCACTAATACTGTTTACTTCGTTAATGGTCAGTTTTATTATTGCGCTTCTTTGCTGTTTATTTCTTTTGCCACCTATAACTCATAACGGCTGACGTATGGAATAAAGATATGTTGTTGCAATTAAAAAGTTTCATATGATATCGTGTATGGATATGTTAGGTTTTATGTAAATATAGTGTTGAATAAGAATAATTTAATAATCAATAATCAGCTTCACGCTGTATCCCGCACACATCAGGGTAGGCAGAGGGAACCTAGTGTTAAGACATTCCGTTCCCCATTTTCTGCCGAATTCTGGAGTGGCAGAACTCAACGCCGCGCTTTTGTCTGGACACCAGAGCGAAGAAATGGAAATATACATTTAAGTAAATATTTCATTTCGTCGAGTGGGGATCGAACCCACAACCAGTCGGTTTTACAGTCCCACTTTGTGCCGCTGCGCCACGACTTGCCCTAGAAGAATAATTTGATATTATAAAATTCTTATTATTTCTAATGACAAAGACGAAGCGTGGAGTGGATATTTGACACTCAAAAAATATCTAAGATTTTTTTACTACAAAAAGAAAAACCGAAAAAAAAATTATACATGTATGTAGATGTCATCCAACAATTCTCATAATGAAAGAAAAAGATATCAAAGAGACTGTATAACGAGCTCCATGTTATAAATACTTCACAAAAGCATAAGGATATCTCGTTTTAAAATTACATTCAAAAATTATTTTTATATACCCACTTGGAATTCATGAATTCATACGTTTAGCCTTTTGTGTTGAATATTCATTTAGTTTTCATTGTTACCTTCTTATGTTTTGAGAGTTTTAATTTACGTACTTCAATTTTTTTTTACTTTGTGAAAATTGTATTTAAGTGAAAAATATAGTTAAAATTCGTTTTTACTTTGAAAATAGCTTGGGCTGCATGTAATAAGAAAAAATGTCTTGTAGTAAGTACAGTTTAATCAACGTTATTTGTTTGTGTGCTGTACTGACATCTGTTATACACATTAAAATATTTTTTTAAATGGTTAAAAAAGTAAAGTAATAAGAATTTTATAAAATATTATTTATAAGCTGTTGTGGGTGTGTTTTTGTAGCTTCATTGTGTATACTACATATAAAGAGCACATAACGTTAGGGCACCCTTTTCTGAACTTTTTGGACTGGGGATCTCAGTTATCCCCAGCCAGCCAGAATCATTCCTCTGAGTGGGATTCGAACACACAACCGTTGCGTTTACAGTCAAACGCTGTGCCACGACAGGCTTTCCTCTTAATTAAACTAAAACAACGTATCTGAAATATGTAGATAAATACAACTTCAATTCATAATATGTAAGGTATTTCATTAATTTGACGTGTCAATGATGCTGCGATCATTATAAAAATCCTTTTATACGTTTTCTATGCAGCAGAATTGGAGCAAAACGGAGGGTTGCCGGGTGTATGTGCGATGCTTGTCGACACCGTTACTGTTAGTTCAGATATTTATGTTTTTTAGTAAAGTTTTTTTTTTCAATACTTATTTTCAACAAAAAGCTGTATTCCGTTTTTAGCAGTTCAAGCAGAGAAAATTTATTGTTAAAACACTCCGTCCACTACTTTCCGTTCAATTCTCAAGACATTGCGTGTTGAGTGGCGAAACTCTCTACCTCTTTGTCAACTTACCAACCTACCATTGAATGGCATTGAAATTGAAACAATTAATTCCTCCGAGTGGGAATGAACCCACAACCGTCACGTTGACAGTCATATACTGTGCCGCTGGGCCACGACGGCGACTACTTTTAATATTCTTTATTATCGTGATATAAGATTATTAACCTTCAAGAGGCGCGTGGAGTCAAATCGACCGCACCTATTATGTTTTAGTTTATAATTCCTAATATTATCGTTATAAGTCTCGCCCCAAGTAGCCTCTTCGTGGTTGACTTAATTCTTGCAAAATTTTATAATTCTACATCAACAGGAAGTACTCCATAACAAATCAATATCAAAAAAGAACCATTCTATAATTATTTCCGGATTTAAATCCCTTAAATCTTCAAGTAGTCTTTTAGGTTGCGCGCTATCGTAACAAATGACCGCGCGCTGTTTGAGGGTTAATACGTTTCTTTTCTTTCCTTGTTTAGAGCTACTTTTCTATGAACAATAGTCGACAAACATTTATTCTCTGTTGGCAAACCTTACTATATAAGAGTAGAGTTAGATAGGTAGGTTAAAAGAGTAGCGTAATTTAATTATTTTATACTAATATTTGCCTAAACCTAAATTTTCTTTTATATTACAATATTATGTTATTATATAAAAAAATATAGAACAGAAAAGAAAGAAAATATGAAACACAGCAACGAGAAAAGCACTTCCGTCCACTTTAAATAATAAATACCCACCCAGTTTATAAAGTCACGTTTTCTTGTCAAAATAAATTGAGACAACTCTAATTGGAAAATGGAATATCGATTCAGTCGTTTGTCCTGAAAAGTACACGCTTGGAAATTTCAAGAGAAACCAAATATATGGTTAGCCAGTTTTCAAAGCTCCGAAATTTAACTTTACTTACATTTCTAGTGGGCTTTGTGTACTTAAAAAAGTTATTTTGCCATTTATAAATATTATATTCGAATCTATTGTACTTGGCATGAAAGAGCTCTCGTTGGCTAGAACAAACTAAGCCGACAGATGTTGCGGCCGAAATTTCTTTTATGTTTATGTTTAAAATTCTGGTTTGTGGCCCATTCCCTTAGAATGGGTATTATTTTTATGAAGGGAAAAAATATTTCATTTTACGTCTCAAAACATTTGTCGTATACGTATATAATTAAAGCAAGCGACTCACATGTTATCTAACCTACAAAGTAAATTATTATTATTATATAAAAATACACAAAATGAAAAAAATATGCACAAAACTTAATATAATACTTCTTCTCTATTTAAAAGAATATTTCAAATAGTCTCCCAACAAAATAAACGACAAAATCTGTCATTTCAAAAATATTCCAAAATGTCTGACCTCAAAATATTCAATTAAATTAAAATTAAATCAGCTTCACGCTGTATCCCGCACACAGCAGGGTGGGCAGAGGGAACCTAATATTAAGACACTCCGTTCCCCACTTTCTGCCGAATTCTGGAGGCATTGCGTGTTGAGTGGCAGGAGTCAACGCCGCGCTTAATCTCGACACCAGAGCGAACAAATGGAAATATAAATTTTAGTAAATATTTCATCTCCTCGAGTGGGGATCGAACCCACAACCAATCGGTTTTACAGTCACACCTCGTGCTGCTGCGCCACGACTGGCATCAATTGAGATCTGTTTTATTACAAATGAGAGAAAATTTCACTTGTTTCTTCTTAATCGAAGCAAGAGTTTATGTTTCATCCCTTTACAGCGACATAGCGGCTGGGTTCTTTTGCGTAATAACGAATCGTTATTTTTCGACTCCAAATTTCAAAACACAAAATAATTTAATATGAGATGACCCCATTCCTTTTTTCAACGTTCCATAAAGTACTAACATTATGTTCTCTTTGTAAAAGCTAACAAAACCTCAGTCATTTCGTGTTTCATTTGAATAGTTAAAGTTGAATAAAAAAAAATGCTTTAATAAATAGCGTACGAGGTATAATTTTTTGATTTTTTAAGCTAACATATGTATTTGTTTTAACTTGGATGAAGATATTATTTGATGAACTTAAAGATGTCAAAAATATTTGTAAAAACAAAAACCCCGACTGCATAAAACTAAAAAGAAAATATGCAAGCCCAATAGTTTATTAGAATTAACATTCGGGACCTCTTTAAATTATACGGGGTTCCTGATTTTATTAGGTAAAGATTTTATTGATTGAAGAATTACTTAGATGAGGTAATAAAGAATATTACATACATACAAGATACGCGCGAAAAACATAACCCTTCCTTAGCAGTCGGGAAAAACGATTCTCAATAAAAATTGACTATGGCATCGTAATGTAGTAGAACAGGGCTTGTAGCTAATTAAGCGTCACAAGATAAAACACGGCGTTGAGTTGTGACCCCCAACAGGAAAAATCTCAACATTTGACCGATGCGTAGACAATGGAGTGTCTTGACACTATGTTCCAGCTTAAAAAAAGTGAGTCCATAAATTCAAAATGCCTTCTGAAATGTGTTATTTACTACAACACATGTATAGAGTTGGGAACGTATTGCGAAACGTAAAAAAATGGTATAATTCGCGTTTCTAAAGTAATAAAGGCACGTGTCAACCTTTCATCATCCAAAGTTAAATTAGGTAAGGTAAAAATATTTTCATATTATGACCCTGAAGCCGTTCCACCCACGCACGTCCCAAAGTTCCTCCCGAGGAAATCGAATCGTATCTTTCGTAATACATTATTTACATTAGTAATGTTCATTATTGTTTTATTTATAGTATAATATTGTGTTTTGTTATACTTTGACGTAACGTTATTTATTTGTGCCTTTAGGTCTTTTTTCATTAAAAGAATAGATTAAATGGGAAATATAGTAAATGTATTCTTCTTTTAAATATATATAAAAATATTATCTTTACGCTGTATCCCACACATAGCCGAGTAGGTGGAGGGAACCTAGGGACCTAGTGTTAACTCCACTCCGTTACCACTAAGATACATTTACCACTTTCTGCCGAATTCTGGAGGCATTGCATGTTGAGTGGCGGAACTCAACGCCGCAGTGTATTCCTAATTATTATAATTCAGAATTGAATAAACAAGTAAAGTAATTTACTGTTGTATGGCAATAAAAAATCACACTTTTCAGAGTCAATTTTTTTTATATTTTTAATTTTACCTATATAAATTAACGTTATTAAAGATTAGTACCTACTAAATATTTAAAACTATCGTTTATGGATTGAAAGAGATGTTCAAGGGAATTTTTAAAGGTAGTCAAATACGTATTAGATTTTTGCGCAGGGTTAGGCAGAGGGAGCCTAGTGTATAAAACTCCTTTGTCAGTTTTTCGCATTAGATAAAAATAATGTGTGTTTCGCATTAGATAAAAATAATGTGTGTTTAGTGGCGGAACTCAACACTGCGTTCTATTTGCTAGAGCGACTAAAATGAAAATAATTTATTTTTCTAATATTAAAGTAAAATATATTAATATGTTTATACAATACTTAGTAGGATCGAAGGAAACGATATTAATACTAAGTATATACATAAGTCAATTTATCATAACCTTCTCATGTGAGAACTCGTACACCTGTGATTTATAAATAAATATAATATTATATAGTACTACAGACATATCAATGTATCTTTAAATATTGATTTGCTGTACTAAAATAATGATAGTTATTTTAACGCTAAAGGGATGAAATAAGGGTTGAAAGTTTGTATGGTTTTTTTTTTAAATCGGCACCGATTTTTATAAAATTTGAAATTCAGACTCTTAAAAATATTTTATTAAACATGTGTTTCGTGTTTTTTTTAATATCCTCCCAGTAAATAAATAACACGGGATTTTTAGTGTAATGATTGGGCTTTTTTAAAATTATTTATTCCTAAAAATTATAGAGCAATGCACCAGACTAATTTAGGATCGTCAAGGCTTAAACTGCCCATAAAATATTAATTTAAATACAACATTAACCATTTTTTTAAGGAAAATAGTATTTTTTTTAGAATAACAAACACACGCAAAAACAACAATATTGTAACACAAAAATGTCAATATTATATTATTCAACAAGACCTACTAAAGGTCACGTTTATAAATTATTCCGTGCCAAAGGTTGAAGTTAGAACTGAGAAGCTAAGCAGGTAATGCTACTAAATAATTCCAGTGGATGATGCTTGATGTTTTTAAAAACTTCAATAATGGAAAAGTTTTCTCAGTGCATTTGATATATGTTTTTAGTGGTTTCACTTCTCCTTTTCCATTGCCATTCAATTGTATAAATTATCTTTATTTTTTTATCGTCGCTCTGGAAGATAAAGCGCGGCGTTAAGTTCCGCCACTGAATGTCTCCAAAATTGGTCGAAAAGGGGGAAAAATGTCTTAATATTAGCTTCCTTCTGCCTGTCCTATTATGCGGGAAAAAACATGAAGATAATTAATCGTACATATTATTTATCATTACTAAATATCTCTGTTTAATTTAAAATCATATAAAAAATATATTTAAATAAAACTGTTAAAATTTAAAAGAAAACGCAAGACTACGACTTAAGTAAAGTGCAACACGTGTAAGGTACTTAAACGTAACATAGTGTATGTGAATGTATATGTATGGCTTCCCTTTAATTTGTATGTGGATTGTGGACACTGCTATGTCATTTTTTATAAGTGAAACAAATGTTAAGTATTAAGTAAATAAACTGTTATATTTTTTAAAATTTTAAAATTATATTTTGTTTAAAGTCGTTATAGCTATATTTTTTATCGTAGAAAACGTATCGTGATGCAGGTACGATTCCCGATTTAGGGATAGGTATGTTTATTTACTTTACCTGATTTTTTGATAATAAAAAAAGCAAAGAAAGTATGTCCGTATGTAAAATATTTTTACAAAAAATTTTAATAGTGGGCAGTAATCCTAACATTCTTACAGTGCTTGGACGGTTTCCAAGAAGATTGTGTTTGAATCTCGAATACTTTCTCATTTTTGTTTGTTTTTCAAAAATAGTTTTCTAAAAATAGTTTTTTTGCAACATAAAAATCATTAAAATTAAAGCGTTCATGGTGCAGTAGGACAGACTGTAAGCTTATTTGATATCTATAAAAGCGTTAAACGCTATAACCTATAGGTGCGATTTCCGCTTCTGAGAAATAAAATATTAAAATTATTTTAATTTTTTTGATTATGTCTTTGTTTTTCACTGATTATACGTTTCAATGTCAGCGGATTGATAATGCTATAAACAAAGTAGCGAGCAGCAACTAGTCTAATCTAAAATCAAAATACCTAGTTCTATGTAGGGAAAGTAAACTTTTCACATTAAATATTTAGTTATCATATTATTTACTTAATTAAATAATTAAATTATATACATTGCTCCGGGGCATAGAGTCGTCATTTGGCAAACATTATTAATGCATATAGTTAATTAGCATATATTAATGAACATTGGCATATTAATATGTAAAATCATTATACAACATGACAAATATAACATATATATTAAAAAAGCTTCACTTCTAAAGCTTTTGAAAATTGGTTGTGTAATAACGTTATTTATGTTAATATAATTAGTAATTCAGCTTAGATTTTTTTTAATGATAAGGAGGATGGCTGTCACGTCATCGTGGATCATTTGATTCTCTCTCTCTCTCGAGGAATACGTTTATTTTATTTTCTGGTTTTGGAAACTTGACATGGCGCGGCATTGAGCTCCGCCACTAAACACGCAATGTCTAAAAAATTAGGTCTATGGTCGGGAACAGTGTGTCTTAACCCTAGAATATAGCGTTATAAAAAAATTGTGTAAATAAAAAGATTAATTCAGAGATATTATAATCCAAGTCAATTTTCTATTACAACTATTTATTTTAAAACCAATAGTATACTAGTTTTTATATACAATTTTTATTCTTTTACATTTTCATACTTCAATTTACACACATCACATTCAGCTAGGCACATGTTAACAGCATCACGACAGCTTCTATAAGCCGTAATGTAAACTGGAAATATTTTTTTATTTTTCAATAAATTAGATTTATACATTAAGTTTTACATACTATCAAAATCTAATTGTTATTTTCTGGCATTGTAACTGAGTAAAACAAAAGGAGATCAGCTACACTATAACTGATAAAAAGGCCAGTCGTGGTTCCAGGGCTTGTGTACATGACAGGTTGTGAGTTCGATTCCCACTCAAGGAAATGAAATATTTAATATTTTCATTTCCTCGCTCTGGTAACGACGCAAAGCGCGGCATTGAATTTCGCCACTCAACATGCAATGCTTCAAGAGTTCGGTGGATTGTGGAGAACGGAAGTTGTAGCTGATATTCCAAACAACTTTAAAAGTAAAAATAAACAAATCAGCTTCATGCTGTATCCCGTACACAGCAAGGTAGGCAGAGAGAACCTAGTGTTAAGACACTACGTTCCCCACTTTCTGCCGAATTCTTTTGAGTTCTGCCACTCAACACGAATGCCGAATCACGCCGAACATCGAGTGGCAGAACTCAACGCCGCGCTTAACCTCGACACCAGAGCGAAGAAATGGAAATATAAATTTAAGTAAATATTTCATCTCCTCGAGTGGGGATTGAACCCACAACCAGTCGGTTTTACAGTCACACTTCGTGCCGCTGCGCTACAACTGGCCTCGCGAACTTTAAAAGTATTATTTATTAAATAATTCTTTGACTCGCGATGTGTCTAGTGGTTTAAATTGTTTATAGTAATGATCGTGAATAACCCAAAATCCTTTAGTTTCAGAAGTTCCGTGTTAAGAATTTTATATTATGTCATTAGAAGGTATCGCTCTAATAGAATATTTGCCTTCAGAAGGTTATTTAGATAACTGGAAACTCGACAACATTGCGTTGTAATAACTCGAAGCTCTTCCGAAGAAAAGCCAAGAGCGCGTCCTATCGTCCTCTCCACTATAACCGTGAGCTAGTTATAATAAAAGGAGGAAAGAGTACGGGCCGCTCCCCGCCCTACACCGTGAATTCCTACCCGACTGCGGCTGCAACAGTCTTATTGAACTCTCCGGGACGTTTGTGTGTCTTTCCAGTATCTTTCCGAAGGTAGTTGTTACGCTTGTTTATATTAAGTTTGTATTAGAATAGTGATTCGTGATGTTAATTGATTTGTGAGATCAATATAAGTCATTGGATCGAATGCACTACCGCAAGGCGGCCGATATGTTAAAGAAACGCACGGCACACACCTAACAGTCATGTCTCGAACCGTAGGCGGACACTACTACATTCACCAGAGTTCCAGGTCATAAAATAGCACCACACACCCGTATGAGACGGGCGGACACTATATACATCGGAGCTAGGACAAAAAGTAGCATCACACGCCAATCATATACCAAGTTGTAGAAGCGGTATACAATATGTCAATGACCAACGCCATACAAGCATAGCTCACGGCATCGTCACGACATAATTAGTCCGCGACGTCAAGTAACATTCAATATTATAATATAAGTCAAAGATCACTTTGATCCACAATATGTATCGCCCCTAAGCAAACATTGCCTTTAAAAGAAATTCGATCATAAAATATCGTGCCATCATGGCTTTGAATTACTATATTATAATTATTATATATTTGGCACAAGTCTTCATGTGCATCATGTATATCAGTACCGTACTTGACAGTTTGACTCGACCGCTGTCTTCCAACTGCCTTTGGGGCCGTTCAAGTATTACGTAAGCAGTTTTTTTGCAATTATTGACCCCTCCCCCTCCCCCTCCCCTATGTCATCAAAAATAAGCAATCCTCTTACAAATATTTAATTGAAAACGTCAAAAATAAGCAAACCAAGACCCCCCGCCCCCCTACAGTGCTTACGTAATACTTGAACGGCCCCTTTCACCGCTATATAGATGAGATGACGGTTGCGACATTCGGGACGCCAATTCTATGAACTAGTCAAGAATAATATAATATTAAAAATATGTAGATTATATTATTCTTAATTAACTATGTTATTTATGTACATTGCCATGCATATTTTATTATTATATTTTTTTCTTTATTTATTTTACAACTTATATTCAAGCTAATAATAATATATACTATTACAAAGTGCCTAATGGGGAAAGGAAGTGGTATAACACTATGTTCCTAGGTTCCATTTTCATATCCTGATTTATGCGAGATACAGCGTGAAGCTTAAAAACACTCGCTTTATAAACAAAAATAAAATGTTCTTATAACATTTGAGTCGTATAAAACAATTGTCTATCATAGGGCTTCGTGAAATCGAATCCCTCTTAAAAAGGCTTCTCATGCTCATTTTTATTAAACTGTTCCTCAATATGATTGTACTAAAAGCAATGATACGTGTAGCTATAATATAACTAAGATTGAATTTTTACAATCTTATATATATTTGACTAAGTGAAATATATATAAGATTGTAAAATCTATTTTATTTTTTTAGCAAAATTTAATATTTTTATATTTAATTTCATAGTAAATAAGTATAGAAATAGATTTAGGAGTTGTTTTATGATCATTAATAGAAAAAATATGTTTGTTGTACAGTTTTAAATAGTGGTGCAGTTAACGTCCGTGGTACTCTTTTAGTTTAAAAAAATATTACATATAACCCTGTTTTTATTGTTAAAACAATAAAAAGTATTAATAAAAACATCAAATCAGTATATTTATTCTTAGCTTCACGCTGTATGCCGCACGTAGCAAAGTAGGCAAGGGAACCTGATAACTTAGTGTTAGGACACTTCCATATCCTTATTAGAACACTTCCATCCTCCACTTTCCGCCAAGTTCTTAAAGCAATGCGTGTTGGGTGGCGAAACTCAATGCCGCGGCTACCCTCGTTACCAGTACAAGAAACTGAAAATATTAAATATTTCAGTAACCCGAATGGGAATCGAACCTACAACCGTCGCGTTTACAGTCGCACGCTTGTCCCCCTGCGCTACAACGGACACCAAATCATAACAAAATAAACACACATTACTTAGAGGCGAATGTATGTATGTATGTATGTATAAATAAACGAGTTACTCAGAAACAAAGTAAATATAATTTGGTATCCCGTAAAATACTCGTATAATAGAATAGTAAACTTATTTCTCATAATAGCGAACGCGAGTTTCTTATTAGCGACACGATCACGATATAGGTCGCGGAATACCGGGCCGACATCGTAATTAGTATACAGTTCAGCTAGCTTTACATGTTGGCCCAATACACCAACTCAATTGTAGTTTGTGGAGTAAATTGGGTTGGGGTTCAGAAAAAAATATTGTAAAATAAATGTTCACATTTTCACTCGGATAGGAAGCTCTGTGTAGAAAAATGATGATGTGCGAAGTTGAGTTCCGCTTCTCAATATGCAATGTATCGAAAATAAGCCGAAAAGAGTGGTTTAACACTAGGTTCTCTCACATTCTGTTATGTGAAGGATACAGTGTTTGTTTATTTTATTAGGTTAAAATAAAATAATCTATTTTTATCTTTATATTAGTTACATCATATACTTATTCTTTGTCTTTCAAGATATTATATATACCAATAAACGCAACTCAACGTAATCTCGCAGTAAGTTGCAGTTGTGGGAATTGGACACTTTGTTGGTTTGTGGATGATGGCCACAAACCAACATAAAGTGTCCAATTCTTTGGATTCCAATCAACCAATCTTAATCTTTTTTCCTCCATTCTACATGACATTTACCACAAATCTGTGTTAAGTAGTTTATTCAAAGACATAGAGAATAGAAAAATATATAACCTTATAATAAGAAAATTACGACTAAGTAACTTTTCGCTGGAAACCTTCCTTTCGAGCCAACGTTATTATGAAATTGTAATGAAATTTATATTTCATTAAATTTATTTTGCCTACTCATTTACACTCATTCTGAATACACTTGAAGAAAAGTTTATGCATTTAAATAAGTTAAGTTATTCATTTTGTTTGTTCTTTTGGGCTAAATGCACTGATATAGTTATGTAACTACCATGTACTATGTAGATCTAGTAATAGTAGCAAAAATAAGATTTAAAAAATCTTACCATATTAGTATGTGTACATACTACGTGAAAGATAGAAATCGAAAGCGGCGAAACATATATTGATAGAAATCGAAAGCGGTTAACGTTTTTATGATAAAAATATATATTTTTTATATGTTTCTAAACTATTTGGAAAGAGATTCTATGTAATTGCAATAAGTGATATGTATAATCTAATAACAATACTTCACACAGGTTTCCTTCCGATAAGGACCGTTACCTAAAAGCAACTGCTCCCGATTGACACAATTCCACTGTCTTTAAAGCCTGTTTCACCTATATCTACCCTCTTTTATACATTTTATATTAGATAAAAAAAATCTTCATGATTCATGTTGTTTTCCGCAAATAGAAGGGTAGGTAGTGCGAGCCTAGTATTAAGACACTTCGTCTTCTGTTTTCTGCCAGGCATTGCGTGTTGTATGGCGGAACTTAACGCCGCGCTTTGCCTTGACACCAGAACCAAAAAATCAAATACTAATAAATAATAATTCATTCCCCCGAGTGAGTTTGAACCCACAACCGTCGCACTTCAAGTCACACGCTTGTACCACTGCGCCGCGACGGACTCAAATAAAAAAAATATAAAACAATATACAAAATAAAGCTACTTTTTACCAAATCAAATAAAAAAAATCGAACATTCGTGCAAGTTGGAGCCAACTGAACAATAGTTGGCAGAATGAAAATTACGACATTTCTTTATCTTACTTCATTAAAATCCGGTTCTATTTACATAATGCTGCAACGTGATGTATTAATTACAGGATAATTAGACGATAAATCACTTGGCTTTGAATGATGCATGAGTATTGTATGTCTGTTCGTGTATTGCTGGTGTAATATGAGTAGCTATGGCAAATTGATAAGGCGTTCTGTATAGATTATAGATATATATTTTAGTAAATGTAAAGTTGTATATAAATCAGCTTCACGCTGTATCCCGCACACAGCAGGGTAGACAGAGGGAACCTAGTGTTAAGACACTCCGTTCTCCACTTTCTGCCGAATTCCGGAGGCATTGTGTGCTGAGTGGCAGAACTCAACGCCTCGCTCCGCCTCGACACCAGAGTGAAGAAATGGAAATATAAATGTTAGTAAATATTTCATCTCCTCGAGTGGGGATCAAACCCACAACTAGTCGGTTTTACAGTCACACTTTGTGCCACTGCGCCACGACTGGTCTCAATAGATGTATATGATATGTAAAATTATAAGGTGAGTGGTTTAGATCAACGTGCAGCCCAAACTGCTGAATCTAAACTCTTGAAATTTTGCAGGTAATATTCGCGTACTACGTACGCGTACTGTAATAAATTGAGCACTAAGGAAGGAATTTTAGAAAATAAAGATAGATTTTTTTATGAAATATCGACTATTTCAAAAATAGAACGAGGCTGTCATAGTGCAGGGGCACAAGTAAACGTGCAATTGTTAAAGCGAGAATTTGTAGGTTCGATACCCACTCGAGGAAATGAAATATGTCATATTTTAATTTACTTGTTTTTTAATTTTGTGTTAATAAGGCAGACGCGGGGTTGAGTTCCGCCACTCAATACGAAATGCCTCTAGAATTCGGTAGAAAGTGAAGCTAAAAAAATACAAATAACTCTTAATTAAACCTGCCAGCCACATGGCTGTCTTATATTTCATAGAAAGTAGGATAAAGCATAAAGCTTTCTATTTAAAGTAAAATCACATACATTAATTTTCTTTGATATTTTTACATCAACAATAAATAAAAAAATTAAATTAAATTAAATTAGCTTCACGCTATATCCCGCACACAGCAGGGTAGACAGAGGGAACCTAGTGTTAAGACACACCGTTCCCCACTTTCTGCCGAATTCTGGAGGCATTGCGTGTTGAGTGGCAGAATTCAACGCCGCGCTTAACCTCGACACCAGAGCGAAGAAATGGAAATATAAATTTAAGTAAATATTTCATCTCCTCGAGTGGGGATCGAACCCACAACTCGTGCCGCTGCGCCACGACCGGCCTCAATAATATATTATCAAACAATAAATATATTAACAAAAAATTCCTGTTCCACTAAATTTGTTACAAAAATATATTATAATCACGCAACTTTCTTTCTCTGTTCGCTCATTACTGCGATTAACAAAATTGTTTGCAACAATACGGCACTGCGCCATTCCACGATCGCCTATTAGTTGCTTAGCTACACGCACATTTTACATTTATTTATATATAAATAGATATAGATACATGTGATTTCTTGATAAAACCAATTATATAGTTATTTATCATAGTGTATAGAATTTTGTAGTTCTATGATATTCAAATTACAGGACCTAACAATACATAGAATGTTGAGAATGATTATAAAATTAATATTTTATTTTATTGGATGTATTATTCAATTCATCCCAGTCGTGGCGAAACATGAATGAACCTAATATCAAAATTTATTGATAATACTTATTTAGAAAACGTTTAATTTTTTTTTTTAAATTTGAACGCAGCGGGACTCGACCGCCTGGAAACCGACCTTTATTGATAATGTTTTTTCAAAAGCAAAAATTTGTTATTTTTTTATTTAAAGATTGCTCTAAATAATACAGGAGTAACAACATATAGAGAATTTACTTAGAATGGGGACTGTACATTGTACAACAGCCTATTCCATAAAAATCGAATTTAAACATAAGTAGCAAAAAGTTTTACTAATTAAAAAAGCTAAGTTATTCATATAAATAAACGAAAGAAATTTCGAATATCAAACCAATCCATACATGTATTGTATTCACGTTAACACAACGCGTTCGACCTAGCGGGATAATCGCTCAATAGCGTGCGCCACTAACCACCTTTTAGTACCGACCTCAATCAAATTTATTGGACAACAGTGTTGCGTTCTCTTACAAAATCCCGTACTAAAACAAAAGTTTAGAACACACAATTATGAATTTTGAATCTATTTTTGTTTACAGAGCCGCTATAAGGCAATTAATTTTATAGCATCAGAATTTCCACGGAACCGACAACGATTATTCTGAATTATTATTCTATAATTTGAAAAGTTCTTTGAACATTTTGACTGTGGGTGAAAATGAGTTTTAGTTTCATAACCTATTCTATTTTGCTTAAATACTACACACTGTATATGAATGCGTAACAATTATAATAGCAGTCCTTCACTTTGTATTGAACTAGATTTAAGTCTTGTTCTAATGGGTATACAGCTCAGATACGTTCTTAGTACCCGAAGTAATTTTGACTGCAGCTACTGTAGATTATATCGATATAATTAACTGGATATATATAGCCTGTAGCTTCCCTCAGAAAGGGAACTATACAACACTTTTTTTTTTCAATTCAAAGCAGTACATATTGAGACTAGCGCGTTCAATTAAACAAAATCTTCAGCTTTGTAATATAAGTATAGATATTTAGAAACAATTTTTCTAAAAAACTAAGTTGAAATCACTATAAATGAAATGAAATAAAACCCTTTCAATTCTGCCGCTCCAACGTTCAGATCTCTTTTAATTCTTCAAGTAGCTAAGAAACTGATCCGGGCGCTTACTGGATGGGACGTGCCCCGATTGTATGAGGGTGCCATCCCCCGGGATCAGTAATCCTGGATAGTTCGGGGTAATGGAGGGAATTTTATCGAAGGAGCTTTGTAGGCGCCTCTTAAACCTGCTGCATTTGGCTGATATTAAAAGTTTCGAAAAGTCTTATGGAGTGTCTGCTTCGATTGTTTAGCCACATAGTGAATGAAGTTATGTGTCTATTTTGCAGTTTTTTTTTAAATAATTTTATATATATGTTTTTTTATAGTCTGTACTATTCTTAAATTCTACTATGTTTTTGCACGATTATACGTACAATATACAATGTTATTGGCTGTTAATAAAGTTATTATATTTTTTATTTAACACAAAAACAAATATCTAAATTACTTAGTAATCTAAGTTAACCTAATTTAATTTCTCAATTAATCAAGAGCCTATTACAAACAAAACATAAATTCTAGTACCAAAATGGTAAAATATAATTAAAGGAATGTACGACCCTCTTAAATTTGGGTCGGACCCGCCGTATCAATGTTTGCGAACAATTCGAACGGTGCTTTCGTAGTTTGTATAGAATATTACAAATCCTTTATTTGTTCATACAACACAGTTTTTGCGGTATATATTCGATATAGTACGAATATAAATGTTTGGGTTGCGATCTTACGAATAGTGATGTGATAAAATACACAGAGAAGGGAACAGACCCTGGCAAGGGTGAAGATAAAAAAGTAGGGTGAAGATAAAAAAGGAAACAAAAAGTAGATATAACATAAATATAGTTAAAGTTAAAGAGTATCTTAACACTAGGTTCCCTCTGCACCCTGCTGTGTGCGGGATACAGCGTGAAACTATTTTCTTTATCAGTTATATAGAGAATAATTTAATCAATAAAGGGGCATTCAATGGTAAGACACTCGAGTCCCCACTTTTGATTTAATTTTCGGTACAATGCGTATTGAGTGACAGAACTCAACTCCGTACATTATCTATCAGAGCGGGAAAATTAAAATAATTTTAAAAAAGCAATCCCCAGTTTATATCCAACCCGTAACCATCAGGTTTATGGTCAGATGCTGTCCTAGAGCTGCCAAATACAACAACGCCTTCGCCCTCTGCGAATATTTACATTATTTAAGTATATTTAGGGAAAATTAATTGATTGTTGAAATTAGTAATAAAGTTATTATTTAAAATCAAATCAGCTTCGAAGAAATGTAAATATAAATATTTCATCTCCTCGAGTGGGGATCGAACCCACAACCAGTCGATTTTGCAGTCACACTTTGTGCCGCTGCGCCATGACTGACCTCGAAAAGTTATTATTTAATAAATCGAAATTTAAGTAATAATTATGAAAATCTATAAGGTGTTCACCAAATTTGTTATTATGACGTCAGTATAGCGTGATCAATTGCCATTTCAAAGGTAATTTCGTTCTATGGCATTCCCATCGATTTGTCAAATAAGTACTCCAAATTCTTTTCCGTTCGAAATTGTTTTGACAGGAACACAATTGACTATCTCTGAGAACGCTATCGCGGTGTTTGGTATCTCTCCTTCGGTATTGTAGAGTGCTCTTTTAACACAATGCGTAATTTTATATAAACAAAACTAAATTTCATTTTGGGTAAAAATGTTTGTGGTTTGCTAAAATTTTAAAAATCAGCTTCACGCTGTATCCCGCATATAGCGGGGTAGGCGGAACCTAGTGTTAAAACACTCCGTTCCCCACTTTCCGCTGAGTTCTAGAGGCAATGCGTATTGAGTGGCGGAACTCAACCCCACGCTTTGCCTCGACACCAGAGCGAAGAAATGAAAATATAAATGTAAACAAATATTTCATATTCTCGAGTGGGTATCGTAGCCATGACTGGGTATACCTTTACCTATATTTTTTATTGTCTTATAGAAAAATATACTTGTTATATTTTTTCAAAATTCATCCCCTAAGATATTCTTTAGGGTATCGAAACCTGTACAGAATATTAATCAGACTAACGTTTAAATATATGTCAAACATCACTAATAGCTACTGTCAGGGGAGTGTAAAAGGCAGTAAATACCATTTTTCATGATCATCATACTAAAACAATATGTAAATACCTAATATTAATTAAAAACTATTTAAAATTAGCTTCACGCTGTATCCCGCACACAGCATGGTAGGCAGAGGGAACCTAGTGTTAAGACACTCCATTCCCCACTTTCTACCGAATTCTGGAGGTATTGCGTGTTGAGTGGTACAACTCAACGCCGCGCTTGACCTGGACACCAGAGCGAAGAAATGGACATATAAATGTAAGTAAATATTTCATCTCCTCGAGTGGGGATCGAACTCACAACCAGTCGGTTTTACAGTCACACTTTGTGCCCCTACGCCATGACTGGCCTCAAATTTGATATCCATATTATAGGTTGTGCAAAACATGCAATCCGCCATTTTGTTGCAGCGGCCATTTTGTATTATAACCAATAATCTTTTTAGGTATTTTTTGTCATCAGAACTGAAGTCATCAATCCTAATTTCAACACAACCGGACACTGGGTAAAACTAATACGGCAAGTCACATAAAATCTCGTAAAAAGTAAACTAAGTACCGACGTTCTTATTAGCGCAGTTGAGAGTTAAAAAAATAAGTAAAATATATCAATAGATAAAAACGAAATATTTTTAACGAAAATATATTTTTAAGGAATCAATAAATATTATACAAACCAACAAAAAATATCTCATATTCTACAGTCAATACAAATCTAAATAGAAGCTTATTATAACCGCAATTGACTATCTCTTCCACAATAGTCAAATGAAAATAAGCTTTTTGTTACACAACTACTTATTACGTATACAATTTTGTACAAAAACACCGATATTACATTTGTTATCATTTAATGCATCAGCATGTTTATTATCATAACTTAAGGCCAGTCGTGGCGCAGAGACGTGACTGTAAACGCGACAGGTTGTGGGTTCGATTCCCACTCGAAGAAATTAAATATTATATTATATGTTCATTTAGTTGCTCTGGTAACGAGTCTACGCGCGGCGCTGAGATCCACCACTCAATAGCAATTACCTTTAGAATATGCGAAAAGTGAAGAACCGGAATAGCTTAATGAGAATGGAGGCTTAACATTAGGTTCCTAGATTCTCTCTGCCTACTATGCTATGTGCGGAAACAAAATCTACGTTTTATTATGTGTGCAATTTGATAAAAAACACTGATAAAATATATTAAGAGCCCAGTCGTGGCGCAGCGGCACAAAGTGTGACTGTAAAACCGACTGGTTGTGGGTTCGATCCCCAATCGAGGAGATGAAATATTTACTTAAATTTATATTTCCATTTCTTCGCTCTGGTGTCGAGGCAAAGCGCGGCGTTGAGTTCTGCCACTCAACACGCAATGCCTCCAGAATTCGGCAGAAAGTGGGGAACAGTTTCTTACACTAGGTTCCCTCTGCCTATCCTGCTGTTTGCGGGATACAGCGTGAAGCTGATTTATTTGATTTATTTATAAAATATATTATCATTTAATGAATCCGTATCGTTATTATCATAACTTCCATATTATCCACTATACTAAAATTACTTTCCACTACAGAGATCGTTAATACCAGCACTCACAGCATAAATTAGGCTAAAACTGGACTAGAACTGTAAAACTATGGTAATTTAAAGCGGGACGGAACTAGTGGGGGACGATTAACAGAGATACGTTGTTTGGAGCAGTGAGGTGTTTATAACCTGTTTAAATGATACAACCTTAAGCTTCTGTGAACATTTTACTGGGTTTAGTCAAATTTCTGGATTTTGTATGCGAATGTACTGTTAAAAATGGCAAAATAGGTTAAATTGTGTCTCAGGATTTATAACCTCTATATGTTGTCGTGGCGCTTGGGCACAAGTTTGTGCAACACGATGGTCGTGGGTTCGATTACCACTTAAGCAATGAGTTATAACTCAACCCGCCAGTGTCTAATCTAGCTCAAATATGAACACACCTATAGCCTACCCTGATAACAATGTTGTAAATAAACATTATTGTTGTTAAACGAAAATGGCCGGCGAAATAAAATGATAAATATATTATACCGTATATGTTTTTGTAAAACCACTCGATGTGGATATCAAAACAAGGAGCCTCACTTTTAAATGCAATATAAAGATGTTGAGATTGCAATATGAAGAGGCCAGTCGTGGCGCAGCGGCACGAAGTGTGACTGTAAAACCGACCAGTTGTGGGTTCGAACCCCACTCGAGGATGAGATATTTACTTACATTTATATTTCCATTTCTTGGCTCTGATGTCGAGGTTAAGTGCGGCGTTGAGTTCTGCCACTCAACACGCAATGCCTTCAGAATTCGGCAGAAAGTGGGAACGGCAGAAAGTGGTAACGGAGTGTCTTAACACTAGGTTCCCTCTGCATACCCTGCTGTGTGCGGGATACAGCGTGAAGCTGATTATAAAGATGTGCCAGAATGAACTCAAGATTTGAATTTATCGCTATTGGGCATTAAAGTGTTGGCATCCCAAAAAAATTAAATTCGATAGCGTCAGTTTAGGGTTAGTAAAAACGCGTTACACGATAGAACAACGTGTTTTCATTATTGAACAACGTTTCAAAAGTAATGAAATGCTTGGCGGCCGCAGTTTTAGAATTTCATACAAAATCTGGTCGAACTAGTATTTAACTTTGTCCACTGTGAGAATGTTGTTAAAAATATTTGATTTATATTATTAATTTATTGTGTTATTATATTATTACATATCTTTTTTTTATTTTTAGGAAATTGCTTTTGGCATTTTGTGAGACCTAACATTTTTCAAAAGACCTAAATTAGGCCATTTTCCCTGTACGTATTTATTAAATAGAAATTTGCGTGTTGGAGCAACGCGTTATACTTTGTTCTACATCTAATAAAACATAATGTTAATATTTCTTCACGAATTCCTTTTTTGTATAAATTTCTTTTAACGTCACATAATTTTTATGTAATCTCTTCTTCCTTACCAAAACTTCGATATATCATTTTAATTTTCGTTATTACATAAATTAGATGTGATTAAAAAAAATTTTTTTTTTTATATAAATACAAAGTATGAGTAGTAAATATGTACTATATACCAGAATAATAGCTACCTTATCTAATTTACTCAAAATCATAAAATCAAAACCAAAATAAATAAACAAGGTGTAAATCTGAAAAAGGGGTTGAAAATTAATTTTGCTTAAACATCTGAAAATTCATAGCCCGCTATAGGTTTATTTATAAAGAACTTCGATAACTCGTTACCCCTATAATTAATTTCTGTTAAAAGCTCAAACAATTCGCTTAACCGTTCCACAGTGAAAGGTTAAAGTTCTTTTTGAAGAATAACAGGTAAATTAATTTACTTTGGATAAACGTGTTTATATTATATTATAATAATATATTGGAATAAGATTTACTTTGATATAGGATTTGTTTACAAGAGAAATCTTGACGCTACTTTGGAAAATTAAAACAGTTTTATTTTCCATTGTTAGTTTCTTTTTCTAATATATGATAAGCCAACATAAAATGCTATGTTAACAATAAAATATATTTTATAAACGTTATACGATGTGGGCCAGTCGTGGCACAAGGACACAAATGTGCGACTGAAACGCAACTAGTTGTGAATTCGATACCCACTCGAGGAAATGAAACATTTAGTTAAATTTATATTTTCATTTCTATACTTCTGGTGTTGAGGCAAAATGTGGCGTTAAGTTCCGCCACTTAACACACAATGCCACAAGACTTCTTAGAAAACGGGGAATGGAGTGGCTTAACACTAGGTTTCCTCTGCCTACTCTGCAGTGTGCGGGATACGGAGGGAAGCTGATTTATTTTTAATTTTTTTATATAAATAATTACGATTAAATGATAAAAAAATATATATTTTTCTCCCTATTTATTTCACATAACAGGATAAGCAGAGAGAACCTAGTATCAATACTCTTTTTTCTCCATTTTCCGCCAGAGATCGGAACATTCCGTGTTGAGTGGCGAAACTTCACGCTGTACAGAGAAATAATATACTAGAACAAATATTTTCTAAATATTACATATATTTTGGTACATATATCTATATTAGTACCCTAAAGTAAATTCATCTATATAATTAAATTTTATTCGATCACAAAAAGTAACGACGCATTTGACCTCGTAGAGACAAACATGTGGATCTTAACTATACATTTATGCATCGTTTCCTTTGAACTGTCCCATTTGAATTAAATTTCAATGTAATTGTTCTATAATTTGTAATATTTTATAGTGGAAATAAAAAAAATCGTATTCAAAATGGAAGACGATATTCCATTATAATGCCATTCTACTATATTATTAATATATATACCTATATTATAAATATACATATATACAATGACTTAAGTAGTTATTAATAATATTAAATATTATTAATATAATAATAAGGCTGCCGTGGTACATGGACACTATGGTGTAGTAACACGACAGTTGTCAGTTTGTTCCCTAATCGGAGAAATGGATTATTATTTATGAATATTTTCTCTTCTTCGCTCTGGCATCAAGGCAAAAGCCCGGCGTTAAGTTCCATCACTCAACACTCAATCCTTTGAAAAATTCAGCGGAAAGTGTGGAACGGAGTGTCTTAACATTATTTTTCTTCTGCCTACAATGCCATATGCGGGATACAGCGTGAAGCTGATTTTATAATAGTTAAAAAGTATTGATGATTTTCTAGTTCACAACTATCAGAAGCTTACGATAAAGTAACTACAATTTAGATTAGCAAGATAATTTATTTTGTTACTATTATAGTTGATATTAACGTCAATCCTACAAAGGATGTCACAATTGCTTACTATTTCCTCATATATTTAAAACAAAAGTTGGAACTATCGAAACCTATTAATTTTCACTCGTACGATTGACATGTTGATAATGACAAGTGTTCCACAGCTTTAGATCTCGGATAAAAGAATGCCTTTATTGTCCACAAATACAGTTCTTTGATTCCATCTCAAATAAGAATAGGTTGGTCGGAAGAAGATGGTAATTCTTTTGATCTTTAAATTTCAATTGAAATCTTGACATTGCTTTGTGGAACGATCGCTGGCGGCGCTTGCTTGGTGAAAATATTTTATTTCAACAAAAAAATCCTTTTTACAATCGCGTTTACAGTGACTTTGGTGATTTAACAAGACTTTAGTTTAAATTTTAAAGGATTGTTGTATAATTTTTTGTTGTAATATAATAAAAGATATTAATAATTCTATTCTATTTTTAAGATGTTGTAGGTCATTTTATGGTGTTTTTTGTATCGAATACACATACTTGAAGCTACATACTTCAAGTATGTGTATTCGATAAAAAAAGTGGGGAACGGAGTGTCTTAACACTAGGTTCCCTCTGCCTACCGTGCTGTATGCGGGATACAAGGTGATAAAAATAAGTACACAACAGAATATAAAAATACCAATAATAGGTGGAAAAGCATGGAAAACGTTATTTTTCCGAAGATATTTGAAAAAAGCCACTTCTATCACCTTCATCACTTTGGCTATTGATCCACACTGTATAATTTTCATATATAGATATTCATTGAAAAATGTACAAAAAATATATAAGGCATATATATTTGAATATAACAATACAAAATGAACGACAATCACAATGAAAAAATTGTACATTTTAAATATCTGTACAACTTTCATTGAGTAATAGGTCACGATATAATCATTCATCCACGGCAAAAAGTTCAGCTATTCTTTTTTTTATATTTAAAACATTTACATTACTCTTCATTTTTACAATGAGTATCGCATTTTTGTATTAAATAGGACAATTTTGGCTAGTAAAATAGAAGAAAATGGAAAAATATTTAAATTACAATTTATTAAGTGTATAACAGTTTAGATAACTATACTAAAATAATTAACAAATTTTCCTTTAAATACACTTAAAAATTTTTAAATAAATATTAACAGGCAGGGTAGGCAGAGGGAACCTAGTGTTAAGACACACCGTTCCCTCTACTCTTCTGTGTGCGGGATACAGCGAAAAGATGTTTTTTTTTTTTTTTACAACGGGCGAAGTCACGAGGCTAGTTATGAAAATAAAAAATACGTCAGCTGTTAGCGTACAAACATTGAATAAATCAATAATGATTTATTAATTAGCAATGTTTTTTGTATAATATTTTATTGCTACGCTCGTACATCTTATGTTTCTATCAAGCAGCTTTTAACAAAATCAATTCATAATCCGTGCTAGGATCTATATAGTTAATACATTTACCACGATACTTTTAGTAGAAAAATAATTTAAATTATAATTGTAATGTTTAAACCGATGAAAAAATCGAAAGAAATGTCACCACTTCATTCGGTTTTTCGAAATGCCCGAAAGAAGTGTCACCATTTCTTTCGATTTTTTTATTCGACGCGTATATTTTTTAAATGTTTTAAGACGTTTTTTCTTTAATAACTTATGATTTATCAAACAAATAAGAAAATAAAGTATATTTTGACAAGTTATTATTTTCATTATTTGAGGCAGTTTTCGAATATCCATGCTCACCCTCGCTGTGTCGATATGATAAATGTTTTGATAAATCACTCTAATATCGGTAATGTTATATTTTCCTTGCATGAGAAACTTTTTTGGACAAATGTTCAACATCAAGTTCCCAAAAACCGGATGAAAACAACCGTATAGAAATTTTGGGCATATCGAATTTTCGTTGCGGAGAGTGAACTTATAGCTTATTTATGAAATCCTATGTAAAATTTCCAAGGATTTAATCCTTGTTTCATCCTATAGAACAGAAGTTGAATTGCTATACGAATCAAACATTATTTTATGTATTGTATTTAACGTTTCAAAAAAAAAACACTTACCATATTCCGGGAACGTCATACAGAACGCCACAGCCAGGAGGAAGCCGATCACCTCGCCAAAGTCTTTGCTGGCCATTTTATTTTTTCGCTTAACCCACGCTGCCTTTTACCGACATTTTTAGTTTTCTATCTCACGTGAATCACTTGAGCCGTTGATCCATGTCCAGCATCCTTTTTATGATCGACTCTTTTGAGGACATTTTCAGATGCCTAGTGACTTGCCACAGTTTAATGTATCATATCTGAAATAAAGAAAAAATATATTAAAATATAGTTTATGTGGTTTTACTCTCGGTGTAATCTATTTATCTATATATTTTGGTCTAATTATTTCATGATTTAAAACTTATAGTAATTTAGATATATAGTTAATGCATTTTTACGAAGTAATTCATGAATACATATAACTGACACTAAAGTACCTAAATTAGTATATAATATAATTGATCTATATTCGATGGTCACCATTTTTCCAAAGAAAATAAAAGTTATAAAAAGTATAGTTTATCTATTAGTGAGATTTATATCTGGTTCGTGTGTATTTTTTTAAATCAAGTTTATGTTCCATTTATTCCTATGTCCATATTCCGATGTAAATAATAAATCAGATTGTGTTGTATATATTATAAATTATGTTTCGTCCTTGTCCTCTTTAATATATCAAATGACGTTAGCCTATATCCCAGTTTATATCGCCCGGCCCCCAAAATTGCTCCGTCGTTACTGTAACATTTCTGTTACCAAATTGAGCGGATATAAGGCTGTGGATGTGATGGATTATTATTATTTCCTTTATATACTTGGTGCCAGAATAAATGATCAGTATTAATTTTAGTTAACACTAGCGCAAATATTCGGCTTTTGCTCTAAATATATATATATATATATATATATATAATTTTTTTAGAAGCTATTTTTATTACAATGTAAATAAATACAAATTCTATATATTATGTTTGGGATAGTCTTTCTCTATATCTGTTCTTTAGTCTGGAAAAGGTTTCTTCTTTTTTAATTAATTCCTTCTTAGAAAAGTCATTATCTTTGGACTTCGCAAAAAATAATATTTTTTACAAGATATTAAGTAAACAAAGAAATGAATAATATCATCTATGAATTTACCATAAAAAGGAAATAAAAATTCAATTCGTTCTACAAATAAGGTTTGACGGTATAACAAGTATACCTGCGATATTCCCGAGGCTTTATATAAATGTGTTTCATGAGAAATAAAGCTTTTAAAAATGCAAGAGGCAAAGATTAGCGTGCAGGTTTTACGTATAACATCCGCGTAAGTAAATTTTCCTCTACAAATTACTCTGCATATCCATAGACGGCTCCGAGAAAATTTAATATTTTCAAAGTGTTCATAAACCGAAATAAGTTGAAATAACGACGTCGGCGCTCCATTTTATTATGTAAACACTTTAAGAAGAGAATGTGAGACTTTGTTAGGCAGGCGAGCGGTGTATGTGAAACTTGTTTGTGTTCATCGCTTCGATCCACTGCGTTACCTGTTATTTTTTCAATTATATATATTTTTATGTTTGATGAAACTTTTTTAACATAAGTTATAGTATATAATAAGTAGTTTAAAATCAAATGTAAGCCTCAATTTAAGATATTTATCAATCTTATTATATTAATAAAATTTACTTTCTTTTTACTTAATTTTCAAAGAATTACATATTACTATTCTTCACACTATAAATATAACATTATATATACAAATAATCAAATAATATAATAATATATAAACTATACAAACTATAAAATAAATTATACCAGCAAAATATCTGTAATAAAAAAAAAAATATTAACAAGCAAACTTTAAACCCCCAACCATCATAACCAATTGATCACGTCCGGATTACAATACTAAAAAACGGTTAACATTAAAAAAAAACAATAACAACAAAAACAATTCAATTATAAAACAAAAAAAAAAATCTCACAACAATTTATTAAAGTACAAAGTGGAAGTGACCTGAAAGGGACATGTATTACACAAAAGCGTCCAAGGCAGAAATTGTATTGTGTTGGCTCTCTTTATGTACGCCGCGAGTGTCACTTCTATACCGGTAGTCAGTAGTACTACCGGTATCTACAAGTATGGATGGTTACGTCTGGAACTATTCTTTCTCGTCACCCACTTAATACAATTTCTTGTCCATACTGTATTTCTAATGAAATGTTTTATTCAGACGTATGTATCTGAGATAGCTGGGACTTTCTTTTGTCCTAGGCAATTCTATTGGCTGTGGAATCAAGTTTGTGTTTCTTTTTTATTTTATATGTTTAAAGTGGAATATTTGTATGTAGTATAGATTTAATATAAATTGCGTATTTAAATGCAAAAAAATCTGCAATTTAAGGTAATATGTGTACTTAATTATTTGTGAAATGACTTGTTTATTTTTATGTTTTTTTTAATTTCATTTAACGTGATAGAATAAGAAAAGGTTAGAAGTTTTCAGTCAGAAACAATTTAAATATAAAATCGACAAGAAAAAACTCAGATCTATCTACACAAAAAGCTTAATCGTATATTTAAATTAGTTTGATTCATTTCTTTATTAGTAAAGAACGTATCCCAATATATGCTTTACTGTTATATAGGTATATCAAATGAAATAAGCTTAAAAGAGTCTCAAAGGCTACACAAGATTAAGTTAATATATTATATATAGATATATAAAATATATTTAGTAGTATATTGCTTTGCGGAGTTCATTTAAGCGTTTTCTCAATTCACGTAATCCTAATGATGTAATCAAAAAAAGAATGGCGAAATAAAATGTGGTATTTGTGATTACTCAAAGACAGCAATCTATCTTTTTTTCACAGCCTTTCAAGTTTTCCAATTTGTCTGAAATGGTAATGCAAAGGAAATAAGATTTTTTACAGTTGAACCGATCACGCCTTCCGGTAGCCTCGCAAAAGTCTGTTTTCTATATAATTGAATTGAAAACAAAAATTTACATTATTTCGTTTTCTTTTTTTTATGATATCTAAGGAACTGTTTTTAAGTAGAAGTAGTTTAAAGTTCATCAAGTCAAGTAGCTCAAAGTCACTAAGAAATGATTCTAGAGTCTAGATAAAGCAAAGAGTTACTTATCATCTAAATTATCACCTATTATAAAATATATATATACATCCAAAAATAGTTTTTTCTTCTGACTCCTATATTTTCCACATATTACGGTTAGTAGAAATAACTTCAATGTACACCTCTCCTTTCTTACATTCCGCCCAAATTATGTCTTCAATAATGTATTGAAACGTTACGTTTTGTTTTGTTCAATTGTTTGTTTTGTTCAAAGTTAATGATTTATTTACATTCCCTCGAGTGGAAATCGAACCAACAAATATCGCGATTACAATCAGATATTATTCCACTCCACCACGACGGCTATACGTTCTTTATCTTTCCTATCTATATATCTACCTATTTCAAAATACAATATATAACATAAAGTTAACCCTTGCTTTCACTTAACCTGTATTTTCCTTTAATCCAATATCAGCATTTTTAATCTCACTACCTCGACAAGGTTCACGACGACTTGATCCTATTTAGATAGCACACTGCAAGTGTACAGAACTAACGTTCTGTGCACGTGCATTGTGTTTCTTGTGAATTTTCAATATATTTGCCATGTTTTCATAATAAGGTTTTTTAAATTAACTTTCAAACTGAATGTTATATAGATTTCGGTAACTACTCTTAGAAAATGATATATTTTTAGTCTGTATTGCCATTTTTTATAGATATATCCACCATTGAACACTAGGTAACTATTTTTTAGCTACTCTATTTATCATATATAAGCAGACGTAAGCAGAGGAAAGGCACGCTGTTACTCACTTTCTGTCGAAATTTCGAGATATTGGTAAGAAATTGACCTTCACAAAATAAACGGAGCATGTAACATTTTATTTAATATAAAATTATTTGAAGTTTGCCTTATTAGATAATTGTCTTCTTACCAGAGTCATTTATTTTAAAAAAACATAACCTAGACTAGGAATTGAACTCATAACTATTACAATTACAGTTACACGCAACAACAATCTATTATAGCAATAAAATATTTACTTTAAATGAAGTTCTGTATACATATTATCTGCTTAACAATTCATATTAGTGCTCTGTAGGGTATAAATCATGTTACCCTATAAGCTTATTAACAGTAGGTACTGGGTGTTTACAGGACAGCGTATCAATTCTATTTGTCTCAATTACTAAGCTGTAAAATGTAATTCTCTTATTTATTAACTAAAAAAAATTGTTATAATGATATTATATTTATTGTAAAATATTTTCCGCACTTCTGTGTAAATTTATTTATTTCTATGATCACTTAGTCATAGAAGCCAGTCGTGGCAGAGACACAAACTTATGACTGGAAACGTAACAGTTTGTGGGTTCTTGGTAGCTCTCGTGGGTAAAAATTAAAAATACTAAGAAAAATACTGTATTCAATTTCATTGATTCGAAATCAAAGCCTTCGACATAACCTTTTTATAGTCGCATTTTTGCTCCTGTGCCTATATCTATGTATAATATATAATATTTAAAATACTGTAAGAATTTAAACATATTAATACATCAATTGAAACACTTTATTATATTATTTATGTATGTATGTAATCTGTAGACAGGTACATTTCAAACAACACAATAACATAAATAAAACCGATATCCTTCATATAAACAGGCCGTAAAAGCAAGTTTTGTACTACACATAAAATGTTGTATGGATAAGTTGTTTCTGAAGTTATAGGTTAGTGATTTGGGTCCAGAGTTAGGTAAAAGTTAAAGCACCGTTAATAAATTCATAATTAGGGCATGTAAAATTTATGATTTATATGTATATTTTTAAGGCCGTTGTGACGGGGTCTGACAGCGTCTGCAGTAGTTGTAGGTTCGTTTACCAGTTGGGGGAATGATGATGTATTTATATATTTTTTTCATTTTCTCTTTGAGTTTAGTTCAACACGTAAACTCTTGAATTCAGAATCGAGAGAGGAGATCAGAATATCTATACACTATATACACTAGGCTGTCTCTACCCTGTTGTCTGGGAAAAAGCCTTGACAAATAAAATACGATGCATTATTGCGGTGCAATTGGAGAAAAAAATGGGAAAGGATAACTTACATATTTTTAGCATTTTTATACCTCTACTACTACATATTTTTAGCATAAGTATACCTCTACTACTCTTAACATAAAACCACAATATAATCTTAACAAGATAATTAATTTTCTAATCTAATAATACACTTTTAGTTTTAAGATTAAAAGAAAATGTAAAAAAATCTTATACCAAAGTACTCAGATTAAGATACATCTGTGTTAAGACGGTCAGCTTTTTCAGTTTTCTATTTATATAATAGGTTCTATGAATTAGCATCACGTTCCAAAGCGAAGATTTAAATAAACAGCAAAGTTACAAAACTAATTTGCATTGTAACACCGTTACTTTAGCTGATGTAAAAAGTTTACGACCTGAGGCGACTAAGTGAATTTATAGCTGGGAATATTTTTGAATAAAATGCAATTATGGACACAGAATGTGATGAAACTGAATTATCATAAAACTATCTATGAACTATTTACGCATTTTTTGTTAATTATTTTATTCTGGCTTGGGTTCCTCAAGGATTTAAATTCAATCAAATTGGAAATGGAAGATTGGAATCAAAATTAATAGGTATTTCCGATTGCCTTAGAATTATGTAATTTGGCAGGTAACATCTACAGGTAGTATTAGTTCGGGAAAAATTTTGAAAATTGTGGTTTAATCCTAAAAAACAATAGTTCAATTCTCAAAAGGCTCTGGCTTGATTGAATTTCAGAAAAAGCTCGAGATCTCCAAATTTTGTACGGAACCCTCGATGTGTGAATTTGACTCGCAATTGTCCAATTTTTTTTAAACAAAAATACAGTTATGTGCGAGATTACTAAAAGTAGAAATAAAAAAAATATATTAAATTTTAATATTAGAAATTAATAAAAAAAACAAATTATTTTACATCGGACATTGTACCCTGATAATGTCGACTCTCGTCTGATATATTGCTTGAGTTATAATTCGATTGTTCTGTTATATCGTCAATGTTTAGTGTTGTGTCTACAACTTATATTTTTCTGTTTTATTAATTGGTTACACATTTTTTTCCATTCCAATAGTGTCAACTTAATCTTTACTTTAATACACACAAATACAATATTTGCGAAGCCAGTCGTGGCGCAGCGGCGCGAAGTGTGACTGTAAAACCGACTGGTTGTGGGTTCGATCCCCACTCGAGGAGATGAAATGCCTCCAGAATTCGGCAGAAAGTGGGCAACGGAATGTCTTAACACTAGGTTCCCTCTGCCTACCCTGCTGTGTGTGGGACACAGCGTGAAACTGATTTAATTTTAATTTAATTTTAATAAAATATTTAGAATTAAATATGGGACGCTGCTATCACTATAAGAGGTGAAGGCGGTTGTTAAAAAGCAATATAAACCGGCTTACGCCGATCGACGGCCTACATCACATTTACCTCATATATGAACATTTATAATTATGCAAAGTTCAGCCTAGACCTCGCGGACTGTAAATAGTTATAGAACACGTAGCACATCATTATTATAAAATATTCCCAAAATAGTCTGTACCACGTCTTGTTATAGGTCAATTCACGGCCTTCAAAAATAAATATTGTAAAATAGTGCAGCAATAATTAGAAAATTGAGGCCAGTCATGGCGCAGGGGCACAAAGTGTGACTGTAAATCGACTGGTCGTGGGTTCGATCCCCACTTGAGGACATGAAATATTTGCTTAAATTTATATTTCCATTTTTCGCTCTGGTGTCAAGGCAAAGCGCAGCGTTGAGTTCCGCCACTCAACACGCAATGCTTCCAGAATTCGGCAGAAAGTGGGGAACGGAGTGTTTTAACACTAGGTTCCCTCTACCTACCCTGCTGTGTTTGGGATACAGCGTGAAGCTGATAAACAGACATACAAATAATTATTACTTTGTTTATTTCTCTCATATATGTTTATTTTATATCCATATGAAATGCTGGTTAGCTTTCCATATATTCACTGTGGGTTCAGGGAGAGAGTTCTATGTTCAAGGGCTTCCTTATTTGCAGCATTTTTATCACATTATATTATATGAATAGAAAAATAAATTTACAATTGGTAAATATAGTTAATTTTTTTTTTATATTTTGACGTTAAAATTTGCCTTTTCCTTACTAATTTTATAGTTTAAGTACTACCCAAAATTTAAGCTGAGCTGTATAGATTTAATAGTTGGCAAAGTATCAAAGTGCTTGAGCACAGTGTTAAGTTTTCTAAGTATTAACTTAACAGTTTAACGGTTTTGATTAATTAGAGCCAAGATTTTATAAGCAAATAATATTTTATTATTTCATTATCTTTTTATAATATTGTCAATCGTTAGATATATAAATATACATATATATAAATATATATGTGTGTTTGGAATTAGAAAATGGAAACTCCATTTTCTGTAACACAAGTTATATTGCTTACACGAAATAATAATTTGTATGTATATAATACACTCATATTACATTTTCTGGCAAGCATAGAAACTATTCCTTATAATTTATCTTGAGAATAAAATTTTCAATACTCTATTATATTTAGTTGTAAACTATGAAATATTTCTTTTCCGTAACTTCATCGTTTAA
Source organism: Heliconius himera (assembly GCA_021202915.1). Lineage (NCBI taxonomy): Eukaryota > Metazoa > Arthropoda > Insecta > Lepidoptera > Nymphalidae > Heliconius > Heliconius himera. Next base: position 856,595 of record JAJHJA010000353.1, read on the forward strand.
TTGTCCCTGTCTATAATGGATATGGATAATTATATAAAGGTATTAAAATAAAAAAAATTAAATAACCTTAACAAATATACTTTAGAAGCTTATATTTTATTTACTCGCTCTGGTAACAACGAAGAGGCGCGGCGTTGAATTTCGCCATTCAACACGCAATGCCCCCAGAATTGCCGATGCCGATGGAAAATGGGGAACGGGAGTGTCCTAATATGAACAGTGTCTTAACACTATGTTCGCAGGATCAATCTACCTACTCTACCTTGCTATGTGCGGGACACAACGTGAAATAAAAAAAACACATATATTTAATCTAGTTAATTAAAGAGCCATCGAAATAATGAAAATATCTGTTTAATATATACGTGGTAGCCTAAGTTCTAATAGTCTATACCTATTTAATGAACATGGATATTGAGGTAAGCCGCATTACATTAATCCCATTTTGGTTATTATGGCGCTTTAGTTTATTATAGGTAGTGTTCAAGCAAACTGAATTGGGAGTTTGGTTCTTTTTTTTTTAATTATATATTTTGGTAACAGGTAGAATACAGTCTTACTATTTTTCCACATAGAAGGGAAGGCAGAGACAACCTAGTGCTAAAGCAATCCGTTCCCCACTTTCCGGAGCCAACGCCGCGCTTGGTCGATCAAAGCAGAGAAATTAAATTAATTATATATTATCGTTTCTCTGTTTGTTGACTGAATCTATAACCACCGCATTTATAGTGATACTTATTCCCACTGAGTTACGGCGGCCTCCAATAATATGGTACCTAAGACATAAGTGTGTAGCTATATTTTAATATCAAGTTGAAACTGCTATTTCCTACAAATATTTTTGTTTCTAACAAGTAGTAGTTTACATATGTTAGTTAGAATTTTCTTATTTCACAATTTTTTTGTTGAAGATTGCTTATTGTTATAATCGTAAGAAACCCGAAATATTTTCACGCTGTATCCCGCATATAGCAGGGCAGAGGGATAACTAGGGCTAAGACACTCCGTTGCCGTTGGCGAAGCTCAACACCCTATCTCGTTATTTTCAGAGTACAACAAGCTAACAAAAATATACAATATTATACAATATGCCATAAAGGAGTTTGTGCAGCCAAAATTAGAAAACACGTACATAAAAACTCATATTGTCACAATCGTAAAATCTTTATCTTATTTATCTTAAAGGAAACATGTATTCCTCAACAAAACCTCCATAATGTAGGCTCTAAGGTAAATACGTCACGTGTACTTCGAAACGTAAAGCCGAATCCAATCTACTGTGGGCGTGAATAAGTATAGAATATCAAATAAAATCCTGTACTAGAGAATTTTTATTCTTTAGAGATTTCAAATTGTGTATTATTGAAGTGCAGAAAATAAAATATACGATATAATTTGAGATTGATATAAATAAAATATAAATAAAATAATATACATGGATTTAGTTAAACTTATTAGTTTAGCTCTGTTTCTAAAATAATTGTTTAGATGTTACTTGCACTTTAAATAAATTTTATTTTTTTACAGTTTCACGCTGTATCCCGCATTTAGTAGTGTGGGCAGAGGAAGCCTAGTGTGAAGACACTCCGCTTCCCATTTTTCGCCGAATTTTCCAGACATTGTGAGTTGAGTTGCGGGTTGACACTCCCTTTTGCACTTTCCGACTGAATTTAAGACATTGTATATTAAGTGACTTAACTTAACGTTGCACTTTGATAACAGAATATGAAATGATCTCTCAATCTGCGTGAGGCAGTAAACTTCTAGTTATATACCTGAGTAGGGATCGAACCTACATCATCTTTACTGTTTGACGTTGTCCCGATGTGCCATTAAAGTCTTAAAGAAATTCTAACTGTAATTAAAATTAAAATATTTTCCAAGTTATTTGTCATGCTTTTGTTACATTTTCTTTGTATGAAGAAATTTCTCGGAAGTAATGTTTCGTTATATGAAAGCGTTTAAAATATTACCTAATTATTAAAGGCCAACCCATATCCATAAAAACTACAATATAATTTTAAAGTAGATAAAATATTTACTCTTAAGCATTATTCCAGATTAATAGAAACGCTATCAATACAAAAGGTTCCAATACAAGAATAAAGTTTCTAGAGCACAATTCTTATAGACTATCGTATTTTTAGATAAAAATACTTGCATAACCTATTCATGAATACTGTAGGTTAGCTTTTGTTTTTATTCAAACATCGAGCTTGAGCAATGTCCCCTCCCTTCTACAACCCGACCTTTGGAAGACTTCCAAATTGTGCTGCCATATTTTCCAGTGGCCGTGATTTAATACACGTAAAATATTTCCCCTTTTAAGATGACGAGCCAATATTCCGGAGTCCATTTAATCATCATTTGTTATGTTTAAAAGTTTGAAGGTAGGGTCTTTTATGCCCCAGATACGTTACTTTGTAAATATTATATGGTAATATTTTAGTTTGGGCCCGTTTGCTTGAAGTGGGATAGTTAGGTATGGTTATTATAGATTTTTTTTGTGTCACGCTGTATGCCGCACACAGCGGGATAATCAGAGGATACTTAGTGCTAAGACACTCCGTTTCCCATTTTCCACTGAATACCAATGACGTTGCGTGTAAAGTGGGGGAATTTACCGAGACCGAAGAAAATGAAATGCAATTTAATATTTAATTTTCTCGAGTGGGATTCGAACCCATATCACACTTTGTGCTCCTTTGCCACACCTGACCTCAACGATTTTTATTGATTTCATGATTTATTGATTTCATTCGTTATATGTATAATTATTATGCATTTTTAGTTGGATGCGCCAATGTATAGTAAATTTATAGTAGAGATTTTATTTTGTTTTGTAATCATTTTTATTTTTCGCATAATATGATTCTACCATCCAAAATGTCCATATTGCCTCTGAAAACGAAGAAATGCGCAAAACAGAGTAATTTACTTCCTTATACCTAAGCTTTAAATGTTACAGGGACGTAATTAATATTTTTAAAATTGTAAAGAAATAAGATTTAACTATCAAAAGTAAAAGATGAAATACTCTCGGTTTATATTTTATTACGAATGAATACACTGTTCTGCACGTTCGTAACAATTAAACAGAATATTTCTTAAAGCATTCCACTAAATTATTCCACTTCGCTAATTTCCATTGTTTGATTTTCCATTGCTTCCTTCCGTTTCATCATCTTGTCGTAATCGTCTAACTTGAGCTGACTTTTCGTAGATTTTGCATATTCTTTAAAAATTTACGATGTATTTTGCTTATAACAGGGGAAATAGAGGGAACCTAGTGTTAAAAACTACGCCTCCCATATTCTGCCAAATTTTCAAAATATTATATTTTGGATGTCGCAAGTCAGTGCAACGCCACAGTATGTCTTGTTTCCAGAACGAAGTAATGAAAATAATGCATTCTCGAGGGACACTTGTGAACAATACCTACTTCAAAATAAGAGTTTTGATTCGACATAGCAAATATAAATTTTGATATTATCTGATGAATACTAATAACGTCTCTATATATACCAAGTCGGGTGGGTACTGAGTGGATGATTGTATAAAATTCCCCTAGTTGAAATGAAAATATTTTTTTCCCGAAGTTTTTTTTACTTGTAGATCTGTGTCTGATCTGTATTTTAGATATATTTTTTTCCTAATATACTGTATACGTCTTTCTTTTTATGGTATCTTGACATATTTTTAGTTTTTGAATATTTTTATTAGTAAGAGCTCTTGTTTGCTCAAACTCTTGCTTGTTTATTAGAAGTATGCAAGAATTGTATGCGCGTCTTTTTACTTCTATTGGTATATATGTATTTTTGAAAATTTCTTTTAAGAACCAGTACCTTTTCTATGACGCGAGTATTCGGTTTATTATTTCCTTGCCGGTCATTGCTTTTGGAGAATTAATTTGGCTAAGATATGTGTATTTCTCGACATATGCTATTGTGTAATCGTTTACAACAATAGATATTTTTTTGCTGTTAGTCATTCATATTGTATTAGATCTGCATCTCATATAAACACATCAGTGTTTTATAGTTTTGTTCTAGGTCCTCGATGCGAAGGCTTAAGTAAAGATACTGAATTATTTCGGTTCCTTTAGTCTTCTTGTTTTACTATAACCTTGTTGTTTTTTGTATAAGCTTTATTACCCTTCTCCATTTCTTTATTTACTTGTTGCTGTAATTTCTTGCGTAACATTACAGTCTCTTCCGATAAATCTTCAGTTATATAAGTATTTAAGGCCGGTCGTGGCGCAGCGGCACGAGGTGTGACTGCAAAACCGACTGGTTGTGGGTTCGATCCCCACTCGAGGAGATGAAATATTTACTTAAATTTATATTTCCATTTCTTCGCTCTGGTGTCGAGATTAAGTGCGGCGTTGAGTTCTGCCACTCAACACGCAATGCCTCCAGAATTCGGCAGAAAGTGGGGAACGGTGTGTCTTAAGACTAGGTTCCCTCTGCCTACCCTGCTGTGTGCGGGATACAGCGTGAAGCTAATTTAATTTAATTTTTTAATATAAGTATTTGGTGGCATATTGTTTTTACAATTTAAAATTTATTAAGTGAGATTAAAATTGGTCGTCCTCCCAAAATCTCCCGTATTTGCTCTTCCGATTCTATTAATTATATTAATATCATATGATTCCGTTTGTATACTTAGAGTGGTTTATGTAAAATTAATAATATTTAATTTTGAAAATACACTTTGTTTTCTGTATTTAAAATAAAATTAAAATAAATAATATGTTAACCTAATAAATAAAATAGCTGCATAAATGCTGCTGCTATTATGAAGGTGTCTCGTAGGATACGTAAGCCAAATTATATACAATATATATACTTATATATATAATAATAATAATAATAATAATAATAAATAAATCTTTATTTTCATCTCACAAAGCTTGGTCATAAAAAATATACATTTGACAAAGAAACCAGTGGTGATATATATATTGTATAAATTGAAATCGGGACCAAATTTTCACTGGTAAAATATGTAGTAAAAAATCAATTCTTCTCTCTATAATTGGACTTTCCCTAATTTGTATTTTGAATGTTTCTGTAAAAAATTGTATTAATTAAAGGTTTGTTAAAGTCTAACATCAACATTATAATTACAACTTTAACACGCATTACTGTTATCTGACTATAAACGGAATAGAATATAAAGAAAATAAGAAATATAAAATAAAAACTCCTACTTTCCATACCAATTATTGTTATATTACATTTAAAATTTACGTGAAGCTCAAAGAACCATTAAAAAATTCTAGTTCATTTTCTTTTAGAATTCCAAAAGTTGAAAAGATCGCTACTTAAATAACGGCCACTTAAATTACGTAGGGTAATTATGAGAGACATTTATAAGCTTAGCACTACGATGAGCGGTGATAACGAAAAGGCGAGACAAAGAATTTTTTTCATATTTTATCCTTTGTAAGCTCGCCGTCACCACTTTTTATCATGAGATTGTGACAGCTAAAATACACCAAACATTTCTTAGTTAAGCGAAGAATTAATGTACAACTTGAATGCATTCAGAAGCAGGTAGAAGTGATAATTTCAAAAATTTTGTTTAAATTATTAGGATAAATTTCGATTGTTGAAGGTAGATGAAAGATACTTATTTAGAAAACGTATAAAAATTTGAATGTAGCGGGACTCGAACCCGCGCCTCCTGGAAACCGACCAAGTCGGTTCAAATTTTTATACGTTTTCTAAATAAGTATTTTTCTTTCCTAAGTGTGGAATAACACTTTAAAAATGTTTTAAAAAATAGATAAAAGATATTTAATTTTCTTATTTGACTTGATTGTGTCCTTTATCTTAATTTCATTAGAATTCAACTGAAATCTAGAATTAGCCTAATCTCTACAGTAGATTTAGTTATTATTATTAACCTTTCTTAAAGGGTCTGACAGCTTTATCTGATCTTATATATCTGATCTTATAATCATTCATTTATATATTTTTTTGTTACACTAAATTCAGACTATCAATAACAGTTGTTACATATCAAGATTTACGTGTCAATTACGTCATCGCAATGACACCAATTTAGGCACGTTGTCTACTTTACAATCATATGTTTTCTTTTTTGATAATATTTTTATGAATGGTTCATTATTTGCAATATTTAATAAACATATTTTGTTACTGAAGAAACTAATTTATAAATAAATACTTTACTATAATACAAAAAAAATACAGACAAATATCAAATGCTTATCATCCAACAATTAACCTACCTAACCTACTTAGATAATTTAACACCGAATGTCAAAAACTGGTTTGACATAATATAATAGGAATTTATTAGCAAAACGGAATCACCTACCAAAAAAGGATAACACGATAAAATATAACTGTTTTATAAAACGAATCCCAAAAAGGTTGCGGTTTGAACTTTCACTAAACTAAAGCAAACATTATAGAGTTACAATAAAGCTCTCCATTTTATCGTGAAATGAAAATCTCTAAACACACAAAGTCTAAATTTACAAAGCGGGTTCGATACCCGATTCAGGTCGAGTGTATCCAGAACTACTTAGCTCGAGAACTAGTCAACAACTGAAAAAGCCGGGTCATCCTACATTTTCTGTTATACTTCCCAGTAGTAGCTATCATGTTAGCTTGGAGCAGTGATACAAAGAGATTGATGGTTAAATATTTGGTTATTCGTTGTAATTGAATATGTAATGAATTAAGAGATTAATTTGATGTTTAATTAATTAGAGCGTAACAAGAATTGTTAATTTTGATAAATTATGTATTATTGCTATTTGTGCTTTAGCCTTCTAAAAGGAAGTAAGGATTTAAAAATAATATTAAGAATTTAAAAATATTAGCACTTTTAAAGTGAGTGCAGAATAAAAAAGATAATGTGGAGCGCTTTATTCAGATGCGTGTACAAATGTTATATATTCTTCAGTTTCACGCTGTATCCCGAGGATACACTGCAGGATAGGCAGAGAGAACCTAGTGTTAAGACACTTCGTTCCTCACTTTCTGCCGATTTCTGGAGGCATTGCGTGTTGAGTGGCAGAACTCAACGCCGCGCTTCTCTTCAACACCAGAACGAAGAAATGGTAATATAAATTTAAGTAAATATTTCATCTCCTCGAGTGGGGATCGAACCCACAACCAGTCGGTTTTACAGTCACACTTTGTGCCCCTGCGCCACGACTTGCCTTCTTATACGATTATATTATATACTAATATATTCATATAGTATTTTGTCCGAATCTAATAATATAAATACTTCCCTATGTCACCACTCTACGGATTATTATCCGAAGATACAAGCAATAAAACTATACTAACCAGTAAGCAGTAAATCATTGTAATGTAGTATTCCTATTTAGGGCATGTATCGGTCCCCAAACAGCGACTTAACAAAACTAGCGTAAATTTGGGACTATTAATATAAATTACCTCGATTTAAGGGACCCTTGGGGGATTAAAAGGATTCTATTTCTCATCATACAATGTAAAATATTCATAAATGTACGTTTGTGGGTATCCAAGAAAATTGTATGTGATTAATTATTGAAATTTAATATTTTAGATTTTTTTAATCAACAAAATTAAGTATCAATTTTCTCATCTTTAGCTTATTAGACAATATTGATAGCTATACAGATAATCAGAATATTCGTATCTATAACTTATACTTTATTTAGTTTTATGTGAATTAATTTAAGCAATCCATGCACTTAGTCGCTAACAGACAACGAACCGCATTCACAGAACCTCCGCAGCAAAGGACGTAATTTCCTAGGAGAATGTAGGAACTGGAGAACTAAGAGAAGACTTACCGAAATTCCTACGAAAACAGTAATATACTTTGTTGTCCACGAGGACAAACTTGCAGGCGATTGTATAATATAAAATAACAAAAATATATGAAAAGTGGGTGCAAAAGATTACTGTATTTATGTCTTAACAAAATTAAATATGTCAAATATATACATAACATTTTCATACAATATTATTTATAGTATCCTATAGTACCCTCATATACAAAGTTCGTCGGCATTATTGTAATGATTTTCAGTGGCTTCGTCTCCAAATATCAAATTCTGTTATTAATTTAGGTTGTGCTTTACTTCGGGCTAGCTTTGTTGAGGAATATTAATTAACTCGTACAATCACCTATTCATGCATAATACTTGAAACAAGATTATTAATATTAATTTAATTTATTAAGTAAATAATAAAATAAGTACATTTAAAGTTTTTTTTACTTTTACGTATGTACTCATACATATGTCCTACACACAACGAGGAGATTCTCTTTTTCGATTTTACCGTTCTTTTATTGTCATATAGGTGTGATTATTATTTTTTATATGTGAATTATCCACTTGAACTAACAACAGTCGATCGTTTATCATTAAAGTGGATCAGTTTTAATATCAGAGTTTAAAATGGCCAAGTGGCCTGAGAAAGTGTTGAGGTTATCACTAGCCTTTGCCCAAGATGTTTGCCCTAGATTTGTAAGAGACAATAGAAGTCGATTTCAAGTATAGATTTCATGTATTCCACAATATTCAGAAACTTAATTCTATGACCACAAGCCTCAAGGTCAGCTTGTTTTGATCCAGCGTAATAATATTTGCCCTTTGGGATGGCTCATATCGTGTACATCTTATAAAAGGTTATGCAGTATGAAGTAAGTTCCTTATCGTATTACTTTAATAGGCTTAGTTGTGATCAAATAAATCGAGTTTCCTATTGGGATCAGATGGTACACTAACTTTCACATAAGATATGCTTTATTACAGACCTTTTACTTACCCCGTCTTATGCTAACTAATTTTAGCGAATAATTGCTTGGGATGAATTTACCTTACACAGGAAATTACGGATAGTTAGCTATAAACTATGAATATCTCAATGCAGATTAATTTTTGACTCTTAGTAAGGACTAATTATTTGAGGCCATTCGTGGCTCAGGGGCACAAACAGGGGTATAACTGTAAATGAGATAGATTGGGGGTTCGACTTTCATTCGGGGAAATTAAATATTCCCATTTTCTTTGCCCAGGTGTTGAGGCAAAGCGCAGTGTTGAATTCTTCTTTCTGTGCCTACCCTGCTGTATGCGGGATACAGAGTGATTATAACAGAAAAAATTATAAATAACATAAGTTTCATCACCAGATATTCAGATAAATCGGGTACATTAAAAGTAAAATTATATCTTGATAATTTCACTTATTATTTCGAGACACGTCAGTTGTTGTTGTTGTTATCATATGGATATTATAGTATTTTTTTTTAATTTGTTGCCCATTTAATATTGTAGATTTATACAAATATATACTATTGAAATAATTTGAAACAACGTAAGGTAAGATGTTTTGTCACTACAGAGGTAATTTTTTTGTTTATTTTAAGCAATTAAAACTTTGGCAAAAAATTTTTATAACTATAACAAAATTAAAAGCTAAATCCTCTCAAAACTCTTAATATTGACAAAAAATATAATAATACAGCTTACACAAAGAAAAGCACAAAGAACACTCGAAAGTCCTACAATTTTTGCTATAATATAATATTGTTATTTGACCTCGGAGCATCTTTTAATCCGAATAGTATTATTCTGATAACCACTTATAAGTCCTCCTGAAGTCCTCGCTTCACCTAACATTGCCAACTTATTGTTTTGGGTTGAAATAGTTCTGTGTTTATATTCCCCAAAAGGGTATATTGCTTATTTAGAGGGCTTTTGTACATTCAGTTTGCAAATATTACCACTGAAGATCTCTATCTCCTTGAAAACAATTTGAACTAATAAATTCAATTTCAGAAGCCATTCGTCAAAGATTATTTGTTTTTTAAATATGAAAATATTTTAAGTACTCTCATATATTTTTCAAATATTTTAAGTATTATCAAATGTTTCATGTAAAGTTATGAAAAAAAAACTAATATCAATACCCGCTTCAAAAATAATTGTATAAGGATTAAAATAAGAGAGTATCATAGAAAATATATCTATATGTTAGTTCCGAACCCACAACTAATAAACTAAACTTTTTCAATCAGATTCACGTTAACCTCGTATTATAATGATATATTAATGATATTTTCTTAGAATACCACAAATATCAATTATTATAGATATTCTCGATACGTCATGGGCGTATAGCGAGGGACGGTGCTGACCTCCTTCTGTCATACAGTCCGCAAAAGACTTACATTCTCGTAGCACAGTTGATAACATGCTAACATATGAAAATACTTTTTTTTTTTTTTTTTACTTAATTATGCTTTTTAATTCATAAAGTGGAAATATATTATATTTTGAGTTAGAAATCAAATATTAAAAGTTTATATATACATAATTTTGTATATCTGAAGGTGAAGGTGGAGAAAAAAAGAACTAAAAAAAGCTACGAATACAAAACAATTTCCTTTCCTTCTATCTATATCTCAAAAAATAATTAAAAGACTACGTATATAAATATACTTTCTACATAACAAAACCATTTTGCTATAATATGCTTAATTAGTATAAAGTTTAATACGTATTTATGAGAAATAAGCAAATGTTGATTTTTCAGCTATCCCTACCTTGCGATACTGTGTCAACTCATCTCATCGCAAATATGTATTCAGCCGTGTAAAGACGGCCTAGTTGAACCCGTAACAGCAAGTTTTTCAACCTAAATTCACTTTTAAGCCTCAAAAATGAAACTTTATATGTATATTTATTCTTAAAATACATAACTATTATAAGGCATTATATATTATGAATATCATTTCTGTTTATTAACAGAGTGATCTCTATAATTATAGATCAGATATATAGTACTATCAATGCTGTATATCTAAAGAGATTTATATCATACGGAATGGAAATTATTCTGATATATTTATACAAACGATTATTAACATAAAGGCTTTATCACAGTAAAGATATATGGCAAGATAATAATGAATTATTGCTATAGTATTGTTGTAATGTGCCTGAAGGGATTCTAAGTTTCCACATACAAATTCTACTTGAGAAAATACATATATTAACTTTTAATACATGATTCCTACAGTCAGGTTTACATAAAGTGTACTGACAAATATCTTAAAAAACATAAATTTCAGATGCGTCACAATTTTTTTTCTCATTATCCTTCAGAATTTGTTTAGATATAATTTAATCAAGTTTCATTATATAAACAATAATTTATTATATATTGTTTTTCTTTCTATATATTATACATATAGATAATTAAATACACAATGAATATAAAACAAGATATATTCATATAAGGCCAGTCGTTGCGCAGCGGCACAAAGTTTGACTGTAAAACCGATTGGTCGTGGGTTCGATCCCCACTCGAGGAGATGAAATATTTATTTAAATTTATATTTCCATTTCTTCTGCCACTCAACACGCAATGTCTGCAGAACGTGGGGAACTCAACACTAGGTTCCCTCTACCTACCCTGCTTTGTGCGGGATACAGCGTAAAGCTGTTTTATTTTATTTTATTTATATATATTTAAATAAAACACATCCAAATTTTCCCTTATCCAAAGTCAGACATACCCTCGTTCATTTATTATTTTAAATGGAGCTTAAAACTCGCAATAAAAATGTCCCAAGCAAACACCTATCCTGAAACAAAGTTGATTGTAGCTTTTAATTACATAATATATTTGTCAACCTTATTTCCAAGCGAGGTACCGAATAGAACTCTGTTAGATGGAATGGATCTAACGAGCTATGTGAACGGTTCTGATAAGGCCCAATTGCCCGAAATGATTTAAATTTATTCTGGATATATGGGTTTTAGTATAAAATACGAAATATTATAGGGTGGTTGACAAAATAGCTTGAATGTATGTGTGGTGGGAGTTCATTCTCCACAGTGAAAAGGTTTGAAAAGAAGGTATGAGATTTAGAGTAAAGGCAGTTGGATGGTTTCGAAAAGACGAAAAGACGTCCTTTCAAATTTGTATACGTTTTATAAAAATATTTTTCTATCCTTAGTAAATACAGTATGATACTTTAAAAATTATTAAAATAATAATGTTTAATAAGTAATATAGAAAAAATATCATTGAGTTAAGTTATATAGAAAAAAAATCATTTATTCTTCTAAGACAAAAAGAAGCTAATGAAAGAGTTACTTTAAATTTATTAGTGTATAATTTTATTAGCCTATTCTACGATGCGTGAGAGATAATTAGGCATATAATATAAATAAACTCAATTATATGAATAAATATTTAATGAGCTTCTCTCTTAATAATTAGTATCACATAAAAGTTTTTGTATATAAAATTACTTTATAGACGACTCAGTAGCTTTGCTCTCATCTGTCATCTATTGACATAGATAGCAAAAACGTGAAGTATAAAAGTTAGCCAAAGTTAAAAACAAAAGATATTGTACTCGACTTAACTTAATCAGAGCTTTTAGCTGAAGTAGCCGCTTAGAAATATTGTTTAAATGAAAATTTTGCTACATAGAAAAATTTTATAATAGTGGGTTCAGTTTTCTTAATGATACTAATGGCTCTTCGCGGCTTCGACCGTTTCTTTTTTATTTAATATAATTTAAGTGTATTTAGGGAAAAGAAATTGGTTATTTTATGGTATTCCATGGTTATCTATACTATTGTTATACAATTGTATAAAATTATCGTACTTTATTGAAAAACGTTCAATTATTTTATATACTGTATATCTGAGTACGGCCGCATGATAAACGCAGTTTATCCCGCATAATTCCCTATACCGCAAGAACCCCAGGATAAAAAGTATGCTACTGTGTGGCTCCCTACCCTGATAAATCCTTTAGTAAGAGAGTGCCATAAGTCCGGCAAACAGAAAGACAAACTGACAAACTGACAGACTGACATATGCACTTGAAAAACACGGTTATTTGGAAATCACAGACAGACACTTCAATTTCATTTATAAAAATAATAGTAAGTAAAAGTAATTTTGACTTGTAATTTTCAATTATTTTTTTGTCATAAAATTTATAAAAGATTGATATACGATATCGTGGATTTTTTTTAATTAAATGAAATATATTACGATTTCTCCAAGATTCGCTGTTAAATCAAATAATTAAATTATTTCGTTGTTAAGGCCAACTACGGATTACACCGTAATGTTATATAGGCCATAGCATTTCTAATTTTCTAATTTCTAAAAAATGTAGCTATCATACAAAAAAGAAAAAAATAATTCCTACCGGTAGTTTCAGAGCTCTTAGCCCTTAAACAAATAAACAAACTCTTCCGCTTTATTATATTAGTAAAGATAGTACAAAAAAATATGTAGAAGAACAACTTATTAACGGCATAGTGTCTTCAGTCATTCTACTTATACAAATAACATGTCACTTTTACCATTTCCGTAATTTGTCACGAAGGCCGTGACATAGCTAAAATAAATACAATCAAAGAAATTAAAAAAATATATGAAAGGACAAAAAAAGGGAAACGTTGCTATAATTTACTGTAGAAGCCGCAATTTCAATTCAATTATAGAAAGAATGTTGGCGTTTAATAGTTTTCTTTATGAACGCGATCCGTGTCAAGGAAACTATGTTAAAAAGCTACTGTACAAACTGTTTTATAATATTTCACGCAAAATATGCGATATTTTTTTTTTTTTTTCAATAAAAAGTTATGGCATACAAGTTGTATTATTAACTCTAGATTAGTAACCTTATTTTTCGTTGCTTATTACGAACCTTCATCGTTTTGACTACGGTATTTAATAAAAGGGATTATAGGTTTTATTAAATGAAATGTGTATGTTTTTATTTTTTTTTAATAATTAGTTATATCTTTTTTATTATTTATTATATTTACATAAACTAAAATATCATATTTTTTATCCATATGAACGAGATTTTACAACAAAATTCACAATAGTAACATTTTTATTTATTAAAAAAAAGAAATGTGACAAACATCCTCTAAATAAAATAAGGAATGTAATAAACTAATGAAAAAAAAACATCTTCTTTCGCTTTTCGGGAGGTACTTTTAATCATTCTTCGCTTTGTAGGAGGTACTTTTGGTCATCCTTCGCTTTGCGGGACAACCGGCGTAAAGGTTCAAGCCTCCCATGAACTATATTTCTTGCAGATATTCTGCTTCGTTACCTTGCCATCAGTGATAACCATTTGTGTTTATCTTTTACAAAAGAAATGCAGTACAGTCGTTGTAATATCTAATTGCTGGATAGTACTGAAGAGCTAAATATCGAGTCTTCAATACATTGTAAGGAAGTTGTGTCACTACTTCTTTGTCTGTCTTGACCTGGAAGTTAGTGCTGGGTCAAAGTCTTCAATTTCATCATCTGTTTCATAAGCAGGATACGCATCAAGGTAGTCTTCCGTCTCACTCCTTGATGAATTTTCTATGTCACTGACGCTTGTAATAATACCTGACAAATCACATCTATCATCTCAATGAGTCATAAATAATATTACTTAAACAAAATAATCAAGCAATGAAAAAATAATTACGAAAAATTACTAAATAATACAAAATATTGCGTCCGATGCGGGGGCAATAGGTCCACATAGATTACCCAAAGTATGGAAGCAGTACGAACTCACGTGCAAAAGTTAACTCAATTTAAACGAACGAGACAAAGATTCGTAATCTAGGGTTAAAAAGTACAAATAGAGACTAGGGTTTTTATTCTTATTTTACTATATAGGAAATGTATCAAGATAAAGTTTTAAAAAAGGAGGTATCAAGCTCAAAATATAAAGCTGCATTTTGTTTGAGATTCGCCACGTAATCAATATATTTCCAGTAGATATACAAAAAAATCCAAAAAATGTAAATTTATAATGTTATATTACAGATAAAAATTATTATAAAAAGGAGTGAAACAAAGTGATATGGAAGTGAAAGTAGGTGACCTGAATGTGAATTGCCTGCTGTACGCAGATGATGCAGTGGTTATTGCATTATCAGAAATAAAAGTTGCAGGCATTGGTCACCACTCTGAAAGAAGGGTGTGAATATAATGGTCTAAACCTCAATGCGAATAAGACAAAGGTTCTGATTTTTGAAAGAGATGAAGAAAGGACGGAATGCAAGATCAGTGTAAATGGTAAGATATTAGAACATGTGAATGAAGTGGTATTCTTGGAAAGTATGTTTAGTAGAGATGGTAGATACGAGATGGATGTGGAAAGGCGTATTGCTGCCCGTAACAAGGTTAACGGAGACTTAGTTGCATTGATGAGACGGCGAAACGTCAGCACAGACTCTGTTATACGGCAGCGAAACGTGGGTATTACAGAAGAAGAATGAAAGAAAGATGAATGCTGTGGAGATGCGATCTCTTCGTAGGATATGCGGAGTCAGCTTAGCTGATCGAATCCGCAATGAAGAGGTACACAGAATGGCAGGTACTAGCGAGGATGTCACGGTGAGAATGGAGAAGAACGTGATCAGCTGGTTTGGGCACGTCGAACGAATGAGTGATGAAAGAATGGCAAAAAAGATTTATGATGGAAAAGTGAGTGGTAAGAGAGGGAGACCTCAGTTGACCTTCGAAAACACAGTATCGAAAATATTGGAGGAAGGTCACGTAAAAAGCATGAGGATCCCCCGGAGGACATGTATGAAAAGGTTAATTAATGACAGTGGACGAGGCGAAAGAGGTATGTAGAGACCGTAGCGTTTGGCGCTCCGTTCTCTCTGACTACTCCGCTAGGGATAAAGCGTGAAGTTATAGTATAGTATAAAATAATTGTAAAATCTGTGTATACGCCCGCTAGCTTGAGTTTGTCAACTTTTATAAATTGTACTTCCCGTTGACATACTGAATCCTGAATTTGGTACGGAATTCTCGATGGGCACTTAATGGCATGGTTCACTGACTTGAAATACAAATTGCAGCGTTGTGTTACGCTACTCAATATACAATGTCTCGAATTCGTTGAAAAGCAAAGAATGGAATGTCTTGATATTAAGTTCTGTTTTTACCTTGAAAAACCTGACGAAAACTTTTATTTGTATACAGCTTACAGGAGGAAAGTAATCATTTTAGCCTTATTTATTATTGATGGCAATTCGCCAGGTGCATATTAACCTAGCTATATGAGCTGTCAGTAATTCCCCTAGCGTAATGAATGTTACGCTTGCCTTAATTATCATTACATTTGTTTTTAAATACCTTATCAAATATGTATATTTCAGTACGTTAAACACTGAAAAATTACATTAATTGAATAAAATCTTAGTTATTTTACGCTATTTAATATTTATTTACACCACAGTAGTGTAATTGAAGTTAGTCTGACAATAAAATCGGCGATTGTCGGTTCGATTAGCTTTAATTTTTTTTGAAAATTAATTTTATTTTTCTTAAGCAACATTTTTCAAACACCTGTAATAACTCCTCAACTTCAGAATTTTAAAATATACGAAATAAAAAATAAAATGAATTAAACTGTCTGAAATTTTAAAAATGTTATTTTGAAATGTCTGTAAAAAATATTGAAATCCTTTTACATTTGACAACATGGAATATGTTGTTAACTAAAATAAACCTTTTGCTAAAACCGGAACTCGGAGTCATATGAAAGCCAAAGTTTGTTTTTAGAAAACTATTTAATTTCACTAAAAGCTTTTCGGGCTCTTTCTTCTTGGTTGACATTTGGTCATGTGCCCCACAGACATTTTAACTTTACTTTTATCTGTCCTTACGACTGTACATAGCTCATGTAAATATGTTCCTTTTATATATAATCCTTCAATATTGAGGCCTGTCGTGATGCAGAGGCACAAAGTGTGACTGTAAAACCGACTGGTTGTGGGTTCGATCCCCACTCGAGGAGATGAAATATTTACTTAAATTTATTTTTCCATTTCTTCGCTCTGGTGTCAAGGTTAAGCGCGGCGTTGAGTTCTGCCACTCAACACGCAATGCCTCCAGAATTCGGCAGAAATTCGGTCTTATGACACTAGGTTCCCTCTGCCTACCCTGTTGTGTGCGGGATACAGCGTGAAGCTGATTTATTTATTTGATTTATTTATTTAATATATAAACGAGTGTGATTGAAAACGCGACAGGTTGTAGGCTCGATTCCCACTCAAGTAAATTAAATATTTAATATTTTCATTTCTTCGCTCTGGCAACGAGACAAACCGCGGTTTTGCGTTCTGCCACTTGAAACAAACTGCCTCCAGAATTCAGTGGAATAAGTGGGGAATGGGAGTGTCTTAATGGGAACGTAGTGTCCTAAAGCCATAGCCTAAGGCCAAGTTCCTTCCACCCTGCTATGTACGGAATACAGACTGAAAGTAAAAAAATAAGAAAATATATAAATTAGCTTTATCTACGGTTATAGATACACAGTCAAATTTCCTTAACGATAAAAAGACATTCCAATGCAAAAATAAATTCCTTAAAATTTTCGTCAATCAAACATTTTCTTTATTATAATAATATTATTTTACATTATAGAATTCAAGAGAAGATAGATAGATTTAAGAAGACGTGATTTTACTACGTACGCATCCTGAAATCGCTACGTATGTTCTAAAAATGATATAAGCTATCAAATTTTCCTTCATACAACTTTAGGTGTTATTATTTCAAGGAGGCAATTTCCTTAAGCTGAATTTCATGAGCAATATACTTTATATAGTATGTATAACACTGTTTCTGCTAACGGTACTGTCGTTTTAACTCATTTTCTGTTCAACTCGTCCTTTAGTATTGAATTATCGATTAGGGTTAAATGGGGTAGGAAAATGAAGCTATTTTTATCTAAATCCTGGGGATGGATATGTTTTAGTATAAAATAATGGACTTTTTAGAATTTTTGTATAAGACTTTTCTTCATGAATGACAAATGACGATATAGCCTATCGTTAAGTATTTAAAAAATATGGACAAATGTTTATTGTTTTTCAAATATTGTACTAATGGTTATAAATGTGAATGGAAGTTTGTTTGTTACGATTTCACGCCAAAATTACTCAATCGATTTTTATTAAACTTTGTACACTTATTCTTAGATATATTAGGAAGAATATCACTTTTCTTATAAAAAAATATATATTATCCTTTGACTATAATACATAAATAATATTAGGCGAGTGGAGCCGCGTTTTCAAGTAATTCTATATTTACTTAGTTACTACATAGTAGAATAAAAATTTGGAATCTCTGTAGGCGCTGTAGCTTAAAAACATAGATACTTATCGTACCACGCCGAAATCTTCATATAATTACAAGTTTTGTTCTAAAAAATTCTATAATAAAACTAAACTAAAGTTTTTTTTCTAATTTTACAACATTTTCAAGAAAAAACAACAACAACAAACGCATAAAGCCCCAACTTTGCATGCACAAAATCCACGGGGGAGATGCACGAAGAAATTAGGTAAGTGAGTCATATTCGACAAACTTCCTCAACACGACAACAAAGAAGACTGTGGGGAATTGCTACCAAGTTGCTGTTGTAATATTAATTTATGTTAGTGCCATAGTCACCTATACATACTTGTGCTACAACTACTAGTACCATTCCTGAATACATTGTTACTGGCAAAATTCCAATACATTCGTTTATTGTGGACATGATATATTATGTAGTGTTTCAGCAATGAATAAATGTGTTAGGCTATTAACTGGGATTAGAATTATTAGTTAGTTGTTTCTTTTATCTGTGAACAATATTTTAGGTAGTGAAGTGTAATTTTTTTGATGTTATAAAAATATAAACGTAGTGGGGTTCTAACCCGTGGCATTTTGATACCGTCCAATCGCTCAAGCCAAATAAGTCAAACTATAGCTATAGCTGTGTCGAAATTCTTATACGCTTGTTATAACTTATCTTTGTTGTCTGAATCTGTAAAAGGAATAACAATCAATTTCGTACACGAAATAAGAATATAAATTTTTTGAAATGTAATTTTTTTTCCCAAACTGAGGTCCTTCCCTACTTTTCCAATTAGATATAAATTTTGATAATTATATACTACATGTTCTTTGGTAAAAAAAAACAAGAAATTAGTAAAACCTACAAAAGAGAGGCTCAGGGTTAACCACTATTGCGTGTTGAGTGGCATAACTCAACGTCGCGCTTTGCCTTGACACCGGAGCGAAGACATAAAAATATAAATTTTAATAAATATTTAATCTCCTCGAGGGGTCGAACCCACAACCAATCGATTTTACAGTCACACTTTGTGCTTATGCGCCACGAATGGCCTCAATAATTATAAATAAAAATCGGCTTCACGCTGTATTCCGCACACAGCAGGGTAGGCAGAGGGAACCTAGTGTTAAGACACTCCGTTTCCCACTTTCTGCCGAATTTAGGAGGTATTGTGTGTTGATGGGCAGAACTCAACGCCGCGCTTAACCTCGACACCAGAGCGAAGAAATGGAAATATAAATTTAAATAAATATTTCATCTCCTCGAGTATGGATCGAATCCACAACCAATCGATTTTACAGTCACACTTTATGCCCCTGCGCCACGAATGGCCTCAATAACTATAACATAAGTAAATAATAACTGTAACATTCCGAACAATATAATTAACAAATTTAACATATAACGTAATTAGTACTGTCATTATCATTTATGTATTCATTACATTTACTGAAAGGCATTACAGTGTCTCCTAATAGAAGCAGAATATTGCCAGCTCGTTAAATTCATAAATCTGTATGAAAAATGATACTGCAGTATTCCGTAGATACTGTGATTTTCAAATGAAGTGAAAATTTTAATATAATAAGAATATGAATACATTTTATAGAAAATAACAATAAATAAATGATATCGGCTTATAGTATGTTTGATTGTAATTTACACTAAGGAATTTAAAACTATTGAAATTTTATATTATAGTAATAATTAATAGGATTGATTGAGGTATTTGCAGTGCAGGTATACTATAGTATGGGTTCGATTCCCGCTCAAGGAAATATTTTTTTTTCTTCCTAACGAGGCAAATCATTCAACACGCAATGCTTCGAGAATTTGGGAAGCGGAACTGTCTTAATGGGAATGAAGTGTCTTAGCACTAGGTTCCCTCTAAAGGTTGCTTTTAAGTATACTGTTATGTGAAGCATATTTTATACACAGTATTATTCTATTAGTATATTTATGTTTTTTTTTTGTCAGTATAATCAGTCCGTTCTAAACTTTTCACACCAGCTCGGTGCATTGCGCGTTGAAGGGCGGAATTTAACACCATACTTTTGGTCTTGCCTTAATGACAGAGAAATGTTCGAGCGTTCTAATTAAAATAGTCAAGTTTACGTTCAGAACATATATTTTACAGTAAATTATATATTTTTTACAAATGCGTAGCATTTTGCTAATATAAAATAAAAATTTATTATATTTTAAAAGAAATATTATTTTCTTTCTTTTAATGTACCCTCATCATAACACTAAGCATAGGGCTAAATCACCTTGAGCGCAACTGCCACTTAAATAAATGTGCCATTTTACAGTGCCGGTACTACGACGCTATTAGCTTTTACTTTTAGTGAATATTTTATTTCTTATACAAAACAATATTCTTTATTCACGATATTTTACTTCGAAAACAAGAATTCGAATATAATGTAATAAAAATATTTTATTTATATTGTATAAATATTAAATTGTCTGAAAAATGTTTTTAATGAGCTCGTAAGGATCCTGACATTTATTTTATAGAATTTTTGATTGTATAACAATTTTAGAATACAAATAATAGTTTTACAGATGAACTTAAAAACCTTTGGAAGATATTAAGAATGAGAAGCTTCATATTTTTTATCCAATATTCCTGCCCTGGATATTACCAACATTGATGTATTCTTGGAAAATACTTTTGTTTTCATTTTAGGCAAGCTATTTGAAATTGTTAAATAATATTCCAAATTAATATGATGAGGGCAGTCGTGGCGCAGCGGCACAAAGTATGAGTATAAAACCAACTGGTTGTGGGTTCGATCCCCACTCGAGTAGATGAAATATTTACTTAAATTTATATTTCCATTCCTTCGCTCTGGTGTCGAGGAAAGCGCGGCGTTGAGTTCTGCCACTTAACACGCAATGTCTCCAGAATTCGGCAGAAAGTGGGGAACGTATTGTTTTACACTAGGTTCCCTCTGCCAACCTTGCTGTGTGCGGGATACAGCGTGAAGCTTTTTTTAATATTATATCTTATCGAAGACAACTTGAATTGCTCAAGAAGTATTAAATTAAAACATAATTATAATATCCACATCTTACTGAAATATTATAGAAATGCCTTAAAATTTTCAGTGAAATTTAAATGAAAGACTTAATTAGAAAAAAAAAACTTGGGTACAATGAAAAGGAATTCGGAAATGCTGACAAAGCGTAGTATTTCTGATCTTCAAAGTCGATTTGCTCTTCAGTCGATCTGTTCTCTCATCTATTAAATAACCCTGTCATTAGAGACGGAAAAGGAAACCGATGAAGTAAACGAAGTAGTATTCCTGATTTATATAGTAATTACATTATTAACTGAATGAAAAGTATTTTTCCAGTATTTATGCATTTCTGCCATTCTGAGAATTAGAAAAAATATATATTTTAAATTTAAATTGCTTTTTTAATAATACAATGTCTATCTCATATTTTTTAGTTAGTAAAAAAAAAACAAATGTCATTAGAATCTTTCAATCTATTTCACTTGTTAATAATATTTTACCATTATCTTTAATTTTATCAAGAATACTTCAATAAATAACTACCATCAAATTAACAAAACCTAACAAAAAAGAAATACCATATAAACTTACTTATACAAACGTAAAAGTTTTCGCATATATCGGAGATACTGAGATAGCGATAGAATTAATTTCTTCTCCGAAAACTCGACTTCGAAGGCTCCCATTAGCACAATTATCCCTGCATTGAACTCGCTTCATTACAGTACTCCTACGACTGTTTAACAGCCATTTATTATAACATTTCTTTGAAAAAGTTAAACTTTTTGAACATTTCGAAGAGCTTTGGTAATTTGGAATATTTTTCTTCACAAAAAAATTTTCTAATACAGAGTGAACAGAGTTTGTATGGAGATTGGCATTATTGTGTGGCTTCTCTTTGTTATTTACTAGTTGTTGCCCGTGGCTTCGATTTGTAGCCGAAAGGAAACAACTGAAAGTTATATATGAGATGAAACACATTGATAAGGTAAGTCATCAGATAATGGTGTATGAAATAGATATGAATTTTCATTTTTCCGATTTTTTCCTTTATTCCTAAGTGTGGATCTACAAGATGTTGCAGCCTGTACCTAAGTTTTGATTACGTGGTGAATTTCATACTAAATGCAACAAAATAATGAAAAGTGCTTGTATGTTTTGATTGCGCTTGTAAGCTTGATTTTTCTATGCTCCAAGGGCCCGTATCTACACGCTTGATATAATAATTTCAGCTTGATACTTGAAAGAAATGCTCTTGAACGTAACCAAATCGTCAAAATAGATATTATACATATCTATATATAATTATAACGTTATAAAAATAAAAAAATATTTATTTTTTATTTACTTAAACCAAAAAATCATATATATTACGTATATACGATATTTCCAAGAGCAACAAAGAAACGGGACCACATCCAAGATTTTTTTTTAATAAATTAGAAGCGAAACTACCCCTAAATAAATTACAAGTGAAACTACCCCTAAGCTTAAATTATTCAGTTCCATATAACTATAATGACTCAGCGGGTGAACAACGCCTTCCTAGTCGCATAAACAAATTTATTCATCAAGATGCTATCGGTTTGTCGCAGTGTAATATGTTAGATTAAATAAGCAATATACATGATGGTCGCGGCTGTTACAACGTCTTGGTTTTAAATTGATTTTAATTGGTTTTTGTATTAAGTTTTAGGGG
This sequence comes from Heliconius himera, assembly GCA_021202915.1. NCBI lineage: Eukaryota > Metazoa > Arthropoda > Insecta > Lepidoptera > Nymphalidae > Heliconius > Heliconius himera. The sequence continues at coordinate 879,497 of JAJHJA010000353.1, forward strand.
AAAATGAATAAAAGGTGATGATAAATTAGTCTGTAAGATTTTTTCGTGTAAAATTTTTGAATAAATTATCTTAACATTAAGTAAATATACCATATATTTTGACTTTGTTTTCCTTTTTCTATAAGAAGTCTACGAAATAATTGAGGCCAGTCGTGGCGCAGCGGCACGAAATGTGACTGTAAAATCGACTGGTTATGGGTTCGATCCCCACTCGAGGAGAAGAAATATTTACTTATATTTATATTGCCATTTCTTCGCTCTGGTGTCGAGGTTAAGCGCGGCGTTGAGTTCTGCTACTCAACACACAATACCTCCAGAATTCGGCAGAAAGTGGGAACGGAGTGTCTTAACACTAGATTCCCTCTGTCTACCCTGCTGTGTGCGGGATACAGCGTGAAGCTAATTTAATTATTTTAATTTTTAACTCTACGAAATAATTTGTTTCTTTCTATGGATATCGAACCCCGTCGCATTTACAGGGAGTCGTTGTTTTACTGCACTACAATGATCTCAATAATATTAAATAACCAGCGATCCGCTTGCGGCTTCACCCGCATGATATACACATTATACAATTATTTATTTAGTAACCTGAATTATGGTCATGTTCTTATAAAATTCGTTGTATTTAAAGCCGAACTATATATTAAAAAAAAGCTTCAGCCGATTAAATAAAACAGCCATTTTATAGCAATTTAGTCAAACAAAATACTTTATATTGATATAACTTTTTTTATGTTACCGATATGTTAACATAAATGTTAAATTCCCTTAACATTTAGTGTTTATTTTATTCCTTTCGTTTTGACAAAAGACAATAGTGAAAGCTGCATTTAAATCAGATAAGCTTTTTTTGAGATAGGCGTGCACACACACAGACAAACCGACAAAAAGAAAAAAATAGAAAAATCATTATATTAGATTCTCACATTCTGCCTTGTACATACACCAATCAATTACGATTTGATTACAACTATAGATAATTGCTTATAATATATATGTTATTTGTTGGTAAGTTTAAATATTTAAATTAGCTATTAGAGATTTAGTAAAGTAAAATGAGGTTGGAGGGTAGGCTATTAGGTAAATTAGGTACCTCGCCACACCCGCCGCCAAAATATGAAGGTAGCCTTTAATCTCTTCCAACTACGTATTATGCTTAATGAAAGCAAACTTGAAAAAATGACTGGTATTTATTTATACGAAATTTTGTATATAATTAAAATCCTGAAAAAGATATTTTTTCGTTTGTAGTTTAGTAAAAAATTGTGATTTACTCGTTTATTAATTATAGATTTTTTTTTCAAATTTTGATAACATATATCAATGAATCTTTAACCCTTATTTAAGTGATGAGGCCAGTCGGGGCACACTGGGCACAAACGCGACCGGTTGTGCTCCGCCACTTAATACATAATATCTTTGGCTAAACAAACAAAAGTAACTTCTAAAATACATTAAATATATGAAACTTTATTTGGGACAGCGAGACATTCTATATCTCCACCCTATGTGTAACAGAAACAGAAGAGTGACATTGACATAATTTAAGATGAATAAAGTCTAAATCGGGGCCCAAGCTCGTCAGTTTTGTATAGAACATATAGGTACGTATGTTGAGGCCGTCATGACGTACAAGCGTACAATTGTAAACGCGACGGCTTTGGGTTCGATTTACAATCGTTTGTAATGAAATATATGTGTAATATTTTTATTTTTTCGCTCTAGTGATGGCGTAGAGTTCCCCACATTTATGAGAGTTTTAAAAAAATCTAAACTGTGTGCGGGATACAGAGTGAAGCTGTCACGCTGTATCCCGCACACAGCATGGTAGGCAGAGGGAACCTAGTATAAGACACACCGTTTCCCACTTTCTGCCGAATTTTGGACGTATTGCATGTTAAATGGCAGAACTCAATGTCGCGCTTTGCCTCGACAGCGAAGAAATGGAAATATAAATTTAAGTAAATATTTGATCTCAGACTTACTTAGGAATTACATATTTAGATAATTATCTCTAGTTATAAGCCTTATTTAAGCAGCAGATAAATATAAAATTGATGATTAGCTAATAATAATGAAAAAGTTAAAAAAAGTACGGACCACGTGTCTGTAGTGCTTAGTTAAAATTATAATAAAAAAAACAAAATATTTGATCTCCTCGAGTGGGGATCGAACCCACAACCAATCGGTTTTACAGTCACACTTTGTGCCTCTGCGCCACGACTGGCCTCAATGAGAGAAATGAGAGTTTTAGTTTCTATATTATTTTTCAGTGTCACGCTATTTCACTCAAGTAAACTAAATGTTTAACAAATCATTTTCCGTTTGCGTGCTGAACGATGAAACTTAACGCTACGCTCTATTATACGAAAACGGAAAAATCTAAATAATTTGTTTAAGCATATATTTTAATTGAGTTGGGCTCCGATTTAGACTCTATACGTCAAAAAATTGGACAGAGTCGTGATGGTTGGGGGAGATGATTATATTACCCCACTCTGGGGTATGGAAAATTATATTTTACTATTCAACAAGATGTGTGGTTTGGTCTGGTTCTTTAATTGTGGCGTTTCGAGCGTGCCAGTTGAGCACATATCACTTCGCCAACGTCACGTTGTATGGAGAAGACACGAAGGAGGTTGTACGGTTAAAAAGAGATCATTTTACACAGTAGGAGAATGCATGTTAAATAAAAGAATCCTGGTAAAGATGTTGAGGTTGAATTCCGCGAAGTTTTCCTCTAACTACCCTCTATATGTGAAAAAACGTACGTTGTTTTTTTAGACATACATATAATAATAGGCCAGTAATTGAGAACAGTCGTGGCGCAGGGGCGTGCCTATAAACGCGATTGGTTGTGGGTTCGATCCCAACTCGAGGAAATGAAATATTTATTTAAATGTATATTTTCATTTCTTCGTTCTGATGTCGAGGCAAAGCATGGCATTCCATTCTCATCTCCGCCTCCGGAATTCGACGGAAAGTGGGAAACAGAGTGTCTTAACAATAGGTTCTCTCTGCCTACCCTGCACGATGCAGCTAGAAGATAATTAAATTTAGATTTATATATAATATTATCAATAATTACAACTTCTAACACTACAAAAACAATGATCACTTATAAGTAAATCAAAAGTATGGCCGCCAGTTTCCAATAAAATGTGCTCAGCATCTTACACGACCCGCGGGTGCCATTACACACCCGCAATGCCCGTGTTCCAGTACACATCAAATAAAACTTTATTTATTACATGCTATTTCGCACTATTCTGTTACGTATGTGAACATTAAATGTGTTTATATCAAAACGTATACGTAAGCCGTAAAATTGTCGTTGTAACTTCTATTGTCTAATATAGGGATGATTGGGATAATAAAATAAATTTGGTGTATTATAGTTTTTGTTAAGCTATAAAAATGTTATTAAAATTGAGATTGGAGTTCTAAAGTGGGACGTACAGTCGTGGCGCAGCATCATTTTGTCCGATTGTTAGCGTGATAACTGATAGTTGTGTGTTTGATAGTAGATACTACTCGGGGTAGTTGATTATTATTTTGATGATATTTAACATTTATGTTAACATAATCGTAATAACAAGAGAAATATAAATTCATATTTCTATGTGTATAGTGTAGTGTAGTAGTAATACTAATGGTTTCACTTATACGGCGACAGCAATTATTATATGAAGACAAATAAAAAATAATAATAAGATTCAAGTACTATATACCCAGTAGTAATGGGTAGGGATCTCTCACTGTCCAGTGTATTAGGGGCTATGCTGGACTGTGACAGGAACTGGTGGACCGCGGAGCAGGTGCATTAGTCCAGCGCTTATGCAGACCCGATCCGCTTGTAGGCCAAGGGGAAGGAGAAGCACTATGCGCATCTCCAACTCCCCCTATCTTAGAGGAGCAAGGAGGCAAGAGAGTCACGGTGATCTTGGTGCAAGTCATCGATGCTGCAGGTGCCTTAGGAGAAACCCTTGTCACCCTGAAAGTAACCGCGACGCTCAATCAGTGGGCCTTCTACGGAGGCGTCGTAGTGGTATGCGCGGGCGATCCTGCGGCGTCTCATATAGATGGAGAGGGTTTCCGGTAGGTTTTAATGATTAGGATCTGTTTCACTGGTGAATCTCACAGTACCACTCATCCGTAAGGCATTTGCTTTTCGTATGGGCGGCCTGCATATACAAAATAATATAGGTAAATGGTAAATGCATTTCCTAGTGATATATCTAAAGTATATCTCTCTTCCTAAGTAGCTCATAATATCATCGAATCAGTTCATAATGGATTTGAACTGATTCGATACCGGCAACTGAAAGAAAATATAATTTTTTTTGTAAATATTTGATTTTGATGTTTTAGTAATTCCTGAATTTCCTGAATATTTGTGTTATGAGTGAAAAATCATGATTTATAAGGTGAAGTATAAAATTAAAAAAATACACAGGCAGAATATATAGGCAGTCAGCTATATGTAGAAGCAAAAAGTCACTATAACGCTGTTTAACAGCTTATCTCACTAAACTTCGAGGACTCAAATCGATCGATCGTAATTATCGCGTTCATATCCAAAATTATAGAATTTCCATTTAGATACCACTAGTATTTCCAGTTTATTGATAATATAATCAAACCGTGTATGTATTCAATAATTATATAGCTTTAGCCTATGTTTGTATGTACGTTTCCACATAGCTCGACAACTAATCACTCATTATCAAAGTTTGACGCATATTGGCATCTGGCTAACTAAATCGACATATTAATATTATATATTCGTATTTCATGAAATGTACTAAATTAGTTGTTGAATAGAAAATGATGGATTGTATACAATTTTAACTATAAATTAATGTTCATGTGCTCGTTACTTTAAATTATTGACGTATTTAATGATAGGTTATGAGCTATTTTATTTGTAGGGAATTGTTCGATAACAGATTATTGGTAATTTTTAATTTTATGTATTATAGATTTGAGACCAGTCGTTTCGCAGTGGCACAAAGTGTGACTGTAAAATCGATTGGTTGTAGGTTCGATCCCCACTCGAGGAGATGAAATATTTATTTAAATTTATATTTCCATTTCTTCGCTCTGATGTCGAGGCAAAGTGCGGCGTTGAGTCTTGCCACTCAACACGCAATGCCTCCAGAATTCGGCAGAAAGTGGGGAACGGAGTGCGTTAACACTAGGTTTCCTCTGCCTACCCTGTTGTATGCGGGATACAGCGTGAAGCTGATTTTTTTTCTTATAGACTTACTTTCCTCTCTCTGAAGCCCTAACCACCGATGGCTTGGACCCTTGTCCCACCCTCGGAAGAGTGTCTTTTTTATATTTTTAAATTTATTTTTTTACAACAATTTATATTTAAAAATGTAAAATTTATTAGTCTTTTGTAATAAAAGTATTGAATATTGAATAAACTGTTGTTTGTGCCAAATTTTTTATTTAACTAAAAAACTAAAATATTAGAAATTTTAAATTTTCAGGTGTAATCATTAGACTGCTTTGGAAGTTTAATATTAAAATTTTCTATACTCGATACTTAGTTGCTATAAAAAGCCCGCGGTGGCACGGATGCGCAAGCGTGCGACTGTAAACAGTCAACGCGACGGTTGTGGATTCGATTCCCATTTGTGGAATGAAATATTTAGTGTTTTCATTTCATAGCTCCGCCCGCAAGAATTCTGCGGAAATTAGGGAACGGAAATGTATTGAAGAGGAAACGCAGCGTTTTAAGACTAGGTTCATTCAGCGTAGAGCAGCAAAAAATATATAAAAAAGGGAAGTTGTGCTTTAGATCTGTTTCAAATCCTGTCAAAACACTGTCTATGCTACCAATTTTAATGACAAATTCAAAAACAAAATTGTTGAATTATTATTTTCCCTTATTTAGAAAACGTATAAAATCCGCGCCTCCTGGAAACCAACCAGGCGCTTCAAACCTTATTAAGCTTATTATTTTTTCACCATATTCTGAAACACACACACGTACAACAACTCATTTATAATATTAAGTATTCACTTTTGTATTGTAGTCCCCAATAAATCTTTAGCACAATGGATGTCTTTATCGTTCATCGGGGTTTTCTATGCCTTAGGATTCTGGGCTTAGGCTGCTTTACGGCTCTTCCCAAATGATAAATGCGTACGCCATTTTATTGGTTAAAGAAATTGATCTGAAGATGTAAATTACTGATTTCTTATATACTGCTCTATTTCTTAAAAATATTTTTATAGACAGTAGACTTTTTTATGTTCTTCTACTTTATTGATTTTTGTAATTCAATAGTAGGTTTGCAGGTAAGAAAAAATTCTAATGATTTTAGGTTAAATCCTTAAGTACTGAGTATTGCATCATAATATGGACGAGGATGAAATAATTATATAGTAATTTGTGAAGCATTTTTTAAATATTTTGCTTATAATAAGCAATTTTTAGCTGGCTTAACTGTAAAATTACTTTTTTCATACTTTATAGTTTAGATTTATAAATTAGATTGGAACACCCGACCATCACAAGTACGGCCTATCTATAGTCTATTAAGGCTCTCGTGGTGCAGCGGCACAGTGTCGAAATACAATTGTGAAGGTTTTGGATTTGTTTTCCACTCGGTGTAATGAAATATTTCGTTCTGGGCAACACGGCAAAAAGCAACATAGAGTTCAGCTACTAAACACGCAATGTTTCAAAAATATGCAACGGAGTGTTTTAAAACTAGATTGCCATGATATATGCGAAATATATCGTAAAACTATATATTAACTTCTATCTTCCAAATGAATGTACATAAAATATATCCTCTAAAATATATCTAATTTCTAATATAGGTATGTAATCTAATGCGTGGGTCCCGAGTCGCTACTTAGACACAGACATCAAAACACTTGAACTGTCAAGGACTATGGGGAACTTACGTAAATAACATTTGTACATGAAATATACACATAGAATAAGTTTTTCTATTACGTACATTTTTTCTTATATTTGTAGATGTATTGTTGTAATAAATTGCTCTGTTTTTATTTATTTTTCTCTTGTATATTGATACTATTAGTATATAGTACTTAACTGTATGCTAATAGTAGATGGTACCTACATATTGTACGATAGATATGGGTTCCTCTTTGAGGATTCTTTGATATTTGATTTAAACATTTTTTCGATTTATAATTTTATATACTTAAAGACTTAAAGTTTTCCACCTAGCACGTAATATCTATAAATATGATTTTTTTCCGTATATTAGGGTAGACAAAGGGAACCTAGTGTTTAGGCATCCCATTCCATACTTCCTGTCAATGCCAGCTTTGTAAAAAAACATTGCACGTTCAGTGGCTGAATTCAATTAGGTACTTTATCTTTTTACCAGATCGAGGAAACAGAAATATAGGTTCCCTCAAGTGGGAATTGAACCCAAAACAAGTAGAACGGAGTGTCTCAACACTAGTTTCCCTTTGTCTATCACCCTAGCTATAAGCGGAAAATAGCGCAAAGCTAAAAACAATGAGTATATACAAATGAAATTATTTTGTTAGTTGGATATCTTTTACAACATAAAATATAGTATAAATAATAATCCACGATTACGAACTAATAGCAAAAGTAGGAATCCGCCTACTACTAATATTATATTCTTATTAAGTACGAGTATCTAATACATAAATTAATTATTTACATAATATATTATATCCTCTGCCAGATATAAGCTTCTAATAAGGAAAAGGATAAAGAAAAACTTAAATCTTATCTACCACGCTACCTACGTGCAATGAGGTTATGAGCCTTTATTAGTGTTTTTATTTATTATTTCATACATTTCGTAGTAAAATAATACTAATTTAATAGCTTTTTTTAATTTTATCCCGTTCATGTACTATAAGTTCGTCTTTTTTTTTCAAATAATGTTTATAATTAAACAGCTTCGTGCATTACTTTTTTTAATTGAATTTATCTTCTGAACATAGCAAGGAAGGCTTAGGAGACTTTAATTTGAGAACCGTTTTCCCATCTTCTTAACCTTATTATATCTACTTGTTAAATAATGGGTTTAATTTTTTTTGTTTCTTGATTTTTTTTTAAATTTCACATTTCACAAATCCAGCCTACACAAAAAAGAGGAAACCGAAAAGAAAAGAGAGAAAAGGAAGGGTGACAATCGAACCTCCAACTATATATAGTAAAAATAAAAATAAATCAGCTTCACGCTGTATCCCGCACACAGCAGGATAGGCAGAGGGAACCTAGTGTTAAGACATTCCATTCCCCACTTTCTGCCGAATTCTGGAGGCATTGCGTGTTGAGTGGCGGAACTCAACGCCGCGCTTTGCCTTGACACTAGAGCGAAGAAATGGAAATATAAATTTAAGCAAATATTTCATCTCCTCGAGTGGGATTCGAACCCACAACCAGTCGGTTTTACAGTCACACTTCGTGCCGCTGCGCCACGACTGGCTTCAACAATATATAGTTATACCATGATATCGTTTTGCCATTTGGAAGCTAACCATTATTTATTGTCAGTCAAGTCAGTCATAAAAAATTACTGTCACAAGAAAATATTAAAAAGTAATATACATAATATTTTATGTATATTAGTTTTACTTAAGCACATTTTTACTTAACCTCATTCTTCCAAAGTGCTCTAAAAGACTAAACCTAAACCTAGTTATCGTGTTATCTATTTTCAGCGGCTTTCGAGAAACAAAAAAAAAATGTTACAAACTCAAGGCCTAGTTGGAAATCGAATTATTAAAGTCTTTCTTAGAATAACTAAAGTTATGTGTTGTAAATAATGTAAAACTATTATACAAGCTGCCTTTTTGGGATTTATTTTTCTTGGGATAATATTTATTTTTGTCTTTGTTTTGACTATGTTTTCTGGAAATATTTTTACAGTATAAAGCTTTGTGATTTTATTATATTCCATAAAATTTACATTTATTAAATTGAACAAAATATTTGTGTTTAAATTCGAATACAACTACAGAAAAAAGATTATAACGTAGTTAAATGTTTGATTTCGAAATGGGGCGGTGTTAGGTTCCGCAAGCAGTATTTTTAAATAGATACATTGAATGATAAATCTTTATACTGTTATTTTAAAATCTATCATACAAAAAAATCACAACTTCAATTAGTCTAAAATTAAATATTTCAAATTAATGAATAATAGACCTTTTTTGATGCTTAACCTGCTTTTTATTCTCGGGGGCGTTGGAAACAAAGTAAAATACTGCAATTTCGGGCTTGAAACGTATCGTAGTTATGAAATTATTCGTAACTAGTTAGCGCCCACGAGTGCATTCTAATAACTTTAACCAACGTTCTATTATTTCTATTTTTTCTTTTCAGCTTCACGCTGTTTCCTATAGATAGCATGGTATGCAGAGAGAATGTAGTGCTCAGACACTCGGTTGCCTATTTTCCGCTGAATTCTGAAGGCATTGTGTACTAATGGCTGAAACTCAACGCCACGCTTTGCCTCTGCAGCAGAATAAAGAAATGAAAACAGTAAATATTTCATTTCCGCGAGTGGAAATCGGATTCAACAGCTTGTCGCGTTTACAGTCACACGCTACAACCCCTAGACGACTGGCCTACAATTATAAAAAGGTATAACAAATACTGATATGTTCCTTCTATGATGATCTTTCTGGCAGAATATTTAATTATTAAAGAAAAATCTAATTTTGATTCGATAAAAATAAATATCGATTAACGTGGTAGAGTAACCGTATTTTGAAATATGCATATAGTATACTTACTGGTGGAGTATTCGTATTCTATGAACACGTATCTTGAATCTTTAAAAAAAATAAAAAAAACTTCTACTTCTACTTTAAAAAATATTAGACAAAACATTGCGGAATGAAAGCAAGACATAAAACAGGGTTTAATTTGTAATATGTTCAGTTATATTAGTTTCATCTCGCACTATGTGCTAAAAAATCATTTTATCTTTTCTGAATCGTCGTTCCTTAAAATAAGATTAAACAAACAATCGTAGGAGTAGAACAGCATCGGAAATTAGTAAACGCGATGATTATGGGTTCGACTCTTACTCGGGGGAATAAGTTATTTTCATTGTTCTGTTAAGCCACTTAGGACGCAATGTCTTGGATTCGGGCGGAAAAGTAAGAAATAAAGTGTGATATGTGCTATATCGCATAAAATATTATATTATAAGTGTAACTATAAGTACTACATATTTGGCCTAAATATCAACATAATGAAAATAGTCAGTAAAGTCATATCAGTTATTGGGATAAAAGCTATCCTCCGGATTAGTGTCACACGGTTGACCTGTTTTTCTGTAGTCAAATATTAAGGCATCAAACCTGTTTTTTTACGAATATAATTCTAGTTAAATATGATTCACATATAGTGATAAATCTTTTTTTTTCTTCTAATATTATGAAAGAAATGAAGAAAAGATTGGATGCAAGATTAGTTTAAATGCTAAGATAGTAGAACAAGTGGATAAAGTGGTATTACAGAAGACGAATGAATTAAAGTTGGATGCTGTGGGAATGCGATCTTATCGTAGGATATGGGGAGTCAGCTTAGCTGATCGAATAACCACAATAAAGAAATACACAGAATGACAGGTACTAGCGAGGATGTTACGGTGAGAATACGGAAGAACGTGCTCAACTGGTTTGGGCACGGCGAATGAATGAATGATGAAGGAATGACAGTTTTATGACGGAAAAGTGAGCACTAAGAGAAGTAGGGGGAGACCTCAATTGACGTTCGAAAACACAGTACCGAAGATACGAGTAGATGGAGGAAGGTCACTTAAAAAGTATGAGGACCCCCCGAAGGGCATGTATGGAGAGGTTGATGACAGTGGACGAGGCGAAAGAGGTATTCAGAGATCGTAGCATTTGGCGCTCCATTCTCTCTGACTACTCCACTAGGGATACATCATAAAGCTAGTATAGCATAGTATAGTATTGTCCACTTCTCGAGGCTGTTGATTGTAGGCTGTATCACGTTTATCATGTTCATGTACAACCGTCGGACACTTAGAATGTGTAATGTGCCACACACAACTTTTTTATTTCACGCGAGCGAAGCAGGAGGTGAAAGATAGTAGTAGGTTATATAATGATAATATTATGATCTTAACAAAATTTTAAACCCATAGTGTAATATTGTAATATTAAAGTAGAAATATGATAATTTCAAACTTAATGAGTGCACTTTTAGTTTCCAAACATTTCCTTTTCCAGTAACTAGGAAAAACATAGTATTTTTAACGTCCATTCCACTTTAATAAATACTAAAACAACGAACTTTCTGTTCCGAGAACATAAAGCTGTACTTTCAAGTCCTCCTCCTCCTCTAAGGCTGTAAGTGACCTCGATAAGTGATACTCGACACAATATATCAGTTGCTGGTTTATTTTAAGTTCTTTTTATGCTAATATAAAATAATACTAGCTTGTAGCCTGCAGCTTTGGTTGCAAAATTTAGAAAAAATATTCGTCTTTATGGTTGCAGCGGCAAGAAGCGGCTTTATGGTTACAGAAGCTGACCCACCGCGCCACAATGATGCTGATCATAATTATTTGATTGTGGCGATGCCCAAAAGGAGGGTTAAGTTTTTGGGATACAACGTGAGGCTGAATCCCAAAAGGAGGTTGAAGTTCTTGGGATACAGTGTGAAGCTGAGCCCCAATAGGAGGGTAAGTTTTTGGAATACAGCGTAAAGCTGAATCCCAAAACGAGGGTTAAGTTTTTGGGATACAGCGTGAAGCTGAATCCCAAAAGGAGGGTTACGTTTTTGGCATGAGTACCGATATATTACTTTATTTAATTGCAGTTGGATTTTTAATTTGATTTATGAATGAATCACTTGTTTTTTTTTTCGACTTTACACTTTATCATGCAGAACATATTAGGCTGAGATAACCAAATTTTCAAACACTCCGTTCTTTTCTTCTTATTTAATTATAAATGTTAAAATATATATTTTCTTTAACTTGTAATATCCTTAGCATTGTAAAAACTTGGCGTGGAACTTGGCAACTCTTATTAAACATACACGTTTTCTCGCAACGTAATGTTTTGCTTTGTCGCTAAGCACGAGATGAATATGCAAATAGGTTTTTAGTGCTTGCTAGTTTCATAAGTTAGCTGAAATTTGTATAAAGAAGCACTTCATACTAAATTATAAAATAAATGTCACGTGACACCAATGTTAGTAAAATAAATTAGCATCGTTTTAACACGCTTTCATTAACTTAATATAGTTTATTCATTTTTTGTTTAATTATATTTTAATTAAACACTACAGACACGTTGTTAGTACCTTTTTTTTAACTTTTCCTAAATAATCAGCTTTGTTTGTATTTTGTTTTAACTGCTGCTAAGACTAAGCATATATCTAGATCACTAAGTATTTAGTTCCGAAGTGAGTTCTGGTTATGTTTTGCGTTTTTTACATATTTTACATAATATAGCTTCTTCCTGTATTCCCAATGTACCTACATATAACAGAGTAGGCAGAGGGAACCTAACGTTAAGGCACTACGTTTCCCACTTTCCGCAGAATTTTCGATGGATTGCGTGTTCAGTTTCTGATAAATATCTATTACAATTATACTTTTTTACTGTTTCAAATATATATATTACAATGCATTTAGTATATGTACAACGTATTTTTGCAACTTAGTGTTTTTTATGTATCAACTAGCTTTTAACTGCGGTCAAGTGAAAATTACTACTCGTGGTGTCGTGCCACATGACTCGTTCCAAGTGCGGGAGGTAACTGACCACAAGTACAGTGAGTAACATCGAAACTACATGTTATATAGAATATAGCCTTCCTCGATAAATGGACTATCCATAAAAAAAAATCTAATAAACCCGTTCCTGATTTCCTCAGCTAAACTTATTTGTTTTATAATATTAAATAAAGTTTTTTTTTTCAACAATTGTGCAAACAATTGATTTGTGCAAACAAAAACATCTAAAACAGATGAAAATACACTTATAATTGTGTTTTTTTTCATCTATTTCATGTTCTAACCAAGGTGAGCAGAATAAAGTGAAGATTTATGGCAATTAAAAGTACTTCAGGATTAAAAATATATATAAATTTTAATATATGTTTTAGGTTTCATGAATAAATTTAGTTAAGATTGAATTTGAAGGATATCAAACCAACATTTTGGCCTGAGCTCTTAACCCTGCAACACGACGAGCCCGCCAACCGCACGGAACATCCACGGAATGCTAAGCATTTCCTTCTCTAGGATTTTTTTTCTATATATATAAAATTGTGCCTCACATGGTGGCTCACCCGTACCGTATTGGTATATTACGTATAACTTAAAGAAAACTTTTAAATTTTTATTACTGTAAAGTTTCATCTAAATCCATTTAGTAGCTTTTGCGCAAATGAGAAACAAATGTATTTCCACATAAACTTTTATTTTGTAATATTTGTTAGATATGTTAAATTTGTTTATAATAATTTCTTACATTATTATATTTTTAATAGAGTATTGATTTTTAATAAATTAGGTAGTAAAATAAAAAAAAAACCGCTATTAATATTTAATTAAATTTCTAAATAAATATCGGAATCCTCAAATTAAACATGAAATATGTTTACAATTTTCCAAATTATAAGGAATAATAAGAAAAGAAGAAAAATCACATACATATTCAATTTTAAATCTGTAGAGAAAATAGCAAATATTTAACTGGCCTCATTCGGTAGTACAATTTATGTAGTTTTAATTTTAAGCTGCTTGCTTTAAAAATTCTGTCCCAATTTTTTTTCACTCTTTATTCAATTTCGCTTGGTTTCCAACTGTGTTAATTTTTTTTATGTTGCACTGCTTTAATACAAGGTTTTGGAGTAAAAATAAAAATTAATAAGGATTAAAATAATAAAATATTATTATTATTTATCTATTATTTTCTAATTAAACTATCCTGTATAATTTAATATTTTGTAACAATATTTATTTGTATTTGCTGACGCCTTATATTGACTTAAATAATTAATTTGAATCAGAATATTACGCAGATAAGTATGTAGTTTAACTTAGTTTGACGTTTGATATAATATAAAGGACATTGAGCATTATACAATGGATCAATTACCTACGGTGAACAAAAGATATTTTTAGGTTAGATATACACGTAAATAACACCTAGATTAAAATGGCTTAGGTCGCATGTCTACAGGATGTGGGGTTAACGAGAATATTGTACTAAAATATATTATATTGAAACTTACAAAAACAGGATTTTTTAGAATTTTTTTAGCGTCACGCTGTATCACACGTACCGTGGGGTAGGCAGAGAGAAACTATTGTTTATACCCCATTTTACCTTGTGTTCTGAAGGCGTATAGTGGCGGAACTCAACGCCGGGGTTTTCCTAGATACAAAAGCGAAGAAATGAAAATATTTCATTTCCCCAAATGAGAATCGAGCCCACAACCAGTCGCATTTACAGTCACACGTTTGTGACCATGCGCCACGACTGTCCTCAACTTCACTCGATTTTTTAATTTTTTGTGCAAAAATATCAGAGGTTCCTTAAATGCAACTTGGTACAAAGCCCGTGCTAAAAAGTAAATACAAGTACAAGAGTAGGGCCAAACCTATGAATATAGTACCTATAAACCAGTGGTTCCCAACCAGTGGTCCGCGGACCACTAGTGGTCCGCCGAAGCCTAAATATGGTCCGCGAGCGATTTTAATTTTATGATGGGATGATAAGACGAAGTTCCTGTTTCATTATTACAGTAAATTTTTATTATACCTACATGCATAGTGGTCCCTGCTACCAAGAATGATACAAAAGTGGTCCTTGATCAAGAAAAGGTTGGGAACCCCTGCTATAAACGAACAGTGATGCCCTTCTATACTTTGTCTTCCCTAAAATGCCGGATTTATCAAAATATTTGTAAATATGATTTTCAATTATATTTTGATAAAATATTTTTTTTCTTATATGATGCAACTGTATTCCACTTCTTAATAATATTTCGTTATCTACCAACTCTCTTTGATTACATATTTTTAATATATAGACTCAAGCTTTAAGTGTATATTCCTAAAAAATCCTAAAGTGAATAGCAGTAAGTTATCGTAATTAAACTAAGGGAACAAAAAAATGTTGAATTTTTTACAAGAAAATAAACTTTACAAAAAAAGATGATGATGATGAGAAGAAGAGTCTAATATGTAATTAAGACTATATGTGTACGCACTACTTAAAAGGGCCACATATTAGACTATGAATCCTCAAAATTTCAGCTTTGCTAAAATGACGTATGTCTGGGGGCCCTGGGATCTTGGGCTATAAGTTATTCTCACAAACAAAATATATTTTTATAAATTATTAAATAAAAATAAGTACGGAAATTAAATGTAAAAGAAAACTGTAGAATCTAATAGTATTTTGGATTGTGTTCGCGACTTTTATAAACCGCGTAAAATGTACATTGGTGAAATCGATGACTTTTATACGTACTGACCAAAAACTAGAAATAATTAAAATAAACAATTCTATTTAAGAATATAAAATACAATAAAATAATAGATATTCTAGAAGAAAATATCAACACTCACGTCATAATAGAATAACATAAAGATATCAATAGCCATAAAATATGAAATTCTAATAAATTGGAAACCATTCCCGAATATCCTACAGATTATATGAACTCAGTCGTTTCGGTTCAATGAATCTGAATTATTCACGTCCGCACGAAAGCGAGGAAACTGGTATGTAATGTGCTAAAACTTAAAAGTATGTAACATTGTAGGATTTATGTTGACTTTTATAAATAGGTATATCTAAGATATTTGTGTTTTTTTTGTTTCAATCTGTTTACCTTATGTAGAATGGTAGGCAAAGAGAACATAATGTCGAGACACTCCGTTTTTTGCTCTTAGGATGATACGAATTCCAGATATTGCGCGTAAATGGCGTGACTGATCGACGCATTTTGGTATAAACTAGAGCGTATATATTTCTATATCTTTTAATTATAGTGAAAATTATTTAGTATTTCCTTTTTAAAGTAATTTTAGTATAGTACCTACTGCCTTATTAGTACATAGCCGTTAACTAACGTTGTATTTTCATGTTAACGTTTAGTTTATATATATGTTTTCTAAATAAATAAATCCTCCATAGTGTTTAAACCCAATTGCAATTTGGTTTCAGTAAAATATTTATGAAATATAATAAAAACAACGCTTTAAATATGATAAATATTTATAATGTTTACGTTTCTCATGTTATATTCATTTGTTAAAATAAAAAATGTAATACAAATAAAAAATAAATCAGCTTCACGCTGTATCCCGCACACACCAGGGTAGGCAGAGGGAACCTAGTGTTAAGACACTCCGTTCCCCACTTTCCGCCGAATTCTGGAGGCATTGAGTGCTGATTGGCGACACCAGAGCGAAGAAATGAAAATATAAATGTAAATAAATATTTCACTTCCTCGAGTGGGGATCGAACCCACAACCAGTCGATTTTACAGTCATACTTTGTGCCTCTGCACCACGACCGGCTTCTATTTAAAAAATATAAATTCATAATAATTACCTTTCATGTTATTTTTTTTATATTTAGAGATAATTCAATATTAAAAGCTTATCCACCTTTCCATTACTCTGTGCCTTACAGCTAAAACTTTCGTAATTAAACACAAAACCGCAGTCTTTCGTAGAACTGAAGTCAAATATTGTCAAGTTTTGCCACTATGAAACTCACATAACCGTCGCGTCACCCCTACAAGTTGAGAGAATCCAAGTGCACTTGCATGTCATCGTTAAAATATTTCTAACATTTTATGTTTCACTAATGCCGAAAAATATTTGAGCTTTATTTAGTATTAAATCTAAAAGTGACTTATATTTTATGTCTTTTTATATAAAAATATGTTAAAATAAACCAATTAAGTATATTGAAATTTCTCTATTTTATATTTTTTAAGGAAAATATAAAGTAACCAACTTTACCTACAGAGATTGCATTTTTTGTTCTTTTTTTATTTATTTTTTGTTCTTTCTTTTCCTTTTTGTATTTTTTTTTATTGCACATCAGAATAATCAGTGTATTTAATTACATGACTCTCCACTGTCTACTTATTTTCCCAACATGTGTCTTTGGGCGTTGGATGATGTAAGTCAACACCGCGTTTAAATCAGCTTCACGCTGTATCCCGCACACAGCAGGGCTAAATTAAATATGAAAAACTTTATATAAAGAATCAAAGAATACAATTCCTAAATTATATTCTTCGATTCTTTATTTATATAAAATCGAAATCGGTTCGGTTTATATATAGCAAGTTAGTGTCTAGCCATATGTAACTATATATACATATCTGCGATTTTAACATAAATATGCACTCCAAACCGAATTTGAACCCGTTACCTTAGAGGCGCAACAGTGTAAAATCACACTTTATACAAGTCTAAAGCAAAGACGTTTATTTGCAAATGATTGATTATACTAAATGTTATTTACAAACGGCACAATAATTCAACATAATTTGAATAATCTCAAGCAATAATTTATGTGGCAAGTTAGAAAACTTATAATTAACTTGGGGCTAGTTTAGAAATCCAGTCACTATTTCTCTATGAAATTAGTTGATACTTAAGTTTTATTATTATTATTCATTAAGATTTACGCTGTATCCCGCACGTAGTAAACAGCGGGAACCTGGGAACCAATATACACTGCGTTTCATATATTACATGTTGTGCACCTGTGCCACGACTGGGCTCGTAAGTTGTGGCAGTTGTATTATCAATAGACAACTAAATTAGTAAGAATATAAGAAATTAACTTATTTAAGTAAGTAATGCTTACTCTTAAGTTTATCAAACTTCACAACAGTAATTAATATAACCATATTAACCATACCATACCATACCACAACCATATTTTCTGAAGTTAAATCCGATTGGGAGAAGTATAAGAGACTATAATTTCTATTGATTATTTTATTTTATTTATTTACTACCAGTTATTTAATTTGAAATATATTGATTATTTAAAATGACAACCGTTATTATAAAATTCATGTTTTGAAAACTTAGATTATATATTTTTAAACATATTTTACAGTACATTGTATATAAGTAGCATTTTCGAAAAAAGAGAAAAGTCGTGGCGCAGGAATACAAAGTATGACTGTAAACGCGGATGGTTTGGAGTTCAATCCCCTTGTGGAAATTAAATATTTATTTAAATTTATATTTCCATTTCTTCATCCAGGTGTCAAGGCAAAGCTCGGCGTTGACTTCCGAAACGCAATACACAGTGCCCTCAAAATTCAGCGGAAGGTGGGGAACAAAGTGACTTAACACTAGGTTCCCTCTGCCTAACTTTCTTTGTGTACGGCACAGCGTGAAACTGATTTAAAAACTATCCTTGAAACAAGGCAAAATTTTTTTGCTGTTAATATTATGACTATTCTCGTCTAATTAATGCTGCTATACTTTGTAATCCTTTGAAATTACATATTGTATTAAAAATCTTCTTTATTGCTTAGATCATCTCCAAAGTAAGTTACGAAAACTAAAAACAATAGGTTAGTAATAATAAAAAGGGTTTAATAAATCCAATGATTATTAGGCTTATCGCGGTGTTGAGTTCCGCCGCCCAATACGGCAAGCCGCAATATTTTGATGGAAAGTGAGAAACGAAAGTGTCTTAATGAGAACGGAGTGTCTTAACACTAGGTTCCCAGGTTCCCTCTGCTTACCCTACCAAATGCGGGACTTAGCGTGAAGTTTAAAAAACCACATTACTACTAGTCGTCGACCGCAAAATTGTTTGCGTGGATTTCTCTTTATATTTTTTATTACGAGAAATCCTTTTTTAGTAGTACTCTCCTACACTCCAATAATCTATCTTCATTCCAGACTAGCACTCACTAAGTGCGGTATTTGAGCTTGTGACCTTCCACTCCATAAAATTTACAAATGAGTATCCAAATACTCATGCAATATTCTATTGAGATTTGAATGAAAGTACAACGGTTTTTGTTAAAAATATTTCTAAGTAGTTCATATTACATGTATATTTTTCATTTGTAGATGTTCTGTTCAATAATTATATTAAATTTTTGTGATATGGATTAAAATAAAAAAAAATGATGTTTCAGCAGTTTTCTGAAGTTTTTTCCTTTTGAATATATAACATTTTCCTTCTTAAGTTGACATAAATAAAGCTGTACCGTGTGTCAATGATAAAAGATCAATTTCCAGGCACTGCACTATTTTTATACGTCTCCTATAGAAAAATTCTTAATAATAATACCACATACCTATACAAAAAGCTGATAAAATATAAGCATAGAGAAAATGTAGAGCAACTAATTAGTTTCAGTAGTTTTAATTAAAATGGCGCATTCACTGATTGAATGCAAAATATATATTCATTGATCTTTAATATCGGAGTTGCGAAATGTCAAAAGTCAAAGTTGAAAGCGTTGGTATTAAGATTCTTTTTTAATTTACGAGCAGGTGGGCCTACGCTTTACAGCCGAGCTCGTGTGTGGCCGTAGCGCTAATTTAAAATGGCCGAACTGGCCAACATATATATCTGTTGAATTTAAAAATTAATAATGGCACACTACCAAAATCAATACAGATTACAGTATTTTAACGCTAATTAGTACTTTCGTAGATTAATCAATATTTTATTTCTTATGTTTTGTATATTATTAAAATATTAAATAGAAATATATTTTTAAATAATGTTTTTAAAACTTATTTTACGTTATATTTATAATATTTAATAAACGAATATTTTAAACAATAAAGAATATTCTGTAGTAAAATAACTCGCTAACTTACACCATCTTATTAGACTAAGCCTTTACTTAACAGTAACAATTGCAAGTCAACGTAACTAAGCTCTTTAATCCGTCGGAAAAACGACAATGTGACTTTATATATATTTGCTATTTACATTTTTTTTTCTCTAACTAAATTCACGACTTACCTAATTTAAATCACAATCACACAGAAACACAGCACGAGTCACTAACATAAATTTGTCACTATCATGTGGTTCCGTTGGGGCACTATCACGTCACTAACACTATGATAGGTCACAATTTTTTTCGGCAGTAGTAACGACAAGCGTGCACCCGTTCGTCGCAGCTTCGACTGGCTGGGGCGACGCTACCGCGCGTGTCCTTCCCCACCCCCTCTCACCTCGCCACGGGCAAATAGAAATAAAGTACTGGAAAAGAAAAGGATCTGGATGCTTCAAATTAAAAGGACAGACGATTTTTTTTTTCATAAAACAAATTCAAAATTAAATCAGCTTCACGCTGTATCCCGCACATAGCAGGAACCTAGTGTTCAGACATTCCGTTCCTCACTTTCCGCCGAATTCTGGAGACATTGCGTGCTGAGTGGTGGAACTCAACGCTGCGCTTTACCTCGAAACCAGAGGGAAGAAATGGAAATATAAATTTAAATAAATATTTCATTTCCTCGATTAGGGATCGAACCCACAACCAGTCGCGTTTACAGTCACACTCTGCACTACGGTTTTATTTTTTTCACATTTTTTGTATAACAAAATATGTTATGTTTAAATTGAATATTGAGAAAATTGAGACTTGTTATCCTATTTTCGTATGAAACTGGTGCATCAACTGTTCCTAAATGATTTATAAAATCAATTATTTCAAAATACTAAAACGTAATATGACTTTATTATAGATTTACCTGATAGGGATTGACAAAGATAATTTAATCATAACTTATTTCTGAATGTTTCGTTCATTTAGAGATATTGTTCGTAGGATGAGGGGAACCTACAATTTGTGTAGCCAAACGAAGGGTCTATCTACATTATAAATATATAAATATTTGTAATTATATGTTATTAAATAATAAAAAAAACCTCCTCTGTTTGCGCAGTATAACAGCAACAAAGCCCCGTTTCCATCGCGTAAGAGAAAGGAGCGTTACCGATGCTTAGTCGGAACGGACCACTTTTAATAATATATGCTTGCAATTTCTCAAAACACATAGCGAGTTCTTTCACCTGCAACACAGCCGGGTAGGCAGAGGAAACCTAGGGCTAAGACACTCCATTCCCCACTTTCGGCCAAAATTTGGAGGCTGGCATTGCATGTTAAGTGGCGGAACTCAACGCCGCGCTTTGCCTCAACACCAGAGCGAAGAAATAAAAATATAAATTTGAGTAAATATTTCATGCCCCCACAACCCACTACCAATCGATTTCGCGGTCACGCTTTGTGCCTCTGCGCCACGACTGGCCTCTATCTATCTTATAA
This sequence comes from Heliconius himera, assembly GCA_021202915.1. Classification (NCBI taxonomy): domain Eukaryota; kingdom Metazoa; phylum Arthropoda; class Insecta; order Lepidoptera; family Nymphalidae; genus Heliconius; species Heliconius himera. The sequence goes on from JAJHJA010000353.1 coordinate 900,831, forward strand.
GTTCAACGTAGTCCTTAATGGGTCCGCTCCGTTCACAGTAGAAGCTGCGAGCGGATACTAGTACAATAAAAAATAAATTGCATTTTTTTTTGTATTACACAGATAAGATAAGTTTATGACAGGGCAAGCTCTACTCTTCGTTTTAATAAGTCTACGGCGTAGCATGAGGCGTAGCAGGGAAATAAGCGGAAATTGCACTGTGTATTGCATCTTGTTAGTTATATTTTAATAGGGTTTGTAATTTTATAACACACCTTTTTATAACATATTAAAAGAGAAAACTGGTTCTTTAGAATATTTATACAATGTCATATTTCTTAAATTTATGATTTAAATATCATAAGCTTTTTCAATGTTAACGTAATTGTATCTTTATTTTATAACCCCAGAATAAATACTTGGTAACATCTTTAACATCACTATCGATTGTTCTAAGCTTAAGTTAGCAATGCATTTCAATTATCTAAGCTTTTCTATCATTACCCCAGCTTTTTATATACTCCCTGTTGGATCTGTATGCAGGATCCATCCTCTCCGAAGAATTTCTTTGACCTTGACCTTAACCAGATCGTCAGTCCACCTAGTAAGGGGCCTGCCCACTAAGCATCCTCGACCGACTTCGTTCACCTGTGTTAGTATAAATAACGAATTACTCGAGAACTATATTAAGAAGGGTTTTGTATTAACAAAACGATGCAGATATTTAAATATATACATTATTTTACAATGCAGATAAACACATTTAGTGTAAAACAGATATTCGAAAAATATTCATAACTTATTTTTTGAACTTAAACTATTATTTTAACAAATTATCTAATGTTATTTATTGTTTTCCATTTTAATTTATTTTTTCAGCTTTACATATTTATTACACAGCAGAATATGTAGAGAAACCTGTCAAAGTGTCAAGAAACTCTACTTTTCGTCCGCATTTTGAACATTGAATGAGAAACGATTGATAGTTAATCATCGGTATTACAGTCAAACGTTTACCAATTCAAACACAAGGCCATACTTCCTTAAGTTGATATTAAAGCCGATTCGTTAATAATATTTTCAAAGAAACATGTTTTAAATCGACATGTGAAATTCAAAAGCGTATACGAGTAGGTCAACTTCTAATAACCAAGATATTGACTCGTAGTTGTAGGCCGACCTCAAATACTCTTAAAGGCTTAAGCAAAAAAAGAGAAAAGTACTCCACGTCAAGGTTGTATGGCTGTATCGCTAAAGATTCTATTCAACATAGAATGGTTTCTTTTAAATTAGTTTGTAGCTTCAATTTTTATTGTGAAAAATAATCTTTCAACATTTCCCTTATATTTTTTCATTTAGGAATGATACCTTAAAAATGTGAACGTTTTGAAGGCAATGTAAAATATTTCTTATAAAGTATAGGTTTTTTTAATACTCTGGTTGTAAGTTTTAGGCACTGCTATCAGTAGAACCGTTCTTGTTATTATATGTTTTTAGCTTCACGCTGTATTCCGTTTTAGCGGCTGGCGACTTCGCTGACTCTACACATTTACTTATTTATTTATCTAATTTACTTTCGGGTACATTAGAATTTTAAAAACAATGTCTATATACATTGAAAACTAATGATTTAGCCAATTCAGTAACTTTTTTTATATTTCAAATGTTTCAAATTTCAAATTTCCCTTACGCTTGCCAAAACATAATGTGAAAACTGCATTTGATTTGGTTAAGCCGTCTCTGAGGTTAGTGTACACAACACAGATTAATAAACAAACAGACAAAAAATAATTAAAAACTGTTTTGTATTTTATTAAATGCCCCAAATAATAGATTTTCCCATAAAGATTCCATGTTCAGACAGCGACCAGTTATAAATTAATTTTATGTATAGATAATATTTATATAAATAATATAATATTTTCTTTACCAATTTGGAACTAATTATAGTTAACCTACGTAGTAATATCATAGTACGTAGATTATTTACTAATATTAAAGGATTAAATAATTGAAGCCAGTCGTGGCGCAGCGGCACGAGGTGTGACTGTAAAACCGACTGGTTGTGGGTTCAAGCCCCACTCGAGGAGATTAAATATTTACTTAAATTTATATTTCCATTTCTTCGCTCTGGTGTCGAGGTTAAACGCGGCGTTGAGTTCTGCCACTCAACACGCAATGCCTCCAGAATTCGGTAGAAAGTGGGAAAGCAGAGTGTCTTAACACTAGGTTCCCTCTGCCCACCCTGCTGTGTGCGGAATACAGTGTAAAGCTGATTTAATTAAAGGATTCAAATATACTTAGGTAATAATACATTTATTCAAAGTTAAATTTAAGAAATGATCTTAATAAACATTAAAAGTAATTTCTCCATAAAGTTATTAATTTGTTATAGAAAGAAGACCGTCCTTTACAAAGCGGATAGGCAGTCTTTGTTATTTAAATTAAAATATAAATTGTTGTAAAGTATATTTTAATAAAGTAGTTTTTTCTTTTTATTATATTCAAGATACTTTTATCTAGAGATAATAAAAGCAAATAAACGCGACGATTGAGGGATCAATTCCCATTTGGGATTTTTTTGTATTTTCTCACTCTGGTAACAACGCAGTGTTGAGTTGCGCCACTCTACACGCAATGTCTCGAAATTGAATGGTGTATAGGACATTAAATATCTTAATATTAGACAGACAGGATACAGCTTGAACCTAAAAACAACCTTCTAGTTGAATTGAACCAACAACCGCGTGTACAGATAATTACTATTTATATTTCTCAACCGTTCTAAAATGACGTCAATACACCAAAAATTTTATATAACATATAATATAATGAACTATAACTTTAAGTCGATAGTCTAATTTCAGAGAAAGCTAGATACAAGTTGGTAACATTGCAATAACTTCTATGATAAACTACAGTATAATGTTATTAGTAAAATTCTTGAATAGATTTTAAAACTTACATCTCGAGATTTAGACAACTTTTCCACATATATCATTGTATATAGTTAACTGAAAATAAATAAATAATTCAATAATTTTAGGCTGTATCCCGTATATACGAGGACTTATAGAACCAGATTGAGGAAATGAAAATTATTCATACCACAAGTGGAAAACGAACCCACAACCGTCACGATAAAAGTTAGATAATGTACTGTTGCGCCACAATTTTTGGAACGGAGTGTCTTAACACTAGGTTTCCTCTGCCTACCCTGCTGTGTGCGGGATACAGCGTGAAACTGATTTAAGATATAACTTTTTGATTTGAAATAATAAAAAAAATGTGTTTAGTAACTTTTTATTATTCAAATAATTTAAAAAAGTATAGAAATTTGAACGTAGCGGGATATTCCAAAGTGGGCCTCTTAGAAGCCGTCAAAGCGCTTTGATCAAACCATATGTCCTTATCAAGCTACGTCAATATACTTATTACAAAGTAAGAAAGTCTTAACACTGGGTTCCCAGGTTCCCTCTGCTTACCCTGCGTGTGCGGAATTGATATAAAGTAAATATAAAGAAAAGAAAAATAAACAATATAAATAATTATTTATCATTACAAATAAAATAACATTGACATTTATATCAATACAAGTAAACAGAAAATGGACGATCCATTTTTTAATAATAATAATTTGTTTAATTAACATAACAGCTGTTACGTTATTGACAGTTCACATACGACTTTAAAGAAACCACGTTAACCTTTTAAATGGAACTAACTAAATATGCGAAATACGAACGGCTGATTAATTGTACACTATGGCTGCGGGTTCAGTTCCCTCTTAGGAAAGCTTTCTTTTTTAACTTCACACTGTGTGGGAACACAAAGCAGAGAGAATTTGGGAACCTTGGGTTAAGACACTGCGTTCTCATACTTGCGTTCCCCACTTTCGCTGATTTCCAGAGGCAATGCGTGTTGAGCGGCGGAACTCAACGCCGCGCTTTGTTTCGTTATCAGAGCCAGAAAATGAAAATTTTAAAGGAGTCAGTAGGAATCGAATCCACAGCTAGTTGCGTTTACAGACGCACACTTGTGTTGGGAAAGTTTATTATAAAATATTTATGTTTTCTCTGCTTAATTAGATAAAACGTAGCGTTGAGTTCCATAGAACAATATATAGTGCTTTAAGGACTGTAAAGTGGAAAAGGAGCTTCAGTTTGTCTTGAGGATGGATTAGTGTATCTTGCATTCAGTATATACTTTCTTCATATCTTTTAAAGACAAGAATCATCTCTATTATTAATTGAAGAACATCTTTCATTATTAAAGAACCAGGCCCAATTTATGTTGATTTCAAGTCAGAGAACCGTAAAAGGGATAGAATTTGCATAAAAGTCGGGAATGTACGTATTTATAGTCCCTTCTAAAGTCATTTAGCTATTTGGTATTTTGTCTATATCGAGTCATCAAACAGTATTATCTTACACTACTTAAAACATTATTTAAAAAAACCTGGCGAAAAAAAAAAAAATAAAAATATTTCTTTAGCTTATTTATTTTTGTAACATTAAAGGTCATTTTTTTAAAACGACAACTGATAAGTATTTTTTTCATACACTTATACATAAAAATCTTAAATTAAATTAGGGGTCATTGTATTAAATTTAAAACGATGACCCCTAATGCTGACAGCTACATATATTACTATAAGGCTACGTTCAGATGACAAGCGTTCAACGCGCGTTTCGATAACGCGCGTTTACAACTACATACTTTTTGTTCAGGCCGTACACATGCTAACGCGCGTTTTAATAAAGCGCGCGTTAACGCTGCGCTAGCGCTCGTCTGTTGTCAGCGCGCGTCAACGCGCGCTTTGAGATCATTGATTTTCTATGTTTCCGTTCAGTTGAGCGCGCGTTTTCGACGCGGATATACGCATTTTGAGGGATCAGTTCGTTCAGAAATCGTGTGGAAATTGGGTGGACCTCCGTCTTCTGTCGCGTCGGTTCAGCCGTCGGTATGAAATCACCGCTAAAACAGTTTCTACGTCCATCTCCGGCAAATATAGAACTCTACTGAAATCTATGGCGGCCGCGACAACGCGCGTTTAACGCCTGACAAGCGCGTGTCATGTGAACACTATACAAAAATTTAGCGCACGTTCAGCGCGCGTTGAACGCTTGTCATCTGAACGTAGCCTAATGCTCTATACACTAGTAATGTACTTATTAAAAATATTGGGGAAAAAAATCTATTTTACGCTTACCAGCAATAATCAAATATTGTGTGTTGATTGGTGGAACTCAACGCCGTGTTTTATAATTTAAATTAAAAGGGGCGGAAATGAAAATTACCTACGTTCGTAATCATTTCTTCAGTAACTATCTCGCTTACCTTTAAACCCTGATCCACTACGTCTCTGACTTTTAAGTACATCAGACAATAACAATTTAGATATTTCTCAAATTCTAGCATTATTCGAAGTGAATTCGGTCCCAAAGTCAGTAGATTACATTGTAGAAAACCAACCAAATACAGTTTAAATATGGTTATATTTTATAACTAAAAGTTCAATGTATCCAAGCTTAAGATGCAGCCCTAATGTTCAAAGCTGTCATCTTGTTCGAAATAGTGCCAAGGGATCAACTCGCAACTCTTTTACGACGCCAAGTTCCCAACTCCAATTAACAATTTTAGATCGTTATAAATCTTTCGTTATTTTTATTATTATTTTGCTGTGACAAGAGAGTACAAATTGTTTAGGAAAATATGTTTAAAAAAGTATAGTACACTGTATCCCGCACATAGCATGGAGGCAGAGGAATCCTGGGAACCTAGCGTTAGGAATTCGGTTCCCATTCCGACACTCTCCGTCGAATTCTGGAGGCGTGTTGTGTGGCAAAACTCAACGCTGCGATTTGCCTCGTTATCAGCTCGAGTAAATTAAAATATTTAGTAGGGAAAAATATAGTATTAGCGCAAAATAAAATTATATCTTTATCCTTTACTACTTAGGATAATTAGTAATAATAATTCTGTTTTATTTATAAAATAAATAAATCAAATAAATCGGCTTCACGCTGTATTCATCACATAGTAGGGTAGGCAGAGTTCCCTCTGCCTAGTGTTAAGCCACTCTGGTTCCCACTTTCTGCCGAATTCTGGAAGCATTGCGTGTTTTGAGTGGCAGAACTCAACGCCGAGCTTTGGCTCGACACCAGAGCGAAGAAACGGAAATATAAATTTAAATAAATATTTCATGTCCTCGAATGGGTCACACTTTGTGCCCCTGCGCCACGACTGGGCTCAGCTCGGCCTCCTGTTTTATTTATTTTATTATAATATATACACAAATCAAGGTAAATAGGTTTTATTGCTTAATATTATTAATAACAAAAACACATAGTTAGACCAAAATTTAAATTACACCAAGAAATGACAAACAATATCAAACAAAAAAGTCATAAAAAAATATCCATTACAGCCATTTATATTTACAAACAGATGATTACTTCAATGAGTGGCGCTATAATTTTACATTCTCCAGGGTGCCTTTGCGTTCAATCGATTGCGTGCGTCGACAGTATTTTTAAAAAACCGAGGAAACTAGTTATCTCGGCTATTACTGTTGTGCTTTTTATTTATCGTGTAAATTATAGTGTAGGGAAATGTTTCAGTTTCATTGTATATGATAATTAAGTTTTGTGGGGATTTTTATCGTTTTTTTTTTGATTTTGGGGTACTTTTTGGGAATTGGTTCCCGTATCTCGTAGATAGCGGGGTGCCTATTCTGTTATCTGCGGGTTACAGCGTGAAGCTAACTAAGTGCTCTTTACTTATCAAACCTGACATCTGGATAAGTAGTTCTCCAATGTGCAACAGTTACTACTTTTTTAATAAATAAAAAAATGCAATATTGGTTAGCCCCTGTACTAAAAAGATAAATACACAGAACAGGCGGCGTTTCTTTAACGGAATGTAAAGCAAGATTGATGTTTCCACAAAAGGATTTTAAACTTCTCGATCACAACAGTGCGTCGGCGGGTCCAAGTTAAGAGAGAATGTTCATATTTTTTTATTTAAAAAAGGTCATTTACTACAACTATTTTAGAAATATAGAAATTATTGCTTATATTTTCTTTTATTTTGACAACTTTATAATACAAATTTTAATTTAATTCTCGCTACACTTTTAGTTTTCATAATCCATCATATCCTGGTAAAATCTCATGTAATAATGTACCGATTAGAATCAAATGTTCAAATAATTTGAAAGTTCGAGATATCATTTTTATTTTACAGATTATTCTTTATATTTTTTTTCACGCTGTATCCCGCATGATGTAGGACAGGCGGCGGGAACTTATTTTTAAGACACTCCGCTCCCCACTTCTCTGTATTATTTTGGTTTTATCACACTATATATAAATTTAAAAGAACTATTAATGCAGTATTCTTCTCATCAAATTTACTGTTACATATGAATTATAAAAAATGGTTCTTTTCTGTATACTCAACCAAAAAACAATAATTATTGATAACTTAACAAATTTTTTCATCGCTCTGGTGTCGAGGCAGAGCGCGGCGTTGAGTTCCGTCACTCAACACGTAATGCCTCCAGATCTCGGCGGAAAGTGGGAAACGGAGTGTCGTAACACTACATTCTCTCTGCTATATGCACAGCGTGAAGCTGATTTGATTTAACAAATCTTTTAGACTATACCTTAGACAATACTTAAAAGTTGTGTCCTCGTCGGTCGGAAATAGAATTGGAAAGAAAGATGGACGGCCTCGTCGAAACAGACTTAATGGTCGACTGGGATACTGTTTGATTTATAACTAATCGATGTCACTCAACGTTATTTGTAAATAGACTCGATTTCTGAGACTAAATTAATAGCTGTTGATAGACTTGTTCTTGAATCTATTATCTAATTGAGTGTGAATTATTAAATGTTTTGTTTATTTGTTTCTTAAATTGTCCAAGAGTTTCGTAAGTTTTCTTATTTGTAGCTAGCTGTCTTTGTTTTTTATAATGAAACAAAATATAATCTTTATTATAAAATCATGTTTACACGTACTTTTTTATTGATTGTCACAAAATACCTCGTATTATAATAATGAATACTTCATATATATTTGCGAGCTCTGACCAGGACTGCGACGTTCCATCCACCATGAATGTTATCCGGGCGGCCATTGTTAGGTGGTCTTCCCGAGATGACGTGTACCTACCGTGTGTGACATGTGACAACGAAACGTTACTGGGGACCACCACCTGACGCACCATGTCAGGAACGGCGGGAAGTGGGGGATGAAGCTGCAAAGAGGTCCGTGAAATGTATGAGGAAGAATAGAAGAGAAGATAAACGAATTATTATGTGATGGATGATAGAGAGACTGAGATCAAACGGAAGGGTAAGAATACGATGCTCCCTGGACCGGCGTATCAAAGGGTGAACGAGGGTATCAGGTATTATTATCGTCTCGATTAGTGGGGCGGTAGAATATAAGACTATCAACTTTAGACTGCTTTGACCTCGCTTCTGAAGTGACACTAGTGTTCTTGTTAATGCCCAACGCACCAGTATCCTCCAGTTGTATCGGACGGAGAATGTTCGAGATGTGAATTAGGAAATAAAAAAATAATAACATGTGGTTGTTCTTAAAATAAAGCGTGAATCAGCTTCACGCTGTATCCCGCACACAGCAGGGTAGGCAGAGGGAACGTAGTTTTAGCACAGTCCGTTCCCCACTTTCTGCCGAATTCTGGAGACATTGCGTGTTGAGGGACAGAATTCAACGCCGCGCTTTGCCTCGACACCAGAGCGAAGAAATGGATATATAAATTTAAGTAAATATTTCATCTCCTCGAGTGGGGATCGAACCCACGACCAGTCGGTTTTAAAGCCACACTTTGCGCCGCGCTTGGCCTCTAAGCGTGAATCAAAAAATAAATAAATAAATAAGTCGATTTATTATTACTTCTTAGCCGTTTTCTTCAAATTACAATATACGCTGTCGAAATTACATGAAACACCTAAAACATGATGATAATATTTGAAAACTCTTTGATAGTTTTGCTAAAAGGGATAAGAGACCATGTTTCCTATTCCATAAACCACATTTATTACATTCGTAACATTTGGTACATCATAACCGTCAACGCTAGTTCTTGATGTCACTATCGAACCTCGATGAAACTTTTATAGTATTACTAGAATACTGATATCGAAGAATAAGCAAAAAATTCATGACCACTTCTTTTACTTTTGCCACATTACGCTAACATGTTATTGCGTTGTAAACTAGTTTTATAAGATCATAAAAACTACTAATATTGTTATAAATGAAAGTGCGAGTCGGACTCTCTCACCGATTAACAAACTTAACTTTGCAGACAACCGTTTTGTATGAAATTAAATACAAATATAAATTTATAATCTTTTTTTTTTATGGAATATTTACAAATATTCACTTTTTAGATTTTTTCCTTTATAATTTCTCACTTTTTTCATAACTATCCACTATCCAGGTCCACGATACACAGTAGTAGTATATAAGTTTTGATTACGTGGCGGTTTCATACAAAATAATTGAAACTTATTTTTTAATATCGTTGACGTAGAAGCTTTTTTTTGTGGGTTCGATCCCCGCTGGAGGAGATGAAATATTTACTTATATTTATATTTCCATTTCTTCGCTCTAGTGTCGAGGTAAACCGCGGCGTTGAGTTCTGCCACTCAACACGCAATGCCTCCAGAATTCGGCAGAAAGTGGGAAACGGAGTGTCTTAACACTAGGTTCCTTCTGCCTTCTCTGCTGAGTGTGGGTTACAGCGTGAAGCTGATTTATTTGATTTTTACAATTTTAACATGAGTAAGATTAGAAATGTATCAGGCACCTATTTAAACCCTATGTTATATTTGTTAAAACAATGTATAGTTAAATTGTCTTTGTTACATACAGTATTGCTTTACAAGCATATTAAGTAACATCTCTCGTTAATATAGAGGTCAGTCGTGGCGCAGGGGCTCAAGCGTGCGACTGTAAATGCGATACGTTGTGGGTACGATTTCCACTGGAGGAAATGAAATATTTAATGTTTTCATTCCCTCGCTATAGTAACGAGTTAACGTGCGGTGTTGAGTTCCGCTAGTTAACACGCAATATCAACAGAATTCGGCGTAAAATGAAGAACGAAGTGCTTTATTTATCTACGAAAAATTATATCTTAGCCATCTATGGACGCGTGACATTGAACTAAGCCTTTATACAAATAATTGTTGTGATACTGAATAATAGCTTTTTAAATTTCGTTCTCCAATCAGTGTACTTGTTTGTGAAAAAAAAAATATTTTAGTTTTAGTTTTCATGTAGTAGCGCAATGTTTTCACGACTTATCGAAGCATATTAACGAAAGAAACGAACCCGCAACCATCGTGTTTATAGTAGCACGTTATAGATTACTATGGAGTTATTATTTTATTTAATTGTTATTAAGCAATAAGAAACGTATATAAAAATATGTTGTTTTCCATAGAAAAAATTATAAGAAATTAAATTAGCTTCACGCTGTATCCCGCACACAGCAGGGTAGGCAGAGGGAACCTAGTGTTAAGACACTCCATTCCCCACTTTCTGCCGAATTCTGGAGGCATTGCGTGTTGAGTGGCAAAACTCAACGCCGCGCTTAACCTTGATACCAGAGCGAAGAAATGGAAATATAAACTTAAGTAAAAATTTCATCTCCTCGAGTGGGGATCGAACCCACAACCAGTCGGTTTTGCAGTCACACCTCGTGCCGCTGCGCCACGACCGGCCTCACCGTGACACGGACGGACCGGACATAAAATATTTAACTAATATTCAAATTATATTATTTAATATTCAAATTATGGCTATTTTTAACGGTTATTAAAAAATAAGAAATACATTTCAAATTGTTTCCATAAATAATATTTTTATAAATGAAGCATTTAACGGCTATGTTGACAGTTGACATTTGTCTATAATTTGGTTAGTATAAATAGAGGTGTTTAAGTATGTAAGGCTCTCTACTGACGATCCAACTACTCCCGAAAACGCCCAATATATAGGCAGGATTCATTACTCAGTCTCACGACACACTCTCCGCCGCCGTAAGAGGCGGGCGACGAGGCCAGTCCTATTTCACGGCACGTCTGCGCCTCGTCGCGACGTGGCCCAACGGGCAATCTCCCCCTGATTAGCGTACGCAGGGCCTTCCCCTGCAATCGCCAAGTCTTCACGCGTGTCCATCTAAGCTCATACTTTTTTTTCAGGGGCGAGCAAGTCTCGCTCCTCCACGCCCGGTGACGCTGTCCAGACCATCCCAGGTCAACAGCAAAAAAGCCAATTAAAAAAAAAATAAAGTAACTCTCTTCTCTTGTCGTCAGCTCCGTGACCGAACATTATAAAGCTAAGTATCACATCGTTACTTTAAACTGGTTAAATAAAAAAAATGTTAATTATTGTTAATAAATGATATTTTAAATACTTGTATATAAATATATATAAATCTATATAAATTTGTTATCTAGTTAAGTAAATAATAAAATGGTTATATCATCAACTTCTTTTCTTATAATTTTGTGTTGTATTACCCTCTATACCGATAAATATAATAAATACATAAATTTTGTACATTATTTTACTTCTATATCCTATTTTAAATATTTAAATTGAAAGAGTAATTAAATTATGAAACTCTATATTAACTTTAACTAAATCACTTTAGTTAAACGCGGCGTTGAGTTCTGCCACACGCAATGCCTCCAGAATTCGGCAGAAAGTGGAGAACGGAGTGTCTTACATTAGGTTCCCTCTGCCCACCCTGCTGTGTGCGAGATACAGCGTGAAGCTGATAAAAAAAAAGTTAAAAAAAATTCTCACATACGCTTGCGCCCTTGCGTCACGACGGTCTCAGAAAGAACATATCTTTTATTGTATTTGATTAAAACTTTCAAACATATAGTTCAATGTCACCATAATATATTGTCCAAGAGCGTGTTATCATTAAATAAATAAAAAAGTAAACTGTAAGGAACTGTAGATATACAAGCACCTAAAATTACCTCCATGTGATCCGAAACATGTGTGTCATTTCCTCAATATCCAACTACTGCGGCCTATGAACGTTAAGTGGATGTGCTTTATTGAGCAGAGACAGCGATTACATTTATTTTTTTTTCATAATGAACCTCCTTTTTTGAGAGCTATATAATATTTTTAGAAAAGACGATGGGGTAAATTATACTAAAAATAGGTAATTTATAAGTAAAACTTAGAAGTTAATAGATATTACCTAAAAACGAATTATTCAATCAAAAAATTGATTTTCAAAATACATTTAAGCTATTTTTCTAGTTGACTTCTTATTTTTTATTTTAAATTATACTTAATAAGAACATAATACTAAAAATTATATATATACATATATTCATAATTTTTTTAAGTTGTAATATGTGTAATATTTTGAAAAATGAAACTCTCTTTATTAAAAGATAAGACTTATCATCACATTTTCGTGATCACTGTTGTGAATTAAATATCAGTTCATATAACATTATTCATTCTTATCTCTATTATCAAATTTTCACTATTAATCTTAAGATAACATGAACAGACAACGTTTCACCCAATTAAAAAATATACTGCAATCAATTATTTATTTTTTTTCCGCTCACGCTTATCACAATACTATAACCCCAAACCCCGTTATATAACAACTCGCGAAGTACTGTGAAGACGTAATAATACCGCTCGGCTCCACCACTACATACTGGCGGAAATTAACAGCGTTTAGCTAGCACTGCCTAGCAGCTGCGCGTCGGAACTGTTGAGATAAATCTCTTATATCCTATAGTAGTGTTTAGTTAGTAGGCCGAAGTGGTCAAGGCGATGTGACCGGACATGTGAGATATTTATATATAATATATATAATTATATGTAATTTGGCTGGATTTTTAATTTTGTTTGGAGTAAAGATATTGAGGCCTGTCGTGGCGCAGGGGCACAAGCGAGTGTAAAACGTAGAGTGTGTAAACGCGATAGATTGTGGGTCAAACACAGTGGATTAAATGAAATATTTAATATTTTGAGTTCTGCCACTCAACACTCAATGCCTTCAGAATTCGACGGAAAGTGGGAAAGGGAATTGACTTAATTGGAGCGGAGCGTTTTATCATCAGCTCCCAGGATCCCTCTGCTCTGCCAAGTGAAGCATACAGCGTGAAGCTAAAGAAAGTAAAGATATTTTTTTTATTAAAATGGACAGGCCCGAGTTCGAAAGGGCACAAGGGATAAGCTAAAAGAGCACTTGATCAAATTTTGAACCAAACGAACATATATATGATAATAATCATATTAATAGCATAGATTACTTATGAACCATAATGTATAGGACTTTCACAGAAAGATAAAAGGAGGTACGAAGCAACATATTGTAACTGACATCCCACCCTACACTCAATAAAATATTTAAATAATAATTTTAATATTTTATTATGGCTCGTGATACGTCTAATATAGTTAGAACTCTTTCGTAGTGATCGTAAGTAATCCGAGATCTTTTAGAGATTCAGAGGTAACAATATAAATATTAAATGTACAATAAGTTTAATATAAATACAATAAAAGATATTATGATAAATAAAATGTCATTGTCTGTCCGTTTCATTCTCTCGTGATATTTCTAAAGAATATTGTAGACGTCCTATCCTCCTCTCTGTTATACCCAGTCATTACTGATAGTTATAACTAAGGGGGGATAGTGAGTGGCCCCGCACCCGCCACTTACCGTGGATTCCGGCCGTTCGGCTCTGAACCCTCCGGGACGGATCGGAATAGTTAATATTTGTGATTCTTATAATGCCTTTGTGAAAGATCAATTATTAAATAACTGACTCAAAGACCGAAGTCTAATATACATACTTGCAATGGAGTTGAGATTATTATATGTAGGCCGTAGCCATAATTATATAACATATAACTCTCTGCTTCACATATCAGATCGAACTCCCTACCGCTAGGCGGCCGATTATGTGAATCCACTTCAGTTTGTTTCTTTAGAGGGCATTACATTAATATACCCATTTAACTCTCGTGTATCTTTCTTATAACTATATATTTACTAATCGTATCTTAATAATATTGAATTCTGTACGTATAATGTGACGTATTTAATGTTTCTTATTTCCGTATGAATTCGTTAATATAGTATAATTCGTATTATAATTATTACCTTCGTGCTCTTATTATATTCGTGCCTTAGTTTTAATATTAATATAATTTCTATTCACTGATATTGTAACGCCTCTTTTAAACAGAACCGTCGTAGAATAACACGCACAGCACACACCCTGCAGCTGTTTGTCTGAACTGACACTAGACTCAGAGTTGTGGGAATGTAATATAGAAATCATTAATTGAAACGACTCAGTTATCGCTAGGACAGCCAGCGACTCCGAGTAGGCACGATTCTACTACCAGTTCAGTAAAGAACCTCAGTGCTGAGAAGAACTGGCGGAAGAAACTCAGCAGCAGAATCCAACACTACTAAAGCAATTCGCTTATATCAAATATGCCAGCACCAGTGACGCCTGGCTATATATTATAAGTATGTCGTCGACATCAGTCGATTGACGCATTATATTATCTACGATAAAACCAAGTGTTAGACAAACAAGCGGACACCACTATATATGTACACCAGAGCTGGGACATAAAACGGCACCACACACCCGTGCGAGACGGGCGGACACTGCTACATACACCAGTACCAGGACTCAAAGCAGCATCACACACCTATCCGTCATACACCAAGTATTAACGTTGACGCACCGCAAGGCACCGCGAAACTATCTAAATATAATATACATAAAATTAAATGCCACGGCAATTCACTTAGCCAAGCACATTAGAACCAACGAAGCCAAGCAGCAGTCGGTTGTGACTATAATATTAGTTAATACTAAAACAAGGGTCAATGAACTCTAACAGTCGTATAAATTGTAAATAATTTATATTTGGTTAACGTCTAATGTCTATTATATTTAATTAAAGTAATATATAAAAAATATTGAAAGATTACTTTTATTGTAGGACATTAAACAGACTCATATTTATATAATATTTATAAATTGTAAATATATATTTTGATATAATAGTTTTATATCATATTATAAATTATACTATTATATGTATATTTCCTTTTATAGTAACATGTTAAATATTTATAAATATATATAGAAATTACATTCATAAGCTATTATAATTCACCAAACCTATTTAACTTTCATTTCACAATTCCCATACACGCATCTAACGAAGATGGCGGCAGGCATTCTGCGTACATTAATATAATTGTAATTTTATCTCCTCATAAAAACATCTTCATGTATTTATTTCCATTTACTATATAAATAATATTTATCTCTGGATATTGACGGCATTAATATCACTCTTCTTTATTTTAATAATAATCTATTAAAACTTACCGACGAAGTATTTCAATACAAACAATCGTAAATAATGAAAGCACTTATAACTTATCTTAGCAACCTCAAATACTTATATCACAATTGAAAACACAATCTCACATGCTTTTTATATACATTAAATATAACTAGATATATGTTAATTATAAATTAAAACTTCTCTAAACATTTAAAACATGCATCCTTGGTTTGGTTTGGTTTCTTTTAATATGGCGTTCCGAGCGTGCCAGTTGAGCACAAAATCACTTCGCCAATGTCACGTTGAATGGAGAACACACGAAACATGCATCCTTCCTCAGACGCGTCCGCCATCTCCCTTCTCTTTCTTTTCCCTTTCTTTTCTCTTTCCTTGACTTTGACGTGGACAGTAGCTTCTTCAGCCAACATGATATTTTACAATAATTAAAATATTAATTATGTTATTATTTATTTTAAATTATAATACATAACGTTTCATTATAATTATTAAATTATTTTTAATAAATATATTTTATATCTGAGTATTTTACCTACGGTATATTACGTCACTTCAATATTACTTGTGAACGGAACGCGTAATTAAATAACTAAACTAAACTATTATTTATAAGATTGTATTTATCTTAAGCTATAATTAAATAATATTATAAATTATATTTATAATATTTTTTTTATAAATGTTTTTTTTTAATTAATTATATTATTTACCAACACAATTTAGTTCTGGTATGGATCGTTACAATATAGTTAGGAGGAGTTTACTCGAAAAAAACGAATTCGTCGTGTCGTATATGTAATACTTCGCACTAAACACACTAAACATTTTTCTATTAATTATTACAACAATTTTTGCGAGCAACATCAAATATAAGCTCAGAAGAATAAAATTTCAATTTAATTATGCATCTATATCTGTCTATACATAATTAAAATTGGAGTATTTTTGTTTTTTTTAAAGTGTTATTCCATACATAGGAAACAAAATACTTATTAAGAAAACGTTTAAAAATTCCCTCAAGGCACAATTTTTTATCGTTTGTATATTTAAAAATAGCATTCTCGCTTGCCAAATGATAATTCTAATTATCTTTGGGTAGCAGAAATTTGTAAAAATCTCCCTACAGAGATGTAACAACATAAATAAGTTGTAACAACCGTATACGAATTTTGACGTAGCTCGATGAGAACGTATGGCTTAGTTGGTCACAGCGCCTGTACGGTTTCCAAAAAGGCGCGGGTTCATATCCCGCTACGTTCAAATTTTTATACGTTTTCTTAATAAGTATAGAATAGAACCATACTTAAATAGCCAGCAACGTTGAAAGAGTATCAATAGGATTTAAATAATATGAAAGAGACTATTTTTAGATCGAGATTACATTTTTTCTCATAAACGTGAACAAGTAAATTCCATTTACTTACATTTAAAATTAATATCACACATAAAACATGTAAAATGAGCTTAGAAAGGTGTTTTACTTGTTTGCTGCTTTGAGTAGATTTGAACAACATTTCTAAAATTTTATTTATAGAATCTATTTATAAACATCAACTTATCTATGTATATCTGAGGTTGATTTAGAAAAAAATATGTTCTTTCTTAACTTTTAAAATTCAAATTGACTTTTTCAAATTCATATTGAAAATTATCTCATTTATGTTAATTCTTACAAGCATAACTACGTTACATTTATTGCTAATTGATTTTTTTTATTATTATTTTTACTCCAAGGCATAAGCTAAGAACTTTATTGCATGTTCTTTTTTATCTTCACGCTTTATCTCGCACATAGCAGGATAGGCAGAGGTAACCTAGTGTTAAAACACTACATTCTTATTAAGAATTCTGGAGGCATTGCGCGTTCAGTGATGAAATTTAACTTCGCACGCCTTTTCTTCGTTAGCAGAGCGACGAAATGAAAATATTAAATTCTTTAAAAATTAAATAAATAAATAAATTTAAAAAAAAATCTTAAATATTTTATTTCCTCTAGTTGGAATCGAACCCACAACCTGTTGTACAGTCGCACGACTGGACTCACCACTATTTACACATAGACTTAAATACGTAGAATATTATAAATTTACAACATAATAAAACCGTAACCGCTTACAAAGCTTAAAATAACAATTTGAAACTCCATTTTCGTATACATATGAACATTACTTGCTAACTATCCAACTAATCTACCTTCCTTCACATATATATCCTTTAGATATTACAACATATCATAATATATACTGAGTATTCCCAAAATATGAAAATTAATTACACTAGGTCTCAAAGCTCCCAGTTGTAAAATTGCCTATAAAGTTGCCCTATAATTTCTCGACGCCGTGTTGCGCTAAAGTTCATTATCGCAAGCAATTACTAGGTAAATGTTAACAGTCGACCGGGCAGCCAAATACGGCAGTTCTACGTTACCTGATCCAAATTACAGTGTAATTAGAGGTTGCGTTTTTTTTAGTTATATTTAGAATAGATTAGAGTTAAATTCTTGGGTTTATTACGTACTGTTTGTTATAAATATTTGATTTATTATATTTCGTTTTGTTTCATTCGAAGATATGTATATAATAAAACAATACCACCTCTAATTACACTGTAATTTCTATATATTAATCATAAAAATTCTTTTAATTTCATAAAAAAGTAAAAAAATGGAAGAAATGAAAAACGAACACAAATTGAAAATGTAAAAAAAATATGACTTCTACTCGAATTTAATATATAGGTGAGCAAACTCATGTAAAAGAGGGTAGGTGTAAGTGAAAACGATTATAAAAGCAATAGAAAGTTGTGTCAATCAAAGGCCCGCCCGGTGACGCCGTCAAGATCAGTCCAGGTCAACAGCAATAAAGTGGATTGGAAGGAAACTCGTGTGATGTTTCCGAAATTTAACTGAATCTCTTTTTAACATGCATTCTCCTATTATTATTGAGTAATATTATCTCTTTTTTACCGTACAATCGTCCTTTGTATGTTTTCCATACAACTAACATGCTCAGATAAACTAAGGCCCGTATTTATATGTAGCTCCTAAGTCTGAAATCGAATTTGAAATGCCTTTTTCATTCATAGATATTCTATTTATAAATGAAAACAGCATCTCAAGATCGATCTCAGAATTAAGAGCGGCTTATATATTTGGGCCTAAGAACAAAACAGGGAATTCCGAACACATTACGTACTGTGTTTAACTAATTCTAAAGAAAAAAGATCTGTATAAATAAAAAAAAAGCAGTATTGAAGTGTACATCTAAAGGACTTTAATTGAATACTAAACTTTTTCTTAGTGAACAAGTTTAAATGAGTTCCAACAAATGTTGACAACAAAGACTTTTCCTAAGTAGCATTTAATCTGAAGATTCTATTTCCGTTCAAAAATAGAATATGGCAAAGTTTTCAAAATACTTCTCAAGAACCGCAACCGATATGCAAGAACTAGTTTTAATTTAGAAGGATTTTGGAGTCCTGTTAGACTTAAGGCTTAAGGATTTCATATTAGTCTACCGAGAGCAGAAAATGCTGAAGTACAAAAAAATAAGTTTGCAGCTGGAAAAAAAATATAGAAAAAGTTATGAAAGTTTATATATTTTTATATAAATATATTATATAAATACCATGTTATGGTGTTGTAATGGAGAAAAAGGATGTTTTAGGAGGCGTTAGATGCTGCAACACCAATATCCCTTAGAACAAAGAGAAAAAAGCAAAATAAAAATATTCAGCGGCCTTGAGTTTTGCCACTTAACACGCGATATCTCCAGAACTCGGCGGAAAGTGGGGAACGGAATGTCTTAACACTGGGTTCCCTCTGCCTACCCTGCTGAGTGCGGGATACAGCGTAAAGCTGATTTAATTTGATTTTGATTTTAAAAATAATCAGGAAATGCAAAGAAAAAAAATACTATATATATTGAAACATGATTATATTTGAACACAATATATACATGTACATAAATGTCAAAACGACCGAAGCAATGCTATAAGCGGCCTGTCTAGTCTGCCTCATCCGAATTTAACTTAGATCACTCTCAAATAAACAAATCTTTAAATAAAAACTTACCGAATGCTTTGATTGCAAACAAAAGATACGATATTGTATAAAAGAATTACATATCCAATTAGTCTCCATTAGTAATTAATAGGTTAACAAAGCTCCAATATGTTTGTTAAGGAACAAAAATAGAATCTGTTACTCCTTTGATATATGCGTGAATTAGCTAGGTTGTTATAATTATACCAATTAGTCTATTTGTAGAATAAACCTATTTACTCAATGCATAGCATAGCTTTGATATGTCTACATCAAAGGCGAACTAATGTAAACTTAAACTAAATCTTGTTTCGAGATTCCCTCTTGCAGACATAAAATGGACATTTAATACGGATATAGTAAACTAAATATGTGCTAAATTTTCAGTTTGAGTTAATAAAATAAACAACTCTCTAAGCATATACAATACGATATATATTATTAATAATTATATTACCCTAAAGCATATACATTATTTGTAAGTAATTTACACACGATGTCCCTAGAATTCAGCGGGAAGGCGGGGATGGAGTGCCTTAAGACTAGGTTCCCAGGTTCTTTTTTGCTTATCCTGCTATGTACCAGATGTAGTGTGAAGCTAAAATAATTACAGATCAGGAAATTTTGTTAAAGAACATATTTCTTTTCTGACATATCTTAGAAATCCTTTGAAAGTTAAAAAATATTTTAAAAACTGTCGGCCCAAAGTAAGACTACCTTAATAAAAGTAGGAAAAAGAAATAAAATTTTCCAAAAAATAAACTGTTTCAACATTTCTTCCATTACTCTATTTCTTCTAAATAGTCTTTTAGGTCGTTTTTATTTAGTTAGATAGATATGTTATAGAAATATTACAATGACTTTACCACCTGACTCTGAAAATGACCAGTTTATTGATATATTGAAACAAAAGACGATTAGAACAAGTAAGTTAAAAATATACAAAAGTAAGACTTCTAGACATTCTTTAATTACAATTAAATATGCAGAAATGCAAATTTATTTAACGATATTTAATATAAAATAAGCTTCACACCAAAGTGATAATATTGTTTATTAAAATAAAAATATTAATAAATAATAATTCATTCCCCCGAGTGGGTATCGAACCCACAACCGTCACGTTACCGTCACACCCTTGTGCCTCCGCGCCACGACAGCCTCTTTTTTAATATATGTATTCAATTATATATATATATATATATATATATATATATATATATATATATATATATATATATATATATATATATATATATATATGTATATATATATATATATATATATATATATAACCTAGCTCCTTATTAAAAAAAAAAAAAATTTTTTTAATTTTAATATATATATATATATATATATATATATATATATATATATATATATATATATATATATATATATATATATATATATATATATATATATAACCTAGCTCCACACTTCATATATTTAAACAGAACTATATTAAAATACAAATATTCCTTTCACTGATTTAATGTAAAGCTATCGAGTTAATCAGGCACATTCCAGCTATGTCAGATATTTTCAATAGACTGATTTTTATGGAGGCAGTCGCGGCGCAAGATCACAAGGGTGTGTAACGCGATGGTTGTGGGTTCGATCGCAACTCGGAATGAAGTATTTTTTGTTAATATTTTTATTTCTTGCTCTGCCACCAAGGCAAAAACCCGACATTGAGACACCCGACCCTCGAAAAAATCAGCGGAAAATGGGGAACGGAGTATTTTAAACCTAGTGTAGATTTCCTCTGTCTACCTTTCTGTGTGTGGGATACAGCATGAAGGTAAAAAAATCCTTTAACCAATTGAATCTAGATCCATCGAGCTAAATCAAGCACATGCCAGCCATTTAAAATATTTTCAATAGATATATTTTTACAGCGTTCCAAAGGCATCGATGGAGTTGATACATCAGATAGACCAAGTTTTAATTCTTTGCTCCGGGCAATGGAGCGATAAGTCGCTTTAAATTAAAAAGTTGTTGACAATCTCCAAGTATGAGGATTAAAGAAACTTTTAGTTGGACCCTTCCACTCCTTTTGCATAAACGATATCCTTGCTAGCTCTCAGTGTTTGTGTTGTAGGTAAATGGTGTATAACGAGTTTTGTAATGTTAATAAAATGTGTCAATTTTAAATTGAATCATATTTTTTATAACTATTTAAATTCTTTCTAAGATTTCTTCTAGGGAACTTCAGAATTTAATAATTATTGAAGAGGTTCCTTAGAAGAAATGGTGGATTATAAAGGATTTTAGAGGTACAAACGTGCAGCTGTAAACGCGGAGCTTGTGGGTTCGATTCACACTCGAAATGCTGAAATACTTAATATTTTAATTTCCTCGCTCTGGTAACGAGGCAAAGAACTGAAAAGTTTTGCCACACAAAATCTAAAGCCTTGAAAGTTCGGGAGAAAGAGGCAAACGGAAGTGTCGTAACACTAAGCTCCTAGGTTCCCTCTTACTATCCTATTATGTACGGGATGATAGAGCGTAAAGCTATATAAATAAATAAATAATATTTAAAAATCTGTAAACATAGTTACATAGTTTTATATATTTTCTTAACATTAACTTAATATCACACGAGGAAGTTTTAAAGTTTATTTTGTAAATATATAATTTTAGACTATACTATAGCTTAAGTCTGAAGCCTTCATGCATGTGACTTTAACGGCGGGTTCTCGTAATGTGTGTTCGATTCTCACAAGGGTAAATTCATTATTCAATCTTTTTCTATTTTCTTGCTCTAATAAAAAGACAAAGCGCGGCATTAAGTTCCCTCAACAACTCAACATTCAATGCCTCGAAAATTCGGAGGAAAATAGGGAACGGAGTGTTTTATACACAGGTTTCCACTGTCTACTATTATTTAATTGGTATCTCTTATATTTAAATATTGCTATATCGTTTGCGTGAGAAATACATTTTATATTACTTTTTATTTATAAACCGATTTGAATAAAGCAAGTACAAAATGTAAAGGGGAGCTTGCCAAAATAAAATAGTGAAAACTGTATTAAAATTATTTAAACCGTTTCTTATTAGCGCTCACAAGCGTGAAAACAAACAGAAAAAAATTGAAAAATCATTGTTTTTGGTTCCTTTACAAGACTAAAGAATCCGAATAAAAGCTTTTCTCCAATATCGTCAATGTATAGACTGCTATTAGTTTTATATAGCTATGGATTATTACTTTAAACATATTTCTTCGAAAATGTTTTCATAGTTTGTAGTTTAGTCAAGTTGGGTTTATAAAATTAATGTAAATTGCGGGTAGGTCTCGCTCGACCACATACTCGCACTGATGTTCGCCGATCTTGCGGTTCCTTAACGTCGCAACTTTATTAGTGCTGTGATGGATCTGACACTGCGCCTTCAGTTCGTTCTGATATGCTTAAATTATATAATATTCAATTTGATTATTTAAATTGCCTATAATATATATCATAATAGCCTATAATAGAGGCCATTCGTGGCACAAAGTGTGACTGTAAAACCGACTGGTTGTGGGTTCGATCCCCACTCGAGGAGATGAAATATTTACTTATATTTATTATTCAAGTTAGGTATCGGATGATAAAGCTCGAGACCTCCATTTGTAAAAAATATACATCTACAAACATGCAGTGTGTATAAATAAAAATAAATTATAAATAATGTCTTCTTCTTCTCTTGAAATGAAGCCGAACGCGACAGGTTCTGGGTTCAATTTCCACTCGAAGAAATGAAATATTCAATATTTTCATTCTTTCGCTCTGGAGTCGAGGCACAGCGCGAAATTACGCCACTGAACATACAAAAGAAGAGAAATTAGGGAGCGGAGTGTCTTACCACTAGGCTCCCCCTGCCTACCCTTCTACACGCAGGATGCAGCGTGAAACATGAAAAAAAAAGAAATAATATCAAAACATTTTTAAAAATCACACATGCAATTCAGAAATACCACTCCATAGTAAAATTTATTATAATTAATTAATAGCAAAGTCTGTAAAGCAATCACGAGCAATGCCGTTCATCGTGAAGTAAACTAATTATTATAATGCATCGTGCACTTATTCCGTGTTTAATCATACAACATGAATATTGTGTATAATATATTAAGTTCAACGTTTCACCTGTAATCAGGAATACTATTATATTTCAGTACTCCAGTAACGATTTTATGGCGCAATTGTAATGTTTAATTAGTTGTTAGTTAGAACAATGGATACGTTGTAGTGTGATTAATTTAGTTAGTAATTAGAATTTCTTTTAATTAGAGAGAGCAGTCGTGGTGCTGTAACACAGGTATGTGGCTGTAAAGGCGATAAGTTGTGGGTTCATTTGAGACTCGAGGAAATTAAATATTTAACATTTTTTCTTTGGTGTCATAACACTAAGATGACGATAGACAGAGGGTGTCTACCCTGCTGTGTGCGGGATACTGCGTGAAGCTGTTCTGATCTGATTTGATTCTTTGGTGTCGCGGTAAAGCGTGGCGCGGCGGAAAATTCCGTGCGGAGTGTCTTAACACTACCTAGTGTTGTTCCCTTTGTGAATTAAGCTGATTGTTCTTTTTACTATCGTTAATTATATCGATATTTTAAATACATTTTTCCATGTTTAGTGCGTAATATCACTATATGTTTATATATTGTATATTTTGCGTGCTTTTTCTTAACTTTAATAAATGTCACATTCATATCACAGAAATCACGGACTGTACCGAAAAACGATTCCAATTAGTAGTGTATATAGTGATGCCTACGTTTACTCGAGTTTTGCTGTTAACTCAATTTACTTTTTAGTCTTTCATGGACGTCACATTCAGTGACACAGTTCGTCTCGCTGTATACTGGTATAAACATTAATTAAGTAGTGAAAGGGAGGCTTCTATTACGTAATATATTAAGAACTATTTGTTCTACTTTGGAATATATTAGCAATAATATTTTTTAATATTTCAATATATATATTTATTATTATATTATAATGAACTAGTGGCCGCCTGCAATTTCGTTCAAAATTATATTTTTTTCTTCACCCATACTTAGGTACTGCACTTTTTTGATCATAATAATATGTATTTGAATATATTTTAACTGTAGGAAACTGTAAATTAATTGTTAAAAAAATTAATTCTATATTCAATTTGTATTTGGATGCCTCCAAGGAGTTATACAAAGTGACATGGGAGTGAAAGTAGGTGACTTGAGCGTAAATTATCTGCTGTTCGCAAATGATGCAGTGCTCCTTGCATCATCAGAATGCGAGTTGCAGGCATTAGTCACCACTCTGAAAGAAAGGTGTGAAAATAATGATGTAAGTCCGAGTGCGAGTAAAATAAAGTTTCTGATATTTGAAAGAAATTAAGAAAAGACCTAACGCAAGATCAGTGTAAGTGGTAAAATATAAGAACAAGTGAATGAAGTGAAATATTTGGTTAGTATGTTCAGTAGAGATGGAAAATACTAGATAGTGTGGAAAGGGGTATTGGTAACAGGAGTAATGGTGCCCTAAATGCATTTATGAGACGACGAAACATTAGCACAGCCGCACGTTTCGCCGTACAAAATATAGTGTTGGTACCGACGCTGTTATACGGCAGTGACACGTAGGTATTACAGAAGAAGAATGAAATATAGATGAATGCTGTGGAGATGCGATCTCTTCGTAGGATATGTGAAATCAGCGTAGCTGATCGAATCCGCAATTAAGAGATACACAAAATGGCGGGTACTAGCGAGGATGTTTGGGCACGTTGAACGAAAGAGTAAAAAATATAGGGGGAGACCTGGGTTGACCTTCGAAAACACAGTATCGAAGGTACTGGAGGAAAGTCAGGAAGTATGAAGACCCCCCGAAGGGCATGTATGAAGAGGTTGATGACAGTGGACGAGGCGAAAGAGGTACGCAGAGACCGTAGCCTTTCGCGCTCTCTTCTCTCTGACTACCCCATTAAGGATACAGCATGACGCTTGTTTACTATGGTTATAGTTTTAATTCTATATTCACATTTGTACTAAATAATCTCAAATTGAATTTATTCCTAACATTATCATAATTCTATTTTTTATATTATGTACAGAGCAATGTTTCTAAAAGTAAATATTATCAATGGAATTAATAAAATACAGCAAAGCTGCTAAGCTAATATTTTCAAAACGTGCTTTATATATCCAGAGATAAAACGGGAAAATAATGTCGTGAAACTTAAGATGGGCGTAAGAAAATATTTACAGAGCCGAGTCCGGCATCTTGTAATTAGTTGTCTGTTTACATTCGCCTCGGTAACAACCTGCGGAATATACCATGCCTTAGATTAGTGTTAATCAAAACTGATATAACGAAGAAAATGCTTTTAAAAATTCTATACAGTTTTTGTATTATTATATAAATTTGAACAGAACTATATAGTTCAAGATTTTTCGTAGAATTCCCTGGCCTTAGGAACTACTGGTTTAAATTTAAAAATATATATTTTGGGTTAGTATTATATAACTTTACTCGATGCGATGTAATCCACTGTATAGGCCAAAGTTGCTACGCACTTAGATTGTACTTCATACACAATTTTTATCTCTTTGAGCACGCGGAGGAAACTGCGGGTAATAGCTATAGTGTAAAATTGCTGAAAAAATGATCGTGGTAAAGTTTGTTCTTTGCTAATTTGTAATTGGTGGTGCAATTGAACTTATTTTGTTTTTATTTTTGTCGATTTTTTTATTCCAAATGTAATCTAAATATACATTAAAATATAAAAAAAAACATTAATTAAAAAATATTTGAACATAAAAAAATATTTAAAATTATGACATAGTTGAGGCCGGTCGTGGCGCAGCGGCACAAAGTGTGACTGCAAAATCGACTGGTTGTGGGTTCGATTCCCACTCTAGGAGATGAAATATTTATATTTATGTATATATTTTCATTTCTTCGCTCTGGTGTCGAGGTACAGCGCGGCGTTGAGTTCCGTCACTCAACACGCAATGCCTCCAGAACTTGGCGGAAAGTGGGGAACGGAGTGTCTTAACACTAGGTTCCCTCTGCCTATCCTGCTGTGTGCGGGATACAGCGTGCAGCTGAAAAAAAAAATATAATGTGGCCTTCCCTAAATACTTACTGTTCCGTGTCCATCATAGTTTACACAGCAGCCTTGATTTAAAGATGCATCATTATAATGCTTCATCTTGAACCCCAAGTTTTAATAGACTACTTGTTTGTATTCGTTAATTTAAATCAAGTACACTTGATACTGTTTATAAATTGAAATGCTTGTTGACACTAACAGTAGCGTCGATCTATTGAACTATTGAACTAAATTACCACTGAACTTATAGGGAATTTTAATAAAACAGCTTCAGTGACCTATCCAATCAAATCTCAATTTATTTAAGAAATTGCATGGTTATATACGTTCGTCGTGAATTAAATGATATCGCGATTCAGAAACGGTCAACGCCATCTCTTTTGCTTAGGACAATCATTTACAACAAACGCACATAATGTTATATATTTAACGGTCGTTAACATACCGCCCACCAAGGACATTTAGTGACGGAATGTCCTTTATATATTGCTCTTAACAGTAACAAATTTTGTCTTAAATCTAAATGCTAAATTAACAATGTTACAATAGGTTGTACTATAGCTTCCTACAAGAGTGTAGGTAAAGCTTGGACTCACTGATCTTAAGATTAAAATTAATTGAAATTAAGTATACAACAAAAAATATCTTAACCAAATATGTGACTATCACTTAAAAAATCCACAGTTGCAATGCAAAATATACAACAAAAAATGTCTTAACAAAATATGTGACCATTACTTAAAAAATATACAGTTGCAATGCACAGAATAATACAAAATGTATTTACAAAAATATCACTTAAATCTACAATTGCCATAACAAAACAATGAAACTTATAATAAAATTTATAACAAGAACTTATTAATAATGTATAAAAAAACCAACATGAAGTAAACAAACATGAATATGAACATTAAAAAAAAATGCTAAATTACGTTAGTCCGCTATGGGCAAAATACACAATTTATTTGTTGGCCTTTTTATCGTACTATTTTTAGTACGTAGAGTGACAACGCGGGTGACCTTATCATCACCTGGATGTTTTTCTAAAACCCGTCCTAGCATCCAGCGGCTAGGTGGTAAGTCGTCTTCTTTAATGAGAACAATGTCTCCTATATTAGGTTCAGGGATCTTGGAAGCCCATTTATATCTGTTCATGAGACCAGCCAAGTATTCCTGCGACCATCTCTTCCAAAAGGATTGCACCATCCTTTGGACAAATTGCCAACGTGAAAGAGAACTAACCGATGAACTTTTGACATCATAATCAGGTACAGAGATTACCGGTTCACCTATTAAAAAGTGCCCGGGAGTTAAAGGCGTTGGCTCCCCTGGATCCTCTACGTTAATAAGGCTCATAGGCCTTGAGTTCAAGCATGCCTCTACCTGACTAAGCAGCGTACTTAGTTCCTCATATGTGAGAGTCGACTCGCCTATAACGCGCTTTAGGTGGAACTTTGTGGACTTTATTCCCGCTTCCCAGAGACCTCCAAAATTGGGAGCGTGAGGGGGAATGAAGTGCCATTCGGTACCACTAACTTCTAAGTTACTTGCGATAGAAGAGTGTAATTGCTTTAATTGTTGTAACTCCTTGGATGCCCCTACAAATGTAGTACCATTATCGCTCCATATTTTGGCACAGTGACCTCGTCGAGCTACAAACCGTCTAAATGCAGCTAAAAATGACTGAGTTGTCATATCACTTACAACTTCAAGGTGTAGCGCGCGAGTGGACATACATACAAATAAGCATATGTAGCCCTTGTATGAACGATGACCACGACCTTTTGTTGTTCTTATATTTATTGGCCCAGCATAGTCCACACCACTATGAAGGAATGGTCTAGTTGGTGAACATCGAATCGACGGAAGCGAACCCATGAACTGACTTTTGATTGTGGCTTTGTGTTTGGCACACGTAACACATTTACGAACGCATTGTTTCGTAAGATTCCTCACACCTATGATCCAATAAGCAGTCCTCAAATAATTGATCATCATTTGCGGACCTCCGTGAAGGGTCTTCTTATGAGCATCTGCTACTACTAGGTGAGTAAAGTGCGAGTCATTAGGTAAAACTATTGGATATTTCATTTGTGCATCCAATGATGCCTTATGAAGTCTACCCTGAAGTCTCATGACACCCTTACCATCAATAAAAGGGCATAAAGATTTAAGCTTGCTATTTTTCAACTCTATGTGACCTTTAGATTGTAATTGTGCGTACTCTAATGCAAAACTTTCTCCTTGTACTTTCTTTATGCAACAATTTAGTGCCTCATCTATTTCCTTCTTCTGCAGGTAAGTTTTACGATTTGTATTTCTATTTAAAAATCTTCGACAATATGCTACTACTCTCAATAATTTTAATAATGATGAAAATCTATCTAATATGTTGTAACTATCAGAACCAACTACAACGTGCGCTTTAACTGATTGCTCTAGCTCTATCCTTAAATCATTTGGCTTTTTGTAAGTAATTGTCTTTGCGTTCAGGAACTGTGGCCCAGAAAACCATGTGGTAAATTGTAAGAACAAACTTGGCAACATACCTCGTGATGCACAATCCGCGGGATTCTCTTTTGTTGCGACATGAAACCATTGCGAAGAATTCATAAATGTTAATATTTCCACCTGCTAGGATGGCTATTTAACCAAGCTAGCACCACGGTAGAATCCGTCCATGCATAGATTCTGTCCTTAGGTATATTTAGGACCTCCGAAGTTTCAATCAGCAATTTGGACAGCAGAACTGCCCCACATAACTCTAAACGTGGTATACTGACTTGTTTTATAGGTGCTACTCTAGTCTTTGACACTAGCAATGCCACTTTGACCTCACCTGTAGCATCTATCAGACGTAAGTATAATACAGCGGCATATGCTACCTTCGAGGCGTCACAGAAACCATGAAGCTCTAGCTTACTCTCGGGCGTGGTACCCAGCCATCGAGGTATGTGGATATTGGTGAGAAGTGCTAATTCTTCACGGTAAGTATTCCATTCTTTTATTAATTCTATATTTATTTGTTCATCCCATCCCATACCAACTAACCATAACTTTTGTATAAAGATCTTGGCTAGTACAATGGTAGGTGCTAACCAACCTAATGGGTCGAACAATCTAGCTATATCTGATATTACAGATCTTTTTGTTACAGGTTCACTCTTCAGCGGCGGAAGGTTCACCGTGTACCGGAAGGAATCTTTTAGGCGATCCCAGGTAAGTCCCAGTATTTTCATTGTTTCATCTAATTTAATCTCAACCTTTTGATTATCTTTATTAATCCCTTTGTCCTTTAGTATATGTTGTCCTTTGTCCCTTTCCTCTAATGTTCTTATTTTCTCCAATATTTCTTTATTATTGCTATTCCATTTTTGTAACTTAAACCCCCCTTTACACAACATTTCCTTTATTTGCGTATACATTTCAATCCCACTGGTTACTTCAAAACATCCAGTCATTAAATCATCCATATAAAACGAATTTAATACTTGATCAGCTGCCTTTGGGTACATATCTCCCTCATCGTAAGCAACCTGATGAAGAGTCCTTACCGCTTGATATGCCGCTTGATGCAGTTCCAAAGGTAACCGTAACCAACTCATAGTCTTGAATATCATCGGCGGAACTGTTTCGCCATAGGATTCTCTGAAACATCGCATCCTCATCGGAGACTCCAATCTGCCGATACATTTTAACGATGTCTGCTACCAGGGCAATAGAATATCTTCTCCATCTTAAAACGGTATGTCTCAGATCTGCTTGTAAGGTGGGTCCAATCATCAGAGTATCGTTAAGCGATACTCCTTTGCTGTTCTTTTGGGATGCGTTGAACACAACCCTGACTTTTGTAGTCGTTTTGTCCTCTCTTAAAACGGCATGATGGGCGTCTTCTTCCTTTACAGGTCTCAGGTGTCCTAACTGTAAGTATTCATTTATTACTTCTGTGTACTTCTGTTTTAAATCTGGATTCTTTGCTAATCGTTTCTCTAAAAATTGCAATCTTTTTTCAGCTATGGCACGAGAATCACCTGATGTGCACTGAGGATCTTTGTCCTTGAAAGGCAATCTTACCTCGTATCTACCATCCTGTCTTCTCTTTGTAGTGGCCTTATAAAACTCTTCACATTTCTCTTCCTCTGGTGAAAGAATTTTATTTGTAGTAATTTGGTCTTCAACTTCCCAGAATCGTCTGAGAATTTGATCTGTGTTGAACTGTGCGTGCATTACAGCCACGTTGGGACTTACGTTGTTTGCTCTACTAAGGGTTGAACTATTTACTAAACCCGAAAGTATCCAACCTAAGGTGGTACTTTGGGCGATAAGCGTAGATGATGGACTCTTTACTATGCCTGTTCTGATTATACAGCCATATACATCTGCACCCAACAAAATATCAATTTTGTTTGGATGATTGAACTCTGGATCTGCCAACTCTAGATTGGTGATATCAATCCAGTTAAAGGCATTACTACATATTTTCTGTTCTGGTAAATATGAAGTAATTTTACTTATAACATATGCGTTTAAATTTATCTCGAAATTTGGATCCACACGCGATTGCAGCTTAATGTTTACCATATATTTTGCTGTTGTAGACTTTTCACCTAAGCCTGTAACCACGAAAATTCCCGTCCACCCTGGACGGGAATTTTCGTCAGTCTAAGAAATTGTGCTGTAGCTTCGGTAATAAAACAAGCCTGTGAGCCTTGATCCAACAAGGCTCTTATTGTTTGGTATTTACCGGTTTTTGACTCGGCATTTACTAGAGCAGTGGCTAGTAAAACCTGTCGCGGAATCTGAACTTGATTTGTAGATAAACAAGAAACCAAAGGATTTGAACTAGTGGAAGGACTGGGGCTAACAGCTGATTTTTCAGTGTGAGGTTCCACGTCCCAGTTTATATGCAATAAAGAGTGGTGGCGTTTTTTACAAAGTTTACAACCCGTTTTATTTTTACAACTTCCTACTGTATGGTTGCCACCTAAACAGTTGAAACATATTTTATGTTTCGCTACGAAATCGCGTCTGTTCTCGAGAGGTTTTTTAGCAAATTCTTTGCAAAAGCATAATTTATGAGGCTCGCTACAAAATTCACAACGTATTCTATTACTTGAACTCAAGACCAACGCCTTTGGATTATGTTGGTTATTCGCATTATTGTTTATATTGATATTCCTTTTAGGCTCTGTAAATTCTAAGGCGCGAAAACGATTTTCTAAAAACGCGGCAAATTCTCCAAAGGTCGGCAATTCATTGGAGTCGTGGCTACTAATACTAAATTCCCACTGTTTACGCGTCTCTGAATCTAACTTAAATGTAACTATATGGATAATAATGACATCCCAAGTTGTCACATCTATGTTTAAATTTTTTAAGGCATTAAGGCAATCGTTTGTGGTGTCAAGTAATTCCTTTAAAGAGGTTGATGACTCAACTTGCAGTCGTTTTTGTGCAAAGAGTCGTTTTAATATACAATTAATTAAATATTTTTTATTACTATATCTTTTTTCTAATTGCGACCAACACTGATCGTAGTTTAAATCGCTAACAGGAGTTTGCCTAACTAATTGTTCTGCCTCGCCACTAAGATGACTTTTTAAATAATGCATTTTTTGCACTTTATCTAAAGTTTCATTTTTGTGTACTAATGATAAAAATAAATCTCTAAAAGTTGTCCATTCTGAATATCTGCCACTAAAAATTGGAATGGCTATTTTTGGTAATTTTACGAATGCACCTTGCTTATTACCACTATTACATGTGGACTCTTTAGTCACTGTGTACCTACTAAGCATTGATTTTATTGAGCATTTATACGTAATATAGGTGTCTTCTGTATTTTCGTACAAATCTATTAACTTAGAGTTGTCTTTAACACCATGCATTTCATGAAGTTTCGCATGATTAGTACAAAATAAACTCCAATCCCTCTCCAATAACTCCTGCCTCGTCTCAATATATTCCTTGCTTAGTCTGTCCTTTGGACTTTTTTTAAAGTTAACAAAACTGCGTTGTATTATTTTTTGCTGTTCATTCATAACATTAAGTAAACCCTCCATTTTATTTAAAATAACTTAGAAAATAACTAACAAAATAAATAACAATTCAAAGTAAAAATACGAATTAAAAAAAGTTCTAAGTGTGTATAAACAACTAGTTAAATTAAAAAAAATTACAAGTGTTTTTTAACAATTTATGTGGGGCCTAAATTGGACATAGGTTCCCCGTTCCCTCGTTTTTACTAAAACTATTCTAAGTCTAACACAATAACTTAAAGGTTTACAATTCTTTTTTTTTAAATCTACGTTAACTGTCTTTTAAAATTTAATTCACTTTTGATGCACTTTAAGAAATAATAATTACAATTGTACTCACAGTTTTAAATCCACATCCACACATACAAACACTTGCAAGTGGCGCTCCTTCTAGCTAATCGCTGACCAACACTGAACTGCGACTGCGGCGACGGCTGCGACTGCGGTGGACTTCGTGTTTCTGCTGTCTGGAATTGTCTCCGGAACAGCGGCACTCCTCTCGTTGCACTCTCTGGTCAGCCTTTGCTACTGCTGAGCAAGGCAACCAGTGCTGGTTGCGAACGTCGGCGGTGATGGTGCGAGCGTAGTTAAACGCGTCGCGTCACTTTCACGGAACCCTTACTGCAGCAATCCACTGCCGGAACCGGGTGCGGGCCAATCAAGGCTCACGCTGATCAAAAAACCGTCCAAACGATCCGACTCGATAAGGACCAATGTTGACACTAACAGTAGCGTCGATCTATTGAACTATTGAACTAAATTACCACTGAACTTATAGGGAATTTTAATAAAACAGCTTCAGTGACCTATCCAATCAAATCTCAATTTATTTAAGAAATTGCATGGTTATATACGTTCGTCGTGAATTAAATGATATCGCGATTCAGAAACGGTCAACGCCATCTCTTTTGCTTAGGACAATCATTTACAACAAACGCACATAATGTTATATATTTAACGGTCGTTAACAATGCTATAATATTATATATTTGTTACAATAAAATATATGATTTTGAAAGAAATTGGAGTTTTATGAAAAATAATTCTAAATGATACCCAATAAAAAAAAATGTCACGTGTATTTAATTAAATCTCGCAAATATTTGCGAACGAACCTGTTTGCGTCAAATTTAATCGTACAAAATATATTTTGACAAATAATTGACAGCGAAAGCCGAAATGTATCGGCGTTGTGACAAACCGAGGTCGTAAATTGTTCAAACGGCTTCAGGCCCTGACACGGCCGCTATAAGCAGTATTGAAATGACATATTCGAATTTTAGAAATAATATCAAATAAAATCTGGTAAAAGAAAAATATTCAATAAATATGTGTATTTTGAATATAATTTTAACTAGATTTTAGCTGCGACTTCGCTTCCATTTTCAAATGAAAGTTGCTAAGTTATATTGATATGATATATCTTTATAGTTTTCAGTTTTATTAGATAAGCTAAATTTCAGCTTTATAATATCGGTATAGATTTTAAGAAACTTGGCTAAGTATGAGTCGGATTCTTGCACAAAGACTGTAAGTACCATTATATACAAAAATGTTAAAAAAACGTAACGTTTGTAGTGTGGAAACCCTCTAAAATATTTTAGTTAAAAATTTAAAATATTTTAGTATTAGTTGTTTTAACGGCAACAAAAAAAAAATATCTGTTAAAATTTCTAACGATCACACTTCATGATATACAGCTAGACAGAGTAGGGTCCCAATTTACTCTTTGGG
Source organism: Heliconius himera (assembly GCA_021202915.1). Taxonomy (NCBI): domain Eukaryota; kingdom Metazoa; phylum Arthropoda; class Insecta; order Lepidoptera; family Nymphalidae; genus Heliconius; species Heliconius himera. The sequence goes on from JAJHJA010000353.1 coordinate 935,158, forward strand.
TACGGAACACTAGGATTGATGTCGTTCCCTAATTGTAGGAATGATTATACTAGATTTTTTTTATTTACTCTATGTCTGTTAGGATTATGCACAATTTTCTACCACTGAACTCACTTTATTTTGAATTCGTACGTAAAGATATCAAAGTATTTTAAAAGTAGGTTCTTAGAAATGAAATATTTAATACTTCACTAATCGAAATAAGCGCGGAATCTGCCTGTAGTATAATAACAGATTATACTTGGTGCATACAGTTTGCGGCCGTCATGGCGCAGGGGCACAAACGTTTAGGTTGACGGTTGTGGGTTCGATTCCTACTCAGGGGAATCAAATATTTAATATTTTCAACTGCTCGTGCTGGTAATGGGTCAAAGTGCGGCGTTGAGTTCCGCCACTCAAGTAAGTGAAAAACTGAAATGTCTTAATGAGGTCGGAGTGTTCTAATATTGGTTTCACAAGTTCCTTCTGTATACGTTGCTATGTGTATTTACTTAAATATAAATGCAAACATTTGCAAATTAAAAAATCTCATAAAACCCTAGTTTTAAAACGATTGCATATACTCTCCAACGCGTTGGCTATAGGTACAATAAATTTTGGGATTAAATATTTTTAAATATTATGTCCATTATTTTTATAGTAGAATATTCTCATATATTTCTCGCGAATTGTAGAAAAGGGAACTAACCTAGAGAAAACTGATGTATGTCGCGTTAGTCTCACAAAAGAAATGGTATTTTGGATTTAAGCGGTAAAAGAAATAACCACCATCGTTTGAAGTCGCAGACGTTATCTTACTGAGCTACGAATGTTACAAACATTATAAATACTAGGATTTTTAAATTGTATTCCACACTTAGAAAAAAAATATGTTTCTTAAAAAACGCGCGGGACTTGAACCCGCGTTGCTCTCACGTTCTGACCGCTAAGCTAATCAGTTTACTAATCGAGCTTTAGCTTTAGCTAATGAATTCTTCCAAGCTACGGTAAATATTTCATACGCTATTTGAGATTTTTATATTTATATTATTATTTTTAATTAGCAATTTGCTCAGCTATTTTCGTAACAGATAAAAAAGAAAAATCTGAAACGATAATACAGATAACTTTAAAATGTCGTCCATTTATTCATCACATTGAAATGTCAGTCACGGCACAATATTAAAAAGAAAAAAAAAACAAATTGTAGTTTTTACAAAAAAAAAAAATAATTCAAAAGAATCTCCAAACGCAGAACAAAGTGGGAGTGTTGAACAAAAGCAGTTGCGTAATCAGGCCTCATTATTTCCATTCAGAAAACTAATATTAAGTGAAAAGTTTCATTCAGGGTTGGCACAATGCATTTTATTCGTTTCGAAATACAATCGTGGAAGTTTAGTTCTGTTTAAACTTGGCGAAATGGCTTCCCAGTTAATCGTTGTCATTTAGGAGAGCACCTCCGCTATTGGGTTGATGGTCTTTAAGCAAAGTTCTTGGCCGATGCTTTAACTTAAATACTTTGGGCATTTTGGGCGGAACTTTGGGTATATTTTTTGTGAATACACCGAGTACATTTAAATATTCTTTAGCTTTATTTATGATAGTGTTGTACGCTTTAAGCACATTTTAGTCGTTTTATTCTTTAACAACTTAAAAGTGTCTCTCAAAATAAATGTGTTTTTTTTCTAGTGAATATAGCTAATTTACACGATAGTAAAAGATAACTTAATAATCATTTTAAAATTTTTGTCTGTCTATCTGTCTTTATATTTACAATAAACATAAACGTAGTTAGATATATATGGACATAGGTAATTATATATTTTTTTCAAATAGACTATTGCTTTCAAAACTTAAAACTAATTAATTAGTATTGAATCAAAATAAAATCGACTTGCGGTCGTGGCACAGCGGCATAGAGAGGCGGCGTAGCATAAGCGAGGAGTAGTATTTTTTTACTTGTTCGCTATGGAAAAAGATAAAGGGAGCTTTTTATTTGGCGGAAAATGAAGAACGGAATGTCTTCACACTAATTTTACTACTGCTTGAAGTTATTTTTTTTTCTACTAAAAAAGGAAAATCTATTATGACTGATATATTTGGAAAGTACGTTTAGTAGAGATGAAAGATATGAGATGTGGAAAGATGTATTGCTGCCGGTAACGGGATTAATGATGCCTTAGCTGCATTGATGACAGGGCGAAATGTTAGCACAACTCTGCGTTTGGCAATGTAGTGTTGGTACCGACGATCTTTTCGTAGGATATGCGGAGTCTGCTTAACTGATCGAATCCGCAATGGAGGTATACCCAGAACGGCAGGTACATGCGAGGATGTCACGGTGAGAATGAAGAAGAACGTGCTCAGCTGGTTTGGGCACGTCGAACGAATGAGTGATGAAAATATGGCAAAAAAGATTTATGATGGAAAAGTGAGTGGTAAGAGAGATAGGGGAAGACCTTCCCCTATCTCTAAACACGTAGTAAAACTCTACTTATTATTTCTTTTATTTATATCACTGTCTTAGATCTAAACAATCAATGTTCAATCTTCATATACTACGTTATTGACACAGTGTTTGTCTATAAATGTATAAGATCTTAAATGCTATCGACAGATACGATCTTTTACATATACGGATGCAAATTACGACTGCCTTTAATATTGAAATTGGAATGTGAAAATTCATCGCTGTTTAAACTCGGAAAAGCTTCCTAGTTAATCTCTGTCATCCAAGAGAGCACCTTCGCAATTCGACTTGATGGTGTTTTAGCAAGGTTCAGTCAATATTTCACTTAAACTGTTAACTTTAATGAGTTTGGAGATTTACCTAGTTTTTAACCATTATTGATTTTATGCCAATATTCAAAATTTGTATTATATCTTTTTTACGTACCTTATGATTTTTTTTATTTTCGAGCAACAATCTGTGTGATACTTTGAATCGTAGTGAATAAATCTCTCTGTATTCTGTTTTTTGCTTATTTTGGAGATACTTTGTATCGTATGGCGGAACTTATAAACTTGTGTAATTTTAGCATTTATTTGATTAAGGATCAAACCCATAACCATCACAGTTAAACAATTTCTAAGCAGTATGATGCAATGCAAGTTTTACAACAAAACATTTTTAACCTTCACTTAGTTCTTCTCTTCACTTCTGCCCTGCTAAATAGGGGGGAAATTTAGCAGAATAGGCAGAGGGACACTAATATTGTAACGCTCCGTTTCCTATTTCTGCCCAATTTTCGAGATATTGTTCAGTGGCGGAACTCGTTTTTTTTATAACCACAGAGAAAAAATAAAAATTGTTCAATACCTTTAGGGGTAATCGAGCAACGGGGTGCCGCTGTACCATGATGATTTTCATTACAAAGCTTTAGTGGAATATCTTCAAATTTCCTATAATTACAATATCTACATAGATAAATGTAGCAATAAGAAGATACATCAAATTATTAATTCATATCTATATATATAAAAGGACTTGTGCTGACTGACTGAGGTAAGACGCACGCAGAGCCGTAACCGCTGTGCATAGAAACGTGAATTTTGGGCAGATGTTAATTTTTATATTCTGGACATCCAATAAGAAGGGATTTTGAAAAAATTTAACCCTAAAGGGATGAAATAGGGGTTGAAAGTTTGTATGGATTTTTTTTTAAATTGGCACTGATTCTTATAAAATTTTAAATCCAGACTCTTAAAAATATTTCATTGAACACGTGTTTCAAGGTTTTTAAGAATTCACCCCCTAAGGGTTCAAATAAGGGGTTGAAAGTTCATAAGGAAAAATCTTTAAATCGCCACCGATTTTTATAAAAATTTAAATTCAGACTGTTAAAAATATTTTATTGAACACGTGTTTCGTGTTTTTTTTAGAATTCACTCCTAATAAGCGGGCGAAGCCGCGCGCGCCCTCTAGTATTCTTATATTTCTACTTTCTTATTACTTATAACTTCACTCTGTGTCCGTCACACACAGAAATCAGGTAGCAGAGGGAACTTGGAGTTGAGACACTCCGTTCCCCATTTTCCATCGAATTCTGGAGGCATTGAGTGTTTAATGGCGAAACTCAACGCCGCACTTTGCACCAACACCGCAGGAAAGTGAACGTAAAAATAAACTTTCACAAAGAATCCTCTATTTCACAAACAAAGTAAATTAAAGGCGCTTGACCAATTTTTTGACTCTTCCAACCTTTTTACTCGTGCCGTCTTTGTTTTCATTCTGACAAAAGACGCACCTCTGAAAAGGAAATCCAGCGAGCGTGTTATGTAAATTAGGAACAGAAGTGTACTCAACGTCGGTGTGCATAATTGTATATAATTGTCACACAACAGAGGTGTTTTTGCATTTTTATTTATAAAATATTTAAAAATTGTTAAATGCTTTTTAAGTTTTAGCTTCTTTTCTGTACAATACAATAGATTAGACAGATGGAAACTGTAGTGTTAAGACATTCCGTTCCACGCCGTGCCTTGAATTTTTTGATTGACGATACTCAACACTGTAGACTAAGATCCCATGGCCCCTAGACCTATTTCATTTTAGCAAAGCCGAAATTTTGAAGATTAATAGTTTAATATGTAGTAAAGACTGTATGTGTACTTAGGAACTTGAAAGTGGAGGTCTTTTATGTTAAAGTAAAAACATTTGTATTTAAATGTGTTTTTAAGAATAATATAAAACCTAGACCTTTAACGTAGGTCTTTACTCCCGCCAGACGTCTTAAAGGTTGTTTAAAATTGAGCCAAAATACTTGTACGTTATACTACCAAGCTTTCATTTTACATATATTATTAACCGACTATTTCAAGATCCCTTATAAGCATCCAGACCAATCCGATGGCTCAATCATCCTCCCAGATCGAGATGTACCTTTATTTGACGCTACGCATACTATCTTAACTACATATTAAATTAATAGTCCCCAAAAAATTCAGCTTTATTAAAATGAAGGTCTGGAGACCCTGGGATCTTGGGCTACTGCGCTTTATCAGTCAAAGCCCAGAAATGATAACAATTTAAATATTATAGATGGAGATCAAATCCACAATCATCGTTTATACAGTTTTGACGCTGTCACAGTACCCTACGACGGCCCAGTAGAGTACTGTTTGTTCGTGGTTATAAAAATATGGGCCAAATTAAAATGTGGTAATTATTTATATTATGAAACTTTCGCCTTTCAACACGCAACGCCTTTAGAATTCGGCGGTAAATGGTAAACGGAGTGTCTTAATATTAGGTTCCCTCTATCTACTGTGCCGTTTGCGGGATACAGCGTGAACTTGATTGAAAAAACCGGACAAGTGCGAGTCAGTCTCGCCGAAGAAAAAAAATTGGCGGTTTTTCAAATGTATATTGTTGCCTGACCTAGTACTACCTGTAGATGCTAGCTGCCAAATTTCTTAATTCTAGATCGACTGAAAGTGGAACTCTATGAATTTTGATACTCTTGAAAAGTCGAAATACGCATTTTTTGTGATATAAACGGCCATATGTTTTTTTAAAGTAAATAAAGAAATATTTTTTTAAGGAAATCATGGAGCCGTAGGTCCAAGTATATGATTTAAATTTGAACGCAATATCTCCAAGCGTTCCTGATTTAAAAGCTCTTGACGGACAGACAGACAGATAGACGGACAACAAAGTGATCTAATAAGGGGTTCTTTTTTCCTTAAAAGATAGGTAACTATAAAAATTAACATAATTATTCAAGAGGCTGTCATGATTAAGGGGCAAGTCTGCGTCTATGACCGCGACGGTTCCCACAATCGTCCATTCCCATTTGAATTCCCAAATATTTTCATTTTATTTTAAAAAGCCGTACCGTAGCGTTTGGCGCTCCGTTCTCTCTGACTACCCCGCAAGGGATAAAGCGTGAAGCTAAGTTAAGTTAAGTTAAGTTATTTTAAAAAAAAACGTAATGTCTTGACACTAACTTCTCTTTGTCTGACCTACTATAAGAAATACGGTGTACGACTAAAAGAAGTTATTTTCTGTTCTAATTTTATCATATTCAAGTATCATCATATCTTTGTGTGTGCACAACAAAGCATACGATTTTATTACAGTAATATACGCGAACACTCAATTCCAAGTCTTCGCAGCCAGGAGGGACTTAATTATATTTTTCTGATTATGACGCCGTGCCCTCTCGAAAAACTGTATACTGAAATTATAAAATATATGATTGTTGAATGGAAAATATACTTCCCGTTATTAGATTTCTCATTTCTTTATTAAATATTCTTGAATTTATTAAGTATTTCAACAAAATGTATACTAAGAAATATTATGAAATATTTTTAATAAATAATTATTTTGTAAAAGTATAGCTTATAAAAGGAAGAATAAGTAAGACATTTTTAAAATATTTACTGTTTAGAGTATCTTAATGAATTATTTTTTTCTCTTGTTTTAATTTCACCACTACCTACTTACTTGTTTATTATAATGTCTTATAAAGCTTTTTTTTACCCTTAAAGTTGTCTGGAAGGAATCGCTACTCAGCCATAAAAACAACTTTTATACATTTGTTTCCATACATATTTATATGTATAAAAATATCTTTGTTGAAAGTATACTGAAAGTATGTCATAGTCAAAATAAACTTACAAATATTAGTTTTTTTTATTTAGTACCTAAGTTTTTTAGTAAGATTTGATTATGATTTTTGTCCTGTTGTAGAATTAAGCTAAAGTCTTCGCCTGCATGGACTACATAGCTATGGCTATTTATTTATTCGATTGTAACTGAAACGAATGAAAATATGTTATATTAGATATCACATTACAATATCATCATCGGGTATCATCCGTAAGGCACTAGCTTTCCATATGAGCGGTCTGCGTCAATGCATTTCCCAGCGATATATAAAAAAAAGGTATCACATTACAAATCTTTGACATATTTGGCTTCAAGTTAATATAATACGCACATATTTTACTTTGTGTATATCATTATTGAACTCTCCTCTTGAATCACTTAACTTTTAAATAAAAATAAATAAAATAAAAATCTTTTATTATCAAACACCATAGGCTCATAGTTGGTTAGTACAATGACTTACTTAAGAACTATGTTAGTAAAATAAAATACAAACAAAGATAACATACAATAAAATAGAATAAAATACAAAAAAAATATATTACAAATCAAAATATAAATATAAATAATTTTTTTACAATAGGAAACCGTATCAAAATTTCGTTCATTTATCGATTTAGTTCATTTATTCGAATTCTAGTAAATCATTGATTTGGATTTTGAAAATCGTTTAACACTGAACCAGTTTGAATGTAAACTATGTGATTAAGAAAATGAATAAAAAAAACAACATAGCCTATTTAGGTCGTGTAAGAGAAGCACTTTAAGGTTAGGATCTCTTAACTTTGAAAGTCAAAGTCAGTTTTTTTATTTTAGTCACGTATTCAAATGAGGAAAATTTCTTTACTTTGAGACTTTTCTGTCCCTAATACTTTTTCGTGGTGTATTTTATAAAAGGGGTATAAATGGTTGATTTACCTACTTAAGGACAGATTTTATTGAATATTTAAATCGGGCGTCGGGTGCGACCTTGCACGTGTCGTCCTTATTTTACTTAACAAAAGCTGATCTATCCTCGAAATATAGGTTGGAAAAGATTTTATGATTTTGCCTTCATTATTTTGTGTCAACATTTTAGAGTACCATGGACTTTTAAGAAAATTATTTAATAATCCTCCTCCCACGTTATTGTCTGAGCTTCAGTATACACATATTTTTACTCATTTACTATTAACAGAATAATAAGTAACGCTAAAGCCTAAAAAGTTCTTTGATTTTCACGATTATTACACATTTTAAATGCAAGTATTTTAACTAGATTATTCGTGTATATTTAGCTTATATTGTAGGTGTGGGCATTATACATTTATTTTATTTTAAATCATTTCGGCCCATACTTCAGATATGATGGCAATAATTGTAAATAAGTAATAATTAATAACAAAAAATATAAGTGATAAGTGAATTATAAATTATAAAAATCATTATAACACCCACGTTTCGTCCCGCTATATTATGCAGGATAGGCATAGAGAATCCTAGTGATAATACACTCCGCTCTCTCCCAAAATTCAAAACATTGTGTTATATTGAAGAACTTAACGCCGAATTTTATTGATCAAAGCGGAGAAATGAAAATAATTAATTTCCCCAAGTAGTTATCATGCCCACAATCATAGCGTTTGTAATGGAGCTGGGATAAAACCCACACCTATCATATTTAGATACTTTTCCACCGAACAACAATGGCTCTTTTTTCTTATTATTAACGTTAACACAAATATAATATCATGTCAAGTCGTAACAATACCAAAATAGGTTAAGAAGTTGTTAATGAAAAGAACGTTGTAGTTTTCGAATAAAGAGGTCACTATCTATTAAGGCGTCCCAATTCCACGAGGCGGCGTACCTATTAAGTTTATTATTGTTATCAGATAACAGCTAGTAAGAGTAGTGTGTTAAACGTATTTGTTTATACCTAAATTATTATACATGAATACATATTTATGTATAGTATGTATATTATTGAAAAATATATTTTTTTATATTCACGTTGTACCCCGCATTTAGCAGGATAGGCATTATGTCGCGTTAAAAATTATAACGATATATGTATATTAAAGATATTTCATATATACCATAAGCATATATAGAATTGTGGCGATGAGTTCCGCCACTCAACACGCAATGGATCTAGAATTCGGCGGAAAATGGAGAACGGAGTGTCATAACACTAGGTCCCCCCTGCCTGCCCTACTATGTGCAGGATACAGCGTGAAGTTTAAATATTTCATATTGTAATTACAGGACTCTAATTAAAATCTTTCAGCCACTTCTATTTATTTCAGCTCTAAGAATGTAATTAATGGACTGTGTACTCCTGAAACTTGTGACATCAATATATGGTATCTCCTGAAAATAGAATTTTGGGTTTAATCTTCGGCTTGTTAATTATTAATTTAACTTTGTAATTAGTTAGGCTTTTTGTTTTTATAAAATATGGTTGTAATTTTGATTGATATTACTGAGTGCATTCTTAATTTATAGAAGTCTTTGTCTACGGTCTACAGATACTAAATAAAATAAATAAATCTAAATATCAATAATTAACGAATATTTTTAATTACTCTTTTACAAAACTTAGGAATTTTGAAAGTCCGCTGCATTCAAATTTGAACCGGCGCCTTTAGGAAACCATGCAAGCAATCTGACCACTAAGCCATACGTTTATTACAACTTATTTATGCTGTTAACATTAAATATATAAAAAAGCATCCTACATGACAATATATTTTTAATTAAAGCAATCTCTCAAAAAGTGTTTTTCATAGTTATTAAATATTAACATGAGTAAATTATTTTTATTTCCCCACTCTGTTACAACAACAACAACTCTGTTATAAAACACGGCGTTGAGTTTCGCCACTTGACACGCATGTCTGATAAAAATATATATTTTTAAATTATTTCATTAGCATTTATTAGTAGAAAGACGAGAGATAAACACAGAAAACATAACGACATCATTCCGTATTTTGATACATATTAATAGGCACATATATACAGCTAACTAAATATGAAAACCGGCAATATTGCCTCGGCCGAGAAATAAACCTAGAACCATAGCATGTACAGACAGAAATTTTTCAATGACATGCGAATAACGGGATATTAAAATATATTTTATTATGTTCAAAAATAGGTATATTTTTACTTCAGTAACTAAGAGATTCATTAAAATTAACGTTCTCCCCATCCGTTACATCACTCCAAAAATCATAAAATTCAGTATCTCCAAATTGCTAAATGCTCTTAGCCCTTAATAAAATATGACCGAATGCATTAAAATCTAAAACGGCTACAACGCCACTTTACGAGTTAGAGAACAACCTTGTTTTTGAAATCTGTTTATATTTTATTGTTGTACTTGTGAAAGTGGAAATGAGATAGAAGGGTATTGAAAATGTTTTTTATGATTTTGATTACTGTTTTTTTGTTTCACTCTTTATCTCGAATATAACGGAAATATATTCGATCGAACGAAGAAAGAAGAAGAAGACAAGATAGGACCTACCGTCAAGTTACTCCGTTCTTCTTTTTCCGCATACATTCGAGTATGGTACGTTTTGATTAGCGGAACACAACGCCGCGTTATAACTTGCCAGAGTGGGGAAATTAAAAAACATTCATCATTGCCACATGATTGGAATTTGAGCCCATAAGCATCGCGTTTGAAATCAGGTGCTGTCATTGCTCCATGAGCCGAAAATAAATAAATGAACCTCGAAATATAGATATTTTGATTTTTTTTTAGACCGTCACCGTAAAGTTAAGGCAGGCACAAGCGTCCGACTTTAAACGTGACAGTTGTTTTGATTTCTCATCGTTGCAAAAAATATTTAATACTTTCATTTTCTCGCTCTAATAGGGAGGCAAAGCACGGCGTTGAGCTCCAACACTCAACACTCAATGTCTTAAGAAATTGCCGAAAAATGGGAAACGAAATTGTTTGAATGTATGTAGGTATATACCTAAATGTATTATATAAATACATAGTAAAAACAAGTTATATTTTTAGATCAACAATAGTTCACAATTAACATATGGATGAAAATAAAATAAGAAGTTCATACGACGCATCTACATTGTCACTATCGTTAACGAGATTGCCTGACCTAAATAAATGCTTTTAAAGTAATTTGAATTTTATACCCCTGTATATGAAAAAGTTTTTTCTGCTAATGGATTTTATATATATTTTTATGGACGAATTACTGTTCAAATTTATTATATTAGTTAATAAATAATGTTTGTTCGATATTTTCTAAAATGTATTGATTAGAGAGGTTAATTTAGATTAGTCCACTTTAAATAGAATTAATGAAATCAAATCTCATATTTCATTATTATTATGAAAAGTGAAAAGCATTCGAATAGAAGCCATTGATGATTTGATCCTCACTCGGAGAAATTAATTATTTTTATTTCCTCAAAAACTCGGGCAATTCGGAGTGTAGTGATCGGAATAAAACGTAAAACGGAAGAATTATAAAAAGCAGATGGACTATTAAATGTATACAGATTATAAACTTTTATAACTGAACACGATCGATCTTTGAATTCAAAACTGTCTCGTAAGGATGTCTCTAATTCCAAAATATACAAAAAAAATGATACTCAAAATTCTAACGTATTCATGTATACAATTACAGCAAAATCATATCACAAATCGAAATTCCTCAACTCATATCAAAGCCTAAATCGTAATACGCAGCAAATTAACAAAATAGGTCACATTGAAAAAAAAAATCCTTTGAAAAAATAACAGAAGGAATATCAAAGGCGTAAGCTACCAGCTTCTGCTCCAGGAATACCTATGTACGTATCATTAACCCGGCGGGATGCGTGAAGCGTGTTTACTCGCGTGACACAATACGTACAATACGCGTCGTGTGAATGCAAGCAAGCGTTGGGATGTCTTTCAATGCGACAAACAAGCAAATATGAAGCTGTGGAACGATTTTGCTTGGATTTGTTAATTATAGAACCTCTTTTTCTCACGTGTTGTTTAGAAGTGTTGTGGGGAAAGCTTTTTTTTTAGATTCAAGGTATAGCCGCATGTAGTAGGATAGGCAGAGGGAACCTAGTGTTAAGACACTCCGTTCCCCGCTTTCCATCGAATTTTCGTCGCGTTGAGTATCGAGTGACGGAACTCAATGTTTTGCCTAGAGTAAATAAGTAAATAATAATTCGTTCCACCGAATTCGACAGGCTCAAATTTAGTTATTAGTTATGTTATGTTTTAAGGCAACATAGTATGTTGATATTAAAATATTATAAAACGTTACGTGACCTTCTCATGATCGTAAAGTATGTTATATATTTGACATAAACTCGAGGTCAACATTTACTACTTAATCTTAGTGTTATAAACATAAATTAAGCTTTACAATTTAAAATAACAATCTGTAACTATTGTGGCACAATAGTCTAATTGTTCATAGGAGTGTTGATTCGATTAATTTACATTCATATACGATTTTCAGACAGAGAATAAAATATACCATATTTTCATTTTCTTGGTCTGGTAACATAGCGCAGCGTTTAGTTCCACTACTCAACACACAATGCCTTGGCGATGAATTCGGCGGAAAGTGCGGAAGGGGAGTATTTTTATCGGAACGGAGTATCTTAATAGCCCGAGGCTCCCAGGTTCCCTATGCCAACTTTGCCATATGCAGGATACAGCGTGAAGCGAAAAACAAACACAAAAATAAAATAAGAGATTATTTCACTCAGCTAACACAAATAGTGGCGTAGAGAGCTGCTACTTTACTCGAAATATCTCGAAATCATATGGAAACGTGACTTAATACTCTACCTACTATGTAATATAAAGAAAAAATCCTATAGTTAAAAAATATATATTACAGCTATAAGCCACATAGCGCACGGCCTTACAAAACCGTAATTAAGTGAAAATGAACCAACTGAGTTCATTAGATAGGAACTTTCTTGAAATAGCGCGAGTAAAAAACATATGGAACTTGAAAATTAACCCCAAAGTTTTAGCTACCGCTGCTCCGTACATTGGCTTCGCAGATAAGACCAACAAACGCCAAACTGCAATTATCCATACAGCTAACTTGGAACCTTTCCCTTACGATTGGTCAGAATCGTCTTAAAATATAATTTTTATGATGTAATTCTATTTTTGATGGCACCATAAGAAATTGCCATAGAAAATGTTTAACTGAAAGAATAGTTATGGGTTCGAATCATAATAAACTATTATATTATATTTTATTATATTATATGAGGCCAGTCGTGGCGCTCTGGCACAAAAAGTGGTAAAACCAACTGGTTGTGGGTTCGATCCCCACTCGAGGAGATGAAATATTTACTTAAATTTATATTTTCATTTCTTCGCTCTAGTGTCAAGGCAAAGCGCGGCGTTGAGTTCTGCCACTCAACACGCAATGAATGCCTTCAGAATCTGGCAGAAAGTGGGGAACGGAGTGTCTTAACACTAGGTTCCCTCTGCCTACCCTGCTGTGTGCGCGATACAGCGTGAAGCTGATTTTTTTTTGAATATATTATGCTTACTTAATGTCCTGGTTAGACGCCGTTGAAGCGTACTGCGATAGCGTTTGACTATGAAAGTTACTAATGAGGCTTTGGTTCCCACTCGAGGAAATTATTATTATTGTTTTCTCGCGGTAGTAGTTGCAGTAATATTGGGCGAAAATTGGGTGAAAAATGGGTAAGTGGGGAAGTGTCTCAACACTAGATTCCCTTATCTTTCGTGTATATATATGTACCTCGCATAATATACATGGTTGATGATTGACACTTCAATATAATTCAAATCGAATTATCAGTCTTTAAAGTATTTAAATATGAATGGAGAATGGTGTGTGTCTTAACACTAGGTTCCCAGGTTTCTTCCGAAAAGAAAATATTTGCTAAGTTAAAATATTGTAGATGAATATAAAGATCTGAGACATGTCATGTCAGGGGCACAAGCATACAGCTGTAAGCACGACAGATTGTGGCGATTCCCGCTCGAGTAAATGAAATATTATAATTTTCTCGCTCTGGTAACCAGGAAAAGCATAGCGTTGAGTTTCTCCACTCAGCTTGTAATGTCTCCACAGTTAATTGGAAAGTGGAGGAAGAGAGTGTCTTAATTTTAGGTTCCCAAATTATATCGGCTTCACTGCTATAAGCGGGATACAGCGTAAAAACTAAAAAATATATGAAAATATTAATGAAATAAGATGAAAACGAATCTTTCAGCTGTCGAATGAAAGCTTTCACGAGTAACGCTTCGGGAGGTAAACGTTCACAGTTAAAAAAAAAGATTTTTTACGAAATATTTTACTACGAGAATATAATCCATGGTCTAGTGAGCTAATGCATTACACATATAGTCTGAAAGTGGAAATGCAGTGATTTTTTATTTACTTCGCTCGCTTCGCTTCGATTTTGTAAAAAGCGAAAAATAACAAACTTGTTGAAGGTCTTTCTTTCACTAAATAAGAATGTTGTATAAATCAAAATATTTTGAGTATTTTAGTACTTTCTGTCGAATATTTTTATAACTTTTTGCTTGACAGAATTCAAGCTCGAGAAAGTAAAAGATAGAACAGGAGTACTATGCATTCAATTCTACTGGGAATAGAACGAAATCTCGATGTTCTGAGAAACGCAAGGTGAAAATGATAAGATTGAAGAAATTACGTCGACCATAAAAATCAAGCATCTTTTTCTTTAAAATGAAATAGGATGCATTTAATTTACTCCTTTCATCATATTTTAACATAAAAGGTTCCTATAAATTTCCTCAGAAGTGCCTGAACCAGGTTTGTGTTCTTTAACTGTTATCGTCAATATATGTAATTGAATATATAGTACCAAGAATGCATCCGCTGAACGATGATTTTTAAAGATCAAATGTCACAAAACGGGGACCTTTATAATTTCGTCGGTCCGTCCGTCCGTATGTCGTAATAATTTTATTCGAATACTATGGGTATTGTTAATTTATTAAGGGTAGCAGTCCATATATGAGGGATGAAAAAAAATCGCCAAGCACGCTGTATGGAGTGTCATTAGATAGGTCTTGTAATAAGTTCTTTGATTTTCACGATTATTACACATTTTAAATAAAACTATTTTAACCGGATTAATCGCGTATATTTTGTATGTTTATACATTTTTGGATTCTATTATATTTTTTTGTTATGTATGACAGTATTTTTTTACCCCCTCTGTCCTTTTTTCCTATAGTTCAAAACCTATGGAGAAAGAATAACAAATAAATTAGGATAAAAGAATTCAATGAAAATTGTTTTGAATAAAATTAATTTCATGGCTTAAGAGATATGGAATAATTTCTATGAAAATATCTTTCTAAAAATATTGGTTGAATTAAGAACCTTGTCCTTTTTAAAGGCAATCAAAAATATGTAGCGTATTATTAAAGTCTCAGGATAAGACATTGAATTTGTCAAATATTAATAAATGTTTTTTTATCAGGTTGCGCGGCAGAGGCAAAGCGTGGCGTTGAGTTCCGCCAACCAACACACAATGCCTCCAGATTACTTCGTAAATGCGATTGGGAGAGTCTTAATATTAGGATCTCTCTGCCTACCCTGAGGAATACAGCGTGAAGCTTATAAATCTTAATATGCCATAATATGTTTATTAATTTTTTATCAAAAATATAAGAAATTATATCATTATACTTTGATAACGTATAAAATTGAGTAATAATAAAAAAAACGCTTAATTTAAAAAAATATATATATTTTCATAGAAATGTTAAAAGGACGGACCCTCATCAGAAAAGAATATTATTCCAAACAACGACAATTTGTCGGCGAAACAATTAATTTGTCAAGCAAAGTGCGATGGGAAAATAACTTGGTTAACATTAATGAAAACGGTATTTCTTTCTCTATGCCAGATATGTTTCTAGGTATATTCTAAAGGATCAATGTAATTGAGTTATATGTTTTTTTTCTTTACGTCATGTAATCAAATATTTCTATTACAATAATATGAATTATATATATTTTGGTCTAATTTAAAATATTTGAGATGAATATGAAGATCTGAGGCAAGTTATGGCACAGAGGCATGAGTGTGGGACTTTAAACATGACAGGTTATGCGTTCGATTCCCACTTGAGGAAATAAAATAATTAATATTTTCATTTTTTCGCTCTGGTAGACAAAGATCGGCATTAAATTCTGTCACTCGACACACTCCGGTTCCAGAAATTGAAATAAAATGGGAAACAGAAGTGTCTTAAAGGCAACGGAGTATATTAACAGTAGTTGCTTAGGTTCCCTCTGCTAATTCTGATATGCGAGATATAGCGTGAAACTTTAAAATAATAAAAAAAAATAACATGCCACGGGGACCAAACTAATGTGATATAATAAAATTTCATGAACGGCTAAAAGTGTAAACAAATTGATATAAAATATATAAGCTCACAATTTTTGGAAAACCTAAATTTACGGCCAGAAAATATTGGGTCCGCTCCAACATACTCTATTAAAAACAATATTTGTTTTCGATATTTTCAGCCGAAACCTTATTTTCGCTAAAGTAAAAGGTTACTATGTTATTATTACTGATAGTTGCTTAATAACAAAATTATCATATGAAAGAATTGAAAGCTAAATATTAATTAAAGGTTACATTAGTTGGTCATATTGTGTATTGTATTGTCTTTTTAAAACTATGTAAAAATTTAATAAATACAATAAAAAAAATGTATAAATGGTTTTCTTTAAAAATAAAATAAATTAAAATTGACAAATTAAATAAAAGGCAACATATATATTTCGTCACCGTTTGGTTTCACTCAAACGTGTTTGTACTATTCCCAAACCACTCCATATCCTATTAAACAAAACTACTTTTGACGGATTTCAATTTGTAGTATTCTGTGGATACAGGTAAAAACGAATATTGTGAACTATTTGAAACGTTGGTCCAAATAATGTAAATAAAAGTAAAAACGGAGAAAAATAAGTTATTTATTTGTGGCCTTTTTCAATGAAACTTATTTTTAAGAATGATACATGATAGAAGAATAATTTACATAGTTGCCTAGAAGAATCTTGGCGCAATTACCTTTAATTAAATTTATGGTAATTCGTTTTTGTTGAATAATTGGACTCGTATGTGTTTTTTATGTGAAACTTAATTTAATAGAAAATCGTATAAGGAATTGTAAAAAGAATGGTTGCCAGCTCTCTGTCTGCCGCAGCCACAGGGTTTAGTTTAAAAAGGTCACTTAATGTTGATAGTCTCTTGTGTGTTTTTAAGTGAATTAATTATATAGCAAATTAAACTTTTCAAATAATTGCCACAAGTAGTGGTTGCCACAAATTGAAATATTTTTTCTCGGCTCCGGTTTACTATGAGAATAGAAGACGAAATGCGCGGTATGTCTTATGTTTTAAAGAAAAATATCATGTAATGTGATTGACATGATATTTATGATTAAAATCATCATTTAACAGAAGAACATGAAATTTTCTTTCAAACCCTGGTGTAATCTATTCTACCATCATGAAACATTCTTAAAAATAAGTTTCATTGAAAAAACAAATACCTACAAATTCATACAATAGGATCTTAGGCCATAGTTTATACGATATATCACTTACCATTTACATAGAACAATTTATAATGCAAAAATGACATTTAGGAATTCAAGTACTTGCCATGCCAAATATTTATCAGCGAATTAATGATCACATCCATAATTTAATATTTTACTTGAAACTTACTTGAAAATCTTGAAAAACTCTGTGGCTATTTTTAAAGTCGGCGGTTAGTGTTAAAACGACATTAATTCGCGTACTGACATTAAGTCAGTACGTAAGATATATTATTGTTACATAATAAATTATTATTGAGACATTGTACGGTCTATGATATGAATTGAGTTGTAAAAACATTTTCACACCTATCTATATCTATATATATAAAAGGACTTGTGCTGACTGACTGAGGTAAGACGCACGCAGAGCCGTAACCTCTGATGGTAGAAACGTGAAATTTGGGCAGATGTTTATTTTCATATTCTGGACATCCACTAAGAAGGGAATTTGAAAAATTTTAACCCTAAAGGGATGAAATAGGGGTTGAAAGTTTGTATGGAAAAAAAATTTAATCTGTACCGATTTTTATAAAATTTGAAATTCAGACTCTTAAAAATATTTCATTGAACACGTGTTTCATGGTTTTTGAGAATTCACCCCCTAAGGGTTCAAATAAGGTGTTGAAAGTTTATATGGAAAAATCTTTAAATTGCCACCGATTTTTATAAAAATTTAAATTCAGACTGTTAAAAATATTTTATTAAACACGTGTTTCGTGGTTTTTTTAGAATTCACTCCTAATAAGCGGGCGAAGCCGCGCGCGCCCTCTAGTTATCTATATATGTAAAAGGACTTGTATTGACTGACTGAGGTAAGACGCACGCACAGCCGTAACCGCTGACGGTAGAAACGTGAAATTTGGATGTTTATTTTTATAATCTGGACATCCACTAAGAAGGGATTTTGAAAAATTGTAACCCTAAAGGGATTAAATAGGGGTTGAAAGTTTGTTTGAAATTTGAAATACAGACTCTTAAAAATATTTCATTGAACACGTGTTTCATGGTTTTATAGAATTCACCCCCTAAGAGTGCAAATAAGGGGTTGAAAGTTTGTATGAAAAATCATTAAATCGCCACCGATATTTGTAAAAATTAAATTCAGACTGTTAAAAATATTTTATTGAACACGTGTCTCGTAGTTTTTTTAGAATTCACCCCTAAGGGTGCAAATACGCGGGCGAAGCTGCGTGCACCCACTAGTAAAAAATCTAAATCAAATCAGCTTCACGCTGCATCCCGCACACAGCAGGGTAGGCAGAGGGACCCTAATGTTAAGGCACTTCGTTCCCCACTTTCTGCCGAATTCTGGAGGCAGTGCGTGTTGAGTGGCAGACCTCAACGCCGCGCTTAGCCTCGACACCAGAACGAAGAAATGGAAATATAAATTTAAGTAAATATTTCATCTCCTCGAGTGGGGATCGAACCCACAACCAGTCGGTTTTATAGTCACACCTCGTGCCGCTACGCCTCGACTGGCCTCTACGACCTACGACTGGCCCACTAGTAACTTAATAAAAATACGTAAAACTTAAAAAAGGACGTATGGACTTTTCATATGACATATAAAAACAATCTAGCTTCATGAAAAAAGTAACATCAGAATATAAAATGTTATACAGTAATGCATGCAGCATGGACCTCGGATGCCAGCCGGCCATTTTATGTAATTTAGTCAATAACCCATGCTGTTAATATCACCGGAAGTGCAGTTTATGTTCCCTCACATACCATACGTGAGGTTCTTCTGCGTTAAAACATTTTGTTATCAAATTCGTTTTGTCACTTTTTGATGTTTTTAAATATTTGACAAAGAAATATTATTTTTTTAAACATATTTTTTTAGGAAATAATGTATATTTACTATAAGAAATTTAGAATAAGAAATAATAAATATAATATAAGAAGACGTAACACTCAGGCTGTTGTGGCCAAATGGTACAAAAATGTGATTGTAAATACAACGGTTGTGGATTCAATTTCGACTCGCGAAAATAAAATATTTAATGAAATATTTTTTCATTTCCTAGCTGTAGTAACGTGGTGAAGCGCGGCGTCGAGATCCGCCACTCAACACGCAATGCCTGCAGAATTTGGCAGAAAGGGGGGAATGGATATGGTTTAATGGGAACGAAGTGTTTTAACATTAGCATGGAACCACCAGAACCAGAAAAGTTCCATATGCCTAACTTGGCGTATGCGGGATTTAGCGAAAAGCTAAAAAAAATTAATGCAATTCCAAAAATAGAAATGTTTAGTGTAAATTGTATATTTGAAGTAATATAAACAGATTTAAGTGTAATTTCTCGTCTTTTATATAACACGCACTAACTTTACCCTTAGGTACTATAGTAATATATATAGTAAGTATTAACAACTGGGTCCGAGTTCAATGTTCCAAAAAGGTCAAACATAATATAAAAATGTATTTGGTTAAATTCATACATGAAAAGAGCCGTCTAACTCCTGTTGACCCTTCGCGGGCTACAGGCTAAGTAATGTGAATAATATTAGAACAAATACTTTAATTTTATAGGATAAGAAAAGTAGTTTCGGATCAATGAGTTTAATTATTTAGTCTTCCTTATTTTTAGCATTTAAAAACAGTTATAAGATCCAAAGATGAACATATTTTTGTAAATGTATGAACAAATATATAATTTTCGATATTATAAACAGTGATATATAGCTTAAAAAACGCTAAATAATAAATAATTTCCATGAACATCTAGCTATCGAGGCCAGTAACTGTAAACGCGACTGGTTGTGGGTTCGATATCCACTTGAAGAAATTAAATATTTATTTAAATTTATATTTCAGCTTCACGCTGTATCCCGCACACAGAAGGGTAGGCAGAGGGAACCTAGTGTTAAGACACTCCCGTTCCCCACTTTCTGCCGAATTCTGGAGGCATTGCATGTTGAGTGGCAGAAATCAACGCCGCGCTTAACTTCGACACCAGAGCGAAGAAATGGAAATATAAATTTAAGTTAATATTTCATCTCCTCGAGTGGGGATCGAATTCACAACCAGTCGGTTTTACACACACCTCGTGCCGCTGCGCCACGACCGGCCTCAACTTCACGCCGCGCTGTGCTAAATTTAAATAAATAAATGATTTATTGTTTTAATTTATATTTATATTAGGCGTCGTAGCTCAGCGCGGCGTGGAGTTGCACCCTTCAACAGATAACGCCTCTAGAATTCGGTGGAAAGTGGGTGGAAACGGAGTGTTTTAACACTAGGTTCCCTCTGCCTACCGTGCTGTGAGCGGGATACAGCGTGAAGCTGATTTGATTCTATTTCTAACAGTTTAAGATCTAAGTTATTATAAAGACAAATTTTATATTTTTTTCGGCTTCACGCTGAAACCTGCGGAGCAGAGTAAGCATTACATGTTGCGGAATTTAACGCCACACTTTCACTACTGGAGCCTACATATTTTTTATCAATTTTTTTTATACTCTAAGGCATGGACGATAAACGTCTTTGGCGCATTTATCATAAAAACATATATATATTCACACATATATTTCATATTTTAGTAAGGGAATTGAATCCATAGCGTTGTAGACGCTTTGGTTATGAGTTCGTTCGTCAAACGTTGTCCCGCTATATGAAGATGGCGTCGTGATTTCATTTTCTAACATAAAAAAATTGTAGTAAGCGATATATAGGTCAATCAGTAATGCAGTATTGTGTTCTATGCTTACTTTACTTGATTCCATTTTCCCTTGATATTTGTAAAATTATATAACATTAATCTCGATATCAACGAATTCCCTATACTAGATTTCCAATAACATATTTCTAGTATCATATAAATAACATTAAAATATACGAGGCCATTCGTGGCGCAGGACACTAGTGTGACTGTAATCGCTACAGGTTGTGGGTTCGATTACCAATTAAATTTAAATATTGATTTTTTTTTCGTGTGTCGGGACAAAAGCATGACATTGAGTACTGCTTAAAATTCTGTATTATTCTGGTACATAATGATACATATTTTAAATAATATATTTGTTACAATAAAATATATACTTTGAGGCCCTTTTGAGGTATATTTTTTACAATAAAAACTATACATTGAGGCCTGTCGTGGCGCAGGGGCACAATGTGTGCCTGTAAACCGATTGAGTGTGAGTTCGATCTCCACTCGAAGAAATGAAATATTTATTTACATTTAAATTTTCATTACTTCGCATTCGTTTCGAGGCAAAAGCGCGGCGTTGAGTTGTGTGTGCGCAATGCCTTTCAGCCTGTTATGTTATGTGCGAGATACAACGTGAAACTGCGAAAATATAGTTCTAATGACATATAAATAATAATACATTAAAAAACTTTATTCTCAATATCCATCGGGAATATCGCATGTATCGACGGCATGGCATTGCCTGCAACTGAGCCGCGCTATGCGTTTAATAAAATCTTTTAAAAAACAAAAATTGTAATTTTATTACCGGCAGTTGCGTGCCGCGGACGTATAACGTGTTGTGGTTGCCCACAGAACTGTAGGCCTGTAAGAATATTATATGAAAGTCCGAAAAAGCTGAAAGCGTTGAAACTACATGTGAATTTTTAACATTTTTTAAAATACTATTCCGTACTAAAGATCGAAAAATATTTTATACAAATTTTAATATAGGATTTGAACCCACGATTCCTAGAAACAACAAGGACACTAAGCCAAACATTCATATTAATTCGAAAACGATGAGATAAATAAAATAAAAAAAAAATGTGTACCTACCATTGCGCTTCTCCTGCATGCTTTAAAAGCAAAGATATCCTCGTAAAAATCTCTTGAAACTCTCTCCGCTCTCCTCTTTAATGATAATTAAGATATAAAAACATTGTCTAGTCAATATTAAATTATCAATATATATATTTTTTACTATAAAAAGAAAACGATAATATTTCCGAGAATAAATCAATGTTTCTTATACTAAACACATAAACAAAGCATGATTAATAGTCTGCTTTAGCGCTGGCCATTCGCTAGCACTTTATGATATCCTTTGTGAGACGTGACGCAAACTTTCGAACTTTGGAACTTGCAAAATTATATTGCGAAATATTTGGAACATTAAAAATATTATAATTTTTTTATGACACACAAGTCGTAACATTTTGTGTTTATTTCGTGGGACCATTGGGGCAAAGTGGGACAGCGTTTTGGAGACGTGATGGTTGTAGGTTCGATTTACAGTCGGAGAAATTTATTATTTACTACATACGCACAAAGTTTTAAAAAATTGAGCGGACAGTGAGACACGGAGTGTTTTAACACTAAATTGTCTCTACTATTTTTGGGATATTATTGGGTAAGCTAATAAAAAAATATTGGATTTTCAAAGTTGTCCTAGTACTTACTCGCTTATATAAGTGTAATTTATTTTATTTGAAATTTTCTATACAAAATGTTTACATTTTGATATCAATTTGATATTTTTTTTATTTATGATACCTACAAGTATACTTACGTCCTTACAACAAAATTCTCACAGATAACGAATCTACAAACCGGCAGTGTTTAAAAATGCAGTCCAAGGATCTTTTGAGTTTGGAGCTTATGCATGCAGAAGGGGTTCAAGAAAATATGAGGAGTGCAACTCGAGATAATTGCTGTAAGCCCGCACTAATGAGGATTGTAAGCGACGTAATTTAACAACTCGCTACCTGATTACAGAATTTTGCGACTGCTGTCACGTTTTCTAACTTACTTGTTGAGAAATTTAAGAAATTTACTCAGAGTGAGGTAATTACGTTTCGTAAATGAGAGTGGATGTAGAATAAAATTTTCTTATTGGATTAAGTTCTTTATTTATTTTGGGTTTTTTTTCTTGTATGTCGGTATATACTTTTTTTATTTTTTTTAAATTCAGATATAGAGACAGTGGTATCGTGAATATATCAGGAAGGTAAAGGGAACCTGAAAACCTGGTCGCTGTAGAAATGTCTATTTGTGTAATAAAGCACGAAACTAAAAAAAAATATTATTTATTTTGAATATTTCATGAATTTCAGCTATTTTTTCAGAAGCTAATTAAGCTCAACTTCCACCAAAGCTTGGTTTACAAAACAGAAACGAAATAACAGTGACACGCTAGACGTTGATTTTGTTTGCAACAGAATATCCAAATTGTAAACTATAAAGTAGTTCTCTACTAATTTGCAACTAAGTTTATGTCATAATAACCAAATAATAACGTCTATTTAGATATCAAAACGGTCAGACACCAGTTGTGATATCAAACGTGTCTTGTGGTCATTCAAAGCAATACTTACGGCGCTTTTTCTACTTGATTATATAATTTTTGTATGAAAATAAGGGAATTTATTTAATAAGTGAACTGTGTATAAAATTAAATATGTGAATCTATTATTTAGCTTGTATTGAGTGACATCATTTCATTAATTTTGCTTTTAGGTCACCTAGTTTCACCTAAATATATTCCAGTTTTTTTATAAAATATGTAATTACTTTTTTTTATTAAATGTACATTTTATTAAATAAATATATTAAACGTAAATGAAACACTTAAAAATAAAATAATAAGTGATGGCAACAGATAGATGGTAATGAAAATTAATTAAATAAATTTGGTATAAATGTTTACTTATATCTTGGACCCCAGGCGTCGTTCACGATGTCCATGGCCGGATTAGCGCTACCTAGGCCAAACAACGGGTGTAGTGTGGTCTGCGATCGCAGGATACCATCCAAAATATTGGTCAGCACTGCCTCGGTACACTCAGAAGCTTCACATCACGGAAATGAAGATATTGAGGTGAGGCTTAACTCGGTCTGACCACATATGCAACACATTCATTCAAGGCGGTCTTGGAGTCTGTGATGTAGCGAATAAGAAGGATCCAAAAGCGTCACCCGAATATAACCACTTTGCGCGCCGGTCTACAAACTATGTCGGATGGATGTGTTTTGCTATCTGTCCATCGATTGAGACCTCCCGGATAACCGAGAAAGCGCAGGCTGGATTTCCTGATGCAGAACATGGGAACAAGTCGGTTCACCCTCGAGGAAGTTAAAAACCGTGCAAAGATTGAGCAGGAAGGCAGACTATTGCAAACGCCAATTAGGCCCATTAATACCAGGAGGATGAAGATAAATGACAGCAAATGTACGGTTACCACAGGCGTGTGAGGTTGTAATTCCGTCTACAAAAACATAGCGTGAAACAATAGTGAATATTCGCACAGGTATTGTTATATAACCTATTT
This sequence comes from Heliconius himera, assembly GCA_021202915.1. Lineage (NCBI taxonomy): Eukaryota > Metazoa > Arthropoda > Insecta > Lepidoptera > Nymphalidae > Heliconius > Heliconius himera. The sequence continues at coordinate 959,626 of JAJHJA010000353.1, forward strand.
ATTATAATATTTATTATTTACTATATGATACGATATATTTATTCATATGATAATAATAAAAAAAAATCTTCCAAACATTTAGACATTTTTAAAAGCAACACGCACTAAATGATAGAACCTAACTCCGTACTTAATTTAAGGATGAAAACGCTTGTATTTACGTTTAGATATTATATTCCAAATCAAATCAAACCTACAACCATCACTTTCTACAAAACATATAAAAAATTAAAATATATAATTATTTAACACAAATCAAGTCCAGAAATGAGCGTGTGTATCAAATTTACATAAGAGCTCGCCCATCCTAAGCGTCCGCTAAAGACTTCCTAAATACTATAAACAAGAGACGCCGCCTTATCTTCCACTATTAATAGTTTGTTAGGGAACTCCTTAACTTATACATTAAAACTGTAGCTGCGCTAATGGCTACTGTGAAATTTAAATGCTATACGAGTGTGTAATTATGGGACTTTTGAAGCGTTCTCGTAATACTAAATTACAACGCGAAAAGCGAAATTAGTGTGTTTTGGTGCCTTGCCCTATATCTGGATCTTGTTTAAATTTAGACTTTTTCTTTTTTATTTTACGCATGTATAGTATTCATCGTATTTAAAGGAAGGCAGAAAAAGAATTTGAACATTCCGTTCCCTATTCTCTTAATTTCAATAAATAAATCTGACATTTCGTCACGCAGTATCGCAAAAGAACAGAAAAAAAATAAATCGATATTTAATACAAAAAAAACAGAAACGTACAAGCGCGAATCGAGCTCGCTCACCGAGAGTTCCGTACAAAAAATGGAAATATTGCCTTGCTGGAACTACCGGCTTTAATACCAAATTTTGCCCTCCTTACAAGGCTATTATATTTTTCCGGATTTAACCACAAATATATAGTTTTCTGATTTTTTCTGAACAAGTACTACCTGTACATGCTAGCTACCAAATTTGATAATTCTAGGTCAACCAGAATTACCCTTTTAATTTTGATTCCCTTTATAGTATCGAAATTCGCGTTTTTTTACGATATAAACGGACATTTTTTTTTTGTAAATGAAGAAATACATTTTTTTCATGAAATCAAGGGTACAAGTCCTGAGTCATAGAATTTCAACTCGATATCTCTAAACGTTGCTGAGATAAAGGCACTGGATAGACGGACAGACGGACGAACAACAAAATGATCTCATTTATTCTTATTTTTTTTTTTCTTTAAGAGGTACGGAACTTAAAAAAGAGTCAAAACATTATTAATATCTATTTAATATGTGATTATATTGCTTCACGCCCTATTCTGCACATAGCATTGTGGAAGTAGGGAACGTTGGAATCTACAGTTCAGACACTTTCCGCCTAACTTCTGCGTATTGAACCCATCGCCTTTGCCTCACTTTGCTTACTAGAGTGAAAAAATGAAAACATAAAATATTTAATTTCTTCGAGTGGTAATCGAACCCACACTGTCACGTTTGCAATCGCACGCTTGTGCCTACGCCACGACAGGTATCTATTCCATATTTTATTTTTAACAAATAAGACAAACATATATATTTATATAATCAACATTTTCAATTAAATATCAGCACAGTTTAAATGCTACGCTCATAGTACTTTTACGATATGTAGTCATTAGCTCGTCTCGTCTTTACATAAGAACACTATTCTCAGATAAGGGCCCTCGAGCTTAATGACAAAGCTACTCGTTGATAGCGTATACGTTTCCGTATCTCGTTGATTGGATTAAATTAATGCTACTGTGTTCTGTTTACTCATGGATCTAATAAGATTTAATAGTAATAACGTTTAAATATGTATTATATTGAATCTCTAACATTGTATTATAATAATAACTTTAAAATTTGTGAAATATTTAATACAAACTTTGATTGTTTGTAGCAAAAGTCGTGGATTTTAAACTCATAGAATTTTCAAAAAAAATTCCATTAAAAAATATACTATTTCACGATTTGGGGTCAACCGGTCTATAATAATTACTTAATATTTGCTCTCATATCGTAAGAAATGAACTAATTGTAAAATTGTAATAGTTTTTATCTATTATATAAGTATAAGGTTCAATTTTTTTAAATATTTCCTTTATTTGTACTGTATTAGTTTTAATTTTTTGTCAAATTCCATAATTTAAAAAATGTACAAAAAAATACCTATAGAATAAAGTAGACAAACTTAAGTTTGCGGGAGAAAAAAATCATTTTGCTTACAAATATAAGTAATGATTTCTTTCATGAAATACCTATAAATTTGTACTTTTTTATTTTTTTCTTTATTTTTATTATAAATTACCACTTCATGCCAAATTTCATAACTCTACGGTCTACGGAAAGTATGCTATAGGTTTCGATTACCTAGGAAATTTAAAACAAAATTCAGAAAAGACGGTGCATAAATACTCGTGTCTTTTTTTTATTTCGTTGACTTAGATGCAAAAATTTTTCTATGCTATAAATTACCGTTGATTAGAATATTTGATAATAATTTCAGATTGATACCTTCATGCTATCTTAACATAAATGGTTTTGACATACGAACAAACAGACAACAAGGATCCTATAAAGATCCTATCCTTTTGACCTACAGAACCCTAAAAATTGCACATTTTCCACCTGGTCGCACTGTAAGAAAAAAAGTTTGTGACGCACTGTTTTTCGTGAAACACTGTTTTTCCCATACTGATAAAAATTAAGATAGCTTTACACGGTATGTAAAGGAGCTTTCTGACACATTCTGTAATTAGGTTGTGTCATTTTGAAGTAAAAATCATAAATGTGCGCTATTATAGCGAACTATTTAAATGAACTGGTACTGATGTTAATATGTTTTATGTCTTTATGACCGCATAAATTCGGAAACGACTACCGTATATTACATTTTTTATGTTAAAATAAAATAAATTAAATTAAATTAGCTTCACGCTGTATCCCGCACACAGCAGGGTAGGCAGAGGGAACCTAGTGTTAAGACACTCCGTTCCCCACTTTCTGCCGAATTCTGGAGGCATTGCGTGTTGAGGGGCAGAACTCAACACCGCGCTTAACCTCGACACCAGAGCGAAGAAATGGAAATATAAATTTAAGTAAATATTTCATCTCCTCGAGTGGGAATCGAACCCAGAACCAGTCGGTTTTGCAGTCACACCTCGTGCCGCTGCGCCACGACCGGCCTCTATGTTATTAAGTTAAATAATAAAAAACCGTAATTATATAAAGCGAGATATACAACTATTAAAAAATCAAAAACAGAGTGACCTACCACAAACTTTCTTTTACTTATCTCAAAGACATAGAAAAAAAATAGTTTATTTAGTGAGAATAACACGTGCTTCACCTGCCACACATCAAAACCTACGTCATCACTCTTGCAAATGCGCGTCCCTGCCCGCGACGAGGACATTTGTCATTTTATCACCATAAAAAAACTTTTGATGCCAACTTTATTGCGAACTTTCGTCTTGATCTATTTTGAATTGTTTGCTTGGTTTATGTTGTTTTTGGAAATATAGAAATTATGTAAACATGATGTTAATAAGTTTTTTTTATTTAATGCTTAAGACGATTTGTTATAATATACGATAAAACATACAATAAATATACTTTGAAAGTGACACCATGTTTCCGCATGGCAAAGTAGATAAAAGAAGCCTAGTGTCAAGAAATTCCGTCCTCCACTATCCACTTGAATCCAAGTCACTTGTGTTAAGTTGCAAAACTAAGCACCGCGTTTTTCTTACCTTAGATCAATGGTTCCCAACCGGTGGTCCGCGGACCACCAGTGGTCCGCAGAAGCCTAGAAGTGGTCCGCGAACAATTTTGATTTTATGACTAGGGATGGTGAGGCGAAGGTTCTGTTTAATTATCACAGTTAATTTTTAGTATACCTCCATGCATAGTGGTCCCTGCTACCAAGAATGATATAAAAGTGGTCCTTGATCAAGAAAAGGTTGGGAACCCCTGCCTTAGATAGAACAAACAATGATCGCGTTCGTCATATTGACCTAGATATTTATATTATACCTACAAATACGACGATTTTAGCACACTGTTGCAAGACAGTTACTAATTGTACAAGTTATTTCAGTATAATTAATAACTCATCATACAAAGGTCACCATAAGACCAGACGTAGCGCTGGGGCAATAGCGTGTGACTATAAAAACGACAGATTACGGTTTCAATTCCCACTTAAGGAAATGAAATATTTATTATTATCATTTCCGCTCTAGTAACAAGGCAAAACGCAGTGTTCAGTTTCAACCCTCGGTGGTGAACGGAAGTGTCTTAACGGGAACGTAGTATCCTAACACTAGGTTCCTTCTCCCTTCCCTGCTATGTGTACACCTTAAAACTAACATATACATATATCTAACATTTATATAAAGATCCGTTCTTCACTTATCTCTACAACAGAAATTTCTCAATTTAAATATTATCATAGCCTATGTGGAATTATTAATATTAAATATTACCACAAAAACTAACTTTAACCTCAATTTTACATAGCAATAACTTTAAATCCTACAAATTCCTTTAAAGAATAAAAGGTATCTTATAAAAGTTCGCGGTCAAACCGTCCGCATTGTGCCGCGTCATTTGTCATCACTTCACTCCAGCGTCACCGTCAGGGAGAAGACGTTTTGTAAATAATGACGTCATTAAGAGACCAAGGAAATACGTAATAGTGGTTTTTCTGGCGACCATTCATGGGACTTTTGTGTATTAAATATGATTTTTCAACACGTCTGTTTTATTGTTTATAAAATAAATAAATCAGCTTCACGCTGTATCCCGCACACAGCAGGGTAGGCAGAGGGAACCTAGTGTTAAGACACTCCGTTCCCCACTTTATGCCGAATTCAGGAGGCATTGCGTGTTGATTGGCAGAACTCAACGCCGCGCTTAACCTCGACACAGAGCGAGGAAATGGAAATATAAATTTAAGTAAATATTTCATCTCCTCGAGTGGGGATCGAACCCACAACCAGTCGGTTTTACAGTCACACCTCGTGCCGCTGCGCCACGACTGGCCTCATTTATTTATTTATTATTTATTTATTTATTATTTATTTATTTATTTATTTATTTATTTATTTATTTATTTATTTATTTATTTATTTATGTTTATTGTTTATAACTTTTATTAATGTGTTTAGAAGATGCCCTTTGTAGAATAGTTTAGTATTGTAATTTATGTATTTTTTTAGATTTACGGTGTTTCCTGCAAATAGCAGGATAGGCAGACGGAACGTGGGAATCTAGTGGTAAAACACTATTTAAGACACTTCCCACTTTTCGTCGAATTCTGGAGGCATTACTTCGCTTTGACTCAATTTTAATTTATATATTTATCTATATATCTATCTACTTCTATATAGTTGTAGGAAATGTCTGAAAAAAGGAGGACGGATGCAGGTTCAAATAGTTAAATAATTATAGGCTTCGTGGCCAGCGCCTGACTGTAAACGTGATGTTTGTAAATTCGATCACCATACGAGAAAATAATTATATCCAATTATTTTTATTCCCCCCTTTCGCGTTAAACAGACGGCTTCATACATATTTTTATTTATAAGAATAAGAATATTTTAAAATTAATCAACTTCAAAATTTATAACAACTGGAAATGCTCGCACAGTATACAACGATAAAGCAAACGATTCCATCACTGCAGTATAAAAGTAATGGAAAAATTCGTCGTGTCAGTTGATTTTGTGATATCGACACGTCGATAGAGTCATATTGGAGATCCGTAGTTGTGGACTAATCATAATTTTCATACGAGCGAAATGGGTCAGACTTCCGATACAAAACTGTGTTTGCCCAGAGGGGTTTGGTTTGTTTTTATATTTGTAAGTTTCACAATTTGTCCAGATTTATGTTTATAGACTAAATTTTTTAATTTTTTTTAATATACCTTTTGAGTGCTAGGGAAACTTAACACTGACTAGCTGAAAAATCAGTTATATTATGTTTAAAACTTTTTAATACGTTAATTATACGGTGAATACTAAACATTTTTTGAGCTTCATTCTGTATCCGGCACACAGCGGGGTAGACAGAGAGAATCTAGTGTTAAGATACTCCTTTCCCCATTTTCAAATTAAGTTTTTTTTTTCAGCCTAATACTGTATCCGACACATAGCAGGGTAGGCCGAGGGAACCCAGTGTTAAGACACTCCGTTCCCCACTTTCCGCCGGGTTTCGGAGGCATTGCGTGTTCAGTGGTGGAACTCATTTCTACATTTTTTCTGCCAAAATAGTTTTTAATACTATTATTAATATTCTTCAAATTATTTTTTTAAAAATATTTGATCATTTTGTACTTAAATATATATTTTATTAAAAATAAAAACTAACTTGGCTCACACCTGTTTGAACTCAGATCATGCAATATTTTAATGATCGAACAGATCAAAATTTTTAACTTTTGCATTTAAATTTAATCTTAACATTTTAAATTGTATTAAATAATTTAATATTTATTGCTTGATGCATCTCATTCATTTAGTATTTAAAATGTGACTAAATATTTTAACTATTCAACAAAAATGCATTTCAATATTCAAATCCATTTTTAAATGTAACATCCACGCCAAAAATCCCGGCTCGTACCGACAATCTTTCAGAAAAATATTTAAAACTTTTAACGTTCTTGATAACAAGAAAAGAAAAACTACATTTTCAAACAAAATTGCAGTAAGTAACTTTCAACCGAAGTCTAAACTAGCAAGTGCAAATCGGAACAAACTTGGCGCTAAGAAGTCGACCTGAAAGGTGTTGCATCTCAGCTCGGGAGCTAGGAATTCTAAATACGACCACAATTTGCGGCGCTTACATATTGAAAGGGAATAAGCATTTCCAATAAGATTCCTCTTGTCCATGTTATATTTGCTTTAAAATAATTTAATTTTTTCATAGCCAGTTGTCGGTGCTGGGGCAAAAGTGTGTGACTGTTAGCGGTGGTTGTGGGTTTGATCTCCACTCAAGGAATATATATTTTTTTAAATTTCACTTCTTTGCTCTGGTGTAATAATATATATTTTAATTGTCATTTCAAATTTAAGAATTATATTTGTGCTATTAAGATTGTTATATGCTATTAAGGGCATAAAACAATACTCTTAAAGCCATTATGATTTTCTCTTGTAAGTGTTGCTTTAATAATAAAGTTTTATGGTTTCATTAATAAGTTTGTTACTTCTTTAATTAATATAACATTACCCAGATAGCGTTGGATAGACTTAAATGAATTTAGATAAATTCGGATATAAAATTGATTTCAATAATTATTTGGAATTTATTCATATTGCTTGGATAATACTAAGTATATTAGTGTAATTTTAGGCTCACTCTAAGTTCCAGCATTATCCGTAACATATATATACCTAAACCAAAGTAAATTGCCAATTTTCCCGAAGTACATTTAAATAATATAAAATAAAAAATAGTATTGTTAATAATAATATATATTACTAGAGGCCGCCCGCGACTTCGTCCGCGTGGAAACTCTATGATAACGAAACAATATTATCAACATAAGAAATATGGTAACTAAATATTGCAAAGCTCTAATCATAGGTCTATTGGTAGCTACTGCAGTATGCTCCTATAAACTATATTTAACGATTTTTCTCCTTTAAGAATCAATCCCGCGGGAACTTCGGGATAAAAAGTAGCCTATATGTTATTCTGGGTCTTCAGCTATCTACAAACCAAATTTCATCGTAATCGGTTCAGTAGTATTTGCGTGAAAGAGTAACAAACATCCATACATACTCACAAACTTTTGCATTTATAATATTAGTAGGATTAATACAATAAAAGTAATAATTTATGGTTTGCCTGTATTAGCAGTATGGCGCACACAGCAAGGTAGGCAGAGAGAACTTAGTGTTAAGACATTCTCCTCCAAAATTTTCGCTCATTTCTGGTTCCCTATTTTCCGCCGAATTCTGGAGGCATTGCGTGTTGAGTGGCACAATTCACCGACGCGCTTTGCTTTAACACAAAAGCAGGGATCGAACCCACAACCAGTCGCGTTTACAGTCACGCACTTGTGACCCTGCGCCACGACCGGCCTAGAAGTAATATTATCTTAAAAAAATCGTGCTATATTAAATTTTATAACATTTAAGAAAAATTGAGGCCAGTCGTGGCGCAGCGGCACGAGGTGTGACTGTAAAACCGACTGGTTGTGGGTTCGATCCCCACTCGAGGAGATGAAATATTTACTTAAATTTATTTTTCCATTCCTTCGGTCTGGTGTCGAGATTAAGCTCGGCGTTGAGTTCTGCCACTCAATACGGAATGACTCCAGAATTCGGCAGCAAGTGGGAAACGGAGTGTCTTAACACTAGGTTCCCTCTGCCTACCGGCGGGATACAGCGTGAAGCTGATTTAATTTAATTTAATTTAAGAAAATCTGTAAAAAATCGCCTAGCAAATAGAAACGTAAGGCAATTAAACGTTCATCGTGATATTAACGTTTCAACGTTACAGCCGTTGTGCTGCTAACTAAGTGTGTTTGCTCACTTCTATTCAAATAGTAACAATGAAAGCGAGTTGAATAAAAGACCTAAATACACAACTCTTTAAAGCCAGTGCTTAGTTTTAAGTGGACAGTTCCGATCGTTTGTTTTCGTTTCTTGTTTATAATTTTATAATTTGTCTTCAGTTCTTCACCCAATTGTAGGTTGGTAGTCGTCAATAATACTATTAAAACACCTCAACTCAATTTGAATATTTCAAATGAAACTGATAAATGATAGTTTGTTAAAGTAAATTCGTTAAATATATGATAAATCCACCTACCAATAATACAGTGTTTTAGTAATATATATATAATGGATAAAATATATTCATCTAAGTAAAAATTGTGATATTATTATCACCATCATCATTATTCTAACCTATTTTCTTCCTAATTTTAACCTAAATTATTCCACCTCATTTATTGTTTAATTATTTTTTAGTTATATCGCAGTACAGACTTTCCTTATGTGTAAACCTTTATATACATAACTATAGGAACAATATCATTTTTTTAAGAATTTCAACATCTGATCATCAGATCAGAATCAGTAAATTATTAACCAAATCTTAATCAATTTTTTTTCATCAACTTAAAATGACATTAAATTTGTATAAATTATGTAGAAAACAATTTTACGCATGCCTAAACAAGTGCTTAAGTTTCATACGCGGCTGTTATCCATAAAATATAATACACCAGATGAACGTCTAACGGGTGAGCAGCAAACTTTTGAAAGTGTGAAGTGAATGCGTCCCAAGTAGTCGATAAATCATTGTTCCCAAAGCTTAGGGATGGTACAGTGGGTAACGCAAGTAAAATTCTAGTATTATAAAAATATATTTACTTTTTTTTTAGCTTCACGCTGTATCTCACACAAAGCGGACTGGAAGGGAATCCTGGGAATCTAATGTTAAGACACTCTGTTCCCATTAAGACAATCCGTTCCCCACTTTCCGCCAAATACTGGAATATTATAAAAATACACTTACTTTTATTTAGCTTCTCGCTGTATCCCGCACATAGCAGGATAGAAAGGAATCCTGAAAACTTAAGTGTTAAGACGCTTCGTTCCTATTAAGACAATTTCGTTACCCACTTTTCGCCGAATACTGGAGGCATTGCGTAATCAGTGGCGGACCTCACGCCGCCTTTTTCGTCGTTACCAAAGCGACGAAATGAAAATAATATATATTTAATTTCTTCGAATGGGAATCGAACCCATAACCAGTCGCATTTACAGTCGCACACTTGTACCGCTGCGCCACGACTGGTCTTAAAAAAACCTTTAATACTTACAAAAAAAAGTTAATAATATATGTGGAGCACTGTACAAGATCAGCCCAAATAATGTTATCAGGATATAAGCAAGTTTAACAAAGGATGGTTTTACAAAGTAAAGGCAAAAACAGCGTGGTCCGTAACATAATCTGACATATTTTTTGTTTTTTTTTTTTTATTGATCTTTTCATATTAATTTACGTTATTAACTCTAGGGGAAAATATATATAGCATATATTTTTTTACTAGTTTCAGCCACTAACAACTTATTCGCTTGTAGGCGTTCACTATAATATGAAAAGCGGATGACGTGTAATGTATTCAATTAAGTAAAGACGTAAGTGATTCTCGACTACAATCGAGACAAATATTTGTGGCCTAGACAGTTCGCGGTGTTCGATGTCACCACTTAATATGTAATGTTTCTGAACCGTATATATATAACGTGAGTCAAAATGTAATTTAACTTACTCGCAGTTTTTATGTCTCTCTTACAAATCATTTGATGTATCGCATTGTCTGGTATACCACCAAAGGCTGTTTATACGTATACGAGTATATAGTACCACAGTGAGTCAAAATGACCTCACGTTATGACAATCTTGACTTTTCCATTTTCTGCGAACCCAAAATAAATTCGATTGTTTTAGTTTATGTTATTTTGTTAATATTTGCTTACTTTAGTTTTTATATACGTTTATTTAGCTAAACCTACGACTCTATGTAGAGCCCGTCTCGTTGGAAATATTAAAAATTGAAAATATAATTTGGGAGGAAGAGTGACAGATTGTTGGTGACGTATATCTTTTGTCAGCCTGTGACAGACGATGTTGTCAAGTCTTGCTCCGGAAAGTTTGCTCTAGTTATAATTGAATTTTACAATAAAAGTTATGGAGATGTTGATTCGTCATGCAGTATAAAGACAAATATATGACCTAAGGCTATTATTCTTTGGACTTTGCTGACGTTTGTTTTGGTTAACATACGTGTTAGTGAGGGTTTCTTTCCATTCCCACTCTCAGTCTATGTAAATATGTTGCGGTTATCCCTACTTTCAATATTACTAGAATGGGTATTGTAATTGATGTCTCAGTAGATTTTTCGCTAGACGAATTTGTAGGTTCGTTCGTCGTCGTCGTCGTCGTCCTGTCATTATTGCCCTCTCAGATACATGGTTAGTGCCTGATTCTCGCTTTAGGTTACCAAGTTTCTCCTGTTTAAGAGAGGCCAGAAATGACGGGTAGGGAGGTTGTGATATTCTTATCCACTCCTCTCCTTCTTCCCTTATTCATCCTCCTTCTCACAGCCAACAGATTCATGTCGGTTTATATCCATCATCGCTCTTCCTCTCTTTTCCTTGAGCATAGTCTTGGAATCTCTTCACTTCCTAGTCCTATATTCTCTTTAGGATTACTGTGATGGATTTTCTTCTTGGTTAGTAGACATCATTGATAATGTATCTTTGCATTTTCTAGGACTGCTGTTGTTGCTGTTTCCTTATCTTCTCTTTCTTCACAGCTCATGGTCTGTTCTTCCTTCTACCCATGGTAGTAACCATTTCTCTATACGACAGGTAGTACTATAATAGTTTAGGAAAAAATCTGTAAAATTATACGTTTGTGGTTAAATCCTTAAAGATAATAGCCTTAAAAGTGAGGCAAAATTTAATTTTAAGCCGCTAGTTTCAATGAGGTATCAGATGAAAGGGCTCTAGCTAACCTAACCTAAGCTTGTATTTCAGAAAAAAAGCTCATTTTCGTACGGGGCCCTCGATAGGCGAGCCCGACTCGTGCTTGTCCGGTTTCTATTAAAAAATAAGACTCATTAAACATAATGTGCCTATTACGTAAATGTCAGTATTATATAAATGTTAGGTTTTTTTCACTTTCACGCTGTATTCCTCATATAGTATGATAAACAATGGGAACCTAGTGTTAAGACACTCTGTTCTCCATTTTCCGCCGCATTTTTGAGGCATTACGTGTTGAGTGGCGGAAGTCAAGGTCGCGCTTTTTTGTGTTGGTACTCATGCACCCGAATGGGAACCGAACCCACGACATGTCGCGTTTACAGTCACACTTGTGCCCCTGCTCCTCTTAATTATTACTACTTTATTATTATAGTAATAAACATAAATGAAAAAAGTTTCACAGAATTCTGAAAAAGGCTAACGGAATACATTAAAGAATTATGCTGAACAATAGGTTTGTCACAATAACATCATTTATTATATTAACAACGTCATAAATTTTCTTCTCTAATTAAATATGATAATCATAATAATATTATAATTTATCCAAACATAATCCTATGATTACGACGTGTTATTTGTAGCTATCAAATTAATTACTTAAATTAGATTCTGACCGAGGCGCAGTGTGGTGCAGTGAGGGCGCAGTACGATGTTTGTGGATTCAAATTCCAATGTTAAAGAAGTCAAAGCTTTTTTAGAGATTCTCTGTAATCAAAATTTATAAAGTACATCCTGGACCTACTTATATTAAATTATGTACCAATTGAATGTCACTTGGTAAACTTCAACATACAACACACTCACATCTTTATTTTTAAAATGTTTTTTTTTCTGGAACGCCTTTTTGTACCTTTTGCACTGTTGAATTTATTGGTCTGCGCTATGATAATAATGATTCTTATATTAAGTGAACTACTTGGATTTTTTTGTTCATTTGTATTGTAAGTTCTAACTTTATGCCAAATTTCATAACTATAGGTCCACGGAAAGTACCCTGTAGATTTTGATTACGCAACGAATTTCATACAAAAATACGTTATTGTTAGAAATCGGAAGCTGTTAACTTTTTAAAAACGACAACATAATAACACACATCGTTCATATCTTTCTAAATTATTCGGAAAGCGATTCTACGTAATTGCAATAAGTGATATGTATCACTCAGCCCTTGACTGACACGAATCTAATCGAATATTTTGATTTTTCTGTGCTCCGAGAATACGGTCTCTCGGAGCACAGAAAATATTTTTGACTTGTTTGTATATTTGATATTAATTTCAGCTTGATACCTTCACGCTATCTTGAGGTGATGGTGTGAGGCGGAAAGATGGACAACAAAATGATCCTATATGGGTTCCTTTCTTACCTTCTGAGAGAGGAAACCCTAAAAAGAAAAAAAAACACACAAAATGAGTACATAAACTCACAAACGTAAGTTTGTTCACTTTTATAAGTAACATTTCTGGTTGACCGGTAATCCTGAAATTGGTACGAAATCTTGGGTGGGCAAATTTGACACGCACTGGACCGGTTTTTTCCCTCTTGTATTAATTATAAAAGAACTTCAAAAAACATAAGAAAAAAATGATCAGAAAACGTAAAAAAAAATCTTAGTATATAGCCATAACGGCGTTAGATTTCTTGGCTCAATATACAATGTCTCCAAAACTCACAGTTAAAACTCACTGCTTATGGAGATGCAAGGCAGAGGCCCATTTTCTGCAGAACTCTGGAGTCATTGCGTATTGTAGTTAAGTTGTTGTTAGTAATAGTTTCGGACTCAACACCGCGCCTTGACACCAGAGTGAAAATATAAAATATTTCATTTCTTCGAGTGGACATCGAACCCACACTCTTTACAGTCACACTTTATGCCGTTGCGCCACGACTGGCCTCATTATATATTTCTGAGTATTCGAAATAAACGCTCCTTTAAAAAGTTACATCACTGCAAAATCATAAAATATTCCTCTATATGATATTCATAATTTAATCATGCCGTTCTTAAACTTCCATTTACTATGAAAACGGCGAATTAATTTTTTAATAACACGCTAGAGAAACTTCGTCTGCAGTTAGTTGCGTTTCCCTTTGAGTTTTATCTATAAGAAAAATGTTTCAAAGTTATTTTATTATTCATTATTTTTAGTTCAAAATGTGATTTAAAATATATATTAGCTTTTATATATTAAGTTTGTCATTGTGTGACAGATCTGGTTGCTTTTGATTTTAAATGTACCATTGGTGACTTCCATCCCCACCCAATAGAATAATTATATTTGAATTATTTCATTTCTATGCTCTATTAAGTAATAAACAAGGCCCGTGCCTTTTCTTTGAGTTTCACTACTTAAGACTCGAAAAGTAAATTAAAAAAATATTAATTTGCCTCAAATAGACAGAAATAATACTATACTACGTTACCTGATTGAACGAAAACATTTAAATGGAAACGGAGTGTCTTTACACCAGGTTCACAGGTTCCACTATGCTATGTGCATACAAATTGAAAAAGTATACCTAACAATTCAATATGGGAAATTGAACCTATAACCATTCCTTGTATCATAAAACCAACTCTAAAAATAAATTAAATTACTTTTACCTTTTAATCACAATAAAGTAACTCTATTACTAGACTGTATAGAAAAAAAATGTGGCCTAATTAAACAGGCATCGCTAGCAAAACTTACGTAACGTAGCTGTAAACTTCTAATAGAATTCTGACGTCGAAGTAAGATGATAAAATGTTCATATTTCGTAAATTATATATTTATCATAAAAACTTTTGCTATATCATAATGCTTTGAGTTAGTTACGACTTTAGTGAAAACTTTAAACTTTTATGCTGTATCTATCTATTTAAAAAACATCTTACTCAACTTTTATTTGTATTTGTTTTATTTTATATTTTTATTAAAATATTTATTTACTCGTCTATATACATTAATACTTTGAAATCCAGTAGAAAAACATTAAGTTAATAAAATTTTACTATGCAATATTTTAGTTACTTAAAACATCCAAAGTAGCCACGCGTTCGAAAAAGCTATTTAGACATTGCGTATTGTGTGGCGGAACAAAACGCCGCGCTTTATCTTGTTACCAAAGCGAGAAAATCAAAATAAGTCATTTCAACGAGTGTAAATTGTACCCAAAACCGTTACATTTACAGTCAGACAGTGTGCCGCTGCGCCACGATGGTATCACGATATTGATATCAAATTATTTATTGCAAAACTAATATGTTATAGAGCTACTGATAAAATAGTATTTTATTTGTAAAAATCTTTCTAAAGGAACGTTGTGAATAAAATTTGTTACAATTGTATTTTAATGTGACAGTATATGAGTGTGGATTGGTTAACATTTCAATTCGAATCCCTAGAGGTACAGATTGAGCCTGGTATATTCAAAAATATTATTCTATTTTTTTTAGATGTGTCCCGCACATCACAGATTAGGCAAAGGGAACCTGGAAACCTAGTGCTAAGACACTCCGTTTTCATTAATACAATTCTGTTTGCCTTTTTCCGCCGCATTCTCATTGTGTGTTGAGTTATGGAACTCGCACTTTATTTTGTTATCAGAGCAAAGAAATAAAAATGTTAAATATTTCATTACCCCAGTGGGAATCGAACCTGCGTTCAGTCGCACGCAATAATTTATTTCATTTTATTTTGTGGTTTATGTATATAGCAAAAATTTAGTTAAAATAGTTATATCAATTTATATATTTTTTAATTCATAGATAGGTGGAGGGAACCGAGAGTATACACGCCAATCCACACCTTCCCGAATTTTTAAGTCATTGCGTGTTGAATAGCGAAATTATTAAAATCTTTTATTCGTATTTCGATTTTCTTGTAGAACAATGTGAACAAAATATAAACTTGATCCTTATATGAAACCCGTGCTTGACCTTTACTGAGACTCGACAAATTTGTTTAGGCAACGGTTGTTTATGCTGTCTGTACATAAAAGAAAATATGACAAGTTTCTTCGCAACATATTATGAATGTATATGCATATATAAGTATAATTTATATGCTTTAAACCTTATTTACATTATAAATCATGAAGGTTACAAATCATGGTAACGCTGTGGGGTAGCGTCTGACTACAATCGAGGTGTTTGTGGGTTCAATCACTGGTCAACTTATTATTTTTTTTTTTTTTATATTTTCCCGTCAGTCGTAGCGCAGCGGCACGAAGTGTGACTGGAAAACCAACTGATTGTGGGTTCAATCTCCACTCGAGGAGATGAAATATTTATTTAAATGTATATTTCCATTTCTTCGCTCTGGTGTCGAGGCAAAGCGCGGCGTTGAATTTTGCCACTCAACACACAATGCCTCCAGAATTCGACAGAAAGTGGGGAACGAAGTATCTTAACACTAGATTCCCTCTGCCTACCCTGCTGTGTGCGGGGATACAGCGTGAAGCTGATAAAAAAAAAACAGTTATTAGTTTTCGACGATAACAACCTATCTGCCATCAAAATATGACAAAACTGGCAATTTTGGCAATCAACATTTTGTCGCTAAAAGTATTTTAATTATTTTCTTCCAATTAATAGATATTTCCTTGACTAAATAAAGATTTCAAAGTCCTTTTCAATATTTTATGTTCGAGCTCGTAGCGCTAAAACTAGCACTAATTTCATATATAGATTCTTTATTAATTCAATTTTGTAATTACAATTAAAAAAATATATTTAATAAGTCATTTCAAAAGAGAAGATGATGTAATTTTAGCGCTCTTTAAAACTACTCTCATTAAAGTCGTTAAAGCTACGTTTTTTTAAATGTAAAGCTTCTAAAACGAATACCATGAAGGTCATATTTCAAACGTCATTTTGAGAAAGTTTTACTGCAAAAAAAGAAATAAAATTCATATCTTGTAATCTTTATATACATAGTGTGTGTGTGTGCGTGTGTGCTGTGTTTATTTTTTTAATGTTTTAAGATCAAGGTACATGTACAATCGAAAAAAGCTGAGAATATATAAAAATTGTAATATTCATTTTAGCTTCAGTCTATATTTCACATAAAGCAAAGTAAGGAGAGTGAATCTAGTATAAAGATATATAAAAGGACATGTACCTGATTGACTGAGGTAAGACGCACGTGCAGCCGTAATCTCTGTGCGTAGAAATGTGAAATTTGGACAGATGTTTATTTTTATAATCTGGACATCCACTAAGGAGGGATTTTAAAAAACTTAAACCCTAAAGGGATGAAATAGGGGTTGAAAGTTTGTATGGGTTTTTTTTTAAATTGGCACCGATTTTTATAGAATTTGAAATTCAGACTCTTAAAAATCTTTAATTGAATACGTGTTTCATGGATTTTTTTAAAATTCACCCCCTAAAGGTTCAAATAAGGGGTTGAAAGTTTACATGGAAAAATCTTTAAACTGCCACCGATTTTAATAAAAAAATTAACATTGAGACTGTTAAAAATATTTTATTGAACACGTGTTTCATCGTTTATTCGTTCATAAGCGGGCGAAGCTGCGCGCGCCCTCTAGTCTAGTATAAAGATACTACTACCTTGCCCACTTTTAGTTGAACTCAACGCCCTGCTGTGCCCTATTACCAGAAAGACGAAATGAAAAACCACGGTCACTTGCCACTGTGCTAGAAATTTATATTTATTTTATTTTATTTTTGGGCTATCAGCTATAATTACCAGCTAAAATTAAAAGGAAATTTACTCATGACTACGTATTTTTTTTAATATATAATGGACTATTAGAAGACATTTTTTAAAATTTAAACCAGTCTTTCTTTTGAGAATAGCGTGTTCTACTAAACGTCAATTAGTCAGATTCATAATATTAGTACAGTCTGTAGTTAGATACTTATATATTATTATCAATTTTAGTTATCCATTTAAATTAACTTATTTTATTAGTCAATATTAATCAAATCTTTCTTCTCAAATATTTCAAATATCTCATTTCTAATTAATTAAAACTAAATTCGCGTCATGTTTCAAACTAAATCTTTTGAAATGTTTAATTAAAAGAGCTGCCTGGGTCTTGTGAATCAAAGAGCCGGTTTAAGGTGAGAACAGTTGCTTACTGCCTATTCACTAAGATTGCAGTTATTTATTATTTTTAATTATTTTTTTTTTGTTAGGTTTAACTATTCTTTATTAAATTTTACAAAATATTGACAAATATAGAGGTATTTCGTTTTATGTTTTTTTTTTTATTTGAGTTACAAAGTTCAAAATTATAATGAAATAAATTATCCGCAAGCCGCAAATTTATATACATAGGAGTAAGCACGTCGAGTGAGCGCCATAGTATATACATACAATTATGGCCTCTATACGAAGGTGCCAATATAACCCTTTACATATCTTTTATAATAACATTACGTTAATAGTGTATACATTAAAAATCAAAATAAATAATCTTTTTACTTTCTTTCTTTATTTATTTATCAAATATTTTTTTTTGAGTTTCACAGTTCATTCCTCAAGTACCAGATTAGACAGACAGAACCTAGTATTAAGACACTGGGTGGCGAAACTCAACGCCGCGCTTTGTCACACGCTTGTGCCTCGGCCCCACGACTGGCCTACAATTTAACATGAAATATAAAATAAATATAAAATCCAATAGAAAATAATTAGATACAACGTTGCCGTAGAAACATAATTATGTTCAGTGAGAGATACTTATATAGTCCAATGCACTGCTGAACTTAAAGCAAAACGTTATTTCTCTTGCATAATTCCGTACTCTAAGTGTCTGCAAAATATTCAAATTATCTTTAAATATATATTTTTAAGCTTCTCCTTATATTTATAAGGAAAATGAGTGTTTTGTTAATATAAAATCTGAACTTAACAGTGGCCAGTCGTGACATAGCGGCACAAAGTGTGACTGTAAAAGCGACTGGTTGTGGGTTCGATCCCCATTCGAGGAGATGAAATATTTACTTAAATTGATATTTCCATTTCTTCGCTCTGGTGTCGAGGCAAAGCGCGTTGTTGATTTCTGCCACTCAACACGCAATACCTCCAGAATTCGGCAGAAAGTAGGGAGCGGAGTGTCTTAATACTAAGTTCCCTCTGCCTACCCTGCTGTGTGCGGGATACAGCGTGAAGCTGAAAAAAAAACTTGCCGTGCCTTTGACTATTGTGATACATGAAGAATAAAACGTAAGGTGAAAAAAAGTTAAATTAATTATAATAATTGTAGCATATTTTTTTCAACTAGCACGCAGTCTCTAAAGCATTGGATGGTAGAGAATGGTGATGTGATTATCACAACATATTATAATTTGGAACAAGACGCTTATCAAAATTTTGATCATAATACCTTTATATTTATACAGATCGAAGAAGAACTGGTGGCTTCAGGTTGGTGGTGATCAGTTGCTTTAAGCATATCCATAGAATGGATGATGAAAGAATGATAAAAAAGATTTACAAAACAAGAATTTATAAAAAAAGGGACAAGAAGAAGAGAGAGAAAAAAAACAAGAAATTTCCAACAGATCGCGGAAATCTAAATATTTCAAACAAAAACAGCTTCTTAAATGATATTCTCGAATCCTATGTTATTATAACTACGAGTATATATGCACATTGAAACTACACTAAAAAAAGCGGTTCATCATATATTTTAAAGCTCAAAAATCTTTAATCGAGTTACGCAGTATAGAGCCACGAGAGCTGACAATTTTTATTATAGCCATGAGTGATTCTATTAGTGTTTTAGAATTTCCAACCAGTCGGGCGTGCAAATCTGCAGTCAAACAAAATTCAGATAAATTGGAAACTACGATTAAACAATACAAGCTATGGTATAAAAAAACACTGCATTGCCTCGAATGTTTGATTCGATTTTACGCTATAAATTGTGATTTTTGAAGTATTTATATTTTTCATCAAAGGTCCCAAAATATTTTAATCATAATATATTTTTTAAGTTTTTAGTATAACTGTGTCGGTGGTTTCGTTTCGGTCTTTTGCGTTTTGTTCGATAACTGTATTTCCTTTCACTTGTCATATGTTAAAAGAGTATAAGTCTCTTTTAAAACAACGATGATTTTTTGCACTTACGATAGTACTTACTCATTTGCTAATATCTAAAATATTTTTAGACATGAAGTAAATATCAGTATATTAATCAGTCAATCAGCTTCACGCTGTATCCCGCACACAGCAGGGTAGTAGTAGAGGGAACCTAGTGTTAAGACACTCCGTTCCCCACTTTCTGCCGAATTCTGGAGGCATTGCGTGTTGAGTGGCAGAACTCAACACCGCGCTTAGCCTCGACACCAGAGCGAAGAAATGGAAATATAAATTTAAGTAAATATTTCATCTCCTCGAGTGGGGATCTAACCCACAACCAGTCGGTTTTACAGTCACAGTTCGTGCCGCTGCGCTACAACTGGCCTCTAATCAGTATATTATTGTGAAATATATATTTTAAGCTACACATATTTTTAAGAAATGTTTTAATTTACATTTCAAAACTATTGAACCTCAGCAATTTAAAAATTAAAATGCTTAAAAATATTTCGAAATTAAATTTTTATATATAAAACTCTTGCGTTACTAACTGTACTGAAATTTGACATGTTACCTACATAGGGAGACTAATCTCAGATATAAATTTAAATATAACTTTGTAGTTTCTCCTTTCTCAATGTATATTTATTTTAAAGGCATCCTGGTGCAGTTGAGAAACGTCTGCGTACAATGGCTGTAAATGCAAATTGAAATTGGATTTAACTGGTAAAGTATAAAATATTATCAAATACACAATGTTCTTGAAATAAGAAAGAAGATATGTATGTATCTTACAAAGAATTGTTCAGCTAAAGAGGAGGGGGAAAAACAGTCGAGATATATAGTGAGGTGTGAGTAAGGAGAATTGATAGCCATCGGGCAGAAGTACCCTTGGGGACCACGAACCCAACATTGCTAAAAAGGCAGGCCCCCCACATAGGCCTAATCACCGGAAGCTTCTGGATACGCTTCTGGATACGGAAAATGCAGTTCGCTTGCCGTGGAAATAATTGGTGAACATTTAGTAAGTTAATCAATTAAAAAAAATCATAATTATAACTTTACTATATTACGAGCATTAGAGCTCTCTGAGGTTATTCAATGTTAAAAGTATTTATTAAAAATGACACTACTTCCTACCTACCATAATATATTTTTTCAGCTTCACGCTGTATCCCGCATATCATATATATGACACTCGACGGAGTGGTCACGCAATGGATTTTTTGAGGCATTACCTTGAGTGGCGGAATTCAACGCTGCACTTTGCCTTGCTACCATGTGAAAGAAATGAATGTATTATTAAATAATTATTTATTTCTCCGTGTGGGGATCTAACCAACAACCGGCGCGTTTACAGTCATACACGTGTGCCGCTGTGCCACGACAGCCTAAATTGAAAAAAAAATGCTTGATTACAATTTAGTAAGTATTTATATAAAAGATTAAAAAAGAATGCCTACAAGATGACGTCGGTAAAATTCTTGCTGACTAAAGCGCCATTATTAGTTTTTCTTTAATTAAACAGTTCAGTGGATCGGAGAAATTTGTTAAAGGGTCAATTGTGTCAGTCCAGCGAAACCTTTTTTTTATACGTAGATTATAACTTTTTGAGGGAAAATTGAATGTCAGGCTCTTGGAAATATAAAAAAATTAAATGTAAGTAATTTTTTTTTATTTGTATTTTGTTGTTTTGATTCTTCCGTAAAAGAAGTGAAGACGCTTCCACCAGTATGATATGTCAAAGAAGAAGATTTTGTTTGAAAATTCCGTAGAATCACAGTCATAAAATTTGGCAAGGAGCGAAAACTTACAGTTAAAATGAAGAAAAAAATACACAAAATGGAAATTTATAGATATATTACAGAAAAACGGCGTTAAAATCTGGCACTCAACACGCAATGCCTCCAGAATCCGGCAGAAAGCGGGGAACGGAGTTTCTTAACACTAGGTTCTCTCTGTCTGATGTGTGCGGTATACAGCATGAAGCTGATTTTATTAAAAAAAAACTACCATAAACAAAAATTTTCATTATTTCGTAAATGAACGCATATCCGCAAACTTAAAATTTATTAACTTTTATAATGTGACAAAATTATGAAATTGGTACGGATTATTTTACGTTTATATAAATCTCTCACTCTCTCTCTCTCTTCCTCTCTCTCATCATTGGAACTTTCTGTAATAGATAAGTTTTATGTTAGATACAAAGTAGTACCGTTGGACAAGTAATTTTTCTTTGAGACACAAGAAACTTTCTTCATTTTCAAAGTTAATTAAAAATAACAAACACTAACTTAATATTCTTGTTGAAGAAACGAGCGTAAACTCTGTACTTTAAGTAGAAGGACTTAGTAAGATGGGGTTTTTTTTATTTTTTTTTAACCCCCTAATTAGCATACTGTATAGCAAAAGTTATAAATATAGTGAATAACGTAACGTTGCCTGTTTTTGTTTACTTTGTTAATTACAGAAGACGTAAAAAAAGAATGGATTCATAATGGCTCGTTGTTAGTTCCATTTATAGTTTTTACTTTAAAAATAAATATTTTATAGATTCCTATAAATAAATTGATTACAAAAATATACACAAAATTTGAATTAGAAAATGGTTATTACTAAAATTGCTTAGTACTTATATATTAACATTTTTTATATATACTTATATAAGAATATGGCTTAAAATATTCTAATATTTTGGAAGTTTCCATTATAGCTAGCATAAAATATGATACTCGTGTTATTACTTATCCTCCATCCCGTTGGGCCCAAGGGAACTCTAAATCGTACCCCGTCTCAACATCAAACATCTCTGAATCTCTAAATACAGCCTAAAGATATTGAAAACAAATACTGATTTTAATATATAAAAAGTTACTATGTATTTATATTTTATCTTAAACAAAAGATTAGACACTACAGAATAGTTGGAGTTGCTTACATACACAGTAAAAATCTTTCTTTTTTTTTTTTGGTTTCTTAATAAAATCGTAACAACTTACTGAGAGTTCTTAACTTATTAAATTATAATATATAGTCACTAAACTACAAATAATGAAATAATATTTCTTCATAAATGCATTTATTACAGACAGTTTATTTTCATATATGGTACTTCACAGATGATTTATAATTTGAGCATTTTGACTTACTACTAACGACGTTGAGTTCCATCACACAACACGCAATGTCTCCAGAATTTGGTGGCAAATGCTAGCAGAGTGCTCTACACTAGGTTCCCAGGTTCCCTCTGCCTACTCTACCCTTGACCATGTTTAAGGGATTAAAGGAAAAGTTCTTCGTCAATAGTTATGTATGGTCCTGGAATGTAACAAACTTAGGCATTGACTACTAAACTTTTATATAGCCATAACTCTATGAAAACAAGTTGTTTACGATTGAATATATCAATTTGTTGGTAAATGCAGCATGATAAAAGTATTATAGGTAGTATGCGGGCGAAGCCGCGAGTTAGGCCGCTATTTAGGAATAAAATTTGTGTAACAAAGTTATATAAGAAAAATCCACAATAATAAATTTGACCTACTTGTTATAAATGAAAATTCGAACCTACATTTCTGACTAAATTATTCAATTCGACAAGGTTGAAAATGAAAAGATACAAAATTATGGAGTGGTCTAAAAAGTTTTCCATCAATATTCATACTTTTATTAATTTGTCTTTTTTGCGTGCCATCGCATATTGAGCGGCTCGGAGCAATTAGTGAAGAATGCTTGCGAATATCTACCGTCCATTTTGCTGAATGGTACTACGAGGATCCTATTATAGGGGGAAATTTAAATAGCCCAAGCTTTTAATGTACGTATATAGCCCGTGAACTAACGTACTCGTATGTAGGAAATAAAACTGTGAAAAACTAAACTAAACTAAACTAAACTGTGAAAATTCATCTGTAAATATTATTATAATGAAAAAAAAAAGCAACTTCACTCTTTTCAATAATATAGCTATATTTTATTAAAATAGTTATAATAATAAATAAATAAATAACAGCATCTTTTACTGTATAAAAACTCTTAATTATCTTCTTTTAATTGGCTTTTTAGTTATATTGTAAAAAAATATTAAAATATAATATACTATAGTAATTAAAACAAAAATAAAATATAATATATAGAAATCATAAAGCCATGAATACAATATAATGTTCGTTGCGGTGTTGAGTTCCCCCAATCAACAAGCAATGCCTCTGGAATTCGGCCGAAAAGTGGGGAACGGAAGTGTCTTGACGGGGATGGAGTATCCCTAACACTGGGTTCCCAGATTCCCTCTATCTAGCTTGCTGAGTGCGTGGTATAGTGATCTTAAAAAAAATTATAGAAAATATCGAGCAATATCACAATAAGTGCCTTTGCAGATAAGAGAATAATTAATGCAAACTGCACTTAGTAGATAGATATCTTTAATTTGATCGCTAAACTAGAAGGACATTATATTATATTTATGTTTATAGTGCGACAGTATACTTATAGTACGTCAATTGTATGTATTTTTCTCTTTTGAGGAAAATAGTAAGGATGTTATAGTTATTAAAAAAATCTGCTTCACGCTGTATCCCGCACATAGCAGTTTAGGCAGAGGGAACCTAGTGTTAAGACACTCCGTTCCCCACTTTCTGCCGAATTCTGGAGCCATTGCATGGTGAGTGGCAGAACTCAACGCCGAGCTTGTCCTCGACACCAGAGCGAAGAAATGGAAATATAAATATATGGAATGGAAATATAAGTTTAAGTAAATATTTAATCTCCTCGAGTGGGGATTGAACCCACAACCAGTCGGTTTTACAGTCACACTTTGTGCCCCTGCGCCACGACTGGCCACTGGTATAATTATCATACTTAAAATTCATCAATATCACTATATGTGATAAAATATAAATAATCTATCTTTTTTGTATGTATGTTCATATTTTTTCAAATTCATAAAAAAAATAATTAAATATATAAAAAAGTTAAGTTAAATAACATAACATACCCCCTGCCCCAACTGAGGTGATTGTGAGGTTCAATCCCACCACTCAATAGTCTCAAATTCAGGCGCAAAGTTAAGAAAGCAGTGTCTTGACGCTATGTTCTATATGGTATGCGGAAAGAAGAGTAAAGTCATCTTCGCGCTTTTTACTTCCTTCCTTCTTATATTTATTTATTTGTAGGTTGCAGACGAATTAAAATGTTTCTATTTAAAATAAATCAGCTTCACGCTGTATCCCGCACACAGCAGGGTAGGCAGAGGGAACCTAGTGTTAAGACACTCCGTTCCCCACTTTCTGCCGAATTCTGGAGGCATTGCGTGTTGAGTGGCAGAACTCAACGCCGCGCTTAACCTCGACACCAGAGCGAAGAAATGGAAATATAAATTTAAGTAAATATTTCATCTCCTCGAGTGGGGATCGAACCCACAACCAGTCGGTTTTACAGTCACACCTCGTGCCGCTGCGCCACGACCGGCCGGTTTCTATTTATACCCCATAAATATTGCTTGCGTGTTCTCACTAAGTTAAATCTAATATTATTGCCATCATAAACTGGTATACGAATGCATTACTTTTATTGCATACTTTCGTTTATCAAAGCCTTCATGCAAGGGATATTCGCATTAAACATATGTACATACAAAATGATTCCACTAGTTAGAAGGAGAAGAGAGGATAAATGAAAAAAAAATACTACTGTATTTACTCAATGAAGTGTATAAATAAGACTAATGTTTTTTTGTTGTACTTTCATTCTAATAAATATGAAATATTTTATGAGGCCATCTTGGCTCAATGGGGTGCCGTCTGAGTATAAGCTCGATTTTTGTGGATTCAACACTTAAAAGAGAGAATATAAACGGGGAATAAATTATTATTTATTGACATTTTCATTTCTTTAGTCCAGTTTAGGTTTGGGCCCTCTCGAAAGCATAGAGGAGTGCTCTTATTCATCACTAAAAACTGTCTATCATAGGCAAATAGAGAAAGTTCTTCTCATCGAAACACAGGTTCGGCCTCATATCTCTGTCCAGACCATCACCTCTGACCATTTTGTTGCACTCTGAACTGTTTTATCGCATACAACGTTGAGCCGTTCGAATCTTTGACGCATTGTCTTTGCATAGATCGTTTCTTCGCTTTGCGATCTCTGCCTCTTATCATAAGAAGTATTTTATAAAATCTCTATCATAATCTGCCATAACTACGTTTTATACTAGCAATCTTTAATTTTACATATTATATTATTTACGGACTATTTCAAAACTCTTTACCCAGACCAATCTGATGGTCTTCCCAGACAGAGATGTACCTTTATTTGGTGCTACCTCTAAAAGTGCCCCATTTACAAGTTATTGAGTACGCATACTGTTTGAACTACAAATTAGATTAATAGTTCTCAAAGTTTGAATTTTGCTAAAATGACTTAGGTCTGGCGGCCTTGGGATCTTGGGCTATTAGGCTAAAACAAAGCAGATAAGAATATTTTAAATTTCTTTATTTGCTTATGTCTCTAATATAAGTAATTATAAAATTGTAGACATAAAGTTACATAAATATATTTTTTATTTTAGGCAAAGATAATTTTTAGATCTTTTTTCCATTAACAAAAACCCCAGCGGCTGTCATTGGATCTTTTAATAAAAGTAATGCGTCTTGACACTGTTTACACTTTATAATGTTATATAAAATCAATATTTCGTATTATTTTTAAGTAGACACTAAGACTACTCGCAGTGGAAAACCGTTATTTCGTAGGAGATAAATAAAAATAAAATTAACACATTATTTTTGGCTGAGGCCGGTCGTGGCGCAGCGGCACGAGGTGTGACTGCAAAACCGACTGGTTGTGGGTTCGATTCCCACTCGAGGAGATGAAATATTTACTTAAATTTATATTTCCATTTCTTCGCTCTGGTGTCGAGGTTAAGCGCGGCGTTGAGTTCTGCCACTTAACACGCAATGCCTCCAGAATTCGGCAGAAAGTGGGGAACGGAGTGTCTTAACATTAGGTTCCCTCTGCCTACCCTGCTGTGTGCGGGATACAGCGTGAAGCTAATTTATTTTAATTTTTATTTAACACATTATTATATACAATTAATGATACATAAGAAATTAAAGAAAACAAAAGAAATTTTATTTCTATAAAAGGAAAAGGGATACATCTCTTAAGTTTTTATAATATTGTTTTGGCAATGTATCTTCTATGTTAAAAAAAATCCAACAATTTTACTTAATAGAATCACTCTGATGGAAAAGGGGGAACCTTTCAGTCAAAATTTGAAGGCACTGGGTGTTAACACTACGCTTTTACTCGTTCCCAGAGCAAGGAAATAAGACTATTAAATATTTCATTGCTATGAATGAAAATCGAACTCACAACCGTCGCGTTTACAGACGCATACTGGTGCCCTTGCGCCACGAAGGCCTCTATAGTTTTGTGCTAGATAGCCTTTTAATCGAAAAGGGCTTTATATTTATATGACGTTAACTGTTTGGAAGTTACCTAGTATTCCATGTTGTACTATGATGAATATGTCATGCATTATACATGACTCTTAATTATTTCCATTTGGCGAAGGCGAAACCGCAAGTAAAAGCTAATAATGATATAAATAACAGAACAAGATTTTTATAGTGAAGCTAATTGTGGCGCAGGAGCACGAAGTGTATAAACGCACCTGGTTGTGGGTTCAATCCCTACACGAGGAAATTAAATATTTATTAAAATTTATATTATCATTTCTTCCCTGTAGTGTCGAGGCAAAGCGCGGCGTTGAGTTCCGCCACTCAACGCCACACAATACTGGAGGTATTCCGAATGAACCGAATTCAGCGGAAAATGGAAAACGGAGTGTCTTAGTACTAGATTCCCTCTGCCTACTCTGCTTTGTGCGGGATACGGCGTGAAGCCGATTTATTTTTTAATTTTAACAAGTTTTTACTACTCCATACTTCTGTATAGCAAAGTAAACGAGACCATGTTAATTCCTCTCCAATTGGTACATCCAAGCAGAACACTCACTTAGTTGAATCATTCAAAAATTCACAACCGACTGTCGGCGAACAAGAAAAAGCAAATAGCACAGTGCAGTGAAAATACAACGGATATGAGAGCGAACGATATGAGTTTTTTCTTCGTGAGAGTACTTCGTTTCCTGGGACAATAGTAGATTTCTACTATAAAGTATCTTATTGAAAATAACAAGTAGAAGTTGTTGGAGTACGTTTATGTTATTTTTTTAGATGTATGTAGGTTTGCTTGGATAGTTAAAAAATATAGAATATTTTTTCCTTAAGACGTAGTATTATTTTATAAGTGAAAATTTGTTAAATCAGTATTTGTGTGATGAAACAATATATATTTACATTTTTTAGTTTCATAAAGCAGGATAATCAGAAGGAACTTAGTGTTAAAACACCTAAATGTCACTCGATTTTTGAGGTATTCGTTGTTATCTGACGGACCATGCGTTTGATGAGAACGTATGGCTTAGTGGTCAGAGCGCCTGGTCAGTTTCCAGGAGGCGCGGGTTCGAGTCTTTCCAAATAAGTATTAATTTGTTCATTCTCCCGAGTAGGAATAGTACCTACAACTATCACGTTTACAGTTAGACGATATCTCAGTGAATCGTGAAAGTGATTTATTTTATAAAAAAATATATTTTTAATATTTTTTTATATTGTAATGGGTAAAAAAATAATTTTGTTTAACTCTATGCCGAAAGGACGCCCTCGATCAATAGACATGCAGAGCATTTTTATAAGGTGTCGGGATTTATTGAGGCCGGTTGAGACGTGAAATATTCAAGGGTCACGTCAACGTTGTCCCTTAAAGAGATTTTGCCTTCAGATGATTTATCCCCAAGTTTGAGGACGAGCTCCTTTGTTTGAAGATAGCGTTTGTAATATAAGCAAAACAATTTTCTAACCAAATACTACAATACATTGTAATACAATATTGATATTGGCAAATATTTTTTGTAAGGTCGTTTTGATATCTCTGATATTGTACCCGGTGCCTTAGTGGTAAAAACAAATTGCAAACAATTCAATCAGTGAAATTACTGAAAAAAAACGCATATTTTAACACTAAAAGGGTATTTCTAGTTAACTTAGAATTATGAAATTTGTCAGCAAGCATCTACATACTTGTACTACTACCACTACTACTGAACTTGTACGTACTACTGTACTAGTTCTGTACTGTACTTTAAATCTTTAAAAAAATTGTCTTAAATGGCAAAAAACTCGTATTCCTACACTATAAAGGGAATCAAAATTAATGGGGTCCTTCTGGTTGACCTAGAATGATGAAATTTGGCAGTTAGCATCAACAAGTAGTACTATAACAGTTTAAGAAAAAAATTGAAAACTATAGATTTGTAGTAAAATCCTAAAAAATAATTGAAAAAAATGGGGATAAAATTTGGTATTAAAGCCGCTAGTTTAAGTGAGGTATCAAATGAAAGGGCTCTGGTTTAGCTAAGCCCCAATTTCAGAAAAAACCCGAGACCTCCAATTTTAGTACGGAACCCTTGGTGAGCCAGCCCGACTCGCGGTTATTCGGTTTTTTTTTCTATATAGTATCCTAAGAAGTATATATATACATTTATTCTATCTGTTTTCTAAACTTTGTTCTTGACCCTATGATCCCTTTGGCCTCTCGCTTCGCCTCGCCTCTTACGTGCCTGATAAAGATAGTCTTCGGTCTGCCAATACAATTTTATAAATTTTTTCACGCTATCTTGAGTGAGGAACGTGGATTTAACTTGTAACTTAAAGCTTAAAATAGGTATCACACCTATAAGTAGCGAATTCTATGGCAGAACTCGAAGCTTTTGCTTATTCGTGAGGTAAAATAAAAATAATTTGCGTCTCCGTGCAAGGTGCATCGAACATACCATCGGAATTACAGTCAGACGCTCTCTTTGCACCAAAGAGGTCTCATCGTGTTCCGTAACATTAATTTTAAGTCTGGTTTCGAATTTCGTTGAGATATTCAAAGTGAAGCCTCTTATATGGTTATAAAGTGGACTATAGCGTTATATATCAGAATTTTTGCATTATATGAAGTATTACCTAATTCAAATGATGTAAAAAAAAGACGAGGTAGCCTATATTATTTGTTTAAATAAAAATAAATCAAAAAATCAGCTTGACGCTGTATCCCGCACACATCAGGGTAGGCAGAGGGAACCTAGTGTTAAAACACTCCATTCCCCACTTTGGGCTTTTGGCTTGAGTGGCGGAACTCAACGCCGCACTTTTCCTCGATACCAGAGGGAAGATATGAAAATATAAATGTATATACATATTTCATTTCCTCGAGTAGGGATCGAACTCCCAACCAGTCGATTTTACAGTCACACTTTGTGCCTCTACGCCACAACTGGCCTCGTATAATATTGGTTTACAAATAATATTTTACCAAATCCAATAGTACTACCAAATTCTAAGTAAACAAAGCGAACAATAGCAAATTAGATTTAACAAAAGCGAATATTGAGTTTAGTTGGTGAAAAGTATTAATTATAAGCCGCTACATAAGCCTTTAACCACCTCAAAGACTGTAATGTTACCTAAAAAAAGAAAACGGGTTTTCGTAACAAAATAATCTTATTTGGTGAAAAATATTGGGAATTGTTGGGGTTGTGGAGTGAAATAATCCTTAGGCTTACACTGACGGGGTGATGGACCAGACGTAATTCGTCTTATATATATATAGCTACGAAGTCAAGTATCAAATAAACATAAGCGTTGTTTGTCCATTCGCTTATCCTATAAACATATTGGCTATATATTTAACAGGATTGTTTTGGTAAGTCTGTTTAAATCTATGTTTTGTATCTTAGTATTTATAAATTTCATTGTAGATTTTTACTGTGATAAAACAAAGATTTATTGTATTAATATATGGAGTTTATTTTATTTCCACATAATGAAAAAATATAATGTTGCTGTATCCCGAACACAGCAGGGTTAGGCAGATGGTACCTGGAAACTTAATATTAAGAAACTCCGTTCCCGTTAAGACACCCCGTTCACCACTTTCTGTCGAAATCTGGAGGCATCTGCGCTTTGTCTGGGTACCAGAGCGAGGAAATGACAATATTAAATCGTGTCATTTCCTCGAATGGGAGTCGAATCCACAACCTGTTAAAATGCACACGTTGTGTCCCACAACTGGCCTCTTTTATACAGCTTCTTCTTATTTTACTTACGTATAATTAAATTGTTTTAAATTCCACAATTCAAAACATAAGTATATTTGTAGCGAATTTTATGATTAACAAATAGAACGTCAAAATCAAATATTAGTAAGTTTTCATTTATATTTCTAGTATAAAGGTCATATGACCGACATTTACTCGAGGGTCGGTCAACGGCGGGCGGCGTGAATTACTTCATGCAAAATGAATTCAGCTTGTATAAGGCCCTCTTTGAACCCCACACATTGTGTAAGCCCAACTTGACTTTGTACTAAAATAAACTTGTTCATAATAATAAGCATAATTTTAAATATTATTGGGATTGAGGCCAGTCGTGGCGCAGGGCGTGTGATTGGTAGCGCGACAGGTTGTGGCTTCGATTCGCACGTCATGGCAAATCGCGGCGTTGAGTTCCGCGACTCAACACGCAACGTATCTCGGTGAAAGATAAGGTATGGAGTGTCCTAATACTAGGTTCCCTCTGCTTACTCTACTCGGGATACACCCTGAAGAACAATTCTTAAAACTTTATAAGTTCTATCGATAATGTCGCACAATTCTATTATACACAAAAGCTGACTGTAGGCAATAGGGGATAAAAAACAACTTCAACAGTTGACACTGTTGTCAAGAAGCTCCGCAAATTCTAAGAATGAAACTTTTAAGTATGTTTCAGATCATTTTATTTGCTACTAACTTATTTATTACTAGTTTGGTAAAATTCGATAACTAAGTTTTAAAGGTCAGGTCCCTGTAAGCCCTACTCTACAGTAAGTAGGGCTTACAGGGACAGATAAATTATATTTATTTATGTTTGAGTATACGCTTCAGAATTTTGATGGATTGTTTTATGATTTAAGAGATTATTAACTTGTATTAGCTTTGGTTCAGATTAAGATAAATTTGAATTTATTGTTTATGTTAAAAATATATTCGAAAATAAAGATATTCGAAAACACGTTAAGTAAGTAAAGTATATGTAAATTCTGAAACAATATCCTTAATTTTGGATTAACCATATCTGATTTTTATGAAAAATGTAATATTTTAAGAAAATAAATAAAAGAAAACAGACAATGATATAATTACAGTACTAAAATATACAAAAATAATTGTAATTCCATAATTTCAAGTCAGCGACACAACAACATACATAAAAATCCCAGAAACATCCAAAACAAAAACAAATTCTGAACCAAATATAATATAATAAGCCGTAACATTTGCAAATTCCCTCTAAAATATTAAAGAAACACGAGAGAGAGGGAGAAAGAGAGAGATCCATAACAAATTTCAGAAGCACCGTCACACAACAAGGTCACAAAGCGAAAGGGAAGTTTACATCCGGCTACATACAAAACACGTTACGTTCACAATCAGCGTATCTAACAAAGGTCCTCGCATCCGCACCTTCATTATGCCGTCGTGAAAGAGGACAGATGGAAAAAGAATGACAACTTTCTAGGGAAAAATGTTTTTCAGTTTAATTAAAAGTTTTTTTTTAAATGGATGGCAAGTTTGATTTGGCTTTTGTGTAACTTTGAGTTATATATGTCGTGTATGTTGATAATTATTTACTATTAGTAATGTAGAGGTTGTAGTAGCACATAGTTACAGCGACGGTTGGGGCTTCGATGCCCATTCGGGGGAATGAATTACTACCATTTCCTTGCTATTGTGACAAGGATCCATTGATAGATAATACATAAGGTGTTACAAACATATAATAATGCTGATATAGGCAAAAGCTGATTTAATTTATTTGATTTGACTAATTATTTTTTTATATGTTTATTGCTCCATCCAATAATTTTGTTTTGCATAAATAGCAGATAACTCGATTCACCTCATTGAGTGGCAAAATTCCACGCCGCATTATATTTAATGATCTACCTTTATCTACCTGACAGACCTTCTAAGCCAAACTAAACTTTACATCATTATATGAAATTAATGGAAAGAGTAACTTAAAAAATAATAAATCTCTTTTTAATTTTTAACTCCTATTCAGTTTTTAAAGTTCGGAACGTGTAGAACTCGTATAAAACTTCTAGTGAATATTATATGTTAGTTTCTATTTTCAATATATTTTACACATATATGATAAAAAATATTTATATTTTATACAATTTTTTACCTATGACGCTTCACGGTGTAATGGACACCTTTTTTAGTTTCACGTCCACTTAGTCTAGACTCCTCAACGCTGTACTTAGCCTCGGTACTAAAGCAAGGGAACATATTAAATACTTCATTCCTCCAAGTGGGAATTGAAGCCACTATCGTAGAGTTTTCAGCCAAAGCTTGTGCCCCTGTGCTACGACGGCCTCGATGTAACTTTCACTCAGATAATATCGAAACGATTAACGTGATGTTATATAGTCTATAGCCTTCCTCAATCAAAATATCAAAGACTGTAGCAACGTTTGTTATTGTCTTTTTTTTTCATCAATTTCTTAGAGAAACTGTAACTGACAATCCATTGTGAATGCACTCACATAATTTTTGTGTTTTGTGTGTTAAATATTAAATTAGACAATTTTTGAAGAAATTTATCTTTCAACAATCTTCTTAATAGACGTAATGTTAAAGAAATGAAATTAATTAATTTCTTGGTTCTAGTACCAAGGCAGAGCGTGGCGTTAAGTTCCACCACACAACACGCAATGCCACATTCAAGAATGTGAAATGTGTGTTCTAAAACGGATTTGAACTTAAAATCATTTAATTTTTAAGCATATAATATATTAAAGTATATCACCTTCGGTACAGGGTAATGTGGGCAATGTAACATAGTTATTATAAAAAAGCAATTTGCCAATTAGAACTATATGGGTTATTGTGGCGCAGTAGGGTATCCCTGGCTTATTCAATTGATGCTTGTAGGTTCATTCGTCTAACTCAGGGAATATTTTAATTTTCTCTTTGTGTCAAGACAAAGCGCAGCACTTAATTCCACTACTCAAAACTAAATGTCGCAAATTTTGACAGAAAGTAGAGAACAGTTTGACACTATGTTCTGTTGTCTCTGAAAGAGTGTTAAGCTATAAATAGAACTAAAGGATATTTAGTCTATACATATCTACAAAGATCAATTCGCATTTATATCTACAATAGTCCTCTTAACACGGTATCATATTATCGCACTGCCCCAGTGACCCTCATCACGGCGTGTGTTCAGATTAACCACGGATTAACTCAATTTTCACCAAACAAATCTGTTTCTGTTATGTGCTAAACTGCTGAAGAATTTTGCCTTGTATCCTGAAAATATTTTAATGTATACAATAATTAGATAATTAATACTAAAGTGTAGCGTTGAATTCCAACATTCCACTTGTTATGTCTTAAAAAAATGGCGAAAAGTGATATATGGAGTGTCTTGAGAATAGGTTTCCTCTTCCTTAGTCATATATCAGGGTTCTGTATATACTATATACACAAAGCTAATAAATATCACACGCTGAAAAAAAATAACTCCTAATGGTATTTACAATATAATTAATATTGTACAAATTATCAGGAGGGAAACAGCGTTAGAAACAGTTAATAAAGGTGATGTGTGTGGGTTCATTCTGAATTCCACTGGAGGGAATGATTTCTCTGTATTGCTTTAAGCGGCGTCCAATCATTAAACAATGGTGGCTTCTTTTGCATGATATTTTTAAAATAATACATATTTTTTTCTACTCAAATTAGAAAACTGCGGCGTTAAGCTCCGCAATTTAACATACAACGTCTTACTTTGATAGTAAACCTTTTAATCATATATAGAATTATATTTTTTATTCCAAATGTAACAAAAAAAGTATGTATATATGAAAGACTGCCTTGCTTGTCATTTTTAATATAAACTTTATGCAGCTTAGAAAAGCTTCGTCTGGCACATTTCCAGAATTTAAATAGAATCCAGCTTTTATTTTAAAATCAGAGGTGGTAAATGCAGTATATCTTGAAATACAAGTAACTTCTACATTTGGCTACATATTTATATAGTTTCAGTACATTGTATCATTTGTAACCATCGAAAATGGTCTCAGCTTTCTAAGACGCTGTAAACTATCGGGAGTTCCTCTATATTTGGATTTACTCAATCCACAAGATTGAAATTTATTGCTCAGTTTGGATAAGATAATAAGATAACATACGAATATAAATATTTCATATATTTTATAAATAAGAAGTTAAGATATTCTAATCTCTGGTGTCTCAAATACGGTAACTTGAGTGGTGGTGGTGATGACTGGATTAAATTGAATCATATGTTGATAATTTAATGTTCAGTATTTAATTTTTTTTCGCTCTGGTAACAAGGAAAAGTGTGTATAATTTTATAGAATAATTGTTTAATTCTCTATTATATTATAAAACAGAAATATATATACCTTTATAACTGACAGAAATACATATAAAAACGTATGTACTTTGTTTTATCCTAAAACTACTAAATATCAATTTCAACTCTCAAGTGACACGTACGTTTTAGATTTATTCCACTATTAAAACAAACTCACACAACAGAGAATAAAAGGGAATCTACCGGTAAATATTTTTTTCTAGGGTTGTCACTTTTTGTATATAAATTTATAAATATTATTTTTTATATTAAATATACATATAAATTATATTAAAATGTATCTAGCAATTGTATTAAAAAAAATATTAAAATATGAATTTATTAGAAAAATATATATTTTTTGGCAACCCTGACAGCACTCTCCTGGGATGGGAAACTGTTCATTGCAAGCATGCACTCGCATTTGCAACCCGCTCTTAAAGCTGTATGAATTTTTTCGACTAAGCTTTTAACTTTTATAGAGGTGGCCATAGAGTATTTTGACGGTGAATTTCGACTATTCCTTTGTAGGGATTGAGCAAATATTTCACACTAGATACAAATTATATACAAAAGTATGATAACATTGGACTAATTTGTCTATTTCTCTTTGAAAATAAGAATAAAATGTATTGAACAAACAAATAATAAATATTTAGCATTTTTAAAATCCTATTTTTAAAATGCTATTCCACACTTAAGAAAGAAAAATATTTACCTGGTCGGTTTCCAGGAGGCGCAGGTTCGAGCCCCGCTACGTTCAATTTTTTATACCATTTCTAAGTAAATATAAATATTTAGCATTTCTTTTTCCTTAGGGTGTGTTCACATCATTAAAATGTTGAAAAATATGATCATTGACAACTTGTGTATTAATTATGCTAATATAGTTTGTTGACAAATTTGGCTTTTAACTAAATTAATTTTCAAAAGTTCGTCTTCATCTTCACCCGAAGTAAAAGTAAAAATTAAAGTATTACCCAAGATTTTTTATATATTTAGTTAATGTTAACTATTATTCACCTATACAATTGAAACATTTGAGATCTGTATTTGAAATTAAAATATTTTTCTAATTTAGAATTGTATCACCCGTGCAGCCATTGTAATGGGTGTACAACAAATTCAGCTTTTGTTAGCTTCATACTTTAGCCACCCGCATGAACAGAGGGAGAGACAGATGGAATCTTGTTAAAACACTTTTTTTACCGCGCACCCAATTTGTGCGTGTTGAGCAGCGGAACTCAACACCGCTCTTTGCTTTTTTTCTTTTACCATAGCGTGTAACTATTATAGACTAATATAGAGTAACGATATTAAGTAACTCTACCGAGTGAAAATTGAACCCACAAACGTCACGTTAACAGTAGCACTCTGTGACGCTACACCACGATCGTAAAATATATAGTTAAATCTTTATTTAAATAACATAATATTTAAATAAAAATTATGTTATTTAAATAAATATTTAAATTTATTTGTAAAGTTTGCACTAACCTATAAAATAAGAACAAACAATAACTTAACTTTGAGTAAAATTCACAGCCAGATAACATTGTTGGTGAAATAATGAAACGAATAATATTCTTAACTATTTGGACAGGACGGGTTCAATTTTATCTCATTAAATATGTGTTTATTTAACTGATAATAGCCTGAATTTACATTTTAAAGGAAAAAGAGGCCAGTCGTGGCGCAGCGGCACAAAGTGTGACTGTAAAACCGATTGGTTGTGGGTTCGATCCCCACTCGAGGAAAAGAAATATTTATTAAGATTTACATTTCCATTTCTTCGCTCTGGTGTAGAGGCAAAGCACGGCGTTGAGTTCTGCCACTTAACACGCATTGCTTTCAGAATTCGGCAGAAAGTGGGGAACGGAATGTTCCTAGAACTAGGTTCCCTCTGCCTACCCTGCCGTGTGCGGGATACAGCGTAAAGCTGATTTATTTGATTTTATTTTTTTATTTACATTTTAGCATTTCCTCTAGACTATGTTAGTAACATATGTGTAATATTTTGAAGTAATATTTCTATAAGTTTTTATTTTTTAGCATCGTTAACTATTTTGAGTACAGTTAGTTTTCGCTTTTGCTTAATACGTTTTTATTTTACGGCACATATTGCTGTACTCGTCCAAATATAGATGCTGCTATATGCATATAAGAAAAAATATTATTTAGGTTTCAGCTCATTAACAATATCTTCACATTTCAATGCCAACATTAAAAAAAAGGATGCGATCGACGAAAAAAATATTAATTAATGATTTAATGATAATGATATCCTGCACAATTTGAATTTAAAACTGAAGAGTAGAGAGAGAGGTAGTGCTGCTGTTTATCCTTGTATCTTCGAATTTACCAGTGGATACAACTGCTAATATTACCAATGACATTTCTAGAACATTATAGACTAAGTGATGTTTTAAAACATATAAAAAAACTCAAGCAATTGATTCATCGTATAAGATTTAAAAAGAAAAAAGTCTACTAAATATAATATATAATATATCTATTCCTTTGATATGATGATGAGATTAGATATCGTTTTGTTTTCTTGATTTTCCCCGAATTTATTATACACAGATATTATTGAGGCCAGTCGTGGCGCAGCGGCACGAGGTGTGACTGTAAAATCGACTGGTTGTGGGTTCGATCCCCACTCGAGGAGATGAAATATTTACTTAAATTTATATTTCCATTTCTTCGCTCTGGTGTCGAGGTTAAGCGCGGCGTTGAGTTCTGCCACTCAATACGCAATGCCTCCAGAAATCGGCAGAAAGTGGGGAACGAAGTGTCTTAACACTAGGTTCCCTCTGCCTACCCTGCTGTGTGCGGGATACAGCGTGAAGCTGATTTAATTTAATTTAATTTATTATACACAGAAATAACCGGCTTATTTATTAGATACATGACAGAAATGGAAACCTACATATTTAAACCGTAATAAGATATGTCTTTATACTTCTTTCATTCATATTCATTTCATGGACAAAAGGAGAAATAATTCTATGAATGAATAAATCGCCACTAGAAAAGGTCTTGAAAAGATTAGGTAATTTATCAAGGAAATTCGTTTCTCCAAATCCTATTTATTCATCACAGAATATCTTGAAGTATAGTTTTATCAAAATATTTTTATCATATTTTTTTAAAATTAATAATGCAAAGGAAATAATGTTTCTTCGATCGTTTGCTGGTAACGAATAACATAATAAAATGTCTGAAAACGGAGTGTCTTAACAATAACTTCTCTCTTTCTACCCTGCTATAAGTGAGGTAAACCGTGAAACTGAAGAACAAACATGAAATACAGAATAAAAAGAAATAATATAAAGCAATAAGGGTCAGCTTATGACCCTGCGCCACGATTGGCATAAATGTGCAACTGTAAACGCGTCAGGTTGTGGGTTCGATTTCCATTCAAGAAAATGAAATATTTGATACTTTCATTTACTCGGGTAACGAGGCAATGCGCGGTGTTGAGTTCCTCCACTCAACACGCAATGTCTCTAGAGTTCAGCAACAAAGAAAGGTGAGCCTTAAAACATTATAAAAACTAACCTAACAAACCAAATAAATATAATAAGCTAATAAGAACAGGTAAACATTACAAGATGCTTGATAAGAATTAACCAAAACTTTACACAACCGTAACTGCCAAACTTTTCTACACATCAGAAAGTTATGACCAAATAAATTTGAATCTTCTTATCCAATAAATTAATTCCATATAAGTTGGATGTACGTTTTGAATACGCCAACCTATATTTGCAGGTCGACCTCCTTGTAAATCATCCCAAGAAAATTATAACGATCAACTTACATATACCGAACTTGCTTTAACATTAAACATTCTCGGTTTGGTGGTCTGAAGTTTTGATGAGAGGTTGTAGGTTATTATTATAAGTACGTATGTATGTATGTATATGTTGGAATATCTATTTTTTTCTAGTGGATGTTTAAGTTAAAATATAGGTAATTTTTTTATAATGTTTGTGCCAAAATTCCTTTAATTTATCAAGAATATATAAAAATTATGAAGAAAATAGTATAGCGGCTTTTGTGAAATACGCTATTTAATAATATTTTATATTTTTAATTATGGAGTGAAATTAAATTTCCAAAATTTTATGGAATAATTGTCCAAATTTATTTACACTTAAGAAGATATACAAAGAAAATAATTTTACACACTCACAGAAGGAAATAAAGAAATTTAAAGAAATAGTAAAAGAAATAGATAAGCGAAACAGATACGTATTAGCAAGAAGATAAGGCTTAAAATTGAATACAAGCAATGAGTACAATATTTAAAACAAGTGAACGTCGCAAGCGATAGTAGCCGACTCTTTACTCGTAGCTAGCAAGCAGGCTACGTCACGCACAGCAAAAAAACTCGAAACAAGTTTGTCATGCGAATGCGCTGCGTGCGGATGAATAATAAATATAAATATTAACAATTTAGTTTTAAGTAAATTTGGAAATAGAATGTAGTGTAAGTATATAATATTAATATCGAATGAAATAGAAGTTTACATGTATTATTATTATTATTAATTAATTTTGTTAAAAGATAATATTCACTACAGTACTCCCCCCCAGAGACCTGGTTAAGGGCGATAGTAGTCTGGAAATCTAACTCTTCTTCCGCTTCGAGTCCGCTTTTCAAGTTTCTGCTCCACATCAGACTGAGAGATTGCCTTTGATGCAGTAACTGGTCTGTTTGATACAGGAACGGCCTCTCGCGTAACATATGCGGGCTTGAGCCTGTCCACACTCACGTTGTTAGGCTTACCACATATGTTTATTTGAAAATATTTAGGCGTCCTTTTAAGAACCTTGTACGGGCCTGCATATGGTAGTTCCAGTGGCTTGCGGACGTGGTCCTGCCGTAAAAAAACATGTGTCGAGTCTGCAAGGTCGGCCGGCATATGAAAAGGACCTGTCCTATGCCATGACGTGGGCTTCGGCGAAAGTCGTGCCATACTAGCACGAAGACGAGTAGCCAGATTTGTGATATCACCTGTCTTGTAATCTTCAGAGGGTGCGAGAAATTGTCCTGGAAGACGAAGGGGCTCCCCGTAGACCAGCTCAGCTGCTGAAGCCTGAATGTCGTCCTTCCAGGCGCTACGGATGCCCAGCAGCACTAACGGAAGTGCTTCCGTCCAGGTTGAAGAGGGATGGCACATGATAGCTGCTTTTAGCTGCCGATGGAGTCTCTCGATCAAGCCGTTGGAAGCTGGGTGATATGAAGTGGTTCTAAAATGATGTGCACCAATCATGGCTGATAGTGCCTTGAAGAGATGCGACTCAAATTGACGTCCCCTATCGGTTGTAATTCGAAGAGGGCAACCAAATCTTGCTATCCAACCAGAGAGAAGGGCGGCAGCACAGGAATCAGCTGTGATGTCTTTGAGTGGGTATGCCTCAGGCCATCGTGTGAAACGATCGATGACTGTAAGGCAATACCTGAAATCAGACGAAATGGTTAAAGGTCCGATAATGTCGAGGTGGATGTGTGCAAACCTCGACGTAGGAGTTGGAATTGAGGATAAGGGAGCAAGGGTATGACGGTGAACTTTGCTCTTTTGACAAAGTATACACTCTCGTGTCCACTCTCTACAGTCCTTGCGAATCCCTGGCCATACAAATCTTTGTGTTACCAGCCGCACTGTAGCTGTCCTACCAGGATGGCTCAAGCTGTGTAACGCTTCAAAAACTTGTCGGCGAAATTTCTCAGTAATGAACGGGCGTGGAGAAGACATTGATACGTCACAATATATCTTCTGGTTAGAGTCTGGCAAATCTACCTTAACCAGTTTTAACGATGAGCCCTTTTGAAGCAGACCTAGCAGTTCAGGATCAGTATCTTGAGCAAATGCCAGAGCCTGGTAATCAATAGAACGGCTCACCTCTTCCAGTCGTGACAGTGTATCAGCCACTACGTTCAAACGTCCTGGTAAGTATTGAATGCTGGTTGTAAACTGTGAAATATAGTCAAAGTACCGATATTGGCGCGGTGAGCATTTCTCCCTATTAATGTTGAATGCATAGGTGAGAGGTTTATGATCAGTGTGAATCACAAAGTTTCTAGCCTCAACCATGTGTCGAAAATATTTAATGGCTTCATAAATAGCTAAAAGCTCTCGGTCGTAAGGACTATATTTCTTTTGTGCAGATGTTAGTTTTTTAGAAAAGAAACCAAGAGGTTGCCATACGTTGTTGACACGTTGTTGAAGTACTGCTCCAATACCGACATCAGATGCATCAGTGGCAATAGCTAGCTCTGCAGATGAATCTGGATGAGCTAATAACGTGGCTTGAGATAAACAAGTCTTACATTTATCAAAAGCTTCCATCATCTCAGGTGTCATTGTGATCGGCCTAGCTCCTTTCATCTTGGGTCCTAAAAGCGCAGAGTCTAATGGTGCTTGAATGTTTGCGGCGCCGGGAATAAAACGACGATAAAAGTTAAACATACCAAGGAAACGTCTTAATTCCTTAGCAGTTTTAGGCACGCTGCACTCCTGTATGCTTTTTACGTTCGTTTCTAAAGGTTGAGTCCCAGAACCTGACACTATGTAACCAAGAAATTTTACCTGTCGCTGCCCGAAGACACATTTGGATGTGTTTATCAAAACACCATACTCCTTGAGCCTGGTGAAGAGTAGTCTGATATGGCGCTGATGTTGCTCTTCAGAACTGGAAAATACCAAAATGTCGTCTAAGTAACCAAAACAAAACTCATCAAAGTCACGTAGTACTTCGTCCATGAACCTTTGAAAGGTTTGTGCTGCATTGCGCAGTCCGAAGGTCATGTACGGAAACTCAAAAAGTCCAAAAGGAGTTGTAATGGCTGTTTTGTGGATATCATCGACGTGTACTGGTATCTGATTGTACGCCTTAACCAAGTCGATAGTTGAAAATACCGAACAACCAGAGAGTTGGTAGGAAAAATCTTGGATGTGGCGTATAGGATACCTGTCAGGAACTGTGCGAGCGTTGAGTGCTCTATAATCACCACATGGTCTCCATCCGTCGTCCTTCTTCTTAACCAAATGCAGAGCGGAAGACCACGAACTGTTAGACGAGCGGGCAGTTCCCTGTGAGAGCATATCATCAAACTCTTTTTTGGCCGCTTTCAATCTAACTGGGTCTAAGCGACGAGGTCTACTGGTAACTGGTGGTCCGGGAATGGTTTTGATGTAATGTACAGTATTATGCTTAGGTAGGGAAGACGTACCTGATGGTCTCGTTACCTCTGGGAACTCATGAAGCAGCTGATGGTATTTTGATTCTCCCGAGATGGCTTTGACTGACGCAAGGTCATCGGAGATATTTTCTTTTAGTGCTTGCACTGATAGAGTAGTAGTTCCGTCGACGAGGCGCTGATATCTGCAATCTACAAGAAGATTGTAAAATATCAAAAAATCTACGCCGATAATTGGTTTCGAAACATCAGCGATGGTAAATTTCCAGGTGAAAGTACGTCTCAGTCCTAGGTCCAACTGCAATAATGTAGGACCGTAAGTATGAATGACTGTACCGTTGGCTGCCATAAGTTCATACTTCGTCTTGGTACAGGGCGCCTTGGTAGCCAACCGTGGAAAAACGCAGAGATCAGAACCAGTATCTATGAGGAAAAGCATTTTTGAAATACGGTCGGTAATGAAAAGACGGCCTGTAGGTAAAGGGCAGACGTTGGCCGCTACTTCCGGCTGCCCAGAGAGTTTTCCGACTCTCCGTAAGTACATGGCTGTACACATTTTTTTGCGTTGGAACCAAATTTAAAATGGTACCAACATTTTTGGTGGGAAGTTAACTTCCAACGATGCCTGGAATGGCTCCGGGAACGCTCTTTGAACTTGAATGGTATCGAATTGTGACGTAACTGGGTCGAGAGTTCAGATACCTGCTTGGTCAGGAGTTGGATCTGCTTGGCCATTTCTTCCAACATGGAGGGTGCAGGGGGTGTGGCCATCGCAGACGTGCTTGCGACTTGTGGTGATGAGGGTGCTATTTCGTGCACCTTGTCTGCCAGGTCAGCTAATTTTTCAATAGGTAGATCAGGTTGCGAAGCTATAACAGTTTGAATATTTTGTGGTAATCTACTTGACCATAATGTTTTTAAAAAATCTTTGGGAACAGACAAACCCGCAAGATCTTGTATGTATCGCAGAAACTGCGATGGTTTGCGATCACCTAGCTGCTCATGCCTCAGCAACTGCATCACCTTCTTTTCTTGAGACGCAGATAATCTTTTAATTAGCTGCGTTTTAAGAGTGACGTATTTATCCGTCTCGGGAGGAGAAATTATAATATCCTTCACCTCGACAGCAAATTGATTGTCCAACTGAGCGGCAACGTAATAAAATTTTGTAGCATCACTTGTTATATTAGATAAAGCAAACTGACCTTCAATTTGTGAAAACCAAAGGGCTGGTTCTTCCGGCCAGAATGGTGGAATACGCATGCCAATCCTACAAACGTTGGATGTAGTCGCGTCCTCCATCGTGTACTAGAGGTCACCTTGCAAAGGTCGTCAAAATGGCCTCTTGCCGTTTTTAATCTTCTTGCCAGCAGAAAACGTAGATATTTAATGTAGTGTTCACTAGTTTCGGGTTCACCAATATAGCGGCTTTTGTGAAATACGCTATTTAATAATATTTTATATTTTTAATTATGGAGTGAAATTAAATTTCCAAAATTTTATGGAATAATTGTCCAAATTTATTTACACTTAAGAAGATATACAAAGAAAATAATTTTACACACTCACAGAAGGAAATAAAGAAATTTAAAGAAATAGTAAAAGAAATAGATAAGCGAAACAGATACGTATTAGCAAGAAGATAAGGCTTAAAATTGAATACAAGCAATGAGTACAATATTTAAAACAAGTGAACGTCGCAAGCGATAGTAGCCGACTCTTTACTCGTAGCTAGCAAGCAGGCTACGTCACGCACAGCAAAAAAACTCGAAACAAGTTTGTCATGCGAATGCGCTGCGTGCGGATGAATTATAATAAATATAAATATTAACAATTTAGTTTTAAGTAAATTTGGAAATAGAATGTAGTGTAAGTATATAATATTAATATCGAATGAAATAGAAGTTTACATGTATTATTATTATTATTAATTAATTTTGTTAAAAGATAATATTCACTACAATAGAAACAAAATGTATTAAAAAATGTAATAAAAGTAAAACTAAGCTATTTATTGAAAATATTTTTGTAAGTTTAAAACAAGCTATTTATGATATTGTAGTAAGATATTGTAAGGCACAAGCGCGCAACTGTTAATACGACAGGTTATGGGTTCGATTCCCGCTCGAGGAAATGAAATATTTAATTTCTTCTATTCTCATTTCTTCACTCTAGTAATGAGGCAATGCGCGGCGTCAAGATCCGCGGCGTCACTCAACACGCAATGTCTCCAAAATTTGGCGATAAATGGGTAATGGAAGTGTCTTAATAGGAACGGAATGTTTTAAAACGAGGTTCCCAGGTTATAAATTATACATATCTTATAATTAATACAATTCTTATCTTATAATTATACAATTCTTATAAAAAATCACAA
The DNA here is from genome assembly GCA_021202915.1 of Heliconius himera. NCBI lineage: Eukaryota > Metazoa > Arthropoda > Insecta > Lepidoptera > Nymphalidae > Heliconius > Heliconius himera. The sequence continues at coordinate 1,004,374 of JAJHJA010000353.1, forward strand.
TTTAAGTTGTAATAACTCGCAAACTTCCGCCATACATCGTTAATACTCCGAAGTTTTTGACTCTAGGAAAAATCTTTAACTCCACTGCATTATAGTAGCAGCGTAAAAAGCGGTAGGAGCAAAAAAATCCGCAAATTCCGCTCAAAACTTCAAAGTTAAATGTTTCCAAGCGTGTTCGAAATTTTTTATAGCAATGGATGCTTCGTTTATTGCTATTTTCTGGTTTACACTTTCCAAAGCATTAACGGGCTGGCTGTATAAAGTATATCTAAGTGCTATATTTTGAGAGAAGTGGTCAATAAAAACTATAAAATAGTTTTTTTTTGTATAAAGAGGCACAGTATTAATAGCAAAATAGTTAGTATTGAGACAATATATTGAGATTGAGATTGAGATATAATAGATTATTTTAACGTCTTGTATCTACTCTCTCTATAAAATTTTATTGTTTTTCTTTGATTATTTCTTCTGAAAATCATCACGTAGTGATTTTCACTTAGAATGTGTCATGAAATATTACGTAATAACTAATAACTATTGTAAATTATTTTTTCCAATCAATCACACTTTATCACGAAATTTGATCATAAGCAGTTTATCTATTTGTTATCGATAAAAAAATCCATAAGCTTTAGGATGATATAGGTACATCAATGAGTAATTTTCATAAAAAAACAACGTAACATAAAATTATTTATAATTTATATTATATTTGCGTATGCGAAAACGTAAAAAATATATAAATAAAATCAAATCAGCGTCATGCTGTATCCCGCACACAGCAGTGTAGGCAGAGGGAACCTAGTGTTAAGACATTCCGTTCCCCACTTTCTGCCGAATTCTGGAGGCATGCGTGTTGAGTGGCAGAACTCAACGCTGCGCTTAACCTCGACACCAGAGCGAATGAAATGGAAATATAAATTTAAGTAAATATTTCATCTCCTCGAGTAGGGATCTCACAACCAGTCGGTTTACAGTCACAACTCATGCCGCTGCGCCACGACTTGCCTTGGAAAAATATATAATTATATAATAAATAACTAAGATAAATCGTAGTCAGCATAGTTCAAAATAAATGTAATTCCGACTCATATCACTTCCGGTCGCACTCTTCCCAACAAAAGAATTGTCGAGTAGCGCATACAAATCCGTAGTGGAGTAACAATTGGCCACAGCTGCAAAACTTCATACCGCCCCTTTATCACGGAGATAAATGAAAGGAGTGTGCGTTCTTTTATTTTCACTTTGAACAGTCACATTTGAATTGTGCAAACGAAAACGTTCAGTTAAAAACTCATACTGAACTGGACTGTTTTATCGTACAAGATTTAAATTTAAATTAACGTTATTTTTATTATTTTTCTATGGTTTATTCACTTTTTTTAGGGTTCCGTATATCAAAATGTAAAAACGGAACCTTTTTAGGACAACAAAGTAATTGTTGTCTGTCTGTCCGTCTGTCAAGGATGTGTTAAGCTGAAATCATTATCAAATTTTGAGGTCTATGGCCCCTTGAAGCACAGAAAAAATAAGTTTCTAAGTCAAGCAAGCAAGTTCAAGTCAGCAATCAAAAGATACGAGTTATTTATGCATCAAATATGTTGCATTTTTTATGAAATTCGCCACGTAATCAAAACCATTAGGGTAGTTCTCGTGAACTTCAGCTTGTCAATTTTTGAAGTTGAAATTGTACTTCCCGTTGACCTACAATCCTGAAATTGGTATGGAAGCCGTGGGCAGAATAGCAGTGGGCGAGTCCGACTCACATTTAACCAGTTTGTAATAAATGATTAAAACATTTATCATTTATTAGTTAAAATTATAAACTTTAATATTTTTTTGATTGTGATCGTGACACTTGCCTTTTGTTATATTCTCTCACCATCACCCGGTCAATTCGCTTGCGGTAATAATAAACTTTGAAGAATAACTATCAGCTGGGAGAGAATGTTCTTTAGCGTTTAACCTGCTTTTTGTAAATTTTTGCTTTTTGCAATAAAGGATATGATAAATAAATATTTTTTTTATTTCAATTACGATGCTGCTTAAGACTACCCACACTGATATATAAAAAACATATATGAAATGGATATTCTATTTCATGTATTTTTTATATAAAAAATATCACTAAAATTCCTTATATCATATATTGTATGCTAATTAACAAAAAAATACGGAACCTAACGCTGCGCTTCTTCTTACAAGAGCGAGAAAATTAAAATAATTATTTACACCAAGTGGGTCTGCCACTGCATGATGGTCTCATTAGGTTCAATTATAGTAATATTGTATAACAAAACATAATAAAACGTATTTCACGAGTTATTTCTTTTTATTACTATGCGTGCGTCAGTAAAATGATTGACCAACCGGATTGAAACTAAAATCTCCAATTTTTACACGCTATGTTTTCATATTCTGACGCAATCAATTTTATTTTCAGCTTCACGCGGTATTTTGCATGTAGCAGGGTAGGCAGAGAGAGCCTAGTGTTAAGACACTCCACTCTCTAGTTTCTTACGAATTCTTGAGAACTCAACGCCGCCGCGATTTGCCTCGAAACCAGAGCGAACTGAATATATTAAATATTTAATTTCTTCGAGTGGGAATCGAACCCACAACTTGTCGCGTTACAGTCATACGCTTATACTCTAGACTTAGTCAAAAATAGCTACAAATAGTACTTACTTATGAGAAACAGTTCTTAATAAGTAAACTGTTAGTAAGTAACTTAAACGCTAACAGATTTAGATTGATTCGAGGCACGGTCTAGAAACGCTACAGAAATTTAATTAGGCTAATTAACCTCACCTTGCAACTACATTTTAGAGAAAAATAGAATATCTCACTAAAAACGACCTTATTTCAATAGTAATAAAGGATAGTAAATAAAATATGTGTTTTGTTATGCCAACCACGTATTGGGAAACTTTTTCATCCCACCTTAATTTATAAAGGATAATGTTTGGTAAGAAATTAGGCAACGACGCTTGTGTCGAAGAGTTTCTTTGGCATTTGTATAAAATAAACATCGGAATACGTTACAAAAAGTACGATAGCAAAAAGATATAAATTAAATACATTATTTCGTTTCTTCAGGTTGCTTTAAGTTGTAGGTTAGTAGGTTAAGATACTGAAGTAGACTAGGAAGTAATTTAGTTATTTTTATATATATATATATATATATATATATATATATATATATATATATATATATATATATATATATATATATATATATATATATATATATATATATATATATATATATATATATATATAGGTGTCATAGGCACCAAATTTCTTAATAGGTATTGATTAAAGTCGTTGGCTAATAAAATTCTACGATGCTCACTTTATCGTCGCGTATATATAAGCACTTGCAGCCCACACACAGCTTCACCCGTTTAAACGTATTGTTATATAATACAAAATCTTTACATAAATGCTTATGTTTAATTCTGATGTAAAAGCTACATTTATGTAAAGTTTCACCCAAATCTGTTTAGTAGTTCTTGCGTGAAAGTAGAACAACCATCTATCCTCACAAAGTTTCACAGTTTACAATCAAATACGACCTAGCTTACTATAGTGTCATATAATACAAAATCAAAATTAAATTAACTTTACACTGTAACCCGCACACAGCAAGGTAAGAAGAGGGAACCTAGTGTAGAGACACTCTGTTCTCCAATTCCGGCAACTTCTGGAGGCATTGCTTGTTGAATTCAGCATCGCGCTTGACTTGCCTCATCACAAGAGCGAATAAATGAAAGTATAAAAAAGACGAAAAATTTTGGGCCAAAATGTAAAAGGTGAGATATGGTCTAAAAAAATGGTATTTTTTTTTTCAATTTTGAAATACTAAAAATGAGCTCAATTGACAATCTGGAAGCAGAGGTAAATGAGAAAAATAATGTTAGATGCTTAATCGATATAAATAATCCATTACTGTACTACGTTAAAACAAAATATTTGTTGATTTTAAATCTTGATGATGTTGATTAATTAATTTATACTTAGATTAAAATATTAACGCACTTATTAGTGCATATATGATGCATGGAGCTTTTTCTCAGTAATCACCTATTTTACAGAGGTTAATTGTGCTGTGAACTTAACCTAACTTTTACCAAATCTCTAATAACAACTATCAGAATGCCAGAACTGACAGAATTTTCAAGAATGATGTATCTAAGTTATTTTTTTCAGTTCAGTTTCATCTCTTTATATTCTGGGCCCAATAATGTATGGAGTCGTTTCAGTATCCTTTAAATAAATATTTCATTTCCTCGAGTGGGGATCGAATCCACAACCAATCACGTTTACGGTCACTCACTTGTGCCCTTGCAACACGACACTCGATGACACGGCCTCATCATAAAGTATAAAAAAATTAAATTAAATTAAATTAGCTTCACGCTGTATCCCGCACACAGCAGGGTAGGCAGAGGGAACCTAGTGTTAAGACACTCCGTTCCCCACTTTCTGCCGAAATTCTAGAGGCATTGCGTGTTGAGTGGCAGAACTCAACGCCGCGCTTAACCTTGACACCAGAGCGAAGAAATGGAAATATAAATTTAAGTAAATATTTCATCTCCTCGAGTGGGGATCGAACCCACAACCAGTCGGTTTTGCAGTCACACCTCGTGCCGCTGCGCCACGACCGGCCTCATCATAAAGTATATATAGTCATATATAAATATATTATACTCCACACTGCGGCATGGATGCTCTACACTTAAACTTTATAATAAAACTCATTGTCGAGTAACTTATTCAAAAAGTTTCCACTATTAACGATGTATGGCACAAATATGAAGTTTTAAACGTAAAATTATGAACTTCTTCCTCTTAATTGTAGTCTATTCAGCGGAATAACTTCTTTTCGGTATAATTTAATATACTAAATTTTATTTAAAAATCAAGTATTCATATTTTTAAACTTCACGGTATATCTTACACATAGCAGGGAAGGCATAGGGAACCTGGGACCCTAGTGTTAAGATACTCTGTTATCATTAAGATACTTCTATGGCTTATTTGTTCCGCTGAATTCTCGAGTAATTGCGTATTGAGTAGTGGAACTTAACACCGTAATATTCCAATATAATACAATATAATAAAACAGCACAAACATATTATAAATAAACAAAAAATTATACCTAAAAAAATATTTTCCTTTGCAAACAATACGAAAATATTTTTGCCCCGACTTCACATATTTGTAATAATTTCTTACTATAATAATAGGTACTTTTATAGAAAATAAATCACAATAATGATTCTTTGAAAATACTTATATTTAAAATATTTTTAAAATTTATGAAAACTTCACTTTAAAAGCATAATATCAAACTTCAAAGTATTAAAAAATATAACTTAGCTTTTTCGTTAAACTTAGTAGTTACACTGTTCCAAACTATTAAAAATGTGAAACAAAATATTGTGAAGTAAATGGATTTTGTATAAAAGATAGAAATTTCTGGCATATGAATAGAAAACTGGACGAAAAGAGCAACAATAGAGTTCCGTTCAGACCCTTCAGATACGAAATAATAAAGAAATTCTGTGTCACGTATACGAGATACATATGTATCACAAAAGTGTACCTAGACAGAAAATGAATGCTACGAGTATGTATGAATTAGTAACTGTCGTGCCCGAATGTAGTCAGTTATACTTGTTTCTGTAATATCGGTACTATTAAATGAGTATTGCTAAATATATAACATAAATTTTCTCACAAAATTTACTTCATTCTTTACGATAAATCTTATAAATATCAAGGTAGGGAGGAGATAACCACTAGAAACTGGGAACTTTAGCACCCTAATCGCAAACAATCTTAAATGATAAAACTCAACGCTGAATTAGTTTTAACAGAGCCAGTAAATAAAAATAATTCATCATCACGTGGATGTGGGTCGAAGCTATTATCATGAAATTTTCAATCAGACGCTATTCCACTGCGCCACTACTCTTTATTGTTATCAGCTTCACGCTGTATCCCGCACACTGCAGGGTAGGCAGAAGTTAGTGTCAAGACACCCCGTTCCCCACTTTCTGTCGATTTCTGAAGGCATTGCGTGTTGAGTGGCAGAACTCAACGCCGCGATTGTCCTCAACACCAGAGCGAAGAAATGGAAATATAAATTTAAGTAAATATTTCATCTCCTCGAGTGGGGATCGAACCCACAACCGGTCGGTTTTACAGTCACACTTTGTACCACTGCGCCACGACTGGCCTCTACGCCACTACTCAATAAATGATAATAAGTCCATACTGATTATTCCAAAATAACAAAGAGAATTTAAACACAATTACAACAAAAGAATGTAAAGTCATTTAAATCCAGTTACATAAAGTAAAATTAAACATATTCAAAAAAACTACAATTTACAATTCAATTTAAATGTCTTATCATAAAATATTATGATAAGAATGTTTGAATAAAATGTGCTTTAGACAATAGTCTAAAGTACATTTTATACAAACATTCTTTATAACATTTACACATTAAAACGTACCCGTATTTTAAATTTTGTTTTGTGTTTTCACAGCGCTGTAAGCTACAGAGAGACAAAAAGACTTAGATAATTGAGTTTTCGAAGAGCTTTTCGGCGAAAGCGTAAATTATTCGTGCCCCGTTTCACCTAAGAATGTACACTATTCTTTATTTTTTTATTTTATTTTTGTTTTGAATAAAAGAAGAGCTACGGTGAATTTTTAAAGTGAATTAAAATCTCAACATTTTTGCTTCTGGTATGTTGGGAACTCTACTATATTTAGGAAGATTTTTTATTGTGATATAATAAATTGATTTAATAAGACTTTTTGTGTCATATTTTTTATATACGTGTGAATATGTTTGTGCGTAAAATACTGTTTTGCATAACAAAAATGTTGTGAGCTTGATTTCTAAGCCTTATAAATTTGTTTAAAGATAAATCTTTATTATAAATATGCTTTCTATCGCGCTTCGTATATACGTTAAACTTTAGCGGGCTTTAATTATATAGTGAAGCTATGGATTCAAAAAAATTAAAACTGGTATTCTTATACTATATATTTATTCCACTATCACTTATATTTATTCTTATACCATATATCAAACTATTTAATTGATTAGTTATATTTAATCTGCGTGATATAGACATTTTTAATTTAAAATTCTGTTACATCTCTTCAAGTTTGTAAAATAACGAGAAGTAAGTTATATTAATGTTAGTCCGAATTCATTTTAGTTTTATACATGAAAAATTAAATATACGTAGAAGTTTAAAATAATATTTCACAAAATGAGCATGTCCATTCATATATTTAATTTCCGTGCTCGTTTAATACACTTAATTAATTCCATTGAGTGTTACTTGGGGACCTCGCGGTTTCCTTCCGAGTTCTTAATTAGGCAATTAGGCATGCTTCTTTTGCAGGTAAAATTAAAATTCACTCTGTACCTGACAAAATTCCTTGAGCAATTTGAGTGAAATTATTTTAAAAAGTTACGAGCTGCGATATTAATTTTGAATGATAAAAAAAATTCTGCAGTTCTACCAACTTGTGTATAAAATTTTATGAAAATTATTTTTTTCTTTATTAATTTCTCATATTTAGCAAGGTTAGCTGAATGTAACTTTTTTATTATTCCATCCATCTACTACATCACTTCAGTTTCCATTTGCAAATATAGTGTAACAAGATACTATTATTTTTTTTTAAACATCCCAGATTGTGTACATAGTCTGTACCTTTTGTTGTCTTTTTTTCGTTATTCAAAAAATGCTTTAAAACAACATAACTATGGCTATGTAGATACAGTTTCTACATTTTCTAACTAATAACCACATCTGTGAATTATCCTTTTTTTTATAGTAAACCTAAGAGTGGAATTAGAAGTGACAGCTGTCACGTGCAGTAAAAAAACGTAAAAAATTATGACAAGAAGGCGTCGAAATTTATACTCTATGGCATTTTTATACATAAAGTAAACTACTTTTTTTTCAGGTTCACGTTGTATTTCAAATATAGCGCACTAGGCAGAGATAAGACACTCCGTTCCTTAGTTTCCGCCGAATTTTCGAGGCATTGCGTGTTGAGTTGAGTTTTTTTTTGCCTTGTTATATGGTTTGAATTCCGATTTGATATCTCCAAGAGTTCCTGAGATAAAGGTTCTTAACAGTAGATAAACAGATAGACTGTCAGACAGACAGACGGAAAGACAACAAAATTATCTTAAAGGGTTCCTTTTCCTTTAAAGGTACGAAACCCTAAAAACGCGCTATTTCATTAAATTTAAAAAAAAAGTAAGAAATCGGTTATATTAATTAATTAATTGATACATATAAAATAACTTCAACAGATGTTCTTATATAAACGGAGACTTTCCTTACAGTAAGTAAATCTTTAACATATTGAATATTCTTCTACAAAATAAATAAGATAATCCGCTCGACTGTCCGCTCGACTGATAACATAATCAGTGAAGTTAATAGCCGTGTAAGAGTAACTGTCAGGCATATCGCACCTCCAGTAATAAAGTGATCTAATAAAATATATTTGTTTTCATATTTATTTAAATTACTTATGAGATTTATTTTAAAGCCATTTTATCTACTTAGCTATGATACACATTTAATGATAATTTTATTATCATTAAATGTATTTAATCTTAACTTAAATTAATGGTTTAAAAAAAAAACATCTTCAACCTGTATTCCTTACATAGAAGGGTACGCAGATGGAATCTACTGTTAAGACACTCCGTTTCCCACTTCCCGTCGAACTCTGGAGACATTGCGTGTTTTCTTCGAGTAGGGATCGAACCCATAACAAGTCACGTACTTATTTTTTAATTTTTCCGATAAGTACGTTAGATAGGGCAGACCAGGGGGTGAAACACTAAGTAAACACTCCTTTCACTACCTTGTGCATAATTTTCGAGATATGGGGTGTGGCTGAATTCGATAATTCATTCTCCTGAACTTACAACCATCGCGCTTACAGTCAGACGCTACCCCACTGCGCCATGACAGAGTCATGACATAAATATTTAATAGTATTTTATTATAAAACACATAGTTATTTTTTTACCTTCACACTGTATTCTGCACATAATAGGATACGCAGAAGATACCTGGGAACCTAGTGTTCTCATTTACTCTGTTCCCATTTTCCCATTATTAATTTGTTAAGTGGATGAACTCAACACCGCGCTTTACCTTGTTACTAGAGCGAGAAATTAAGTAAATATTAAATCTTTCATTCTTCTGATTAGGAATCGAACCCACAAACGTTGCGCTTACATTCCCTCTTGTGCCCATTAGCCACGACGGTCCCTATTATTTTATATAATGAGTACCGATACAAATAACGCTAAGTTTTTCGATTTGTTCTATACAATGATATTTATTTAACCTTACTTAACAACAAGTAACCAATATAAAGGAAAAGCCATAAAATTTTAATAACTTCATTAATTTTTATTACACGAACTACTAATAATATACAAAACGCAAAGCAAATCAGAGTAGCAAACTACAGTTTCAATTAAAATCTTAACAGCTTGGCTTGGAATCCATTTATATTATAATGGTGTTTGTGAAACGACACAATAACGGTGGAGTGTTCGTATGTATGTATGTGACGAGACGTAGTCATAACACCTCGCAAGCTATCTTGAATACAAACATGCGTCAAACTTCTGTAATTACAGTTTCAGTGAGTTTAGAGATACGATTTCGAATGATGTATACGTACATATTGAGGCGGCCGTACGCCGTGCGTAGTGGTCAGAATATAACTGTAAAACTATTTTTATAGGTTCGATCCCCATTTGAGGAGAATAAATTATTCAGATTTTTCCGCTGTGGGGTTGGATACTGCCCTCATAAATATGATTTTAATTACTGTTTATTGACATATAACAGTGTACCAAAATATTTAATCAGTTTTCCCTAAATATATATTCGTATAATGCAAGTGGGCAAAGGGGACCGGTAGTTAGGTAATGTTCCATTATTTTTGGATACTGTTACAATAAAAATATATTTGTTCTCCCTATAATCTAATTAACTTAATTTTGTAAATCAATTGTAATTTCATATTTTTACTCGTGTCATATGAATACGTATACAACTTTATAAAAAAATAAATTAAATAAATTAGCTTCACACTATGCCCTGCACACAGCAGGGTAGGCAGAGGGAACCTAGTGTTAAGACACTCCGTCCCCCACTATCCGCCGAATTCTGGAGGCATTGCGTGCTGAGTGGCGGAACTCAAAGCCGCGCTTTGGCTCGACACCAGAGCGAAGAAATGAAAATATAATGAAAATAAATATTTCACTTCCTCGAGTGGGGATCGAACCCACAACCAGTCGATTTTACAGTCACACTTTGTGCCTCTGCCCCACGACCGGCCTCAAATATACCTATGAAAGCTGATTAATATATTGTATGCCAAGACAGACTTTTACACTAATATTATAAAGAAAACTTTTAAATAATTCGACGTAGTTTGATGAACGTATGGCTTAGTGGTCAGTGCGCCTGGTCGGTTCCAGGAGGCGCGGGTTTGACTCCCGCTACGTTCAAACTTAAAAATTTGAACGTACGTAACGAACGTAACGAAGAAAAATACTTATTTAGAAAACATATAAATACGTTTTCTAAATAAGTATTTTTCTTTCCTAAGTGTGGATTAACACTTTAAAAATGTTAAAAGTATCTATAGATCTGTAAATATTTCTTTATTCAATTGAACGTACAATTAAAACAAAAATAATTAAAATAATTGAGGCCAGTCGTGGCGCAGCGGCACGAGGTGTGACTGTAAACCCAACTGGTTGTGGGTTCGATCCCCACTCGAGAGATGAAATATTTACTTAAATTTATATGTCCATTTCTTCGCTCTGGTGTCGAGGTTAAGCACGCGTTGAGTTCTGCCACTCATCACGCAATGCCTCCAGAATTCGCAGAAAGTGGGGAACGGAGTGTCTTAACACTAGGTTCCTCTGCCTACCCTGCTGTGTGCGGGATATAGCGTGAAGCTGATTAAATATTTTTTTTTATAATTAATATAATTAAAATTAAATGACTTTTATTTCTTAAATCACATTCTGTTTTGGTATTTAAAATAATTGGTTTAATAATAAACATTTTTATATTGCGTATTTTAATAATAATAAAATAATTTCTATGACGTATATTTTTTTATGGTCAAAGCTACAACACATTACTGAAATCATTACCAGTAAAATAACGTTTTAATTGACTAGTATTGATATTATGATAATAGTTTGTACAAATATTTTTTAATACAATAATTTGAAATATGAAATAATATACAAAGTAAAATCTTGACAAACGAAAGCGTCAGAGCCAACAAATTTGCGTACGCTGGGTGGCGCTATCGTCGTGCACGGAGCCAATATAGATAAAATTTATTTATTTTATGTATATATGTACATACAGTAAAATGACAATGATAAAAAAGTCTGACTTAATAATTTCTGCATATTTAACTAAATATTTAACTTAAATATCTGCATATTTAACTTAATGAAATTCAAGCAATTCCTTAAAGTTTATAAAGAGTATAAATAGCGTTATATTTAACTAATGGATATATAGATCGGATCTATAAAATTTTATGAAAACACATAAAAGTAAAAGAGATTTATACAAACAAAAATAATATGTATGGATGCCAATAAACATAAATCAGAACAGAATTGATCGATCGTACTGATATGAAAAGGTACTCATTGAGTGGAGTAATCGACTATTGTGGACTTTTAATCGCCATATTCCATTTTAATATTAAAAAAATATTTTTCATCATATATCTTGTTGTTAAGAGTTTATATTTACATAAATACTACTGACCGCCTGCAACTTCGTTTACGTGGACTTTATAGCCCTTGCAATGCTACTTGGTAAGACAAAAAGAACCTACTATTAAGACACTCTGTTCTTAAATCAAATAAATCACTCTGTTCTCTATTTTATCTTAACTATCTAGGCAGCTTTCAGTGAAAGTCTCATAAAAATCAGTCCAGCTGTTTCAGAAATCAGGTCAGGCAAACAAAAAGACATAGATTTTCTTTCTAAAATTATTACTTTGTATTTTAGTATTGTGTAAAAACCTACAAACACTAAAAAAACATAATTATTTTTAAATAATAGACAGACATCTCAATTTTATCTATATGGATAGATAGATATTGTTATATGATGTTATGAAGCTACCACAATCGGTTATGGGGGAAATTAAAGAAATATTTTTGTATTAATATTTACATCATGTAAAAAATAGAGATTTTGAGATCCAACACAAAATAGGTTATCTAGGTTCAGAATTGTGGCTCTACAAAAAATAAGTGCGAGTTGCACTCGCCCACTGAGGGCCACGTATCTATTTCAGGATTGTAGCTTTAATTTTTTTTAATATATATGTTTTTTTTATGTTTTTTGATTATTTACTTTATTAATATAAGGCCCACGGGAAGTATATTTTTATAAGACATATATTTTTTTATATTTTATAAAATACGTCGTGCCACTCAATACGCAATACCTCTAGATTCGGCAGAAAGTGGGAAACGAGTGTCTTAACACAAGGTTCCCTCTGCCTACCCTGCAGTGTGCGGGATACAGCGTGAAGCTGATTTATTTTGATTTTTGTGATATACTTGTAATACAAGTTCAACTGCAATAATTTGATTCCTGCGCCGCACTAGCGCCGTTACGCCGTCTATATTTTGATATAGTTAGAATTCATAATATTTAAATTTATCCAGGTTTCAGGAATACTGAGCTGAGGAATATTTTAAAGTGATGTTGAACTTTAACGGGCACAGAAAATAGATAGTCCTGCAATATTCATGCTAGCATTAAACATAGAATTCGTTTATATAAGATTTCTCTTGCCATAGCAAGATTTACACTGCTTAAATCGAAATGCAATAAAACTTTTTTCTCTTGTTATATATGATATTGTTTTTTATATGTCAAAGTGTGATTTCTAACCAGAATAAAAATTTAATGATGTATTGTATAAGTGTACTGTATATAATACATGAAATTAGAGTTTTTTAATTTCAGTTTGCGGCGTTAAGTTACGCTACTCAATATATGAACACGCAATATCTCAATTGCTTCGACACTAGCTTTTTTCTGCATACCCTGCTACATCTATTCAGCTATGGCATATAGCTAACAAAGGATTATTTAAAACAAAACAATTTAAATTAAATCATAATCGTAATGTATGAATTACTAAAAATTAATTACATTTGAACAATTTATCAACGATATCTGCTGATAGAAAGTCAAAAGTAGCGTGAGAGCTTATCTAATGGGCAGTGATAGCCGTATTGAAAAACCATGTTCATAGCTGGATTAACTTGAACGGCAAAGTATTACTGAAATAACTATTGTGTTGAATTGATTTAGTATTTTCTACGTGTATTCTAGTTTAATTATGTTAAATAAAAGATGCTTAAAATATTTTTGCGCATATTGGGGTAGTAGCAGAGTAGAGGGAAACTCAGTGACATTAGACACTCCGTTCCTAATTTTCAAGGCAGAAGTAGCCAAACTCAACTCCGCGTTTTGTCATTGTTTTCTATTATTAGTAGCCATAATATAATTTGAGGCCAGTCGTGGTGCAGGGGCACAAAGAATGCCTGTAAATCAACACGCAATGCCTCCAGAATTCGGTAGAAAATGGGGAACGGAGTGTCTTAAAACTAGGTTCCCTCTGCCTACCCTGCTGTGTGCGGGATACAGCGTGAAGCTGATTTAATTTTAATTTATAAAGTAAGGTGGATATGCGAAAAGAATATCTAAATTAATTATTTTAACTATAATTAGAGGTAATAAGATAGTAAGTATGAGTAATAAATAAATGTAAAACTATAATAGCCAATCAAAAAAAAAATAAAAAAAACATTTATTAAAATAGTTTAGAATAAATTATAATTTACTCATTTACTTAAAGAGAATTATAATAAAAAATTTCATAATTAATTTAAAAACTGCACTTCAAACAATAGGTGAAAGAGAACAATGCTATATTTTTTTATTTTAACGTAAAAATGTAGAGACAGAAATATATCGTTACAAAGACAATCCTCTCTCAGCTAATAATGGCTTGGACGTCTCTTCCTTCCAATTAACGAGCAATTACCGGTGATCTCAAAATGGGTACAGAAAATATAAGAGTCATTTTGTAACTTCACACCTTAATAGCAGTTTACCTGTAGGAAAGTAAAATTAGTTAAATTATAATAAATTATATACTACGTTGTGCTGCTATACGCTGTGGTGTCGAGGCAAAGCGCGGAGTTAAGTTCCGTCATTTAACACGCAATGCCTCAAAAGTATCCTTCTGCCTACCGTACTTATTGCCGGATACATCTGAATATTGAAAAAAATGCAATTTACTGACAAAAAGGTAATAAAACAAAAAACTACATATGTATAATTTAGAATTTAAGTAAATATTTCATCTCCTCGAGTGGGGGATCGAACCCACAACCAGTCGGTTTTACAGTCACACCTCGATATATATATATATATATATATATATATATATATATATATATATATATATATATATATATATATATATATATATATATATATATATATATATATATATATATATATATATATATATATCGGCGCGAATACAAAAACGGATGTTTTAATATTTTATTTATGCAGTCAATTGACTCGTGGCGCTAGTGTTTATTAATGTATATTTAGAATTTAAGTAAATATTTCATCTCCTCGAGTGGGGATCGAACCCACAACCAGTCGGTTTTAACAGGTCACACCCTCGCATACTATCATATATATATATATATATATATATATTATATATATATATATATATATATATATATATATATATATAAATATATTATATATATATATATATATATATATATATATATATATATATATATATATATATCGGCGCGAATACAAAAACGGATGTTTTAATATTTTATTTATGCAGTCAATTGACTCGTGGCGCTAGTGTTTATTATGTATATTTAGAATTTAAGTAAATATTTCATCTCCTCGAGTGGGGATCGAACCCACAACCAGTCGGTTTTACAGTCACACCTCGATATATATATATATATATATATATATATATATATATATATATATATATATCGGCGCGAATACAAAAACGGATGTTTTAATATTTTATTTATGCAGTCAATTGACTCGTGGCGCTAGTGTTCTGTGGTCAAACTTGACAACTTTAGTGTCATATTCAACATAAATACGACGGTTGATCATTCTTCGGTTCAGAAGCGAGCTAGTCACCGACCAGGACGGATCTCTGGCTCCTGTGTGCGACACTCTGAACCTTAAATAATAATTGAGTGAAATTGTTGTTTAATCATTTAAGGGAAGTAATATCTTGTTATTATATTTGTACAATCTTACTAATTTATAATTCATATATAAAATATATAATGTATTCTGTTGCCATATATTTAATTAAATTAATTACAATAAATGTGAGTTTAATCAATTTATGTTATTTTATTTCTTTCATCAGAAGCCGGGATTGATACAACCACGCCATGGCGGATAAATCGCAGTCAGAAAATAATGCGGCACAAAAGGACGATTGCAGTGCAGGGCCTTCAAGACCACCTACAATGAGTTTTCTAATTAATACTTTGAGGGACACGATGACAGATATGTTGTCCCAAATATCACAAGAAAATCGATCGACAATCTGTGACGTCGTAAAAATGATTCAACCCAACTTAAATTCTTCTGTTCGAATATCTGATGTATATTTTCCGTCTTTTGATCCAGATAAAGGCACAGATATCAGAGAATGGGTGGAGCTGGTTTCAAAGTCACAGTCTGAATACAATTTGAAGGATCATGAAGTTAGACTGAAAGCTGCAGGTGTACTTCAAGGCCGAGCAAAAACATGGGCCGATGAATGTCTTTTAAGAACCACAACATGGGAAGAAATGAAGAACGATATGCTGCAAACATTTGAACCAGAAAGTAGATATTTTTCAGAAATTCTTAAGTTTCGTAATTACACAATAGAAAATGAAGACAGCATTACAGATTACATTTCAAACGTGTGGAGAATGTTTAAGAGAATAGTTAAACCAAACGTAACAGAACAGGATGCTGTGGAATTTGTAATAGGCAGCATTACGGATGACAGACTCCGAACGGAACTATTGAATAGTAAGTCTCAATCTGTTCCAGAGTTAATTGCTATAGCCAAAACAATGCGGAAACGTAAATCAATACCAGCCTCTCGCGACACTGTTCCCCAAAAGAAACCACGGAACAATACAAACGAATCATGGAAATCAAGCGCTGAAATTACATGTTTTGTTTGTAGCAAGAAAGGTCACCGTGCAAGATATTGTACCCAAAATGCTGTGGCGAAAATGTTGGAGGAACGAAAAGAACAAAAAAAGGAATGTTCGTATTGCTCGTTGACAGGACACACGAGCGACACATGTTTTAAAAAAATAAACGCTGATAAGAGGGTCAACATCTGCGAAAGAGGTAACAGTCTTTGTAATATTCTTAATATTAATATCGGTTGTAGGCACTATGAAGGCATATTTGACAGTGGAGCTGATTGTTCTTTGATAAAACAATCTATAGCTTTGGAAATACCCGGAAAACGGCAGGATACTATTACCTATTTAAAAGGAATTGGTTCTGTACCAGTTTTATCTTTACATAAAATATCGACTACCTGTACTATTGACAATATTATTATGGACATAGTTTTTTTTGTGGTTCTTGATCATGAAATCCCAAAAGATGTTTTAATTGGAAAAGATATCTTGAGTATTCCAGGTATTGGAGTACACCTTACAAATCAAACCGTTGTTTTTACGAGAAATATAGAAACTCGAAATATAATGCAAGTGAAATATACAGATTTTGGTGAGATCGAAACTGATATATCATCTAAAAAGGATCTTGACGAGTTAACTAAAGTGCTTTGCAGATATCGACAGTCCTTTACAGAAGGAGTTTCCAGTTCACGAATTAAAACGGGTGAACTAGTTATTCGTTTAAAAGATAAAGATAAAGTTGTCCAAAGGCGCCCATACAGAATGGCACCAATTGAACGTTTAAAAGTCAAAGAAATACTTAATGACTTGTTACAAAAAAATGTAATTAGAGAAAGTAACTCGCCATTTTCGAGTCCCATAATCCTTGTGAAAAAGAAAAATGGACAAGATCGATTATGTGTTGATTATAGAGAATTGAATACGAATACAGTGCGTGATCATTATCCATTGCCTATCATCACAGATCAGCTTGACAAATTGAAAGATGCTAAATATTTTACGTGTTTGGATATGGCGGCCGGTTTTCATCAAATTCCAATTGCTTCAGAGTCTATTGAGAAAACAGCTTTCATCACTCCTGATGGTTTATTTGAATACCTAACGATGCCATTTGGTTTAACAAATGCCCCCTCTGTTTATCAAAGAGCAATAAACAAAGCTCTTGGGAATCTTTTGGACGACGCAGCTCTTGTGTATATCGATGACGTGTTGATACCAAGTCAAAATTTCGAAGACGGTATTAAAAAGTTGGAACAAGTTATTTCAGCCCTTACAATAGCTGGTTTTACATTTAATATTAAAAAATGCTCCTTTATGAAAACTTCGATTGAATATTTAGGATATGTCGTAAGTGAAGGTAAAATATTAGACCTAGTCCACTAAAAATAGAGGCTTTGTCAAAAACGGTGCCACCAAAGAATTTAAAGCAACTGCGACAATTTAACGGTTTAGCTGGATATTTTCGAAGGTTTATACCAAACTTTTCCACTAAAATGATACCACTATATGATTTAACAAAAAGTGGATCTAAATGGGAATGGAATGAAAAACACGAAGCAGTAAGAAACAAGATTATTAGCTATTTAACTTCGGCACCATTGTTGACAATTTTCCAGGAAGAATTACCAATTGAGTTGCACACAGATGCAAGCTCTATCGGTCTTGGTGCTATATTAGTACAAATCAGAGAAGGTTGTCAATATGTTATTGGGTATTTTAGTAATGAGAACAACACGTGCAGAATCTAAATATCATTCATACGAACTTGAAACTCTTTCAATTGTAAGGTCAGTAAAACATTTTCGTCATTACTTGTACGGAAGAAAATTCACTATTATTATAGACTGCAATGCAGTAAAAGCTTCACGGTACAAACAGGAACTATTACCACGAATTCATCGGTTGGTGGGCTTTCCTACAGAATTTTGATTTCGAAGTTGAATATCGAAAGGGAGAAAGGTTAAAACATGCTGACTTTTTTAGTAGAAATCCAATTGTTATGAATGTCAGAGTTAAAGATGATTGGTTAATAATGGAACAAAGGCGCGACGAAGACATATGTAAAATTATTAATAATCTCAAAAATGATGACAAATTAGAACGAGAGTATGTTTTTTAATAATGGCATTTTATATAAAAAATCGGAAGATAATGATAAATTTCTTAAAGTTGTTCCCAGATCTTTTCAGTGGAGTTTAATAAATAGCTACCATGAGTCATTAATACATATGGGTTGGGAAAAAACCTTAGCAAAAATAAAAGAGAATTTATGGTTTCCTAGGATGAGCACAATTGTACGATATTTCGTAGATCACTGTGTTATTTGTAAAACCATGAAAGGTCCTTCAGGTGCTGTACAAAGTCAACTGCATCCGATAGATAAAATAGCAGAACCCATCCACACTTTACACATTGATATTTCTGGTAAGTTGAGCGGGAATGCATCCCAGAAAGAATACGTTTTTGTCGCCATTGACGCTTACACCAAATTTGTCATTCTGAATCATGCAAAAAGTAAAACTCAAGATAACGCACTTAAACATTTACAAGAAATAGTTTTTTTATTTGGTGCCCCGAAAAGAATTATAGTTGATGGCGATGGAGCTTTTGTTTCTCACTACAAATCATACTGTGATAAATACGGATTGAACTTCATCAATGTGCTGGGGTATACAAGTCGAAGCAACGGTCAAGTTGAAAGGGTAATGCGAATACTTAAAAGTGGCTTGACTATTATTAAAAATATGAATCAAATACATTGGGCAAAGTCTTTGTACAATCTTCAACTTGCGATTAACTGTACAATATCTAAAACGACTGGCAAATCGCCTATTGAGCTTCTTACAGGTAAAAAAGGATGTGTACCTGCAGAATTGATCTCAATTATCGACGATATCAATGAACGCGTTGACCCTGAATCAATGAGATTAGCGGTTCAGGAAAGGATGACCGAAGCTGGAGCAAAAGATAAAATACGTTTTGATAAGAGTAAGGCTAAAGTAATACGTTTTCAGAAAGGTGATTTTGTGCTTTTAAAAGAGCCGCTTAGACTGGGTACAAAACTAAGCCCAAAGTATGAAGGACCCTTTGAAATCAAAAAGGTTTTGCCACACGATAGATACGAAATAAGAAAAATAAATGGAAAGGTAGAAATAGAAAAGTGACTCATGAGAATTTGAAAAGAGCTCCGAAGTTTGGCATTCAGAGTGAAGTGGCAGTATCGGCTATGGATGACGAAGTGAAACAATACGAGTGACGTGGGTATTAATTTATGTACAACTATGCAATTGTATTTGAATGTGTTTGATTCTAGAATTCAATTTACGAGTGGTTTTATAATAGTCAATATTAGCGCTGAGGCTATGAGGCTAACGTGTCAATTTAACGTGTAAACTTATTTTTATGTGAACGAGAATGCCGATGGGCTGAGGTCCCAGAAGCATGGCCAAAATTAGTGCTGAGACTATGAGGCCCTTATGGTTATAACGCGTATATTGTTTCAGATTCTTAAGCGAGTAGGCGCAGGGACGCGCCACTCATCAGCATGGCCGTATCGGCGCGAATACAAAAACGGATGTTTTAATATTTTATTTTGCAGTCAATTGACTCGTGGCGCTAGTGTTCTGTGGTCAAACTTGACAACTTTAGTGTCATATTCAACATAAATACGACGGTTGATCATTCTTCGGTTCAGAAGCGAGCTAGTCACCGACCAGGACGGATCTCTGGCTCCTGTGTGCGACACTCTGAATCTTAAATAATAATTGAGTGAAATTGTTGTTTAATCATTTAAGGAAGTAATATCTTGTTATTATATTTGTACAATCTTACTAATTTATAATTCATATATAAAAATATTATTATGTATTCTGTTTGCCATATATTTAATTAAATTAATTACAATAAATGTGAGTTTAATCAATTTATGTTATTTTATTTCTTTCATATATATATATATATATATATATATATATATATATATATATATATAATATATATATATATATATATATATATATTTCACTCAACACGCAATTCCTCCAAAAAAACTCGGCGGAAAGTGGGGAATGGAATTTCTTTACGCTAAGTTCCCTCGGCCTACCCTGCTGTATGCGGGATACCGCGTGAAACTGAAATATACTTATATAAGAGGTTCATACTTCATACATACTCTTACATGTATATGACCTCTGGCGTAGACTGCTATCTTGAGAATATTATGCAAAAGGGCACGAGTTCACTTTAAGCATTGTTTAATATAATGTAGGAACTTTAATTCAACATTTGATTGCCTCAAATTATAGAGGCAACCAAACCCAAAATGTCCCGAAATGCCTCTATAACATCTATATGAATAATATAAAAAAATACTATAAGCTTTAAGCTAGAACACTAAATTTACCTTTGCCTACAGCTACACGAAGTGAGTGTCTCCGTTTCCCGCCGAGTTCTGGAGGCATTGCGTGTTGAGTGGCGGATCTCAGCGCCGCGTTTTGCCTTGACACCAGAGCGAAGAAATGAAAATATAAATATGAATAAATATTACATTATTTCCTCGAGTGGGAATCGAACCCACAACCCGTCGATTTTACAGTCACACTTTGTGCCCCTGCGCCACGACTGGCCTCTGGCAGCATAAAGCAAGTAAATAAAAAATTACAATATCATCGTAGTGGTGTAATGGATATAATTTACCTCGACATTTCTCAATTCTGGTTTCCAGCCTTGTCCGAGAATTGTATGACCTAGTTTTCGGTGAGCCAAGAAATATGGAAAATATTAATTACAAACTTATATAACTATAGTTTTAAATCGTAAAAGTAAATTGGATAATAATACATCCAGATGCTAATAATCATTTTGAATGTTTTTTTTAATGACAAAAAAAAATCGAATAAAATATGTTAGTTATATATGTACATATATATTTTAAAATAGTTAAATGTCATTATAATTAAATTGTTTCTCAACGTTTTTGCTTGAATTATAAAAGGGTATCTAACAAAACCATTAACTTCATTAATTTTATTTTACAATAAATTAAATATATATTATTTTACATACATATTTACTAATAGCGTTCAATTTCAAAAGATAGAATATGTAATAATCAACGGACGTCAGCAAGTATTTTATTATTCAGGTGAACGATCTCCACCGCCATACATTTAAAACAAGTTATAAAATTTCGAAACGCTGTTAGTAAAAAACCAACTTAAATCCTATGTTCATTTTGTTTCCACTATACTAACACCAATAACACCAGTATACGTGTTGACCTTAGGCGTGACGTAGTTGATAGTTGATCTTGATAACACTCAGTCCATTACAACTGCTCGCGGAAACAAACACGCATTTAAAATGGCGGAAGCCGAGTCTGGTTCGACATTTTGGGAAGAATTAACTAGTCCTATCAATTTAGTGTTGTTGTTTTTCATTTTATACCTTCTGTATAAGATAGTAAGGGTCGCATTTCGAAGTGGTGGAGCCGCCAGCGCCTCCTCCGCCGCCGATGGCGAAGCTAAGGCAGGATATGACAGTGGCTGAACTAAAGAAATACGATGGCACTGATTCGGAAGGAAGAGTTTTGCTGGCTGTGAACGGTACAATTTTCGATGTTACAAGAGGAAAAAGATTTTATGGACCTGGTAAGTAAAAATATTTCTATTTTTATATGATATTTTTGCAATAAAATGACGTTATTCCATTAAATGAAAACATTTATTTACTTTCGTTAAAGTACCGTTGCAGTATGAAAACTTAAATGTTCGCGTAACTTCGTACCGACGATAAGATACTATACTATCTAGAAATAATGACTGTCGTTCTTAATTCCTTGTAATAAAAGCTAATTTACAAAAACTGAGGAACGCGTGCGACCGAGGGCCAGAGGAACCTTGACTCTAGTTGGCGCATACATTTTTATTACTGTAATGATTTCTACCGAAGTAATAACGTATCTGTAATTACGTAAAGCGAATATCATATCAGACAACATACAAAACAAGAGTGACTAAACGCGACAGGCTGTGGGTTCGATCCCACTCAAGGAAATTAGACACTCAAGGAAATGAAACGGACTGCCTCATGAATTCTGCTGTAAAAAAAATAATTATATCTAACATGCTGGTTACATAAAACTACTAGATTATTCGCTTAATCGATATGTTAAGTTAAAAATATTTACGTTGTAAAACTGATTTAATTACATTGTAAAACTGATTTAATTTTAATTTTTATCAATAAATACATACACTCCATATTTACTAGAAATCGAAGTAAATGAAATTACTCAAAGTTTGTCAATACTCCGTTATCGTCATATAATCTACAGTCAGTTTGCTTGGGATTTGTCTTGAAAATGAGGATGTTCTATTTATACAAAGCAACGCTTACCCTATGATGTGATTCGTATCTATGCTAATAGCGCTTATTAGGCACGTCAGAGATATATATCCCTACATCCGTTGGTTAATAGTATGCAACTGTTTTAATGGTTGTAATTCGGAATGTGGGGAACAGAAGTGTTTTAATGGGAACGGAGTGTTTGATACTAGGTTTCCAGGTTTCCTCTGCCTACCCTGCTATGTGCAGGATACAGCGTGAAATTAAAAAAAAAAAAAAAACTGTTTCACGGTTTACGATCACGCCAATTATAATTTTATGTTTTTTAGTTTAATTTACGTAAATATCTTTCTCATCTTGCAGATCAGGTAAAAAGAACCTAGTGACATATACGTTTGCTAAATATTTAACTTAATATAAATACTTAGACCATCTTGGCGCACTGGGATAGTTTGGGATGGCTATGAGTTCGATCTATATTTTTTAAATTTCTAAGATAGGTGAAACAGCGTTGACGGCACAGAAATCAAAGTGTCTTAACACTAGAAAAAGAATATTAATATAAGAAACTATAAGAAAAATAAAACATAAATAAATAAACAATAATATATATGTTATTGTATACAAAGAAGCCTAGTCAGAATGACTAAGATGAATTGAATGAACATAACCTTGAGATTTAGTACCTTACGCAACTGGGTTGTATGCAAGCGTGTTGGTGTGTTCTCGTGAATTTTATTTTTTTATTAATAAAAATTAAATATAAAATTAATTTTAATTTTATATTTTTAAATTAAATTATAAAGTTAATTTTATATTTTAATTTTGCTTTATAAAAATGATTTATGTATTACTTACTTATATAAAAAAATAATTATATATAAGAATATTTTCTACATAACATATTAAAATTATATTTTTTATGTTTATGTAGGTAGTATAAACTTGGCACATATAAAAAGTATGTTTAAAAAGTATTAAATTAAATCAAAAATTAAATCAGCTTCACGCTGTATCCCGCACACAGCCTACCCTACCCTAGGCAGAGGGAACCTAGTGTTAAGACATTCCGTTCCCCACTTTCTGCCGAATTCTGGAGGCATTGCGTGTTGAGTGGCAGAACTCAACGCCGCGCTTAACCTCGACACCAGAGCGAAGAAATGGAAATATAAATTTAAGTAAATATTTCATCTCCTCGAGTGGGGATCGAACCCACACTGCCGCTGCGCCACGACTGGCCTCTTTTTAAAAAGTATGTATGTATAATATATAAGTTGAATAATAGCTTCTGTGCAACATTTATATCTTCAGCAGTTCAAAATCATCAAGAGCTTCAATTTTCCCACCATCCTACTAATTCAGCGGAAAGTGGAAAACGCAAGTGTTTTAATGGGAACAATGTCTTGACACTAGGTTCCCAGGTTCCCTAAAATTACGTTCTCCGCTATTTGCCAAAATTCAAGACATTGGCTTGTGGAGTGACGGCACCCAATACCGCAGTTAATCTACCAGAGCAAAGATAGAAAAATAGTTATTCTCTCCGAGCGTGCTTCGAATCCACAACCATGGTTGTGGTATAATGTGGTCGTTTAGAGTGAAAAGAATCTGAACAAAAATAATAATAACCTGGTTTCCAGTATTATTTTATTATATTACCGCATATTATTAAGTATATTAAAATAAAACGTTCAATTGTTTAAAACGCCTTGAAACCTATAGTCATTTAATTTAAGTTTATAATTACCTGATTATTTCCCAAGAACTGGTTGTTAAAGTGTTTTTAAAAAAAGATAATATTGTTTTTGATGGTTTTCGTAATATTAAGGTTTTTATATTTTTTTTAAATGCTCGTCATTAAGTTTAATTATAATTTTATTATAATTATCATTTTATAAATTCATCCATTACGATGTGAACAACAGACAAAGTAGCCAAAATTGTCTGTAAAAAGTTGAACTTTAACATGTAGGTTCTTGGGGCTACTTGGAGGCTAAGGCTAAGGATTTCAGAAATTCTTACGGCAATAGGTAAAAACGGGATTTTACTTTTACAATGGTAAAAATCGTATGAAATGCACCTCATTTGCTCAATATTCTTCAATATAATATTTGGGTGAAAAGTGGGAAACATAGTGTCTTAAAATTACGTCCTCGTTGCTGAGCCTTACTATACGCAGGATACAGAGTGAAGTTGCTGTAGTGAAGTTGTTGAAACAGCTAAAACTGGCTAGCTACCTAACTTTCACTAAAACTAAGAACTAAGAATTTAATCTAATTGTTTCTCTTAAAGAGCAAATCATATATATACTATTATAAATATTTGCAAAGATTTGCTTTAATCAATACTAACAACATAAATCAATATTTTAATCTGCAAAAGAAGTTTAAGTTGGATATAGTTGTCGAGTATTTATATAATGATAACATATTATATATTATATATTGCTACTATTGTTAGAAAATCCATTAAGATACCACAATGAACTATTCTTATTTCTTACTATATTATTTATAATTTTAGTACATTTGTTGGTCTATCGTAGGATCTCGATATTACTGCTCTATATAAATCCAGGCCAGTCGTGGCACAGGGGCACAAGTGTGTGAATGCAAACGCCACTGATTATGGGTTCGATCTCCACTCGAGGAAATGATATATTTATTTCAATTTATATTTTCATTTTTTTGGTGTCTCAATCACTCTGGTGTCGAGGTAAAAGCGCGGCGTTGAGTTCCGCCACTCAACACGCAATGCCTCCAAAATTCTACAGTACGTTGGGAACAGATTGTCTTAACACTAGGTTCCCTCTGCCTAACCTGTTACGTGCGGAATTATATAAATTTTAATATTTTCGAGTAAGTATATTTCTATATTATTAAAGGATGTTATTGGAAGTAAATCCGCCCATTTTTTATGGTTTTGTAATGGTAATTTTATTGAATAAATTTTACTTATTACAAATTAATTTTAAATTTCATTAATTGCAAATTAACTTTAAATAATTACACAATTAGGTTTTAATTACTTATACTTCAATAATGATAAGCAAACGAATGTTCTAATTATATATTTATCATATTTGAATTATTATGTATAATTTTTTTTAATGACTTTTGTTCTCCAAAGTCAATTTTCATCATCGTCAGTCAGTCATCAAAGATGATGAATAATACTTATTTAGTAAACGTACAAAAATTTGAACGTGGCGGGGCTCGAACCCGCGCCTCCAGGAAACCCACCAAGTGCTCTGACCACTAAGCTTAGTAGTCAGAGCACCTGTCTTTAAGCTTTACTGTCTTAAAAAACTTTTTTAAATTGTAATTACAATGTATGCACAAAATATTATAAGATATTGCTATGGCAATATTGGTTTAACTGTCTATCTGCTTATAAGCTGAATATATAGATAAATATATTTTATTGCAGTATAAGGTATAACTCATAAATACTTTATGACATGCAACACATTATCTTCAGAAATTATATGTATATATAATATATTATATTCATATATGTTTTTTACTCAAAACGCAATGTCTCCAGAATTTGACAGAAAGTGGGGAACGGAATGTCTTGACACTACGTTCTCTCTGCCTACCCTGCTGTGTACGGCATACAGCGTGAAGCTGATGTTTTTTAAATAGAATTGAAAAATTTATATATTATTTTAAATAAGAAAACAAAAGTATAAGTATAATTATTTATATAACAAAATGTTATATTTATATAACAAAAGTATAATTATTTCCTAGACATAACAATAGATATAACAAAGATCCCATACTGTCCAGTTATTAATCTAACAGATTTAAGTTTGCATTATTATATGTAACACAGAAAAAAGAATAAATAAGAAGTTATTAATCTTAATAATTATTTTGTAAAAGAAGCAAAAACTTGCGTTGTGAATAATAACTAGTGATTACACCCCTAAAAACAAGGCTATCCGCCCGCCTAGCGTCAATTAGACCCCAAGAACTCCACTATAATTACATATGACCCCCTACCCCTTACCCCCATACCCCGTACGAAGGTAGGAAAACGATTTCTCATACACTTTCGTCGATGAAAACGATAACGAAGTCCAGTTCATTTCATGACTTCGCGAGTTGAATTTAGTGTAGACTGCTAGACTAGACAAGTCCCAGTTGTAACAGATCGCGGCTTGCTTGTATACCTATTGTAGGAAACCCTACCAACTAGTTTGGAGTTCAACCTCTCCTCAAGAAGCCTTGTGCTTGCGATTTCTAAAGGGCAGATTATTTTCTTCCCTCCTTAATCGGTGTCGCTTTTAAAGCCAGTATGACTAACAGCATTTACTTTATATCGAAAAAGAAAAACATTTTAATTTTCCTACAATTTTACAATTTTAATTATATTTTTAAGTAGTTACTATTTTTATTTAATTTTAAATATAAGATTCACATTATTATTATGGCAAAATTAGTTACAACATAAAATATATTTTGTAATTATTCAATTCATTCAGAGGCTGGTCGTGGCGCAGCGGCACGAGGGGTGACTGCAAAACCGACTGGTTCTGGGTTCGATTCCCACTCGAGGAGATGAAATATTTACTTAAATTTATATTTCCATTTCCCCGCTCTGGTGTCGAGGTTAAGCGCGGCGTTGAGTTCTGCCACTCAACACGTAATGCCTCCAGAATTCGGCAGAAAGTGGGGAACGGAGTGTCTTAACACTAGGTTCCCTCTGCTTACCCTGCTGTGTGCGGGATACAGCGTGAAGCTAATTTTTTTTTTTTTTTAATTATTCAATTATTTTGAGTCTGTCTTGGCACGGAGACACAAGCGTGTGAGTGTAACCATTTTGGTGAGTTCGATTCCCGCTCGGAGGAATGAAATATTTAATGTTATCATTTCCTCGCTCTGGTAACAAGACAAAGCACGGCTTTGAGTACCTCCTCTCAACACGCAATGCCTCAAAAAATCCCTTTATACTCCGCTATTTGCGGGAAACAGCGTGAAGCTAACACGAAAAAAAACCTGTTTTTCTTAAAATCCAAACCATCCATTCACAATAAGAACGTTTTCCCGCAACTAAGTGCATTGTGTAAATTTACCAATACAACACAGCACCAAGTACTGTACTGTACTGTAGTATGAGAATTAGAATTTGACTTGAGTGCGTCCGATTTCACCGAAGTATTACTTACTATTGTACGCCGTTGTTTATTGATTCAAACTGCGGTGAATTGAGTTTCTGAGTCAATAACATCCTTGCATATGGATGGGTAGTTAGTAATTTGCTGCAAATTGGACTTATTTTATGATTATGGGGCCGTCATGGTGCAGGGGCTCAAGCGTGGGTGTATAAAGCGAAGGTTGTGGCTTCGAATCTCAATCGGGGGAATAGAATGTTTGATATTTTCATTTTCTCGCCCTGGTATCGAGGCAAAGAGCAGCGTTGAATTCTGTCACTTAATACGCAATGTCTCCAGAATTTGGTGGGAAGTGGGAACTGGAGTGTCTAAACACTAGGCTCTTTCTGCTTACACTTCCACATGCGGGACTTAGAATGAAGCTGAAAAAAAGTAGACTAGGAAGTGTTGGCAAGCACTTAAAAAGGATTTCTTGATATTTAGTGAAATAGAAAAAACTGTTTTCTTTTACTTTGCGTCTTAAAATCCACACTAATAAAATTGCTGGCGACGACTAATGTCAATATATGATATTAATGATTATAGTTACATTCCAGGTGGACCATACGCTGCGTTTGCGGGTAAAGATGCAACCCGAGGCCTCGCTACTGGTCAAGTAGCAGCTTCTGATGCTGAATATGATGACGTCAGTGATTTAGGACCTGATGAGGTTGCATCAGCCAAGGAATGGGAAGAGCAGTTCAGAGGTAATGCGAAAGCTGGCTTTATCTGTATATTTTTAATTATAAAAATGTATTTGGAGGCCGCAACGTAAGCATGTGACTGTAACGCGACGGTTCAATCTCCACTAGAAGAAATGAAATTATTATGTATTAATATGTTTATTTCTTCGCTCTGGCAGCAAGCCAAAAGTTCGGCGTTGAGTTCCCCTACTCAACACGCAATGGCACGAAAACAGCGGAATAGAGTGTCTTAACACTAGGTTTTCTGTGCTTACCCTGCTGTATGCGGAATCCAGCATGCAGCGTGAAGCTGTCTTTTATATCTGGTAACCAGAAAAAGTGATAATGAGACGTTGAGTTTACCCACTTTATGAGCAATGTTTCTTTAATTGGACGGAAAGTGAGGAACGGAGTGTCTTAACACTAGGTTACTTCTATTTACACTTCTATATGAATTATCTTGCATATACTAATGCTCTGTGGAGCGTGAAGGTGGGAATTGGAAATTAAAAAAATATTAAAATATATGTTTCCTACATACCTATTTCTTTAAGGAAATAGTTAGATTTATTTATTAAATTTATTATATAAAATACTTAATAGGATCTATATATAACACTTTAGACGTAGAAGTAACAAAAAGTTTAATTATAAAACCAAATCAAAACTTTAATAGTTATAAAAGTATATTCTGTGTACATTTTTGCTTAGAACATCGTTATCCACTTATAAATATTTATATTTTTTACGTGAAATATACAAATTTTATTTATTATGCATGCTTCTTTCTTTCGAGGTCAGGGTCGTGTTAGCAGCATCATTAGGCCAGGCTTTAGCTTCCAAGCATTTTATTATTCATATATTGATTACCTTAGAAATATTTAATATGAACGTTCTTGATAAAGTTTTTTATTTTTATTTTTGTAGGATAATAGAAAAATATATTATTAATAATGTTAACTGTAGGCCGTCGAGGCATCGGTGGTATTAGAGTGTGACTGTTATCGTGACGTTTGTGGATTCAATTCCCACTCAGAGCAATAAATTATTATTTATTAATATTTTCATATCTTCGCTCTGGTATCAAGGCAAAGCGTGGCGTTGCGTTCCGCCTCTCAATACCTCAAAAATTATATGAGAATTGGGTAACGGAGTATCTTACCACTAGGTTCCATCTGCCTATCCTACTATATGCACGATACAACGTGAAGCTTATAATAATGAAAAATTATATGTTTAAGACGAAATTACGAAATTTATTTTTGTAGGTAAGTGACCTACCTACACGTATAAGTACGTGACCAATTATTTAATCCTCACAACTATTTTTATTGAAACTAATGTATTAAACTAAATTTTAACACATCAACAGTATCAGATACTAATGCAAACATACGAACTGACATACGTACGTACGTACATACGTACGTCTACCTGTAACATAATAACAAAAATATCAATTAAAAATCAAATTTACTTAAATTTATATTTTCATTTCTTCGCTCTGGTGTCAAGGCAAAGCGCGGCGTTGACTTCTGCCACTCAACACGCAATGCCTCCAGAATTCAGCAGAAAATGGGGAACGGAGTGTCTTAACACTAGGCTCCCTCTGCCTACCCTGCTGTGTGCGGGATACAGCGTGAAGCTGACAAAAAAATCACAAAATTCAATTCAAACAAATCCAAGCCTATACAGCGATCCTTAAACAATGGACGTTTGATTGATTAAGTCGTGATCACCATAACAAGTGAAATATCCGGAGTCGAATCGAACAGAAAAGTTTTAATTTCCCTTCGATCAAATTTACTGGAACTCATTGAATATTTATATAGGCCGGGAATAATTTTGAATATATTAACGCGGTGGTTTTACAAGATACGTTGCAGTGTGTTATCGTTTCCTAAAACAATCTCGGATCTTGTTATTTTAATCCT
The DNA here is from genome assembly GCA_021202915.1 of Heliconius himera. NCBI lineage: Eukaryota > Metazoa > Arthropoda > Insecta > Lepidoptera > Nymphalidae > Heliconius > Heliconius himera. Next base: position 1,034,873 of record JAJHJA010000353.1, read on the forward strand.
CTTGTATGTATTTTTTGTATTTCCATAAAAAAATTAGCTTCACGCTGCATGTCGCGTACAGCAGGGTGGGCAGAAGGAATCTAAAGTTAAAACAGTCCGTTTTCACTTTTCTTTTGAGGATTTTTTGCGTTTTGAGTTGTGGAACTCAACACCGAACTTTTACTGACTGATGGACAAAGCACAGTTGAAATTGTGCTTTTCTGTTATTCTGGTCAAATGAATGTATGTATAGAATATCTGAATATGTGCCGCGTGAAACAAGAAAAATATTTTTTTCAAGCAAGAAAAAATATTTTTTTACCCTTTCTTGTACACGGAAACGAAATTAGTATTTAAGACTTGTTTTAATTATGTATACATATTCTGAACGTAAAAAAATATTAAAATCTACGTCTCCTTACTCTATAGACTACGAATTAAGTTATTCTACATACAAAACTTATAAGTAAAATTTCAATATTTATAACATATTAATCAAATTTTATTGCAATTTCAGAAAAATATGATATCGTGGGAAGACTCTTGAAGCCCGGAGAAACGCCAAATAAGTATAGCGAGGAAGACGGCGATGATAAGAAATCGCAATAAGTGCTAGCTATATATTTTTGTGATATTTTTAATATAAGTGTTGGGTAATGTTTATTAATAAAATATATTTCACATGGAGAAATGTTTGTCTTTTCAATAATAATAATAATAATGTATGCAAACTATTTTTTTTTATGAAATTAAATTATTATTAAATTAATTAATACCGTCGTTGCGCAGGGGCATAAGTGTGCGACGGTCCGATTGCCATTTAAGGAATGAAATATTTAAAATTTCAATTTCCTAACTCAGGTTCCCCACTCATCACGCAATGCCTTAAATATTCGAGAGTGTTAGGTGAAGTGAAATGTCTTAATGGGAACGGAATATCTACTAGGTTTTCAGGTTCCCTTTACCTGCTATGTGCAGAATATAGAATGTAGCTGAGAAATTAATTCAGCAGCAGCAGCAGCAAAGAAATCATAGAGCAGTGGGACAGCGTTTGAACGTAAACTCAAATAGACTTTGGCTCGATTCCCATTTGGGAAATGATATAAAATTTAGATTTGTTTAAGCTTGCTTTGGTAAAAAAGAACGAGACGTTCAGCTTTGTCACTTAATACACGAATTTTGCGGAACCAGCACAGTGTCTTAACACTATGTACTAAACTAAAATTATAAACACTAAGTACTACCTTTATTTTTATCTTTTTTTTTTTAAATATTATTCCACGCTTATAAAAAAAATATTTACTAAGAAAACGTATAAAAATATTGAACGTAGCGGGATTTGAACCTGCGCCTCTTTGGAAACTACGTTCAAAATTTTTATACGTTTTCTTAATAAGTATTCGCCTACCTTGTAATAAGCGGGAAAGAGCGTGAGAAGCGTGAGAGCATACTATACATTTATTTATTAGATATAGGTAATATGGTTACAAAGTAAAACTTTATATTGCAAAATACACAAGGAAACATGTACGTGATAACACTTTATAAACAACAGTTTATAATGATTTATAAATTTCCATGTTGATTTAATATAAGTCATTTTGTGATAAACTGCACTCTCATATCGAATGCAAGGTAATAAATTATTCTTTGAACTAACAAGAATTAGTTTTCCTTAAGTTTATTAATATGAAAGTATACTTACTTAACTTACAGATTCGATTTTTAAATTACTTTATTATTACTAAAACTTATGACTATATTTAAATAAATATTTTACAATAAAAAATTAATTTGAAATCAAAAGAATAAAAGAATTAGATTATATATCTAAAAACGTTTATTTATGTAATACACTATTAGAAGTTCATAAATAGTAGGTGTGTAACCGACTGTTGTGCGTTGGTTGCGGTTGCGGTTGATACGAAGACAACAAAGTTAGGCGTGAAATGTTGTTGTAGCCACATACATAATAATATGTATGTATAACATCAATTTATATATTTCGTTTATATTATTTAATTTATTCTATAAGGAAAAAAATCTAAACCAAAAAATATATATTTTATGGAACGCTAAGTGGATGTAGATACAATAGCAATATCTTTTTTAACTAAACAAAACGAGGAGTGTTATAAGTTTTACCTGTATGTCTGTCCGTGGCACAATAGCTCTTGAATAAATGAACTGATTTAAGTACAGTTTTCTTTAATTGCAAGCTTTGTTCATTTCATCGCGGTGGTTAGCTTAGCTATGTTTTATAAAAAACGGAATAATAGATAAAAATACTTTCCCAAGACGATGTAGCTATTTTAAAAAATAACATAAAATAACTGTAAAGAGTTATTTTTATTCGGGTTTTTTATTCACACAAATTCCCATAAGTTAGGTTACACAGAGAGAAATTAGTCACAAAAATCAACACCACGCGTTAAAAACACAATTAAATTCTAAGTTTAATTTATCTTAACTTAACAATTTTCTTGACGTTTCAGTATTTAATAAATTTAACATTTATAAATTTCAGTATCTGGACATCTGACAAGTTGGACATCAGTAAGGACAGTTTGTCAAGTAATTATTCAAGGATCTCAATTCTCATCATCGGTCTGAGGGTTTTGTGACGCTAACAATTTTGTATTTTACTGAAATATTATATTTAAAAAAATATTTTGAAGTCCTTTTTTATTTTTTTTTTGTGATTGATTTTGAATTACAGTAAATAGCATCCAAAACCATTTAGTGAAATAAAAAGGAATCAGCTTCACGTTGTATCCCGCACACAACAGGGTAGGCAGAGGGAACCTAGTGTTAAGACACTCCGTTCCCCACCCACAACCAGTCGATTTTACAGTCACACTTTGCCCCTGCGACATTCTGGCCTGCTGGATATATATTTATTGAATCAAAAATAAAAGGAAACGTAGTAGCTCTAAATTTTTACTCTCTTTTACGCTTTATCCTGTTGATAAGCAGGGTTGAGTAATAAGACGTGAAATAAAGAAGGAGTGGGTAACGAATAATTACCGCTTTTATAATTAATAAATATTATTTTTTTAATTATGTAATTAAAGAAATAAAATGTTGTATATTATTGTTCTCTTATTAATCTTCTATAAACAATACAAATTGATTTAAGAAAAAAACGATATAAAATGTCAATAACAATTATTTATCGAATATAGTTTTCTCACTTTTACTCAAGACTAAATCTAACCTGTAAAGACTGCTTGACCTCCATTATTCTTACGTTGCTCTAAATCAACATGACTTAAGTAAGGCAATCAGATCCATTTTTTCAGCTTCACGCTTTACCCTACATAAGTAGAATAGGGTAAAGGCACCCCATTCTCGTCTTTCCATATGAATTTAATAAATTGCATGAAAATGAAGGAGCTCTACACCGTACTCTATTTCAATAGATCTGTGAAATAGGAATATATGATTCCCTGAGTGAGACCGAATCCCCAACCATCGCGTTTATAGTTAGAGATTGTCCCACTATGCTGCAAGTTTGCATATATGCTAAGAAAGTATATGTAAATATTTCATAAAGTGGGCGGAACCATTAAAATATTTTTATTTAGCTTCACGTTGTATATATACCAGGGTAAGCAGAGAGGACATAGTGTTAAGACACTTTGTTCCCCACTGTCAATCGAATTATTGAGACATTACGTGTTGAGTGGTAAACGCCATGTATTGCTCGTTACCAGATTGAAGAAATGAAAATATTAAACATGAACCAGCCGAGTAGGAATCAAACCCACAGGCGTCGCGTTTACAGGCGCACGAAGACGGCCTCAATATTTTGAGCCTAGAAAAACTTATTATTTAATATAAATATATAAAAAAATTAACACAGGGAACTTCAATCAGTGAAATCCAATCAGTGAATGCACCGCACACCCAATAAAGCTAGCCACTAAGCTATATGTTATAATAAATCACTATAATTTATAGACAATAACGTAGTTGCAATTTGTCTATTGTATGAACATTTGCGTGAAAACAGAGGAATTTTAGATTTCAATATAGGCTATTAACACTTCCTAAATAATACTTTATACCTAGATATTATGAATTTATGTATATGGACATGTACATACATTGTTCTCATTTACAAATTTACTACAATATAATAAAATAAAATATACTCTTTGATTTTTGTAATTATAGCACAATTTAAATCAAGTCGCGCAAGCGTATGTCTGTAAACATGACAGGTTGTAGGTTCGATTTCTTATCGAGGAAATGAAATACTTAATATTTTCATTCAGAAGTTGATATTTTCATTGCTGATGTTTCAAATACTTAATATTTTCATTGAAAGTGGTGAGCGTAACACTAGGCACCCTCTGCCTATCCTGCCACATCCGGGATACAGCATAAAGCTAAAAAAATAAATAAATAAAATGATAGCAACAGATAATAAAACCAACATAAAAACCAAATCAACAATCTTATAATAACTAAATAATATATATAAAAGGACTTGTGCTGACTGACTGAGGTAAGACGCACGCAGAGCCGTAACCGCTGATGGTAGAAACGTGAAATTTGGACAGATGTTTATTTTCATATTCTGGATATCCACTAAGAAGGGAATTTGAAAAATTTTAACCGTAAAGGGATGAAATAGGGGTTGAAAGTTTGTATGGAAAAAAAAAATAATCTGTACCGATTTTTATAAAATTTGAAATTCAGACTCTTAAAAATATTTCATTGAATACGTGTTTCATGGTTTTTAAGAATTCACCCCCTAAGGGTTCAAATAACTCAGACTGTTCAAAATATTTTATTGAACACGTGTTTCGTGGTTTTTTTAGAATTCACTCCTAATAAGCGGGCGAAGCCGCGCGCGCCCTCTAGTAACTAATAATAAAATTAAGATTCATACGCGTAATATACATTCACTGTAAAATCGTTTTTCATTTGCATAAACTTATCTTCGTTCATATCTGATTCCTGAGCACTTGCACTTGCAAGACAATTTCCTAGTAATTTCCCTTGTCCGGGACGCGCGATAAAAGAACTAATCTTTGCAAGGAACACTATTTTACGGTTCATTTAGTAACGTTTTGTTCCACTCTGGCTGCCTACTTGTTGATTTGTGGTCGATTTGATGGATTTGTGATATATTTAATAATGATAATGTATATTTCACTCTGGTAAAAGTTAATATTCTTAAAATTATTGTTTTTTTGGTGTGGTTATAGTGAGACTGACAATTAGTAAAGTATGCCACAAAACGTGTTTTATCTGTGAAAATTATTAAAAAAATACTGTATCATTTGTGATGCAACGTTTCCAAATATATAGCTAAAAACAATTCCCGGGGTCAGTCGTGGCGCAGGGACACAAAGTGTGACTGTAAAATCTCCTGGTTGTGGGTTTGATCGCCACTCGAGGAAATGAAATATTTATTTATATTTTAATTTTCATTTCTTCGCTCTGGTGTCGAGGCAAAGCGCGGCGTTGAGTTCCGCCACTCAACATGCAATACCTCCAGAATTTGGCGGAAATGGGGAACGGAGTGTCTTACTAACTTAACACTAGTTTCCCTCTGCCTACCCTGCTGTGTGCGGGATACAGCGTGAAGCTGATTTGATTTAATTTTTTTTAAACAATTCCCGTTTACATTCAATAAAAAATGTGCATACCAAACAAGTTACAGTAAACTTAAGACGCAAGCAATATTTTCTTATAACTGTTGACTAACAGCAGTAAGTCTTCATTCATGATTCCCCTTTGACTCACAGTTCACTAGTGACGTGATATTGGAAAAGCTACTCCGAAGTTAACGGTTAAATCATTCTTATGAAAATAGATAGTATTTGTTTGAAATTTTGTTCATTTTAAAATTTTCTTTTCATCTATAATATTCATTTACATATTTATATTTCATTTACACATGACGATAGTATATCGGTAAGTTTCATATGAATATATATTTTAATTAACATTTTTAAAATTCGACGAAAAATTGTTTTGTAAATTACAGGCTTAATACAGTAAAATTAGTTAAAGTTAATCATACACCTTTTTTTAGCTTGAAATTATCTCGCAATTACCCTCACATTGCACAATCTTCAGTACAGTGAGTGGTGAAACTTAACGCCGCACTTCGTCTTATTATTAGAGCAGTGTAGTAATAACAATACCTTCGGCTTCTCTCGAGTAGAAAATTGAACCCACAACCGATGCGTTTACAGTAAGACGCTACGCCGCTGTATCACAACGGCTTCTATATATAAGTAAAATATATATTTGTACAAAATTTCGAAATATATAAGAAATCAATAAAAAAATATGTTTTTTTTCTTTAGAACGGTGTTTAACATAAAACAATTACTACGTTATAGTCCAGCATAGTTCAAAACAAGACTAAACTAAATTAGTGGTTAGAAGCAAACTCGCTTTTAACAAGCGCCTTAGATTACAAAGTCCGTCTTTGAAATTCAATTCTACGAACAATCTGCCTTGACGCCGAGGCCATTGTCTGATTTATGCACTATAAAGGATGGGGCCTCTGTGCATTGAAGATGGGGTAAACACTTGATTCTGTGCTAGTGCTAGATGCGAAACTATGAGCAAATTTTAATATAATTATAATATTAATGAAAGCTAAAAGCTAAATATCTCGACTAACGATCTGTGGTCAATTTAGTTTGGACTTTGAATTTATTGTCATTGAAGCTGGTTGTTGAATAAATAATTGAAAAAAAATTACAAGGCGGTGTTAAAAGTCAAAAATGCTTATTAAATATTTTTGTAATAAATAACAAATTTTAAATATTTTTTTTCTTTCTAATAAATCGTAAATATATTTAGAAATCATTTTTCTCTTTTAACCAAAAAGCGATTCTAACACACAGCAATGTTTTCGATTCAGTCATGTAGCTTTGAACTTGATATTTAGGCTTATATAAGGTGATTTTAATTATATAAATTTAGCTGAACTTATCGCTTAACTTCTTTCGTAAATGGTACTCACATTAAAGCACGACTTTCAAAGATTAAATATATATAAAAATATGAACTTCAAAAAATGCTAAAGTTGTCAACATCATCAAAAGTAATAAAATCTTTTTTTAAGTAACAAATTACTAATTAAAGTAACTTATGCTTACATTGAAAATAGTGTTGAAACTTCTGTTCATATTCCATAAACATCCAAGTTTCAGAACAAAGATGCTTCTGAAAGTTAAAATAAAATATATGCAAATCAAAGCCAAGATTCTTTTTACAAAAATAAAAAAATATTATACTTAATAACTTCCTCTTACGCACTATTTGATATGTTGTTTACAATTAAACAGTAGGTTTGATTGTAAACAACGTATAGTACTTTTTTTCAGCTTCACACTGTGTCCCGCATGTAGCAGGGTAGGTACGCAGAGAGAGTCCAGAGAGTGGTGGAACTCAACGCCGCGCTTTGCCTCGACACCAGTAATGGAAACATTTAATATTTCGTTTCCTCAAGTGAGAATCGAACTTTGTGCCCCTGTGCCTCGCAAAGTAAACTATATATAATGCTGTTCACTCCGTGGTTCATAAAAAAGAAGGTGAAATTAAAAAAATATTGTTAAAATATTTCGTTATAAAACAGATTTACATATAAATTGCTTACAGTACAAAGAGGGTATATTAAAATATTTACTTAGCGAGACATAAAGGCCGAGAAATTTGATGTTATCATACTTACATATCATAATTTAATTTTTTTTAGCTTCACGCTTCATCCCGTATAATCCAAACAGCATGACAAAGAGAACGTAGTGTTCAGATTCGCTGTTCTTTGTTTTCTCGTAAATTTACCTCGAATTTAGAACACTGTGTATAGGGTGGCGGAACTGAACGCCGCACTTTATTTACAATACATAAATTGATCCAGCATCACTGGCACTTCGCCGGTATGCTAGATTACCTCTATCCTGATATATATCCTATAAAAATGTGTAAGTAATAAAAAAGTATACTGGGAAGTATGATAGTTTATGTCCTATTGATTGTAGGGGACTAAATTTGTTTCCTTAGATAATAACTTCATGACGTTCATTGTGGCCCAGGGCCACATGGGTGTGACTGTAATGCGACGGTTGTGGGTTTGATCCCCACTCGAGGAAATAGAATATTTTTTTTTAATTTATATTTCTATTTCTTGGTCGGCGAAGATACCTTCTCTGAGAGAGGGACAGTTGGACAACAAAGTGATTCTTAGAGGTTTCGTTTTTTTTTAAAGTACAGAACTCTAACCATAAGTTATATTAACCATAACTTATATTAACAATAAGTTATTATCTTTTTTTTTATCAGCTTCACGCTGTAACCCGGACACGGCAGGGCAGGCAGAGGAAACCTAGTATTAAGATATTCCGTTCCCGATTTCCGCCGAATTTTGGAGGTATTGCGTGTTAATTGGCGGAACTCAACGCACCTTGCCTAGACACTAGAGCGAAGAAATAAAAATATTAAATCGATCCCCACTCGAAGAAATTAATTCCTCGAGTAGGGATCGAAATCATAATAGCCACTACGCCATCACTGGCCTTACTTATTTTATAAGACACGATTAATCTCATACAAATTAATCAATCTAGCTAATTAGACATCGTACTTTACATCGAGCTCGTTGGTCGTTAGGTAAATTGCTTCGAAGCACCAATAAATAATAGTTATAACCCCCGCAGCGAATACATTGATTTGGTATCAGCATCGACAAATTGATACAAATGATTGTTTAGGCGGACAAACAGCAGGAAATATTCGAATAGGAAACAGTAGTTTAGATATACAGTGGTCTGGTCTGGCCGCAAGCTAATAAATTGGCTCCAAGCCGCCCGCCCGTGCCAGGCGAAACTACAAAAAAACCGTTTAGAGGACGTTGTTTATGGGCTATTTAGAAACACCTTATGTAAGCAATTTAACTTAAGCTTTTACATTTCACCTGAATTGTATTGTAGTAGTATATACACATATATCTTTACGAAAGGGTATTTCTTAAAACAAATGCTTTTCGCTCGATGTATGCATTAATGACGTAATTGCACTTCATTAAATAAAACAAGTTAGATATGTATGTTATTAGATATATATGGAATGGTATGTTATTAGAGATATATGGTATATATGGAACAACGGAGTGTCTAAACACTAGGTTCCCTCTGCTTACTCTAGTGTGTGCGGGATACAGCGTGAAGCTGATTTATTTTTGTTATTTTTACAAATTTTATTTCGATTTTGAGTCTTGCTTTTTCTATTCTATTTATTTTGAAAAATGCTAATACGTCAATGTTGCACTAAATGAGCGATATCGTAAATTCGCAACCTAACAGTTTGATAGCCAATTCGTTATAAATAATTAAATTACAGAAATATTCCTGGTATTTTCATGAAACAAACATTATTGGAAGGAATTTCAAATTGATGTTTTACCAATTAATTTATTAGGTATGTACTTATTGTTTTCTATTTTAATACCCAATCGTGAACAGTCCGCGAGGCTTAAGCTAAGCTTTGCATTTGTGTGAGTGTACGCAACAATGTCACGTCACATGTCTAAATCTTAATAAAGAAATATTATTTAATTAAATCCTACTAATATTTTTTTATACGAAATTTTGTGAGGATAGATGTTTTTTCGAATATCACGCAAAATCTACTAACCGAATTTAAATAAAACTTTTCAGAGAAATTGTTCAGGTACGGGCGAGTCGTGGCGCAGAGGCCCAAAGTGTGACTGTAAAATCGATTGGTTGTGGGCTAGATACCCACCCGAGAAAATGAAATATTTATTTACATTTATATTTTAATTTCTTCGGTCTGGTGTCGCGGCAAAACGCGGCGTCGAGTTCCACGACTCAACAAGCAATGTCTCCAGAACTCGGCGGAAAGTGGGGAACAGAGTGTCTTAACACTAGGATCCCTCTGCCTACCCTGCTGTTTGTGGGATACAGCGTGAAGCTGAGATATCAGACTAACGCATAGACAACATACACATAACAAAATATATTTAGTATGTACATTTACGTATGTGATTTGGCTATAATATAACGATAGCTAAGCGGACATAGCCGCGTTTAAGTCTCTAGTATGTTCTATGTACAAAAAATTAGGATGGCTATATCGAAATACCACTATTGTATTATATTGATTTTCTTAACTTTATCTTAAGCAATTGTTTCTTTGAACATTTTATATAATAGCTAAATCAATTTAAATCAAAAAGTTCCAATGTGATTTAGTCATTTTATATAAGTATTCTGTACAAAAATAAATAATATTCAAGTACTAAAAGTGGTATCAGCATATCACGATGCCGCATATAATCAATATTATCCACTTATACTAATTGTTATCATAATAACATTATTATAATTGATATTGGAAGTTATGGTAATGCAATTAAAATATGATATCAACAAAATAAGCTTATTATCGGATATTCCACATTAAATTCTGACTTTGAGAATAATTAATAACAGATAGAGGAAATTAAAATATTATATATTCATTCATTCATTCATTCATTCAATCTCCGGAGTGGAAATCAAACCCACAGCTTTATTATAGGCATAAGCCGTCACATTGTCTCAATAGTGTTTAAACATTATATAAATGTTTTCTATATAGTAAATAAAATTTAAAAAAAAATCAGCTTCACGCTGTATCCCGCACACAGCTGAGTAGGCAGAGGGAACGTAGAGTTAAGACACTCCGTTCCCCACTTTCCGCCAATTTCTGGAGGCATTGCGTATTGAGTGGCGGAACTCAACGCCGCGCTTTCCCCTCGATTCCAGAGCGAAGAAATGAAAATATAAATTTAAGTAAATATTCCATCTCTTCGAGTCCCCACTCGAACCCACAACCAGTCGGTTTTACAGTCACACCTCGTGCCGCTGCACCACGACTGGCCTCAAATATGTCAGGTAAATAAAATATAAATTCATTAAAATTATCACAATACATTGTGTTTCTTTGTAACAATGGTACTTCATAAGCTAGCCACGCGCTACGGTTTTATTTTCTACTCGTAAAAAGATTTTCAAGATGACCTGACAGATAAATATATGGTACAGATCTAACTCCAGAAACATTTCTCGCGATTCTTTTTCCGAAGTGTATTTATAGTACCGTGATAAATTATAAAGTGTTTGTGTTTCTCGAAAGTCTGATATTATTTTGAAAGTTCTATCATATTTAATGACTAGGCCTTGTTTTAAGAAATATTTTTGCTTATAAATACATATAAGAGGCTGTCTCAGCGCAGGGACACAAGCGTGTTTCTGTATACGCGACGGTTATGTGTTCGAGTCCGAGATAAATGAAATATTTAATATTTTAATTTTCTTGCTGTGGTAACCAGGCAAACCCTAGCGTCAACCCTAGCGTTGAGTTCCGGTACTCAATACGAATTGCCTCAAAAATTTGGAACAAAGTCTAATACAAAGTTAAGGCACTTCATTCCCCATTAAAATAGTAGGTTGTCAAATTTCCGGTGCCTACACTGCTATGACATGTATACAGAGTGAAGCCAAAAAATATACCCTACATTTTTTTTGGTATAACATGCCAATCTGTATTTACAAAATGTTTTTTTTGACGTTATCTTTTTTATTTTTACTTTTATCTAAGAAATCACTGCAAGTTTATCTTCTTTAATGAGGCTTTTAAAGAAAAGTATGGATATACATTAATTTTAAAAAAAAATGTATTACAAAGTTAAGGCACTTCGTTCCCCATTAAAATAGTAGCTTGTCAAATTTCCGGTGGCTACCCTACTATGACATGTATACAGAGTGAAGCCAAAAAACATACCCTACATTTTTTTTGGTATAACATGCCAATCTGTATTTAAAATTAGTTTTTTTGTCGTTTTCTTTTTATTTTTTGCTTTTATCTATATAAATAATATATAGAAAAGTCTAGAAACGCATTAATTTCCCATAATTTCATAAATAGCAAATGATCCAAAACAAATAATTGCAATAAAAAACAAGTAGGTACATATTTCACAAGATTACAACTTTATTATATTATACTATAAAATATAAACCAACATTTTACGAACAACGTATGAGATTTCAAAATTTATAACTCACAAGATCCATAAAAATCATAACGTTAAACATTTTTCACGGGAAAAAGGAAGTAAGAGGGAACTTAGTATCCCTTAACTGCGGCCGTTCCGTATAACGAATGTCACTAACTTGTTTTATCGTACGGAAACGAATTATCACGAAAACATAAACTGAAATGTTCGTCAAATCCCGAAAGGCCCAATTTGGGTCGACGAATTCAACTCTATCTGATACAGACGGATTACGGGACAAAGAATAGGCCGCGTCCTTGCTAAGAAAATCCTTCTGATTAATACTTTCTTTCTACGCAGAAGTGAAAGTAGTAACAGGCCATTTGTCCGTTCCACTGTAGGGAGATTGCCGCCTACGCTAATGAAATGGCTTAGACTAGTTCTGTTTATCCTGCTGTTTGTTCGGCTGGCAAATAATATGTAGATACTATATTATTTTATATAATTTATTTTTATGTGTCTTGACTTAGCAAAGTCATCAAGCATATCTATGAAAATCAAAATCAACTTCACGCTGTATCCCGCACAGTGTAAGCAGAGGGAACCTAGTGTTAAAACACATTTTTCCCACTTTCTGCCGAATTCCGGAGGCATTGCGTGTTGAGTGGACACCAGAGCGAAGAAATGTAAATATAAATTTAAGTAAATATTTCGTCTCCTCGACTGGGTATCGAACCCACAACCAGTCGGTTACAGTCACACTTTTTGCCCCTGCGCCACGACTGGCCTCAAGCATATCTCTTGAAAATATAAAATGTGGTTTCAAATTCCGCGTAACTTTTTACTATTAGGTATATTTATTTATTAGCTTCACGCTGTATCCCGAAGGTTGGAAGGGGTTAACTTGGACACTTAAGACACTCCCTTCCTATTACACTTCCGTTCCTCACTTCCCGTAGAATTCTGGAGACATTCCACGTTGGGTGGCGAAACACAAAGTAGCGCTTTGCCTTATTACTAAGGCGCGGTACTTACTAATAAAATATTAAATATTTAATTTACTTGAGTGGGAACCGAACCCACAACCTGTCGCGTTTATAATCACACTGGAGAAATTTAAGTCACTCAACACGCAGTGTAATGCCACAACGTCGTCGTAAGAATAATGACAAAAAAAATCGATTATATATTAACTGCTGTTTTAAAATGAATAAGATGTGAGTTTGTGTCACAACATTTAAGGCTCTATAGATTTAAAGAATTTTCTCATAGCATAGAACTCGAAATTGTTAGCAAATATATGTTTTGAAATTTCTCGGCAATCAGCATACGAATGTAACATCTCGGTATAATTTTACACTTGAGAAATATGTTTAAAAAGAAAAATAAAAGGTACGCAATTTGAACGGTTGAATAAATACATATGTATATATTATTTACAAGCTTAGTAATATACATTTAGTAAAATGGTGTTTTAAAATTGTGAATAAAATAATATTTTAAAAATATCGAAGGGATGATGATAACGAATATTATTCTTTTACGAATATGATTTCCTATCGATTGGGGCTGTTCTGGTGCAGGAGCACTACGTTGTGGGTTCAATATTTTCATTTTCTCGCTCTGTTAACGATGCAAAGCGCGGCGATGAGTTCCGCCACGCAACACGCATTGCTTCCACAGTTTGGCGGAAAGTGAGAAATGGAATTGAGTTGAAAACGAAGTGTTTTAACACTAGCTAGATTCCATCTGACGACTCTGCACATGAGCTGAATGTAGTATGAAAGTAAACCTGTCAAAATAATATTAATACTAAGCAATAATATAAGTAATCTCTGCCTTGTCTATATAATGCCTGCAAAATTTGTACATTTAATATGAGAAGTTAAGCCTCTGTGGGATGGTCTTAAAGACCTAGTCTGTGAGATTTCCTAACACTGATCTAAATAAAATATAATATTATATTATATAAGAAACACTAAATTTAGAAGAAGTTATAAATATTTAAGAGGCCAGTCGTGGCGCAGGGGCACAAAGTGTGACTGTAAAATCGACTGGTTGTGGGTTCGATAACCACTAGAGGAGATGAAATATTTACTTAAATTTATATTTCCATTTCTTCGCTGCGGTGCCGAGGCAAAGCGCGGCGTTGAGTTCTGCTACTCAACAAGCAATGCCTCCAAAATTCGGCACAAAGTGGGGAACGGAGTGTCTTAACACTAGGTTCCCTTTGGCTACCCTGTTGTATGCGGGATACAGCGTGAAGCTGATTTATTTATTTATTTATTTTATAAATATTTAAAATAATCTTTTACTAACATACATTGTTATCAACATTGTTACGCGTTCACCACCAAAGTGGAGTAGCACGGCAAGGTTACAAACTAATTGAAATACACTAGACTACTTGAATAACAACTTGTTACCATTTATTAGATATCATTCTAAATTGTAGATATAATTATTACTAAAACATAAGTAATTATAAGTTATTTTAGATTTATTAATTTACAAATATATTAAGTTAAATTCATCATTCCTTTTCTTACAATACTATTTAAGTTTATTAAGGGTTTAGATACATAAACAGTCGTCTAAAAGAGATCACTTATACTTTATAAGGTCGTCTTTGAAGAGTTCTATTTTTTTTTTTTTTTTTTTCAGGTTCACGCTGTATCCCGCACACTTCAGGGTAGGCAGCGGGAATCTCGTGTTAAGACACTCCGTTCCCCACTTTCCCCCGAATTCTGGAGGCATTGCGTGTTGAGTGGCGGAACTCAACGCCGCGCTTTACCTCGACACCAGAATGAAGAAATGAAAATATAAATGTATATAAATATTTCACTTCCCCGAGTGGGAATGGAACTCACAATCAGTCGATTTTACAGTCACACTTTGTGCCTCTGCGCCACGACCGGTCTCTTCTTCTATTATTATAAAATAGAGTTCTATTTTATAACAGTAATTTATTAAAACTAAAAAAAATGTCTATTTTAGTACATTATTTTATTCTTTATTTTTAATCGATACCTCCACGTTGCTTATTTGATTAGTGCTACTTATACCTACCCTACTGTAAATGCGATGGCTGTGTACACATTCCCGCTTGGGGAAATGACTTATTTTCATTGCCTTGCAAAAAATAAAACAATATGTAAAACTTGTATTTAATTAAGTACATAAATAGATAAAATTATGTTAAAATATATATAAAATACTATAATGACCAATCAGTTTTCCTTAAACATAGGTACTTAAAAAATATTAAATAATTATTTGCATAATTCCAGCGGGTGAAGCTGCGCGGAGCCCGCAGAACATAACGCCGCGCGTCCTACTCGACAACAGAGTGAAACAATAGAAATATTAAAAAAATAATTGCCTCAAGTGAGAATCGAACTCACAACCTGTAACGTTTACAGTCACACTAACTGCGCCACGACTGGCCTCACCCTTAATTTATAGGTCAAATATAAACATTGATTAAAAAAAAACATGTTTAACGTAATTACAATTAGCCTTTAACTGTTTGTCGGTAAAAAAAGTATGTTAAAAATCAAATACGACTGACGCGTTCCACTCATGCAGCGCTAATTGCATTTGTCATTCTCTCTGAAGTCGTTCTAATTTACACGCGCCAGAATTGTTGGCTGTAACGAAATAACGAGAGTTGCGATTCCCGTTATAGTATGCTTTTTTTTTTGCATTTTTTTTCTTCTATTTGGATAGTATATAATGTTGCGGAATGCGGAACTCAACGCTGCGCTTTATATAACACAATTATAATATAAAATTATATGTAAACCTTTTCACGTCGTGACTAGTTTTATCTCAAAGTGGACAATTGTTACTTTATGTGACATTGAGTCACACACAATGTCTTTATAATAAATAAAAAGTGAGTAATAGAAATTTAAATGACATTATTGTTATAAATTACAAAAAACACCTTTGGTATTTTAGTAGGTGCTTAAAAAAAGGGGTCAAGTGCGAGTGGTATTTGCCCATTGAGGGCACTGAATAACAAGAAGTATAACTTATCTATTTAAAAATTTAAATTGACAAACTTAAATTTGCTGGCGTATTCATTCATATTTTACTAATTGAACAACAATCAATAATATTGTAATATAATCATTATATTTTGGGACTTTGTCATTCATTTGCATGCGATTTAGAGATAAATGATCTTGACAGTCGGATAACAAAGTTATCGAAAAAGGGTTTCCATTCTTTCGGATACAGAAAAAGAGATATTGTCACTATCTCAATCTCCTCAACTAAATAACTCACTTTTATTGTATTAAAATGTTATTTTTCGTAATATTGTTCATATGATACAAAATACTCCTAAATAGTATCTACCACTGGACTCTAATAATTTCCTTATTCCGACGCTACTACGCACTGCTCGTTAATTACGTAGAACGTATGTATATGTGTAATAGAACATTAACATTTACCACATTTATAAAACCAATTTTGATGCAAATAATATGATTTAATAATATTAAAATAAAAGTAAAGAATGAAATATCTTAATAATCGATACTTCTTCCGCCAATAAGTAGTAGTAAAGTATTAGTAGTAGTGTGTAAAAATTAAAATAAATAATAATAAGTTCATACCTATGAACAGTCCGCGAGGTCTAAGCTGAGCTATGCATTTGTGTGAGTGTTCATATAATTATAGTGTAGTTGTTTTGTTATTTTGTTGGCCTAAACCGGTTTATACTGCTTTTTGACAACCGGACTACACCTCTTGTACCGATAGCAACGTCATATTTTAATCTTTAATATTTAAATTTTGGGTTCGATTTTTTGAATGTGAAAGATAAAGTCACACTGTACAGGAATAGAAAAGTGTAGGCGACTAAGCAGTAAAAGAAAAAGAAAAGTAATGGACTCAAGGTTATTCTTGATGATAAAAAAACTATGATGATGATGATGATGAAAAATCTGATCTTTTTAAGGAAACATATAAAAAAAATTACGTAGCGGGTATGCAAAAAAACTTGGAAACCGTCCACTTCAAGGCTACGTTAAAATTATGTTTTCTAAATAAAATGTCCGAGTATATGTTTTCTAAATAAGTTTTTTTTTTGCTGGTTCTATTTCTATAATCACTTTCACAAGTTAATTGATATTCGTATTAATTTTTACCGTGAATTCAATAATCCGATATTTTTCTTGGTATTAAAATTAACCGAGCACACTGTGGAAGATTTGGAAACGTGCTAGTGAGGATTGTTTTACATTGACTTTAAATAAAAAAAGTTGATTTGACGTCAGTGATGCTAACTGAATACATGGCCTATGGACTTTGTTAATGTATAGTAATTATTACACATACATACATACCAATATAAAAACAATTTTTAATATTTTTAAAGTGTTATTCCACACTTAGATAAGAAAAATACTTATTTAGAAAATATCGTAAATATATTTATTTTATACGTTTTCTAAATAAGTATTGATATAAAAACATTTAGGTATAATTTTAATATATTATTTTTGAGCTGTTATTATGTAAGTTGACATTGAAAAATATAAATATTTTGGAAAAACATGGTTCCGCTACCTTATATGTATTTTTGTATATCCAAGATGGGCATGAGGCTCAGAAAATGCTGTTCTGGGGACCACAAGGATAATGTAAAAAAAGGATAATCTTTGAGCATCACTAAAAAGTAATGGTTATAAAAAAAATGATATAACTTCAGCTCATCCAGCTTGTAACAGTATGTACCTTGAGTATAAGTTAAAAATAAATAAATAAATAAAATAAAATATGCATGGCAATATACATAAATAACATAGTTAAATATAAATAATAAAAACTATATATTTTAAATATCATATTAATCGAGACGCGTTCGTGTATTCTCGTCCCGAGTGTCGCGACCGTCGTTCCGTATATATAGGAGGTGGTGATGCTCGGAAGGCAGCGGTCGAGTCGAACTATTAAGTACTACGGTACAAATGAATATAATGCACATAAAGACTCGTACCAAATGTATAATAAATATAATGTGATAATTTGAAGTCTATCATGGCACGATCTTTTAGGATCGAATTTCTTATAAAGGCAATATATGTGTAGGAGCGACACATATTGTGGATCTTTGATCCATATTATAATATTGAATGTTGCTTGACGTCGCGAAGGCTGACGTGATGGGCTTATGCGAACTGTTATAGCGACATTAACTATGTCGTGGCTGATGCCGTCTCGCAGTATGCTCGCGATACGTAAGCTATGCTTGTATGGCGTTGGTCATTGATATATTATATACCACGTCTATGACTTGGTATACGAGTAGTAGGTGTGTGGTGCTTTATGTCCCAGCTCCGGTGTATGTAGTAGTGTCCGCCTGTCTCGTACGGGTGTGTGGTGCTATTTTATGTCCTGGAACTCGGGTGTATGTAGTAGTGTCCGCCTACGGTTCGAGACACGACTGTGGGGTGTGTGCCGTGCGTTTATTTAACATATCGGCCGCCTAGCGGTAGTGCGTTCGTTCCAACGACTTATATTGATCTCACAAATCAATCAACATCACGAATCACTATTCTAATACAATCTTAATATAAACAAGCGTAACAAGTACCTTCGGAAAGATCACACACAAACGTCCCGGAGGGTTCAACGAAGACTGTAAAGCCACGGTCTGGTCGGAACTCACGGTGTAGGGCGGGGAGGGGCCCGTACTCTTTCTTCCTCTTATTATAACTAGTTCGCAGTTATAGTGGAGGGGAAGATAGGACGCGCTCTTGGCTTATCTTCGGACGAGCTTCGAGTTATGACAATGTTATATTGTCGAGTCTACAGTTATCTAAATAACTGACACAAGAACAACTTCTGATGGCAAATATCTTATTAAAGCGATACCTTCTAATGGCATAATATGAAATTCTTAACACTGTTTCCTCTGAATCTCTAAAAGATTTTGGGTTCTTCACGATCACAACTATAAAGAGTTCTAACCACTAGACACATCACGAGCCAAGGCATTATTTATTAAATAATATTTTAAAAGGTGTTTGGGATATCAGTTACAAGCTGTCAGGAGTTATGCTTCTGGCTGATGACGCAGTCTGATTCCGAGCTCATCTCTTCACGCGCCGTCTACTCCATTATTCAAAAACACCCCTACCATAAAATTTGCGCCGGTTGGCAGAGAAATGTTACTTTGCTAAGGGCCAGATCTTATTGAAATTGTATATATAATATTATATTTTTTTAATTTATTTAATATACATGTATAATAAGTTTTATTTAAATAGTAACAAAATATACATGATAATATTTATTTTGATTGAAAATTCATATTTGTTGAAAGATGTGAAATTGTCCAATTTATTACTCAACTTTCGTTAGTTTTTTTTATATAATATTTAAAAAGCATAAACTTTTAACTCCATTATTGCTTATTTACTGTTTATTAATATGATGTGTTTTTATAGTAAGTATTTTTTTCAGTATTTTAACCGAAATGTATAATTATAAATTACTTGGTATACATATACATCTCGACAATAAAAGACTTTTCCCATACAAATACATTTTTACTTTGATTTACATAGTTCTCATTTATTCTAGATTATTTGAAATATTTTTAGAAAGTAATACGTACCCGTGATCCCTATGGTCTAGGCAACATGTGGCATATTATGTTATAATAACATTCTTTATTCGTACGTGCTTTTAGTTCAACAACAGTAAAAAGTTTGTTATTCTTGAATTCATTACAAATTTATGTCTTTGCTGAAAGCGCTGTACTACATAAATATGATATGTAATCTTGAAAACATCCTATCATACTTTAACGCAATTTTAGAGTAATACCTCGAAAAATTCGGCGGAAAGTGGGGAATGGAGTGTCTTAACAATCTCTCTGCCTACCGTGCTGTGTGCGGGATACAGCGTGAAGCCGATTTAATTTGATTTATCTTTTACAATAAATAATTATTTGTTCTTCTCTCAATTATTGTAAGCTTACAAGATCTTCATGGAATAAATATGGAATACTTCTTACATTCACATATTCTAAGAATCTCATCCCAATATTATATAATTTTTTTTGTAAATTTTTATATATTATTTTAGCTTTACGCTATATCCCGCACACATCAGCGTAGGCAAAGGGAACTTAGTGTTAAAATACTTCATTTTCCAGCTGAATTTTGGAGGCTTTGTTGTTTGTTTGCCTCGACACCGAATATGGGTATCGAACCCATAATTTTTTACGTTTACCGACAACACGCTTGTGCACCTGCGCCACGACTGGCTTTAATTCAACATTTTTAGACAATTATGTTTTATATAACAAATAGTTTACCCACACTCTGTCGTTCACTGAAATGCATCAAACTGAACATAAATAAATATTAAACTCTTAATCAGCATACAACTACGCGAAGACGATATCAAGAGTATAATTGTAGCTCTGAAAGTATCATATAAATAAATCAGCTTCACGCTGTATACCGCACACTGCAGGGAAGGCAGAGGGAACTTAGTGTTAAGACACTCCGTTCCCCACTTTCTGGAGGCATTGCGTGTTAAATGGTAATCATATCTTAAAATTTATTTCGTAAAAGTATCATATCTTTAGATTTATTTCGTTTCTCACCTTAAAATTCTTATTTAATATGAGAGATATCTCGGGTCAAAATCAAATATGTCGTGACGTACTCCTGACCTTTGTCAAACGCCTGGGCCTGTGTCAAAAGCAGAAGTAAGGCTGGAATAAATTCAAGTACTGCTCACTAAGCGTTGAAGATATCTGAATAATTCAAACAAGCGATTTTTGATTGTACGTACTGTAAGGTTCATCTTAAATTCTTCTCAATTTGGAAGTATTATTTATTATATTCAATTTTATTTTTGTTGGCTTATTTTTTAGCTTCATATAACATTATAGACGAAGGTTAGCTAAAAAGTTAGTGTTATGAGATTCCGTTCCCATTATGATATTTCCTTTCCCCACTTTCCGATGAGCTCTTGAAGCATTGTGTGTAGAGTCCCAAGTCGGCCAACAAACTCAAACTATAATATATTATTATAAGTGTTTATTGATAAAGTTCATTAATAAAAATAAAAATTTGAACGTAGCGAGAACGCGCGCCTCTTTGGAACTTTAGACCTCACTTTGTCCCACTAAAGCAGGAAAAGAAAGGGTTACCCACCCACAATACTCACAATCCCCACGTGGGGCGTTATACCAATGCCACAATAGTCCTACTATTTATTTAATTTTAATTTAGCATATTAATAAATGTTATTAATATTTAAGAAATGTTTGGTTTCATTGTTTTAAGTTTTATACTATGTTCTCAATTGTTTTTCATGTTAAAATAGAATCTATAGCCTTTGCGTTATAAATAGATACAATCCCACTAGCGCCGCGATGGTGGATATGCATATATATAAATATAACTAATTAATATTAAAATTTGACTAAAACTTAACTAAAGTGATTAAAATCAAAGCATTACTAGTGATTTGCTAAGCTCAGAGCTAAAGGTGCCAAATCTGAAAACCGGGATTAATTCACAAATTCACCCTTTCACAGTCCCTCGTCAAACCGTTCAGATCAGTCCAGCGGTGATGCTCGAACACGAGAATGAACAATAGGATGAGGTCATTCGTGTTAATTAATCATATTTAGTATTGTACAGAATAAGCAATTTTGCCTAATAAAATTTGTGATTATTTATTTAAATAATCACAATTTCTTAGTGGTTACTTACGTAAAAACAGCCAATACTACAAAACAATACACGTAGCGTAACGGTTGTGAGATAGAATCACAGTATAAGAAGACCTACTAATACATATTATAAGTTTTAAAAAATATTTTTGTGTAATATTTTTGTGTTATCTAACGGAGAAGTCTATATTACAACAAGTAAATCATTTTGATTTAACCCACTGTACCTGCAGTCAAAGTAATCTCGGGCACTAAGTATGCATCTTATGTCATACGCAAACATTAACAATTTTCATTCCACCATGGGAGTGAACCCATAAGGCAAATCTAGATTAAGTTTTCGCCCTCAGAACATTGATGGAGGCATACAGGGAAAAAAGGAGAGCTCTGCATGTGGCCTTTTTAGATCTGAGAAGGCCTTTGACTGTGTGCCTCGTCAGTGCATCTGGTGGGCATTGCGATCCAAAGCGATCCCTGAAGCCTATATTGAGATTATCAGAGACATGTACCACGATTCCGCTTCTATGGTTAGGATTGCTGTTGGCGACACCAAACCCTTCCCGATTACAGTAGGGGTTCACCAGGGCTCGGCTCTTAGTCCGTTCTTATTCAATGTGGTGCTCGATACTGTCTCGGCTCACATCCAAGACCAGCCTCCATGGCTGATGATGTATGCCGATGATATAGCACTCATTGAGAACGGTGGTCTTAAACTAAATGTGTCGAAGACCGAGTACATGGCCTGCGGGAGCCCGGACTCGAGCACTATCCGTATAGGTCCTGAACCAGCCGTTGAGTCGGAAAAGTTCAGGTACCTTGGATCCGTTATGCACGAGTCTGGAGACATCGATCACGATGTCTATAGCCGGATAAGCGCTGCTTGGTCCAAATGGCGGGAGGTCACTGGTGTGGTCTGCGATCGCAGGATACCGCCCAAACTTAAGGATCTGATATACAAGAGCATCATCCGACCGGTTCTTTTATACGGCAGCGAATGTTGGCCAGCAATATCTCGGCACACTCAAGATCTTCACGTCACGGAAATGAAGATGCTGAGGTGGATGTGCGGCGTAACGCGGTCTGACCGCATACGCAACACATTCATTCGAGGTAGTGTTGGAGTCCGTGACGTAGCGGATAAGCTCCAAGAGCGTCGCCTGAGATGGTTTGGTCACGTTACGCGCCGGTCTAGGAACTATGTCGGATGCAAGTGCCTTGCTATGTCAGTCCCTGGAGTGAGACCTCTCGGACGCCCAAGGAAGCGCTGGTTGGATGTCGTGAAGCAGGACATGAGAGCCAATGGTCTAACCACCCAGGACGCTAAAGACCGTGCAAAGTGGAGTAGGTTGAGTAGGAAGGCAGACCCTGGCAAAAGCCGGGACTAATGCCAGGAAGAAGAAGAAGTGGCGCAGGGGCAAAAATTGTGATTGTAAAATCGACTGGTTGTGGGTTCAATCGCCACTCGAGGAAATAAAATATTTATTTACATTTATATTTCCATTTCTTAGCTCTGGTGTCGAGGCAAAGCATGGTGTTGAGTTCCGCCACTCAACGCGCCTCCAGAACTCGGTGGAAAGTGGGGGTTCCCTCTGCCTACCCTGCTGTGTGCGAGATACAGCGTGCTGATTTTAGATTTTTTTTAGGTTAAGATATAGTTATCTATTTAGGCTAGACAAAATGTAATATTCAAAATAAATAAAGTTGGGAAATGAGTGCTCCAGCCTGCTGCTGTTTTTTCGTCGAATCGTCATAAAGGAACGAATCCACTAATATTGCATTACGAATCTATAGCACAGGCGAGTGAAGAGTCTGAAACGAACATATTACAAGAATTCCCGCGACAATGGAACACTTTGTAGGCGGAGTTCACATGTTCTTTTTGATCATGTATAGACTGAAGGCTGACTGATGGACTGACGTGCGGTAATACACGGTACAGCCTCTATTTTCTTTAAAATGACTAAAAATGTTTTGTCAGCACCTCGTTCTTTTTATACTTATTCATACATATTGGGGATTCAAATTATCCCACAGAGTAGGTAAAATTTCAAAAGTAAGAATAAAATCATTATGTATATTATATTAGACAGTTGAGAAGGGAACGTCGGGAGAGGCAGACGGCGCAGGCGGCGATACGGCGTGCGACGCCATTTCTGTCTAAGCGGTGACTGATATCGGACAAATATTAAACACACGTTCAATCTGGCGTCATTCCGACCAGACTGACAAAAAATATTAAAATATTTTAACAACCATCATTCTGGATCATCTGGTCCATCTCTCTGCGCTAATACAGTCAGTTTTACATAATTCTAGCAACAATCATAGACTGAACAGACGCCAGAATGAGCGTGTAAACTCCACACATCGCCCATATATAGGAGACGGAGTGTCTTAACACTAGATTTCCTATGTTATGGCTACTCTGCTGCTGAATAAAACTTAAAAGTATACAAAGACACTAAATTTGAACGTATATATTGATCAATCAACCATAAGAACTACTAGAAAGTATTTAAGTTAGTAGTGTATATAACGATTGTAAGAGACACTCGATACGCTGTATATAAATCGACAAAATGTAGTTTTTTACGTCTGGAACGTAAAAATCATGAAGAAAAGTCAAAGAATCCTATAAATATTACATGAAATAATAAATAAGATTTTATGATGCATGAAACTGAAATTTTATTGTTGTCAAACTGTAAACATTATTCAGTTTAACAGTTTCGCTTTTTTAACATAAAATTATTATATTTTAGCTTTAAAATTATATTTTAGACAGTGCTAAAGAATTTAAAGTTACTTTCCAAATTAAAGTTCTGCTCCAACTCTATAGATTTGCCAAAAATATAAATCTAACGAAAAGGCGATGACTTATATTCGCTAAATCGGAACTTCGTTACCCGCACCCATTGTCAATAATTAATGGCTTTATCTGATTTCCGTCACATAAATTACCCACAAATCTATTGCTGGTTAAATATAATTCTGATTTATTACATTCTATTTCAAATTTCACAGTTTTTTGAATTAAATGAAAATTAAATCATCTTCACGCTGTATCCCGCACACAGCATTACAAACAGAGGGAACATTCCAATCACGTCAACTTTTTTGCGCGCGATTGTACGCCTTTCATACTTTAGATAATCTATGTCGACCCATTGCCCCCGCGACTGATGATAATGGTTTGAGCGCAGAGGGCCCGTGAGCGCCATTCCACCAACCATGGCTCGTCGAATCGACGAAGGTTAGTAATAACGTCATATTTTGTATTATTTAGTTAGCTTATATTTGCGTAATTTTTTGCATTGTTTATTTATTTTGTTTATATTCAATGCTATTTATTATTCGTTGTTTAGATGTGATTCGTCAGTTATTATTACAAGACGACAGCGGTATAGAAAATTCATCAGGGAGTGAGGCAGAAGACCACCTTGAGGCTGATCCTGCTTATGAAACAGATGGTGAAAATGAAGTTTCTAATTTGATCTAGCAGCAACTTTCAGGTCAAGATAGTCAGATACGAAGTAGTGATGCAATTCCTTGTTGAATTTTACTAGGAAACTAAAGGGGGTGTAGGCAAATTGGACCAGATGTGTTTCCTTGCTTCTTGCAATAGAAAAACAGACTGGCTATTGTGCCTTTTTTTATAAAATGCTAAACATTGCATTTATAAATAGTTACGTTATTTATGTAACTTATAATAAATATAAGCTAACAAAAAGCCTTTATCGAGACGTGATTACCTAAAAGATCTGCATCACAAGCTAATCGAATCACACATGTAAAAGAGATTGACAATATCACCTCTTTAAACTGATCTGCGGGACTAAAATACACAGATATTAAACATGTCAGGAAGGAGTACTTCGAATTCTACAATTGGGACCTCCGATGTACTTCCTGTGCAAAGAAAAAGGTAAATATGTGCCTTTGATTATAACTGAAAGTGCAATAAATCGTTGTGCGACGAGGACAATCTTGACATATGTCACAAATGTATTAATTGCTAGATTTTCACCATAATTTTTATTTTATTAGTTTATTACATTACTTATTTTTAACATTTAGAGATTGTTTGTTAAATTTACTATGTATTATACTCATATAACAACTTTAAATATGTTACTATTGTTGATTTTGCATAAAATCTATGACCTTATTCTTAAGGCTGATGGTTAATAATTATGATATTTTGATTCATGTAAACATAACAAATAGAAAGAAAAGATATAAATAATTCATAAAAATAATAAAAACATACACGTTTAATTTAAATAAAACCTATTATCCCTTGTAGCAAATAGCGTAGTCGAGACGACGAAGGTTCGTAATAAGCGTCGAAAAATAAGGTTAGTAATGTAGGGTTAATTAATTTTTGAACTTAAAGTAATGAAAAAATTGTAAATAATTGATTGTATTACATATTTGCTTCGATAATTAATAAAATAAAAAAAATATAGAGCATAATCTGCAACACCTGTTTAATTTGATCTAGAGATTTAATTTTGAGGGTGCGTCAGTACATATTTTTAAAATTAAACCTCTAAAACAAAGACAGTGTCTTTGTGTATTTTTTAACTTTATGGAACAGCAGAGGAAATCTAGTGTGTGACAGTCCGTCTCACATATATGAGCGATGTGTACGTTTTTGAGACGATGAATAGCGGAACTCACGTCCACTCTTTGTCTTGTTAGCAAAACGAAGAAATGAAAATATTTCATGCTTTCGACTGAAAATCGAACCCACAACTATCATTATTACGGTAAGGCGCTGTACCGATGCGCAAAGACAGTTTTTGTAGATCAGTGACTAAGAAACTGAATGACTTTCACATTACCAACAAAAATACAAGAAGCATAAATATAATATTTAACCTATAGCTGATTTATTAAACAATACTTTTTTTAACTTCACATTGTATCCCGAACATAGCAGAATAGGCCATGTAGAGGCAACATGGGAACCTAGTTCTCAGTAGACACTCCGTTCTCATTAAGACACTTCCATTTACCACTTTCCACCGCATTCTATATTGAGTTAGAACAATATCTACATTCCTTTATATAATAAACATACTACTAACAAAAATTCTAAAGCTCCAAATAAAAAAATATATAATAAAATAATTAAATCAAGAATTGAAGCCACAAGGCAATCAACTTTCCATCAAACAAACCGTTCCAAATATCTGATAGCACCGCAAAACTGCAAAACGCGTAAAATTGTAAAAGTTAAACGCCCCAAGCCTTCCAAAGAAGCTTACACAAACATAAACATTTTGTCAGTGGCTCATGAAAACCGCAGAGGGCCTTTTGTGAATAACTTTAATATTATTACAATAAGTATATTTTTTAATTGACAATTTTTAATTAATATCTGTAAAATTTTTGTGTTATTTCGATTCTTCTTCGGTGGTTTTAGGCGTATCACTTAAGCTTAATTTACTACTGAACAAAATATATTATGATGGACAAACAAAAATAAACTGGTTGTCGAAATTTCCGAAACTTAAACAATATTAGAACATCTTATCATTTGATTAAGAGAAGTGTTTAATGAAGATTACTGCCAACTCGGCTCAATTTCATAATACACAGAAATTAAATCAATATACACTTGCAAATTTTGATATAAAAACCGATGGATTATTATTTTGCCTATTCCAATTATGTTTTTGAAGAAAACTTAAACAACATAAATAAGTTGTAACAAGCGTATAAAAATTTCGACGTAGCTTGGCGAGAACGCATGGCTTAGCGGTCAGAGCGCCTGGTCGGTTTCCAGGAGGCGCGGGTTCGAGTCCCGCTGCGTTCAAATTTTTATACGGTTTCTAAATAAGTAAACTTAAAAAGGTTGATTTTACAGTATTCATAAGACGTATACCAATAAGCATACATTCAACTGGATACATGCTTGTAGTGTCGAAACATGCATATAGACCTATCAGTGCATTTTTCAAAACTTTAGTTATATTACATTAAAAATGTAGAAAACAGTTATGTGTCATTAGAAATTTTAATTATCTACGTAGCAAAGTTATTAAGCTTCTATTGTATTAAACATATTATATGAAAATTCATACATGGATAATGCACAAAATTTTACACGAAAGACATAAAAATGAAGACTGAATTCACAAGAACGTAAAATAATCAAAAGACCTGAAAACATCTCGACATTAGTAGCTCCAACTTATTTAAAATATATTTGAAAATATGCAGCACAGTTTCTGCCAACATAAAATAAGCAAACCATGTCTGTTGCAAGGATGAGCCAATTTCATATTTGCAGCTTTAAAGCGCTTTCTTGTGGCAAAGAAGAAAATATTTTATAATATTATTAAGAATACTGTTTAATTTAAACTATTTTTTTTTGTCTAAGTATGGTTTTCCCTTCTCCACTTTCCGTCGAATTCTCGGACGCATTTAATGAGGAGCGGCGATATTGAAGCCAAAGTGTCATCAGTGAGCATCTTTGTAGCTTTTGACAGAGAAACAAAATAGAGAATTTTAATATTTTCCTTTGTAATTAAGTAAAATATAGCGTTGAACTCACGCATCACGCGAGAAACATTAATTTTAAGATATTTAAAAAATAATAGGTTGTAAGAAAATATGAATTGTCGTGTCTTTCAAAATTTTAATCTATATCGAAACTCAGTTTTAGCAGGTCGTGGTTCGAGAGGTGGATAAATAGAAGTAGCATTCGCAAAGTTATCTCGCACACTGCCTGGATCTGATAGAATTTACTTTTTGTGCATTACAGTTAAATTAAGTGTTTTCATCGACGTCGAATCTATTTGCATTGGAAATACAATTTGTATATAAAATATACGAAATTTTAAAGGCTTATTTTTTGTATGAATTATACGATTGTATACTAATCTGAATTAAAATGACAAAAACTATAAACTATTGCTATTATTTAATTAATAAAATCGTTTTGGATTTGGATGTACAGTATTTTGGTTTTAAATTTGTATTTCCTTCTTTGAGTTTAAGCCTTTCCACTTTCTCGTTCAGTGATTATTCATTTAACATCAGGATGCTTTGCCTACCCTACTATGAACGAGATGCAGCGTGAATGTAAAAAAAATAAGTAAGAAGTTTACTATGTATATGCTAGGATCTTTTAAATTACTTACTGAAATTTTATTATTATATTTTCTCTAACAGACAAAAAAATATATCAGCGTGTATCAACGTGTATTAATGTGCATATGTAATAACAACCCCATAATATAATAAATATTATTATTTATTATTCTCGAAGCAATGTAGTCTACGGACCATATTGTTATGTACAGATCTTCAATTTTAAATTGCATTAAAATAAGAAATTGGCAAATGGTTCTAACAAAGTACCACGCTTTGTCGCGACACCAGAAAGAAGAAACTACGAGTATAAATATAAATTTAAATTAATATTTCATTTCTTCGAGTGGGTATCGAACCCACAACCAGTTGCGTTTACAGTCACACTTTATGCCCCTGCTCCACGACTGGCCTGATAGAACAAAACACATTAATAATGGAAAAAAAAATCTTAACAAATAGTTCTAACAAAGCATCGAATACAAATACAAAGATAGAACAAAATACATCAATAATAGAAGTTATTTAAAAAGTACATATATTTAATTTAAAAGGTTGACCCTACCTATGATCGTTAATAGCATACTTATCTTCCGCCTTTAACTCCCCCGCGGATAAATAAGTATTGTTTCAACTGCTGGTGAAAGTTAATTAAGTTGGGAACGATGCGGGCTATAAATCACAATCTATCTCCGTCAACAGGTAATTTCGTCAAAGAAAGCAGGCTTATCTATATTTTTATCTATATTACTTTTTTTAAAAAAAAAGGGTATTTTTATTAAAAAAAATAATAATACTACCTAGTTAAGAGAAATAGGAGAAGACACTCCGATGTCCACTTTCCGCGACATTATCTAAGTTTTCGAGAAATTGCGTGTTAAGTACTATTATAATTGACGTCAGGTACTCTATAAAAGATTTCATTATTCAAATCTGTTATTTTTTAACTCCACGCTGTATCACGCCCACAGCGTAAGCAGAGAGAATCTAGTGTTAAGACAATCCGGTCCCCATTTTCCGCCGAATTTTAGAGGCGTTGCGTGTTCTATGGCGCAACTCAACACCATGCTTTGCCTCGACACATGAGCGAAGAAATAAAAATATTAAATATTTAATTTCCTCGAGGGAAAGAGATTGCTATGAAAATCAGTTTTAAAGATTGATTTTAACAATCAATCGTATATAGATACATATAAAAATTCTTTATATATTTATTAGAAAAGATAACAATTTTTTTGTCTTTTTGATATCTTTTTTTGTTGCAGACTTCCAATTTTAAACACTAAACTACGCCACTATATACTCTATAAATTATAGTGAAAGATATACGTACACGTAAGGCTTAAATGATTTACGCAGTCAAAATGGTAGAGCGGAATAGCTCGGCCTTGGCTGTACGTTGAATCATCAATACTTAAAAATGCTTATACCATTGATTGATTATCAACATTCGTTTGTTGAAGTGTTTACATTATAAATTGTATTTAGTTAATAATGTATATTGTTATAAAAATAGAGGTCATCATTGCACAGAATCTGTGACTGTAAACGCGGTAAGTTGTGGGTTCGATACCTACTTGAGAAAATTACACGTTTAATATTTTAATTTCTTCGTTATGGAATTGTTTTAAAGAGAACGGCGTGTTTAACAGTATTTTCCTCTGCCTAGACTGGATATAACGTGTATCTAAAACATAAATAAATATATGTATATGTATAACATTACATTTCATCTATATTCAAATATTGGGTATTGGATAGTGGGACACGTCACGTTTGATATAAATAACTAGATCGCGTAAATAAAGCATTTGCATTGCAAATCGAACCCACAACCACTATTATACTATTAAACATTCATAATTTACGAAGTCAAATATATTTTTTTGTTAATATATTAATAATAGAAAAATAATAAATTCTAGGCAAATCATAATATTTTTTACTAAAGAAATATTCAATTGAGATATAAGTATACAATGCAATTATCATTTACAATAACAAAGTTAATGGATCATGTAAGAAATACATCTTATCAGTAATTATGTATTTATTTTAAAATAAACTTTATAGCGTCATAACAAACTAATGTTATTATTTTAGTATAATATATTTTTGTTTGTTCTATTAATTTTCTTAATTATGAGAAGTAGGTATGGTATACAAAATTTAATATTTGCTTGTTTTAAAATGTTTTATTTATTTTTAAACATTTTTAAAGTGTTATTCCACACTTAGGAAAGAAAAATACTTATTTATGTTGTTAGCATAGCAAGTTGTAACAAGCGTATAAAAATTTCGACGTAGCTTGGCGAGAACGCATGGCTTAGTGGTCAGAGCGCCTGGTCGGTTTCCAGGAAGCGCGGGTTCGAGTCCCGCTGCGTTCAAATTTTTATACGTTTTCTAAATAAGTATTTTTCTTTCCTAAGTGTGAAATAACACTTTAAAAATGTTTAAAAATATTTAAAAAATAGTTTCTGTCTTGCCAAACGATAATTCTTAGTAATTATCTTTGGGTAGCGGAAATTTGTAAAAATCTCCCTACAGAGATGCTAACAACATAAATAAGTTGTAACAAGCGTATAAAAATTTCGACGTAGCTTGGCGAGAACGCATGGCTTAGTGGTCAGAGCGCCTGGTCGGTTTCCAGAAGGTGGGGGTTCGAGTCCCGCTGCGTTCAAATTTTTATACGTTTTCTAAATAAGTAATGTTTTATTTGTTTTTTAGAGTGTCCGTTCCAAACACAATTTTCGAGACATTGCATGTTTAGTGGAACTAAATGCCGCGCTTTGTGCGGTTGTTACTGAGCCTAGTGGGAATTAAACTTACAACCTTCGTGCTTACAGTCAGATGCTGTGCCACTTTACCACAATTTCCTTATTAAGGAAGGACTTCTTACATAGTTAAGTATATAACTTGTAATTAGGTAATTTCCTACATTTATCATTATTAATAAAATAACTTAAAATCTGCAATATAATAACAAATTATTGTACTTTGCAGTTTCCAGTTACATAAAAAAAGTAATAATTCATTCCAGCGTAAATATGTAGAGTAGATGCGAAAAATGCTGCTAAAGCACAAAAATATTGCGAAGGATAACTGTGCCATATAAATAAATTAGAACTTCAACTCGCAGGTAATATGAGCTCAAGATTCATATTTACTAATTAAATTCTACGATCCGGTTTAAGCTTTATTTTCTTACTGTTATAATATTAATCTATGATATAGAAAAACAGTGAGATAATGTGGGTTCGATAAAGAAAAAATATTTATTTTTTGTTTCACACTGTATCCTGTACGTTGCAGTTTAGGTAGAGGGAATCTATGAACGTTCCCTCCCTCTTTAATGTTAAGTTGTTAATGGAGCCTTCATTCCCACTAGGATACTTCAATGCCCCTCTTTCTGCCGAATTCTCGAGGTATTACCTGTTGAATGGCGGAACTCAACCCTGCGCTTTGCCTTATTACCAAAACGAGGAAATGAAAATAATAGGTTGGGGCAAAAGTATTTTCGTATTTTGAATTTATTATTAGTAATCAAACCTCTTTGGCCGTACTGAATGTAACTGGCTATTAAAACCTAATACCATTAAATGTGAAATTCTGAAGATGCAATACATAAAAAAAAAACGAATTACCGCAATTTTTTAATTATTTTTGAAGCAAGCAAAATGAACGTGTGTGACATAAAAATCGGTACATTTTAAAGTTCTATCACAAAAAAAAATAAAAATGCGACAAACGCCGCGAATAAAATTTGTGCGGTTTACGGAGCTAATGCGGTATCAATAAGAGTAGCACAAATGTGGTTCAAGCGTTTCAAGTCTAGAATTTTTTTTGTGAAAGATGAGGTTCACTCTGGACCGCCTTATCACAGATAAAATCAGTGCCATCTTTGATAAAGTGGAGCAAGATCGACATGTTAGTAGCTACGACATTGCTGAAGAACTGGATGTTGGTCATAAAACAGTTTTACGTGATTTACGAAAGACTGGGTACAAGAAAAAACTTGACATTTGGTTACCAAATATATTTTCATATTAATCACAATAGAAATATTTTTTGGCTAAAAAATATCTCTATTATTATTAATACGAAAATACTTTTGCCCCGACCTTATATTAAATATTTCATTCACCCCAATGTCCACTTATAAGAAATTTCTACACGCATATTGTATTCACGTAAAAATAAATACATACAACTACCTAACGGAACATTGTCAACCGAAAAAAAAAACAATTATAAAGAAAATATACCAAACATTCGGATTAATCACAATAAATACTGATATCTATAATAAACAATTTTAAACTTAATTATCTTGTATCAATTTATCAAAGATTATTTAAATTTATCAACAGTGAATCCCCTTTGATATTTGAGAAATCATATTATCATATTTACATAATATTCCTAGAGAAAATTTAATTGTAAAGTGCAAGCAAGTTGGTTTTTAATGACATGGTCTTCTTTTTTCATTCTAAAATACTTCTATCTCATATTGTCTACTACTATCTTTACTATCACTATTACATTTTTTTTTTGTTTTTTTACTTTAAATTTCATTCTTAGCCGGAGAAAAGGGAGAGGGTTCAGCATGCATGAGCCTTGTTTTATTGTTCCATTTTTTTGCAGAATGCACATATACATATGTGCATTGTGTTGTGAAACAAAGGAAATACGAGTTTATGGGTAGTATAATATGCAATAAAATAAGATTAACGATTTATCAATCAACGATAATGATTAGTATAAATAGCAGTAAAATATCACAAAATGTATAATTAAATATCCAAAAGAAAGCATAATGGCGATCAAGATCTTCCCTTTCCTCGTTGCTCTATTTGCTCTACTCTGCGTAGCGCAGGGAGCTCCAAGTGAAACAAATGAATTACCTGGTAAGAAGATTTTCTTTCATATTATATAATTATTATATCCGAGCATTAAGAGGTTTGATCTTCTGGCTGAAATAAAAGCTGTTCATAAATCTATAAATTCTTAATTCGCAAATACGAGTATACTAACTACTATACTATATAACACTATACTAGCTAACAAATACGCTATTAACTAATCTGCATGAAGATTTTATATGATTTAATTGTTACTTTCAGATATAATATTCATTGAAAACCCTGACACCTTCCCCGCTCGACTGAGTCCTCAAGAAGCTCTGTTGTCCCCCGCTCAGCGTAACCGCGTCTGCACGGCGGTACTGTGCGCGCGCGTCTGTGCGGCGCTCGGCTTTAGATGGAGTCGCTGCAACGCGAACAGAGTCTGTGTTTGCAGGAATTGAATAGCTCTATTGTATTAAATTATAAAATAAACGTATTTAATCAATAACTATTTACTGATTATTTAATATTTACCAACCTCTAGAAATATTTTTTTTTAAATATGATAAAAAAAAAGATTGATATAAAAAAAAAGATTGTTTTTATAATTCAAGACAAAGCTCAGCGTCGAGTCACGCTACTCAATACGTGTTATGTCTTTAAAAATAGGTGATAATTTCATAGCACTAGTTTCCCACTACCGGCTATATAGTATCAAGATATAATATGTCATGTAGGCGGAATACATTTAGATACACTAAAACATGATAAGTTAATTTAATAACAAAGATGAAATCTAAGGAGTTGTAAACTGAGATTGAGATGACATTGATTTCTGTGTACAATTTAATTAAAATAGCAATATAATAAAAAGTTCAAAAGTAATTAATTTTAATGTGAAGAAAATTTAAATTAATTTTCTTGAATTACCAATATCTGTGAAAATTTCCAATATAAATTGTTAATGTGTGTGTATTAAATTTTGGGTGAATAGTACTTTAAAATGTTACAAAATTATTAAGTAAATAATATTTTGAGGTAAGTCGTGGCGCAGCGGCACAAGCGAGCGACTGTAAACGCGACAGTTGGTGATTTGAATTTTCTCTCGAGGAAATCTAATATTTTATATTTCAATAGGGCCGGTCGTGGCGCAGCGGCACGGGGTGTGACTGCAAAACCGACTGGTTGTGGGTTCGATTCCCACTCGAGGAGATGAAATATTTACTTAAATTTATATTTCCATTTCTTCGCTTTGGTGTCGAGGTTAAGCGCGGCGTTGAGTTCTGCCACTCAACACGCAATGCCTCCAGAATTCGACAGAAAGTGGGGAACGGAGTGTCTTAACACTAGGTTCCCTCTGCCTACCCTGCTGTGTGCGGGATGCAGCGTGAAGCTAATTTAATTTAATTTAATTTTATATTTCAATTTCTCACTCTGGTAACGAGGCAAAACACGACATTGAGTTATGCCATTTAACATGCAATGCCTCCAGGCACTCACCAGGTCCTCCATTTCTGCTTAATAAGTGTGGGAATGGAAATATCTTAATGGGAACGGAGTGTCTTAATATCCAGGTTCTCTCTGGCTTCCCTGCTATGTGCGGGCTATAGCATGAAGCTGAAACAAAAGAAACTCTCGCAGGTGAAGTAAAGTTAAAAGTAGTTCAGCTTTTCACTAAGTTCTCAATACTATGTAATACAATTTTGTATTAATAACATATTTAAGAATTATCGTTAGCTATACAAAAAAAATAAGCTTGCTACGAACGGATTACGCTGTAAGCAAAGATCACTGCTTTTGGGGATGCCTAGTGTCATCCTTTTCTCGTCCAACAGTGGACGAGGTGGACGAGGACAGGCAGATGACGATAATGATAATACAAATTAAACAAAGTAAATAGGGAAAAGGATCTAAATTTTTTTTTTTAATCGAAATCAATAGAAATGTTAGGAAAGTATTACTTATATATGATTAAATTATTTTATCAATTTAATGATTGTAGAAATCATTTTATCTATCATGTTTGAGTACACAGAGTATTGTTATGTTATTGCATACAACTTCAAGAATTTCGCGTTGATGATTCATATATGCTTTTATAATTGATAATATATTTTTTTTGCGCGCTGTATCCCGCACACAGCAGGGTAGGCAGAGGGAACCTTGTGCTAAGACACTCTGTTCCCCACTTTCCACCGAATTCTGGAGGCATTGAGGGTTGAGTGGTGGAACCGCGTTTTGTTAAGACAAGACAGTCACCAGACACCAGAGTGAAGAAATGGAAATATAAATTTAAATTAATATTTCATTTCCTCCACACACTTTGTGCCCCTGCGCCACGACCGGCCTCAAAACCTAAATATCATTCACGTTAAAATAAAAATTAAAAAAAAAAAACTTTTCATATATCACAAGAAATAATTATATCCACTAAAGGTTAAAACTGGTGCAGTGAATAGTATGTGACAAAGTAGAATGTGTCATTAAAACTGCACTTATGATAAGGTAGTAAGGTATTTCGTATAAATACTCGTGTTCGATTTCAAAATGCCGAAAAAAAATACAAAAAATAACAAATAAATAAAAAAATAATAAAGAATAACAAAGTTACATCATGGGGATCAAATTTTTCTTCTTTTCGCTTGTGGTGTTGATAGTAGTCCTTGTGTTCGCTGTATATTGTGCTCCCAGCGACGGATCAGAGCTGAATCAGCAACGTCCGGGTATATTTTTTATTTATTTTAGATCATTTATTGTTTAAAAGATGAATAATAAAATTGATAAGCGATTGTATGTGTGTGTTTGTCTGTGTGTAAATGTTACATTTGGATTTGATCCCGATTTGGTTGAATAAGTGAAATCACCTCTTTTTATACCTCTTGCTTAATAAGTTTACTTTTAAATCAAATGAAACAAAATAAAACTATATTTATATTATATTTATGCCAAATACGTTAAATGGAAAAACATAATACTACTACTTCAAGCTCAATAAAAGCTTCACGCTGTATCACACAGCAGAGAAGGCAAATGGAACCTAGTGCTAAGACACTCTTTTTTCCCAAATCTAACTTTTCCTTTTCCATATTGTATATAATAATAAGAAAAGATTTTTACTTTTTATAAACAAATACATATATATTTTCTTAATATAAGTTGATATTGTTGTTAAAATTTAGACGAAAAAATGTAAACATTAGAAATAATATTAAAAATGTTAACTGACCGTCATGGCGCAATAGCACAAGCGAGTGACTGTAAGCGCAAAGATTTTCGGTTCGATCTCTACTCAGATCAATAAATTATTATTTGTTAATATTTTAATTTCTTTGCTGTGGTAAAAATGTAAAATAAGCTTTGAATTCTGCCACTTAACAAGCTAGTCTTCGAAATTCAGCAAAAAGTCTAACGAACGCAGAGTCTAATCATTGGGTTTCCTTTGCCTACCATGCTATATGCGGGATACAGCGTAAAGCTGTTAAAAAAATTTACTTATAAACATTATATCTTACTAAATTGATATTATAAATGTGAAAAATTTTGATGATGTATGGATGATTGTTCTATTTCCACGCAAAAACTACTAACGGATTTAGACAGCACAAAGGCTACGTTTATATAATTTGGTTATAATAAGTTTAAACGTTCGAAACCACAGGAGATTCGCTAGTCTGCCATAAATATTAAATAGTAAATTATTCTTATTATTTATTTTCAGATATATTGCTACAGGAAGATATGGCTATTCCGTATCAGAACGCACGGGATTGTAATGGCTCTACCTGTACGTTTAATTTAATGAAGAAGCGATAGATTTTTTATAAAATTTCTTGTTTATTATAATATCTAATGAAATAAACACATCATTTGAAGCTTTTTTTTTTGTTTTCTTTTTAAATCACCTCCTTTATGTTTAATATTTTGTAATTTATTGAAATTATATTCGAGTTGGACATACAATATTTTCTATTTTATCTTCCTGAATTTTATTTACATAAATATTTAAATTACTATTGTTAATTTGAAAAGTTATTATTTCATAATAAGACGAATACCTCATTGCTTTACTTAAAAATGTTTGTTGTTGAAACAATCATCTTCATGTATATCTGCTAATTTGTATGTAAAACCTTATCAAGATTATTTATTTTCTATAACATCACATTATTATTCATTTATCGCAGGTAGTTCATACTGCGAAATCAGATACAGGTACTTTTTCAACTAATCCTATAATCTAATAAATTTATTCCATTTTTAAGTAGGTGTCTATTATTTTGTTACCAAGTTTACTTAAACCCTTAAAGGCTATATGAGTGTAAAATACTCAGGGACACATTTTTTTCACAGCACTTGACACTTTTGTGTAATCTCCTGACTTGTGTTTAGCCCTTGAATATGTGGTGGAAGTCGTCGTTCATAATCAATTTTTACCATATGCTTTCCTCTCGGGTGTATCGACACCCATCATGAATATAACTTTAACTATAACAATAAGATTAACAGCATAAATATTTACCTTATTTATGATTTTTATTGACGAAGAGGACTTATTAGAAGAAGATTTTCATCAAGCTGATCTCCGAAGTGTTAACGATTAGAAAGAACTTTTGTCTCTATCTCTACGAGAATACTTGGTTAATGGAAGTAAACGATGTATGACGATATATATTTGAAAATGACTGAGAAACTAAAAGGTCCCTAACACACACTATATTTGTAAGGAAAAAATTCTATATATTTTTTTATACATAATTTTATTAAAGTTAGCCAGGGCAACATATTGTAGGTACTAAGCTGAATTTAAAACTTTTAATTTGTATTTGGATTTAGTAGTATATATAGTCAGTTCACAACAATATATACAAATAACTACATCTTGTTCTAACTAAGTTGTCCACATTTTCTTACAATTCTTTAATAAATGAAATTATTAAACTTTTAAAAATAAGGTGTTTTTACACTCATTTTTTTTATTATTATAGCTCGTAATGGTCAATAGTAATAAATAAAAAACTTGATTTCTTGCAAAAAAAAATCAAAAACAATACATTTAATTCTAGTGTTACTTTGTATATTAATATATTAATTTATTGATCTGCAAGGACCCTATGCAGCTAAAGACCTCCTCCAAATATGTTACAGTAAAAAGTATAATTACAGAGCGCCTGTCGGCTTCCAGGACGTTTAAATTTTTATTCATTTTCTAAATTCATTTTCTAAAAAAGTATTTTTCTTTCCTAAGTGTGGAATAACACTTTAAAAAAAATTAAAAATATTTAATAAATGGTATTCTCTCTTGCCAGAAGATAATTCTTAGTAATTATCTTTGGGTAACGGAAATTTGTAAAAAACTTCCTACAGAGATGCTAACAAAATAAATAAATTGTAACAAGTGTATACAAATTTCGACATAGACGACTTGATAAGAACGTATGGCTTAGTGGTCAGAGCGCCTGGTCGATTACCAGAAAGCGCGGGTTCGAGTCCCGCTGCGATCTAATTTTTATACGTTTTCTAAATAAGTAAAATACAATTATTTGTAAAAGAGTCAACAGCAGAATTCTTTTTAGATCATAGATTGACGTAAAACACACTTGTGCTAAAATTGTATTAGTGATGGTGTAAATCTAATCATAAAAATATTTTGACCCATTCACTAAATAGGTAATAATTATTAAATAAAAACATGTATAAATAATAAATTAAGAGAAATTAATATATATTTGGAGGGTTCTAAATAAATTTAGACCTCCCCAACTACGTATTATTGTGCCCAACTACGTATTTTGAATGGGATAGTTGCATGAATTACGTTTGCGGCAGTCAAGAGATTGAAAAAAAACCAAATAATTATTAATTATTTATTAATTATATCTTAATACAATAGTTTCTTAAAGCTAATGACTGCTTTATTCGAAGTGGGAATAAAGAGTGTCAAAAAATGTATTACAATTAATAAATTAATAAAAATTAAAACAATGGGGCATTGAAAGGCTAATACGGGGAATTCGCGGAGCGGTCGCCTGGGAATCTTCCATCAGTTTGATCCGTCAGCATATTCGTGGGATTAGGGTTCCGTAACTCCTCCACCCCTAGAGAGGCAACTATTTGAAAATGTTGAGTGAAAAAGTTGCCGGAGAACTTGCTTTCTCATTACTTTCTGGGTTATCTCCATTTTCCAAAATTTCTTTATTCTTTACAGTAGTTTTCTTATACTTTTTATATTGTAATAAAATGATGAGTGCACCTGCACTGAATAGTCTTGCGTAAACCGGTATGGTTGTAAGATATACTGTAGTATCCATTTCGTGTGCAATCTGTAGCGGTGATTGTATCATAATTTTATCCTTGAGTCTATGGAGTCCATGAATGTTTATAGATGAGATATTAATAGTTGTATCAAGGTGAGCAATTTCATCAGATATCTTTATCAATTTTAAGGCATGTCCTCTTACTTCGTTGTTGTCGTTGATTAACGTAAATTCTTCGGATATGATTTAGCATCCCAGGGGAATAGTAACAAAGTAGCTGCCTTTTAATGATGTAAATTCCTGCTTATTGCATGATATTTGTATCTTTTGATTTTCGGGGAACGATATAATGTAGTGCATATCGTCTAGTTTCTCTATTGATCCTCGTAGAAGATTGACTGTAGTTAAGTGACAAGATTCTTCCAAAACTTGGTTAATAATTAACTGGTGGATACAATCGGAATTTGTACGAATCTGATGATTGAGTTCTATTTGACAGAGATACCAGCTGCTATGTTTCGGGCATTCGGCCTCTATGTACAAGAATGAATTCTCGTTAGTTGCAATGAAAGGAGAGGATGGGATGAGAACCTGTGATTTTTTATTAGGTACTACTGCTAATCTATATAATAGAAAGTTATCTAAAACTTTTTGCTTATTAGCATAATAAGAAGCTGGTTGAATTATATTATAATACTTTCTTATTTCTAAATCTAAAATACTATCTTTTCCGTAGATAAACTTAAGCTTGTCTATCATTGAACTTAATACATCTATACTAATCATAGAATGGTGCATGCTTGATGCATGTATAAAAGCTAAACTATTTTCTATTCTTAGTAATTTGTTCATTAAATCATTTATATTTTCACTTAATATTACTAATAATTGACCAAATTTGGCATATTTAATTAAAGTTAAACCATTATTCATTTTGTTAGAAAGTATTAACATTAAGGTACTATTAATTTTACTTTGATTTTCTACTAGTTGAGTCAAAACGCTATTATATTTAGTGATCCATTCTTTGCTTATGCTTAATTGATTATTAATTTCATTTGTAATTTTATCCTGGTTACTTTCTAATACTTTTATAGCCTCGTTACACCTTAAAGCATCAGTATAATCTAGGTTCCCTGTAATATTTTTTTATATAAATCGCGCTTTGCTCCGATAGTGGTGGGTAGTGTCTCATGTAGTGTAACGTAAGTCATTAACATGCTAAACAAATTTTGACAATGTTCATAAAAGTCTTGAGGGCTTCTATTGTCCTGTGTGGCTAAGGAGAGATCATTGTATAGGGCGGTTTCATCCCTTTGGTCGGAAAAATTATTAATTAAAAGTGTTTTAATACCTAGCCAACTATCGGGTATTCCATTTGAATTTATTTTGCTCGCTGCTGTGCCTGTTATTTTGTTTAAAATTCCATTTAAGAGGCATACATTAGAAAATTCACTACCAGGTAATTCACTAAGATATTGGATCGCTAAATGTTCACAAAGGAGAATGAAACTTTTGGGCCGTCACGTAAAGAATTGAGATGTGATCTAAAAAATTACTTTTTTTTTTATTTTTAGAATAGCAAATAATAAATTAATTGACAATCTGGAAGTGGAGAAAAATGAAAAAAATAAGATTTAGATCCTTAATCGATTAAAATCAATCATATATTAAGTCAGAGATGTGACAGCTGATTGACAATCACACCTTGTCTAATGATTTTTTGCATTTTTGCATCTGTTTGTCATCGCAAAATCAGGCCATTAAATAAAAAACATTAAAAAAAAACATTTGCTTCTGTGATTACGTTCGTGTCATAACGCATCGACATTTTGAATGTTTTCCCGTTTGTTTGATATTTTCAACGACTACTGTTTTGTTTTTCTCGGATTTTGACTCTGACTACTTTGTACGACCCTCGCTTCCTCACTGGACTCTGAAATCTTTTGGATCTTACGACCGCCACGCTATGGATATGAATCGCTGTGTGAATTGTGGGATAGCCAATGGACACTGCAATACCCTAGTCCGACGACCTTTAGACGATGAAAACCACCACAACCTGGTTACTTAGAGGTGTGATATAATCCCGACATATAAGCAGGAAAATATATTTCTGTTACATTTTAGTTGACAGCTTTCGTAGAGGAAGGGAAGCTATTGCTATGAAATACTGCAATTATATTGTAGGAAGACGAATGGTAGGCTGCTGTGCTCATGTTATGAGTATTCTATATATAGATATAAGGTACCATACCTTAGTTGGGCTAGATACCAAAATAATTTAGTTCCCCTTGCACTCTATTCTTAGATGACATTTTAATAATAGATAATAGAAGAAGAATAAAATATTCATTAAAATGTGTTTTATTTATAAATAATAAACATTAATGCTTAAACAACTCAGTAATCACATATTTTATAGAAGTTGATATTCAAGAAATTGGTCTGCGAACTTAACCTCACTTTTTTCAAATCTCTAATAACTCAGCTCTCAGATTGCCAAAATTTATATAGTTTTCAAGGAGGGAATGATGTACCTAAATTTATTAAATCATACCATTTTCATATCTTTACATTCTGGGCCCAAAAATGTATGGAATAGTTTCAGTCTCCTTTGTATAAATCGAGTTAAGATATTTGGGTTTCCGTCGAACTCAGGGACAAGGCGGAGGGCCTTAAACATGGTGTTCGGATCGTGAGACATGTTAACTAAATTAATTAAATTAGAATAACTACAATTTAAATTTAAATTTTTTATTTCTTCCAAATTAATATTTCTTATTCTATCTATACCTAACCGACGGGCCTGCCTAGATAGAGGCTCTCGGGTCCTAAATGTTTTAGGATGGAAAATTTTGGTAGCTTATGAATAGGCTTAGGTCTAGAAAGGAGCAACACGAGAACAATTTTTATGTACTCACATAAACTGCATTATCTGGTCTCTTCTCAGTTGAATCGATTGCTGGATTCCACTCCCGGCTGCCACAGGTCCGTAGATTCTGGATTCTCGAATGGTGCTCGATAGCCACCCGGGCGGCACGCGACGCGATGATAATTATCGAGTAATTAATATAAACCGATCGCGAACCGGCCCGCGAAAATCCTACCGACTGCGCCAATTACGTTTGCGGCAGTCAAGAGATTGAAAAAAAACCAAATAATTATTAATTATTTATTAATTATATCTTAATACAATAGTTTCTTAAAGCTAATGA
The DNA here is from genome assembly GCA_021202915.1 of Heliconius himera. Lineage (NCBI taxonomy): Eukaryota > Metazoa > Arthropoda > Insecta > Lepidoptera > Nymphalidae > Heliconius > Heliconius himera. The sequence goes on from JAJHJA010000353.1 coordinate 1,078,021, forward strand.
CTGCTTTATTCGAAGTGGGAATAAAGAGTGTCAAAAAATGTATTACAATTAATAAACTAATAAAAATTAAAACAATGGGGCATTGAAAGGCTAATACGGGGAATTCGCGGAGCGGTCGCCTGGGAATCTTCCATCAGTTTGATCCGTCAGCATATTCGTGGGATTAGGGTTCCGTAACTCATGGGATGATAGTTGAATGGTTCATTTACAAATTATTTACAATATATATGGTTACGATACGATCAGTCAAGATACTTACGGCTGCTTAGGGTATAAATTGACCATGGCCATTTTTTTTTGGGGGTCTAAACTTATGTCGCATAAAACCTACAAAGATTGTTATATTGTCTAGAAGTGTATCTAGAAGATTGATTTTTTCTTTGCTGCAAGGAACTTCAATATTTGATATAAATTTCAGCTTATTACAGTTACTGAAGACGTGTGCGTTTGCAGTAATTTCTATTTAAAAAAGTTAAACGCACTTTTTTCGTGTAGAACATAACACACAGATGATTGTAATGAGCATAAACTCGATATGTACGAGTATGCTAGCAAAACAGTCCGAAGTTCCATTCTATCTATAAAATTGTATAGAGATTATATTTCTATACTAGAGGGCGCGCGCGGCTTCGCCCGCTTATTAGGAGGGAATCCAAAACAAACCACGAAACACGTGTTCAATAAAATATTTTTAGCAGTCTGAATTTAAATTTTTATAAAAATCGGTGGTAATTTAAAGATTTTTCCATATAAACTTTCAACCCCTTATTTGAACCCTTAGGTAGTGAATTCTTAAAAACCATGAAACACGTGTTCAACGAAATATTTTTAAGAGTCTGAATTTCAAATTTTATGAAAATCAGTGCAGATTAAAAAAATTTTCCATACAAACTTTCAACCCCTATTTCATCCTTTTAGGGTTAAAATTTTTCAAATACCCTTCTTAGTGGATGTCCAGAATATGAAAATAAACATCTGCCTAAATTTCACGTTTCTACCATCAGCGGTTACGGCTCTGCGTGCGTCTTACCTCAGTCAGTCAGCACAAGTCCTTTTATATATATAGATTGTAAGATTATATTTCAATTTCTCGCTTTTTAACTAATTTAACACGCAATACCTCCAGAATTAGGCAGAAGTTTGGGAACGGAAATATCTTGATGGGAACGGAGTGTCTTAACATCCAGTTTCTCTCTGGCTTCCCCCTGCTAAGTGCGGACTACAGCATGAAGTTGATAAAAAAAAAGCGTAAGCGTAATACAATGTTGTATTAATACGTTGTATTTTGTACATATTTAAGCTTGCTACAAACGGATTACGCCGCCAACTACAACTAAATCTAACTACGTTTTACTACAAAACAAACGCAAGTGGCTGGCGACAGTTGTAAGCAAAGATGGAGCACTCACTGCCTTTGGGGACGCCTAGTGTCATTCTGTTCTCGTCCAACAGTGGACGAGGTGGACGAGGACAGGCAGATGACGATAATGATAATACAAATTAAAGATGTAAATAGGGAAAAGATTTTTTTTTAATAGAAATTAATAGAAATCTTAGAAAAGTAGATTATATTACTTTATCAATTTAATGATTGTAGAATTCATTTTACTTATCATGTTTAAGTACACAGAGTATTGTTTTGTTATTGCGTACAACTTCAAGTAATTCCCGTTTTGATGATTCATATACGTTTTTATAATTGATGTTTTTTTTTTCAATTTCATATTTCAATTTAAAGCTTAAATTTATAGAATAGAATAGAATTGAACAAACTTTATTGCACACATGAAACAAATGAGTATATAAAATGAACAACATGAATAAAAAATAAAAAAACACGTGTGCAAAGGCGGTCTTATTGCTTTAAGCAATCTCTACCAGACAACCTTTGAAACATTACGGATAAGTTGTAATGAGGAAAATGGGGACCACGTCTCGGTGCAAATTTTTTAATGAAATTAAATATATAATACATAATAATGTAAATCAATAATACAGAACTTACATAAAATATGTTTAATGTTTATATACTATACACATACACATACACATACACATACACATACACATACACATACATATATAATTATAATAAATAAAGGGATATTTTTTTAAAATTTATGTGATTGAATTTGTTCAATTTTACATTTTTTGTATCTTCACTAGTTTTAAGACCAAACCTAGCGCTAGGGCACAGTTTCATAAATATACATACTCGTATATCCATTGTAACTCCTTCTGAGGTCCTCGTGAATAAATAAATAAATCAGCTTCACCCTGTATCCCGCTCACAGCAGGGTAGGCAGAGGGAACCTAGTGTTAAGACGCTTCGTTCCCCACTTTCTGCCGAATTCTAGAGGCGGTGCGTGTTGAGCGGCGGAACTCAACTCGGTTTGCCTCGACACCAGAGCGAAGAAATGGAAATATAGATTTAAATTAATATTTAATTTCCTCCACACAATTTGTGCCCCTGCGCCACGACCAATTTCAAAACGTGAAAGATATGTCAAAAATAAAAAAAAACTTTTGATATATTACAAGAAATAAATAATTATTATATGTAGAAATAAATAATTATTTCTTGTAATATATGAAAAGTTTTTTTTTTTAGGATATGGATATAAATCCACTTTGGATGTGGATATAAATTCACTAGAGGTTAAAACTGGTGCAGTAAATAGTATGTGACAAAATCATTAAAGCTGTACTTATGATCAAGTAGTACTTACTAGAACACTACTAAATTATCTGTATTCTCCTTCTGTCTTATCTAAGCAATATTTCATATAAATACTCGTATTCAATTTCAAAATGCAGAGAGAAGAGGTAATAGTTACATCATGGCGATCAAAATTTTCTTTACGTTTGTGGTGTTGCTCGTAGTAGTGTTCGCTGTATATTGTGCACCCAGCGACGGATCAGAGCTGAATCAGCAACGTCCGGGTATCTTTTTTATTTATTTTAGATCATTTATTGTTTATAAGATGAATAATAAAGTTGAATGAGGCTATTGTATGTATGTGTGTCTATGTGTAAATGTAACGTTTGGATTTGATTGCCATTTGGGTGAATAAGTGATTATCTCTTTTTACCTCTTGCTTAATAAGTTTACTTTAAAATCAAATGAAACAAAATAAAACTATATTTATATTATATTTATGCCAAATACGTAAAATGGAAAAAACATAGTACTACTACTTCAAGCTCAATAAAAGTTTCACGCTGAATCTGTCACACAGCAGAGTAGGCAAATGAAACCTAGTGCTAAGACACTCCGTTTCCCAAAACTACCTTTTCCTTTTCCATACTGTATATGTAATAAAATGCCCATGTAAGATACATAATATTTATTTCATAAAAGTTATAGAACATATAATATGTATGTCACTTTATAAATCATTTAAGCTTTATCAATAAAAATAAATAAAAAAGATTTCTACTTTTTATAAACAAATTTAATTATTTTAAATTAATATTATTGTTAAAATTTAGACAAAAAAATGTAAATATCAGAAATGACATTAAAAATGTTAACTGGCGCCTCCATGGCGCAATAGCACAAGCGAGTGAGACTGTAAGCCCACTCAGATTAATACATTATTATTTATTATTATTTTCATTTCTTTGCTGTGGTAAAAATGTAAAATACGGCTTTGAATTCCGCTACTTAACACGCTAGTCTTCGAGATTCGATAAAAAATGGGGAACGCAGAGTCTTATTATTGGGTTTCCTCTGCCTACCATGCTATATGCGGGATGCAGCGTAAAGCTGAAAAAACAAACAAACAAACAAACTTATAAACATTATATCTTACTAAATTGATATTATAAATGTGAAAAATTTTGATGATGGATGATTGTTCTACTTCCACGCAAAAACTATCATACTAACGGATTTAGACAGCATAAAGGCTACGTTTATATAATTTGGTTATAATATAACAATAAGTTTAAACGTGCGAAACCACAGGAGAGTCGCTAGTCTGCCATAAATATTAAATAGTGAATTATTTTTATTATTAGGCTAGTCGTGGCGCAGCGGCACGAAGTGTGACTGTAAAACCGACTGTTTGTGGGTTCGATCCCCACTCGAGGAGATGAAATATTTACTTAAATTTATATTTCCATTTCTTCGCTCTGCTGTCGAGGTTCAGCGCGGCGTTGAGTTCTGCCACTCAACACGCAATGCCTCCAGAATTCGGCAGGAAGTGGGGAACGGACTGTCTTAACACTAGGTTCCCTCTGCCTACCCTGCTGTGTGCTGGATACAGCGTGAAGCTAATTCTTCTTATTTATTTTCAGATATATTATTCATAGAAAACCCAGACACGCATCCAGTCATACTGAGTCCACTGGAAGCTATGGCTATCCCGTCTCAGAACGCACGGGATTGTAGTAGCTCTACCTGCTCGTTCATCTGCTCAATACTCGGGTTCAAGCACGGTAGATGTAACTCTAGCGGTGTCTGTGTCTGCAGCAATTCCTAGAAACGGTCGATTCTTTATTAAATTCGTTGTTTATATCTAATTAAAATCTGTTTATATCTAATAAATGTGAAATGTAAAATAAAAAAGTTGTTTATATCTAATAAATGTATATCTAATGAAATAAATATATAATTTGAAGCATTTTTTATTTGTTTTTTTTTTAAATCACCTCATTTATGTTTAATATTTTGTAATTTATTGAACTTATGTACGAGTTGGACATATAATATTTTCTATTTTATCTTCTACAATTTTATTTACGTAAATATTTTAATTACTAATGTTAATTTTGAAAATTATTATTTCATAATAAGACGAATACCTTATTGCTTTACTTAAAAATGTTTGTTGTTGAAATAATTATCTTTATGTATATCTGCTAATTTGTATGTAAAACCTTATCAAGATTATTTATGTTTTATAACATCACATTAATATTCGTTTATCGCAGGTAGTTCATACTGCGAAATTAGATACAGGTACTTTTTCAACTAATCCTATAATCTAATAAATTTATTCCATTTTTAAGTAGGTATCTATTATTTTGCTACCAAGTTTATTTAACCCTTAAAGGCTATTTTTTTTTACAGCAAATTGTCAAACTTTTGTCTAATCTCCTGAGTTGTGTATATATCTATGATAGCCCTTGAATATGGTGGAAGTGGTCGTTCGTACATGCAATTTTTACCATATGCTTTCCTCTTGGGTGTATCAACGCCCATCATAAGTAAGATAACTTAAAAATATAACGATAAGATTAATAGCATAAGTATTCACCTTATTTATGATTTTTATTGAATTACCCATGGAGGCCGGTCGTGGCGCAGCGACACGAGGTGTGACTGTAAAACCGACTGGTTGTAGGTTCGATCCCCACTCGAGGAGATGAAATATTTACTTAAATTTATATTTCCATTTCTTCGCTCTGGTGTCGAGGTTAAGCGCGGCGTTGAGTTCTGCCACTCAACACGCAATGCCTCCAGAATTTGGCAGAAAGTGGGGAACGGGAGTGTCTTAACACTAGGTTCCCTCTGCCTACCCTGCTGTGAGCGGGATACAGCGTGAAGCTGATTTAATTTAATTTTTACCCATGAAAACTGCAGATAAATCTAAATGCTAAAGCATGCAAAATGGAGATAATCTTTTTGGAGTCATAATCCAGTCTACGAAATTAGTAGTAACTAGTATCTACGAAAATTTAAGATCAAAGCTGTCCTAGCGTCTGCTTAAGTACCGACTGACGAAGGGGACTTATTAGAAGAAGACTTTCATCAAGGTGATCTCCGTAGTGTTGATGATTAGAAAGAATTTTTGTCTCAATCTCCACGAGAACAAGTACAACAACTAAATGGAAGTAAAAGATATATATATTTGAAAATTACTGAGAAACTAAAAGGTCCCTAAGAATTTTAAAAAATTTTTTCGTTACACTTGTAAGGAAAATATTCTACATATTTTTTTAATACATCATTTATTAAAATTAGTCAGGGAACATTTTGTAGTAAGCGGAATTAAAAACTTTTGATTTGTATTTGGATTTAATTTTGTTATAAAAAATTAAAATTAAATTAGCTTCACGCTGTATCCCGCACACAGCAGGGTAGGCAGAGGGAGTGTTAAGACACTCCGTTCCCCATTTTATGCCGAATTCTGGAGGCATTGCGTGTTGAGTGGCAGAACTCAACGCCGCGCTTAACCTCGACACCAGAGGGGCCTATAATATTATATTTTGTTATACAAAATATAATATTATAGTCCCCTCTTGTAGTATAGTCAGTTCACAAAAATATATACAAATAACTGCGTAATTTGCTTATTAAATTGTTCACGTTTTCTTACAATTCTTTAATAAATGAAATTATTAAACTTTTAAAAATAAGATGTTTTTACACCCATTATATTAGTGGGTTTATTATAGCTCGTAATGGTTAATAGTAATAAATAGAAAGCCTTTATTTCTTGTAAAAAAAAAACATACATTTATTATTAGTGTTACTTTTTTTATTATATATTAATTTATTTATCTGCAAGGACCCTACGCAGCTAAAGACCTCCTCCAAATATGTTACAGTAACGTAAAGTATAATTACAAAATAAAACAGGTCATTTTTTAAATATTGACCAACTTCTGTTAATTTAAGGACATTGCTCGTTGAGTGGTGGACTCTATGTCATGGCTTGTCGAAAAAACAAAGTTAAACTAGAAAATTTGCAAAGACACTGAGTTCTGCAATTTAGTAGATAATAAAAAAGCAGCTCCGTTTTTGGTTAAGTAAATTTTTGTAAAAAGAGCTTTATTTTTGATTTAACAAATTGGGTACAGCCACATATGATATGTTAAATACTCGTAGATAAGTTGATTCATTAGGCTTTCTGACTAAAAAAAATAAAGGTACGCTGTACTTATTAGAGAGTTATTTTTAATATATACTTAAATTATATATTTTTATTTAAGAATTTTATTTTATAATAAATTATTTTTTTATTCGTTAATAAAATAAGGTTATTTGTGAAAGTGTCAACAGCAGAATTATTTATATTTCAGGGATCGTAAAACGTACTTCTAAAACTGTATTATTGATAGTTTAAATCTAATCATAAAAATATTTTGACCGATTCACTAAATAATTAACTAAATAATTACCATTATTAAATAAAAACATATACAAATAATAAATTAAGAGAAATTAATATATATTTGGAGGGTTCTAAATAAATTTAGACCTCATCTACATATTATTGTGCCATTTTTGGTACAACAATCACAGTGGGAGAATGAATGGGAAATGGGTTTTGACAAATTATTTACAATATATACAATCAGTAAAGATACTTACGGCTGCTTAGGATATAAATTGACCATGGCCATTATTCTTTTTTTGGGGGTCTAAAGTCATGTCGCATAAAACCTACATCAAAGATTGTTATATTGTCTAGAAGTGTATCTAGAAGATTGATTTTTTCTGTGCTGCAAGGAACTTCAATATTTGATAAAAATTGAAGACACGCAGTAATTTCTGTTTAAAAAAAACGCATTTTTTTCGAGTAGAACATAAGAACATAAGACACAGACGAATGTAATGAGCATAAACTTGATATATAAGCTAGTAAACAGTCCGAGGTTTCATCAGACATCTTCCAATTCTATCATCAAACCAGCTCAATGTTACATGCCATCTAATCTATACGTATAATTGTTAATTTTCATGATGTTACAACAATCAAAAGTGCGTATAATTCATATTCTTATTTATTAAATTAAATAGTTATTTAGTTACAGTTTGATCTAATAAAAGCGTGTAAAAACGGAACGAAAAATGTTTGTTGACTTTTATTTTAACTTTATTATGAATGTTTTATGGAAAATGTTGACGTTGTTCTATGGAAACCTATTTTTATCATATTAAGATTGTATATGTATTCATTAGAATATAAAATTTATAGAACATAATACTGAATAAATAGTATTTAATACCCAAGACAACAAAAGATTTACATAATTTTTAATACACATGTTTAATTATGTGTCGTGTAAAATATTATATATGTATGTAAAATATTCTAAATATGTACATACGTTTATTATATATGGTTATAAAATCAATAATGTAGGTACTTTAAACTTAAAAAATAAATAATAAAATTAATGTTCTTAATTATTTTATTAAAAAATAGACATCTTAGTAAACTAAAAAATAAATATCTTAGTATTTATTAATTCCTGCAAACACAGACTCTGTTCGCGTTGCAGCGACTCCACCTAAAGCCGAGTGCCGCACAGACGCGCGCGCACAGTACCGCCGTGCAGACGCGGTTACGCTGAGCGGGGGACAACAGAGCTTCTTGAGGACTCAGTCGAGCGGGGAACGTGTCAGGGTTTTCAATGAATATTATATCTGAAAGTAACAATTAAATCATATAAAATTTTTATGCAGATTAGTTAATAGCGTATTTGTTGGTATAGTATACTCGTATTTGCGGATTAGGAATTTATAGATTTATGACCAGCTTTTATTTCAGCCAGAACATCAAAGCTCTAAATGGTTGGAAATAATAATTATATAATATGAAAGATATTTATGTCTTATAAAAATAATATAAATTAAATCTTCTTACCAGGTAATTCATTTTTTTCACTTGGAGCCCCCTGCGCTACGCAGAGTAGAGCAAATAGAGCAACGAGGAAAGGGAAAATCTTGATCGCCATAATGCTTTCTTTTGGATATTTAATTATACATTTTGTGATATGCTACCGTTATTTATACTAATCACTATCTATCATTGATAAAAAAATCAACTGACTCAAATCGTTAATCGTATTTTATTGCATATTATACTACTCGTAAACTCGTATTTCGTTTGTTCCATGACACAACGAATGTATATGACTAAAATGAATAAGGGTAAGCCTTGTTTTCTCATAGACTTGCTATGAGATGGATGGGTTCCACTTTAAATGAAATCTAATATTATTGCCGACATTTAAAATAATCTTTTTTTTTAATTATGAAGATTAATACCCAAAAATATAAGTATATAATATTATAAACTATAAATTATGAGGCCAGTCGTGGCACAAGGGCACAAGCGTGTGACTGGCAATGCGCCAAGATGTGGGCCCCATTTCCAGTCGAGAAAATATTTAAAATATTTACTTCTTCTCTCTGGTGTCAAGACAAAGTGCAACGCCACGAAAATATGGCTAAACATGGGAAATGAAGTGTGTTAACATTAAATTCCCTCGGCTTACCCTGTTGTATGTGTGAAAAAATATATTATTTTTATCATGTGACACCACACGAAAATAGTTCGCGCATTAAGCAGCTTCAGTATGCGAGTATAGCAGGATAGATAAAGAGAACCTAGAGCTATGACTCTCTGTTCCTCACATACTTCTTTTTGTAGAGACTAGAAATAAAAAAAAATATGCCCGTGTTAGATTCTATGCATACATTATATTTGTTAATTTATACTTCCACTTTAGATTTCATATTAACATTAATAATTATGATTTACTTTCTATTTACTAAGATTAGATGATTATTTAGTTTTCTCCCTGTCCTTTCACTTTTAGCCCCCGACGAAAACAGAAAGATATTATAAATTTGATATCTGTGTATGTGTATCTTTCGGTTTGTCTTTGGCACCGTAGCTCCCAAATGGATGATCTTATTTTGATCTAGTTTTTTAAAGGTGTCTTAATCAAGAGTGCTTTTAGCCATGATTTGAGAGAGCTTAGCCGTGAAAATTGTCAGATTTTTTTTAGTCGTCTGTTTACTTTTTAGAGTTTTTGTATCGGGGGTTTTGCATTATCAATTATATCCTTATCAAATTACGTAGTACTGATTACATCAAATTTCATATTAATATAGAAATTTTATAATACTTTGCAGCTAAATAAATGATAATATGTTATAAATAAATTTGATTATCTGGACAAACAAAAATTTTGTATAAATATCAGCGACAAATCTTTTCTAACCAAACACAAAACAATAATAATATGTTATAAATAAATTTGATTATCTGGACAAACAAAAATTTTGTATAAATATCAGCGACAAATCTTTTCTAACCAAACACAAAACAAGCTAAGCTGAAACAAGCATGATGGCCATCAAAATCTTCCCTCTTCTTTTAGTTGTTTTGTTATTTATTTTTGTAGCACAAGCAGCTCCAAGTGAAAAAAATGAGCTTTCTGGTAAGAATATCTAATTTCTATCTAATTTCATATACGATTTCATAACAATAATAAGCTTTTTAGTGCAAAATGCAAATGCAAAATTACGCAATAAATTGTAATCAACGACAAAATTATATATGTATAGTAGCTAGTGGCTAACAAATAATTGAGAAGTATTAACTTATTTGATATTTATGTTCAGTATAATTAAGATATATACATAATGTTGTCTTTCATTATTTTCAGATATAATATTCATAGAAAATCCAGACACTTTCCCCGCTCGACTGAGTCCTCAAGAAGCTTTGTTGTCCCCCGCTCAGCGTAACCGCGTCTGCACGGCGGTACTGTGCGCGCGCGTCTGTGCGGCACTCGGCTTTAGATGGAGTCGCTGCAACGCGAACAGAGTCTGTGTTTGTAGAAATTGAATAGCTCTATTCGTGCCATATTATAAAATAAATGTATCTTATTAATAATATTACTTTTTATTTGTTCTTTACCAACGTCTTTATACATTGATTTTAATTTTAATTTAATTTCTCTTTCATTTACTATTGCTTAAAATTATCTGCTTGCCTTTTGAAATAAAGTAACTATTTATTGATTTATAATGTTGTTTCATTACATATACCGACTTATGTATATCTAATGTTCACATGTTAAGTTGAAAGTAATGTATAATCAGAATATTTGTATTTCCCCGCTATAATTTTTGGAAGCAAGAGCAAAGCGCAGGTTCGAGTCACGCTACTTGATGCGTGTATATCTCCAAAAGTGTGTAATAAGCGAATAATAGAGTGCCTAAGCACTAAGAGACAGTGTCAAGGCCAATTTCTGTCAAGACATAAGTATGTCTTATGTATACGGGATACACTTACGTAAATAATATAAACATTATAAATTAAATGAGCTGTAACATTGATTTTGGTGTATTAAAATAGTACTTAAAATAGCCACAAAACTACATTGATCAAAAAGTTCAAAAGTAATTAAGTCAAATTAAGATGAAATATATTTTTAATTCAACATAAATTATATTTAAATAACAAAAAAAATGCATTACGAATCTCTGTGATAATTTGCAACAGAAAGTGTTAATGTGACCCACATTTTGGGTAAATAATATTTTGAAGTCAGCCGTGGCGCAGCGGCTCAAGACTGTTAACGAGACAGGACTATGAGTTCGATTTCCACTCGAGGAAATAAAATATTTAATATAGGAGTAGATAGTTCCTAATACTATGCAATACAATTTTTAATGATAAACTATTTAAGAATTATCGTTAGCTATACAAAGAATTTAAGCTTGCTACGAATGGATTACGACACGCAAATAACACCAACTAACTCTCTCTTGCTTCGTATAACGAAACGCAAGTGACTGTCAACGGTTGTACACAAAGATGGTGCAATTGGAGATGCCTAGCGTAATCTTGTTCTCGTCCAGCAGTGGAGGAGGTGGACAGGGACAGGCTTGACGTTAATGATAATACAAATTAAACAAAGTATTGAAAATTTTGAAACAAAATTTTGATCGTAATAGAATTCATAGGAAATCAAATAATATTATTTTATCAATTGGATGATGATATAAATCATATTTATCATGTTTGAATCTACTCATTACTCTATCTAGAGAGTATTGTTTTGTTATTGCCTACAATTTCAAGAAATTCCCCTTTTGATGATTCATACACGCTGTAATAATTGATAATATTATTTTTTAGTTCACATGCAATTTAAAGCTTTAATTTATATAATCGTATTATTCAAATTTGTTTAAGTTAACACTTTTTAATCAGTTTTTCAAATAAAACTTAGCGCTAAGGCACAGTTTCTTAAATGTATGCCATTGTAATTTTACAAGTTCTTACTCTGTTGTTTTTTTTTTCGGCGGAGTCCTTTTGAGGATCTGATAACATGGATTATATGTCAAAATGTAAAAATTTTTTTTTCATATATTACAAAAAATAATTATATCCCTTAGAGGTAGAAACTGGGGAAGTAATAACATGTGATAAAATCATTAAAGCTGCACTTATGATGAAGTAGTACTTACTAGAACACTTCTAAATTATATTATCTAGGCAATATTTTATATAAATACTCGTATTCAATTTCAAAATACAAAGAGAGGAGGTAATATTTACATCATGGCGATCAAGATCTTCTTTATGATGGCGGTGTTCGCAGCCCTTGTATTCGCAGTACATTGTGCTCCCAGCGAGGGATCAGAGCTGAACCAGCAACGTCCGGGTATGTTTTATTTATTTTAGACCAATTTTAGGGTTCTGTCTTAAAAGGGGCCAAAATTTGGTATTAAAGCCGCTAGTTCACGTGAGGTATCAGATGAAAGGGCTTTGCTAAGTTAAGCCTGAATTTAAGAAAAAGCTTGAGTCCTCTAGTTTTTGAATGGAACCCTCGGTGAGCGAGCCTGACTCGCGTTTGGCCGAGTTTTTAATACTAATTTTGTATATATTTAATATTAAAAGAGAATGAGACTGGTGTGTGTGGCTGAGTGTTAGTGTGACGTTTGGATTCGATTCCAATTTGATTGAATTAATTATTTATTCATAATTTCCGCGAATTTTAGTTCCGCCACTTATCTCACATTATCTCAAAAAAATTGATAGAAAATACTAGGCTCTTTCCCCTGATATATACGGCATAAAAATATCACCCCTTTTATACCCATTGCTTAATAATTTAATGCTAAAATTAATGTTATAATAATAATTGTTTGTGTAATGCTAAAATAAATGTGAAAATTCAACTGAATGAATTTAGATAACTTTACAGTACTATAGCTTATACATTAGAATAACACATAAGCTACATTTATATAAATATTTTGTATAATTTACCTATAATATAACAATAACTTTAATCAAGCGAAGCCACAGGTAAGTCGATAGTCTACCATACATATTAAATAATAAATTATTCTTCTTATTTATTTTCAGATATATTATTCATAGAAAACCCAGACACGCATCCAGTCATACTGAGTCCACTGGAAGCTATGGCTATCCCGTCTCAGAACGCACGGGATTGTAGTAGCTCTACCTGCTCGTTCATCTGCTCAATACTCGGGTTCAAGCACGGTAGATGTAACTCTAGCGGTGTCTGTGTCTGCAGCAATGCCTAGAAACGATCGATTTTTTTATTGAACTAGTTTTTTTTAACATAACTTTAACTATATATGTATATATAACAGATGTAATAAATATATAAAATGAAGCATTATCTTTTTGTTTCCTTTTTTAATCACCTAAAAATATATTTATATGAATATAAATATTTACATTACAATTTTTCCTTTTTTTTCCTTTGTTAACAATCGCACGTTTATGCTCCTGCGCCACGACTAGCTTTTATTACTATTTTGAGAAATTTCAGTTTCATTATTTTAATAAAATATGCTTGTCTTAGCATATCTTTGGGTGTTCGTTGTATGTACTGCTATTTATACTAAACATGTTTTCCTTACATTTATTATTCCTTTGAGACGGTAAAAAGTGGCGTTTATGTTTTAAATTTTAAATTGATAGATCCATACTATGAAATTATGATGTAGGTACTTTTTTAAATACTTCTTTAAAATGATAAATGTACCTATTTCTTTTTTAAGTAGGTATCTGATCCCAAATTTATTTAGGTGAAAATCTATTCTCATCTAGTTTTGACATTTTTAAAGTTTTATTCCACACCTAGGAAAGAAAATTACTTATTTAGTGGGATTTGAAAACAAATTTCGCATTCAGTTAAAACAATCATATGATATCATATATTACATATTTCGACGTAGCTTGACGAGAACGTATAGCTTAGTGGTCAGTGTGCTTGAACGGTTCGTCGGTTTTTTTTTGTTATATAATTTTGCTAAAACGCTAAGAATAAGTTTACATATAAGATTCTTCAAAACTAGGTAACAAAAATAAATAAATATTTAAAAAACATGTAACTTCTTTTTTTTCACTTGAGGGAATAATTTATTTGTATATATCTAACGTGTAACTATATTTACAGGTTCAATTCTCACTTGAGGTAATAATTTATTTTCATTTCCGCACTCTAGTAACAATACATAGCGATTCACCCGATGACACCCTCAGTAGATTACGATACACGGATGCGTTGATCTCAGCGGATTCCCCTTACACCTTATACTTGGTCCATGCGCAGCCGGTGTAGGCAAACCCCAAAGATATGGAAGGAAATACAACTTACGCACCCTCACTATCACTGAAGCTCTGAAATTACAGAAACATACGAGATTGTAGTTCTAATCTAAACAAAATCCATCAAGAGTGCCATATACGACAGGGATCAAAATGAATGCATGTCCTACATCGACGTAGAAAAAGACGCAATCGGCAAGTTCATCCGTCAGGGAAATCTTCTACGGCCGACATTATAGACTATCTCAAGGCGATAAACCATTTTGATACCAAACACAAGGACAGCCATAGACAGCCACTGGATTTGCCCAACACCTGAACTCCACTACTCTTCTCAATAACTTCTCAATAAAATCAGCTAAATGCTTTATCCTGCACACAGCAGGGTAGGCAGAAGGAACCTAGTGTTAAGACACTCCGTGCCCCACTTTTCGCTTAATTTTTCGAGGCATTGCGTGGTGAGTGTCGGAAATTAAAGTTTTGTCGCCAGGCGTTTGCCTTAGTACCAGTGCGAAAAAATTAAAATATTCGTAAATAATCATTTATTCGAGGCTAAAAGGGCTGTAAACGCAGTCTGATTATGTTGAAAGCGCGGCGTTGAGTTCCGTCACTTAAATTCGATGGAAAGTGGAGAACGGACTGTCTTTACACAATGTTTCCGCTGTGTGCGGGATACACCGACAAGCTGATTTAATTCAATTTTGATTTACGTAATATATGTGTTCTTTGTGAGTTTATTTTAAGATATGATGTTCATTAAAAATTAATGAACATCATATCTTAAAAGATATTTTTTTTATATCATAGAAAAGCATTTTTTATATATATTTATTAAACATGTTTCTTTTTAAATTGCCTATTAAATTATATGTATTTTTTTAATAATATTAAGAAGAGAAACTCTTATAATGGTTAAACAGTTTCTGGGTCTGAGAGTCTATTTAAAAATGCATTTAATTTGTTTATACAATTTCATTTATTTATACATAGTATTTATTCTAATAATTACATTTAATTTCTGCATACACAGATTTTGTTGGCGTTACAACGGCTAAATCTAAAGCCCAGTGCCGCACACACACGCGCGCACAGTAGCGCCGTGCAAATACGATTACGCTGAACTGGACCCAGTAAGGCTTCCTGTGGACTCAGTATGGCAGGCACTGTGTCTGGGTTTTCAATAAATAGTATTTCTGGAAATAAAGAATTAACATATAAATTTAATGCTTATACTTTCATGTAAATGAATACCTTAATATGATGGCTATAAACAAAAGGAGTAGTGGCAGACCTCACACTACCTGATTGACATGTATCCAAAAAGACACAAAAAGGATAGGTCTTAAGGCTGAAGATACGTGTCAACGAAATACTTGACGCCACATGATAAGGAAAGCACTCGCCTTGATTTGTTACACGGGGTTGCCGTGTAACAAAACAAGGCGAGGACAAAAATGAAAAAAAAGCCCTAATAATTATATATTACATAAATTTACTTATCTCCCACATCTAAAGTAGGAAGCTTTTGAGAACAAAGTTTCTCTACTAGGAATAATTAAATATAAATTGTATTAGCCCAATCAACAATAAAAAAATCGTCCAAAATGGCTTTGTGGGACACGATGTCTCAAAAAGCAGAGAACAGAGGATAAAATAGAAACATAGCGTGAAAAAATTCAAACATTAAAAATTTTATAATTTCTTAGCCTTCTACTAATATTATAAATGTGAGAATTTGTGGAAGTGGATGTTTGAACCACTTTCACGCAAAAGCTATTGAACGGATTTGGTTGAAACTTTACAGTAATATTGTTTATACATATATCAGAATAGCATATAAGCTATAAATTATGTAACAATTTAAAAATTTGGCTATAATATAATAAGCAGCGAAGCCGCGTTTGGGTAGTTCGTAAATAAATATATTTTCTTACCAGGTAGTTCATTTTTATCACTTGGCGCTGCTTGTGCTAAAAACAGCAGTGCGAAGAGAGCGAGTAGAATTGGGAAGATTTTGATTGCCATGATGCTTTCTCGAACTTAGCTTCTCAAATATAAATTTTACACTTTAATACTGGTATTTATACTAATATCTATCAAGATAAAAATAATTTACAAGTAACCACTGCAATTATTCCTTTATCTTTGATTTAGCAGGATCATTGCTAAACTGATAAGACACATTTAAACTAAACTTACATATCTACAATATTACGTTACAATATAAATTACAATGGAACTTTTTAGATTTATGTATATTTTTTCAAATAACTATAGGGGAATTGTGCTTAAGATGACATACTTTTTCTTTCAAGACAAATATTTGAAATAAATGAAGTCATGTGAGATCAGGACATTGCGTATATTATCATATATATCATAATCAACGAAAGTATTGTAGTCTCAGAAAAATCAAAGCAACATAAAATAAAAAAACAAACATAAATCGCACTTAGGTCGACCGGTGTAAGACGACATACCTATAGGGTAAGATGATATAGAGGTCATAACCAGCGATCCACTGACTTTTTTGTTCACACGTGACTTTCCTGTAGAAGTAGACTTTAGCAATGGAGAAATTTCATTAAGTACGCTCTTCTCTTCTGGCTTCTTAATCGATCCTATTTATAAGTGTAAGATGACATAGTATGCCATCTTATACTCACGTCTTGTATGTCATCTTACCCAATAGATATGTGAATTTAATTGTAACAGTTGTGACAAAAGTTTATGGGTAAGAATGCGCTTTTAGCGTTAGTTGTGTCATATAATAAGCCTATTTTACATTAAAAATTACTTCAAGTAGAAAATCCTTACCTTACGTGTATTTTCACCACCAAGCAAAAGCGAAAGAAAAATTTTCTGCTATTCAAAATTACGAAAACATGAACTACTTGCCAATCTGCGTTTACCTTCCGTCATAATGAATTTCAATACTAGCGATATCTGCAGACACTCTCTAAAACGTCATAAGATCACACTTAGCGCAAATATTTAAATCAATATTAGCAGTGTGTCATCTTATCATCGTATGCCATCTTAAGCACAATTCCCCTACAACGTTTTTTATTATTACATAAATTTCAAAGGAAATTTGAAATTGATTGACTGTAGGCTGTATTCGGACTTAATTTTTCGGTTATTAAAATTAAGTAATTTTAAGTCTTATAATTCAACAGACAAAAAGCAAAAGCAAAGTAGTTTCATCTTGTCGTGCCCGCGGTGGAAAATGATCCTCGACGCGAGGGTTACTGATTCGATCCTTCAAGGTAGATCTTATTTTGCCACGCTGATCTAAAAAAGTAATAATTTCCTTAAAATCACAAATTGAAGGTTTATAATAACATTATCTATCAAAAGCTTTCTTTGTAGGTGTATAATTGACTTAGATTTAAATACATTCCACATCTACAATCAACATTACCAATGTTTGATAAAGAAATAATTGCATACGCAATTCATTGAAATCGTCTTATCTTGACGTTTTTTCAATATAAATAGAACCAATACAAAATAAAATACACAGTTGACATCTAAAAGTCAAGTAAACCTAAAGTAAAGAACTATGGCAATCAAGATTTTACCTCTCTTCGCTATCGTTCTAGCATTCGTGCTGGTAGCACAAGCAGCTCCAAGCGAAGAAAATGTCCTACCTGGTAAGATAATATTGAACTTAATTATAATAAATATTTTTATATAAATACATATGTAAATATTTTAAGAATAAGCCGAGTGTATTTTTATAAAGTACATTAATGAAAATTAGAAAGTATCTAAAAAAACATCTTTCTTTATTTTGATATTTATTTCAAATTTAAAATAAATTTGATATTACTAACCAATATTAAAAATAAATTCTGCAACGTAATGGTACATTTAATAAGCTTAAAATGGAAACCCTACGGGGGGCTCAGCTTATGGAACAGACAATATTAAATTTCTTTTACTAATTTTCAGATATAGTATTCATCGAAAACCCGGACACGTTCCCCGCTCGGCTGAGTCCTCAGGAGGCGTTGTTGTCCCCCGCTCAGCGTAACCGCGTCTGTACGGCGGTTCTGTGCGCGCGCGTCTGTGCGGCACTCGGCTTTAGACTCAGCCGTTGCAATGCGAACAAAGTTTGTGTTTGCAGGAATTAAAAATATATAATTATATTTTGTGTTTTAAATCAAAAAATTGTAAATGTGTTTGTAAAATAAATAAACAAATTTGTAAGTAATTATAAGCTTATTATTTGCCCTGTTTATTCAAGAGTTAGCAATCTCCAGTTTAGTAAATTTTACTATGTTGTACTTTTATTTGTGAGATAACCATTACATTCTGAGAACTTCTTACAATACCGAAAGATTCACTTACTTTTATACTTAACTTAACTTAACTTAGCTTCACGCTTTATCCCTAGTGGTCAGAGAGAACGGAGCGTCAAGCGCTACGGTCTCTACATACCTCTTTCGCCTCGTCCACTGTCATCAACCTCTTCAAACATGCCCTCCGGGGAGTCCTCATATTTTTTACGTGACCTTCCTCTAGTATCTTTGATACTGTGGTTTCGAAGGTCAACCGGGGTCTCCCCCTACCTCTCTTACCACTCACTTTTCTATCATAAATCGCTTTTGACACTTTCATCACTCATTCGTTCGACGTGTCCAAACCAGCTAAGCACGTGCTCAGAAGAACGTTCTTTTTCGTTCTCACCGTGACATCCTAGCTATTACCTGTCATTCATTGCGGATTCGATCAGCTAAGCTGACTTCGCATATCCTACGAAGAGATCGCACCTCCACGGCATCCATCTTTTTTTCATTCTTCTTCTGTAATACCCACGGATCGCTGCAGTATAACAGCGTCTGTACCAACACTGCATTGTGTACGGCCAAACGCGCAGCTGTGCTGACGTTTTGCATCTCATCAATGCAGCTAAGGCTCCATTCACCCTGTTACCGGCAGCAGTACGCCTTTCCACATCCATCTCGTCTTCCATCTCTACTGAACATACTTCCCAAATATACCACTTCATTCACTTGTTCTAATATCTTACCATTTACACTAATTTTACATTCCATCCTTTCTTCATCTCTTTCAAAAATCAGAACCTTTGTCTTATTCGCATTGCGGCTTAGGCCATTATTTTCACACCCTTCTTTAAGGGTGGTGACCAATGCTTGCAACTCGCATTCTGATGATGCAATAAGCACTGCATCATCTGTGTACAGCAGGCAATTCACATTCAGGTCACCTACTTTCACTCCCATTTCACTTTGTTTCACTTCTTGGAGACACTTACTTTTATATTTTTTAATCAAAAAGTTTCTTTACTATTATTAATCTTTATAAATATCACAATTGCAAAAAGATATACGTACTCGTATATACACAATATACATGTTAATACTTATTCGCTGAGAAAAGTGGATTTGGTTAAAAAAATTACAATTGTTTATCTAACCAGTAATAATTCTAAAAAAGAGCTAACAAAAAGTTTATTATTAAAATTTCAAATTCGTTTAGTGAGATTACTAGCCTATTGGAGATTTTATTTGATTTTGATCGCAAAAACTGTCGTATTAATAGAAAATGTTTAATTAACTTCATATATACAAAAGTATGCGGTAGGAGCGCGCAAACGGAGAACTTTTTCTTGACTTAAACTTTTTTATTTTACTCCATAACTCCCTCTTCTATTCGTGAGTCTCATAATATCAGTATAGCTGAATAATTAGTCTGGCCAAACGGAAACAAGATTAGTTGACGAAGAAAGTTTGCAGAATTCTTTTAGTCCTTGTATGTTATCTGTATAAAACTAGTACTTATATATGACAGTCAACGTCTATTTAATATAATATATTATTATGGAGTTTGATTTTTTTTAAGTTTATTATCAGGAAATAATAATAAGGTCTTATTTATTTTCAGAAAGATTACAATTAGAGTCATTTAATTTTTTTTATTTAAAAAAATATATTGTTACACTACTACATTACCAAAAGGTTGGCATTAGTAAGCTTGTGGCTATTTTTACTCGATAAGTATCAATACAGAAAGATATATAAAGTTTCTAAAAAATAACAACCAAGAGATATCACATTCGTTTTGGAAAGGATAGGAAAATAACATAATTGCATATACTTTTACAATTATTTTTAAGTTAATTACGTTTGCGGCAGTCAAGAGATTGAAAAAAAACCGAATAATTATTAATTATTTATTAATTATATACTAATACAATAATTTCTTAAAGCTAATGACTGCTTTATTCGAAGTGAGAATAAAGAGTGTCAAAAAATGTAAATACAATTAATAAACTAATAAAAATTAAAACAATGGGGCATTGAAAGGCTAATATGGGGAAATCGCGGAGCGGTCGCCTGGGAATCTTCCATCAGTTTGATCCGTCAGCATATTCGTGGGATTAGGGTTCCGTAACTAGTTTGTAAGTTCTTTTGTTTTTTTTAAATGTGCAATTATGTATATTTATTATTATTATAATTTAAAAAAAAATTAAGTTAGCTTCACGCTGTATCCCGCACACAGCAGGGTAGGCAGAGGGAACCTAGTGTTAAGACACTCCGTTCCCCACTTTCTGCCGAATTCTGGAGGCATTGCGTGTTGAGTGGCAGAACTCAACGCCACGCTTAACCTCGACACCAGAGCGAAGAAATGGAAATATAAATTTAAGTAAATATTTCATCTCCTCGAGTGGGGATCGAACCCACAACCAGTCGTTTTTGCAGTATTTAAATTTAGTTATTTTAAATACGATATTGTTTTATTTATAAAGCATTAATTAAGCAAAGAAAGCTGTCAAGTCCTTTCTTTTCAATTAAGCTTTAGCATATTGTTATTAACATTAGGTAGTAGAATTCAACGGTGCAATTTGATTAAATAATCCACGGTAACCTACAATACGAGGATCTCAATACCTATCCAAATAATCCTTAAGTTCACGTGAGATGGTTTTTTAAGCTTTATGGTCATAGAAGTGTAGGCAGAAGGAACATGAGAATCTAGCATTAAGACAATTTTTCGACTTTCGCCTGAATTTACTAGTCACTCTGTATTTAGTGGCGGAACTCAACGCCACGCTTTGCTTTTATACAAGAACGAGGAAATATAAATATTAAGAATCGAGTTTATAGCCGCAAAAAACGTCATGTCACGTGAGATTTGAACCAACTTGAGTTCAAATTGTGTATAATAATCACGCATATAAACAAGAACTTCGTATATTAATATACTATTTTTAGTTTACGTTAAAATTGAAATAAAATAAAAAATATTTTTTGAAGCCGTCGTGGTTTATGGGCACAAGGGTGTGACAATAACGCGACGGTTTTTGGTTCGATCCCACTCGAGGGTAATGAATTATTATTTTTTAATATTTTCATTTCTTCGCTCTTTCAGCAAGACAAACGCACTGCGTTGAATTCCGACGCACGCAATGCCTCCAAAAATTCGGTGAAAAGTGAGGAACGAAATGTTTCAACACTAACCTAGTGTTATACCCTTTGCATACCCTGTTTTTGAATTTGATTTTCGATATTCTTTTACTTTCTCTGCTTCGATTAAATATATCTTAAAATACAATAAAAAATTTTTAATTGCTTAAATGTATACATAACATTGTATATGGATACTTAACCAGGTTAAGCTTAATACTTATTTAGAATTTTCTAAGTGTGGAATAAATAATACTCGAAGTCAGTCGTGGCGCAGGGGCACAAAGTATGACTGTAAAATCTACTGGTTGTGGGTTCGATCCCTATTCGGGGAAATGAAATATTATTCTCATTTATATTTTCATTGCCCCGTTTTGGTGTCAAGGCAAAGCGCGGCGTTGAGTTCTGCCACTCAACACGCAATGCCAAAGATGTCCAGAACTCGGTGGAAAGTGGGTAACGGAGGGTCTTTATACTAGGTTCCCTTTGCCTACCCTGATGTGTGCCCTGAAGCTGATTTAATTTTTATTTCTTTTGATAATACTTTATAAAAATATGTCATGTTAAATATTTTCTTCTAAATTAACAAATATGTTCTAAGAAAATTGTACGCGCTTAGGAGTATGAATTTGACACAGCTATATATATTCTTTCCTATATATAAACTATATAGGAAAGAAATGCAATAGTTAGTTATTTAATTAGAATAATGCTTAAAAATCAATATTTTTTTATGATTTTGATGAAATTTTTTACTGATTATTAAACATTTTTTATCTTTCGGCGTTATATACAGTTGATATTTCTAACCATTAAAATTGAAACACCGCAAAATAAATATGAAACAGTGTTAATAATATCGTTATATTTATTTACAAATATGTTTATTTATTTTACGACAACATTTTATACACGTTTTTAGATTTAATACACAATCAAATATAATTATACATTTTTAATTCCTGCAAACACAAACTCTGTTCGCATTGCAACGGCTGAGTCTAAAGCCGAGTGCCGCACAGACGCGCGCGCACAGTACCGCCGTGCAGACGCGGTTACGCTGAGCGGGGGACAACAACGCCTCCTGAGGACTCAGCCGAGCGGGGAACGTGTCCGGGTTTTCGATGAATACTATTTCTGAAAATTTGTAAAATAAATTTAATCTTCTTTGTTCTATTAATCAAGGAAACAAAGAACTTGGTGAGTCACTTTGTTTTCCATTTTAACGATGACAAAGTGCTTAATGGTTAAATTAACTTAAAATTGTAGTTCTGACATTTTTTTTTATTTTCACCGCTTTTACATATTTTAAATGACACTCATTAACCGGATTCATCACGTATCACCTCGCAGTCCGTGATCACGTGTAGATTGAGGTAGTAGACGGATGAACGTCAGATTTCCAAAATAGTAAAATATTAAATATACGCCATTAATCCGGTTAAATAGTTTCATTTTAAATTTTACATTTTCTTTACATTAATAAATATTTTTTAAATCATACACTCCTCCTATTTAAGGTAAGGCTTTTATTAAAATATTTATATAAAAGTATTTATTAAAATTTATGTAAGGATTCTTACCGGGCAGGTCATTTTCTTCATTGGGAGCTGCTTGTGCGACGAGCACTAATGCTAGGACGATAGCAAAGAAAGGTAAAATCTTGATTGCCATAATTCTTACTTGAGGTTTTCTTGATTGTTAAATGTCAACTGTGTATATTATTTTGTATTGGTGCTATTTATATTAAGAATACTTTAAGATGGGCAAATATTTCTTCAAAGAAATAATATATGCAATTATTTCTTTATCAAACACGACATGAAACGTATCTAAGCTACGAAAGTAGATAAAGCTTTCGATCGATAAAGTTAAAACGTAATAAATTACATGAATATGTTTTGAAACAATAAAGAGACTATTTCTTTTTAGGCCAACGTGGCACAATAGGGTAGCATGATTTAAACGCAACGATTTAAACGCAACGACTGCGGGCTTAGATAAGGACAACAATGTAATTTTCATTACGTTATGCTTGTTGTTTAAGAAAAAATATTTTCATTTCTTTACTCTAGTAACGAGGCAAAGTGCAGCGTTGACTACCGTATCTCAACATGCAAAGTCTCCAGAATTCAGCGGAAAGTGGAGAACAGAAGTGAGAACGGAGTGTATCAACAGCGCATCATATCTCGAATCAGCGCACTGATTAAAAGAAAAAAGCGCGCGTAAAGAAAAAAAAGAAAAAAACATATTCATTCGAAAAAAATATAGAATTTATCTAATCCATTAAATTGAATTATGTTATATACATATAATAAAATGATGCATTATTTTACAGATATCCTTAACATGTATATTATGAGACAATTATTAACTGCTATTTTTTACTTATTATTTGAAATCGAAATAATATTCAAAATCAGCTTATCAATTTTCTTGATTGATTTTACTTTAATCTTTGATAAATTATTTTTAGTGCATATTCATATCGGGGAAACACCGGAATTAACAATTATGTTGTAAATCTATATTTATCGTTTTGATATTTGATAAAAATATATAATGTTTTTATATTGCATTGGATAACTCCGCAATCGGAATGGCGCAGTAGGATAGTATCTGTCTGTAAGCGTGATGGTTGTGGATTCGATCCATAACCGGATAAATTATATTTAAATTATTATCCCGCTCTACTGAGGCTTAAGTCTTATTGGGAAAAAAGTAGAGAAAACGGACTAGTAACACAAAGTGTCTTAATACTCTGTTGACAGCTCATTTTTCTTCTGTAATATATATGTATATATTATAGAAATTATAGTTTAATAGCTTGAAGATCAATATTTGCAATGATAATATCAATTATAAAATGATACGTCAAACAACCAATAGTAGGCAGAAATATATATTTAAAAATTAGATATCAAATTATTTTATTAACCTCATCCTATAGCCGATAAGTAACACACTCCACCCCCCCCTTCTTTACTATCCAAAAATATACTTCTATTGATAGCAATGTATCTTGATATCATATCGATAATTATCCAATTAATTGAAAATCAATAATAATATCTACTGATAAATTAATTGAATTAAAAGTTTATTAGATTGATAATACTTATAAACAGAATTATTTAATTTGAATAAAGCTGTTTCTGTATCAAGACTACACGGTATAATGTTTAAAAATAAAAATCATAAATTAAATATTTTTAACATTTTAAAAGTGTTATTCCACTCTTTGTATGTATTCCAAGGGGCGCGGATTCAACTGAATCCGCGCCCCTTGGAAAGTATCGGATTCTGTAAAAAGAAGCACGGGTTCTGATTCCACTGCGTTCAATTTTTAATGTATTTTCTAATAGAGACTACACATTTTTACTATTTCGTTATTTATAGAGTTTATTTGAACAGTTATGTTATAAAAGTCATTTTATACAAATTATAAAAAATATATTTTACTGTTGATTATTTACTGCTCCGTCATATTAAAGCATGTAGATGGGAAAAGATATATATATCATAATATTATACTGACTATGTTGTAATCATGAATAAATAAGTAAAGATTATCTGCTTAGAAGTTACTAAGTGACATTCTCATCGACGGTAAACCCTAATTTTAGCTTATGTACTCGTACCTAGTTGCTATAGCTCTTGTTTGATACCTAGTTAAAAGTCAATTTTAACAAATTATTTGAAATATTCATTTATTAATTATAGAGGCTGTAGAGTCTATTTGAATAGTCTAACTATTGAGGAAAAGCACATTACGCGGTATCCCGCGTTAAGCTCAAATAAAAAAATATATAGCAGGGTAGGCAGAGGAAGCCTATTGTCAAAACACTTTATTCCCCATTTTGCACCGAAAAAAATGTTGGGTAAGGGAATTCAACACCGTACTTTGCTTAGTTACTAGAGCGAGAAATAGAAAATATTTATCAAAAAATAAATCATTCATAAAAACTAAGTTAAGTGTAAAAAAAACAAGTCATTGACATTTTTACAAAATATTTTAATTAATTAAAATATATATATATACATATATATACTACATATTTGTTGGGTTCACTCAATACTAATCTTCGGAAATTTTTTCGGATTTTGGATGCACAAAACATCAAAAAAATTGCATATATTAAAACAAATGTTAACATAACTATAACACATATTAAACATATCATGTTAGTATAGAAAACAATTATTTAAAAAATCCTTTTTTTTTCTTTTGACCCATTTTAAGGAATAATCAAAGAACAAAAAACTGGTGAGTTATCCAGAACCTATAATTTCATTAGCAATTTACCAGACAACCAGACAGAAAGAATATTCGAAAATTTATTAGAGCTACTACTAAAGCAACGATCAAAAATATATAAATTTTACAGGTCATATTGATTTCTTCGCGATTTACTTGTATGCTTTACAACTATTAATAATTGATAAGGGTAAATACCCTATGCTCAAAATATTATTATCTATAAGCATTATTCAGGACAACAGCGATTACATAAAATTGATAAAATATGATTGATTATGTTTTTGTTTTTTCCTTACTATTATGTATTAAACGTTTTATTATAAAATATAAATCTTATATTCTAATATAGTTTCTTGTTATATTTTTATATGTAGGCATAGTTTTGTGGTGGAGACTTTAAAGTAAGCCTCATACTCTTATATCTCTTGCTAATATAATACCAAGAACATCTAATAAGAAACTAGCGAAGTGTCGATGGAGCTTCTTGTTTCTCTATAAAAATTAATGAAGTCTCTGAGCAATGCCAAGGCTAGTCTAAGGTTCTTTATTGCGGTTTCTTTACTTAGATTTCATGTGACTAGCCGTTAAACATTATTAATGCACATGTTGACACATCCAAGTCTGACCAAGTAAAATAAAATTACCCGCACCGCTTTTTTGGCTGTCCGCTGTATCCTGCTTATAGTATGGTAGACAGGAGGACCCTAGTGTTAAGACACTCCGTTCCCAACTTTCCGCTGAGTTCTCGAGGGATTGCGTTGAGTAGCCCAATTCAACACCAAGCTGCGCCTATTTACCAGAGCGGGGAAAAATTAAAATATAAGATTAAATGAACTAATTATTCCTTGAATTGATTATTGAGGCCAGCCGTGGAGCAACGGCACGAGGTGTGACTGTAAAATCGACTGGTTGTGGGTTGGATCCCCACCCGACGAGATGAAATATTTTCTTAAATTTATATTTCCATTTCTTCGCTCTGGTGTCAAGGTTGAGCGCGGCGTTGAGTTTTGTCACTCAACACGCAATGCCTCCAAAATTCGGCAGAAAGTGGGGAACTGAGTGTCTTAACATTAGTTTCCCTCTGCCTACCCTGCTGTGTGCGGGATACAGCGTGAAGCTGATTTAATTTGATTTAATTTTAATTTTAATTATTCCTCATAACAAAAATTTAAAACAAAATATTTTCTACTTTTTAGAAAAGTTAATAACGTTCTTGGCGCAGGAACAGCGTGTGACTGTAAACGTGACTGCTTGTGGGTTCAATGCCCACTCATGGAAATGAAATATTTATATCAATTTTTATTTTTCTTTCTTCGTTCTGGTGTCGAGGCAAAGTGCGGCGTTGAGTTTCGCCACTCAACAAGCAACGCCTCCAGGAATCTGAAAATGAAGATAAGGGGAACGCAATGTCTTAAAACTATGTTCCTTTCCTACCGCGCTGTGTGGGGGATACTGCGTGAAGCTTAAAAAAACAACCTCGAATTTATCTTTTGTAAGTGTGGATTAACATTTAAAAAAAAAATAAAAATAAAAAGTATTTTTTGCATTCTCTGACATTTAATTCGGAATTCAAATATTTTATATCAGATCAATAATGTTTTTTTCTAAAGAGAGAAATGTTCTAAAGTTGCTAGAAAAGTAAAGAAGTAAATAACACACGTTACATGCTCATAAAAAAACATAAGAACATAAATATATTTTTATTGATTCCCACTCGGAAAAATTTTGATTTCCCGCTTCTGGTGACGAGTTCCTACATACATTTCCCACGAAGTATGTTGAAAGTATGATTGTAAAATCGACCGGTTGTAGGTTCGATCCCCACTCGAGGAAATGAAATTTACTTACACTTATATTTTCATCTCTTCGCTTTGGTGTCGAGGCAAAGCGCGGCTTTGAGTTCCGCCACTCAACACGCAATGCTTCCAGAACTTTGCGAAAAGTGGGGAACGGTGTATAACCGTCGTGATGTAGGGATATAAGCGTGCGACTGTAAGGACGAGGGCTTTGGATTCAATTCCCATTAGGTGAATGAAGTATTTCATATAATACGACGCAACACGTAGCGTTGAGTTCCGCCACTCAACACGCCATGCCTCCAAACGACGATTCTGCGGAAAGTCAGAAACGCATGTGTCTTAATGGAAACGGAAACCTTAACGCTAGGTTTTCAGGTTCCGCTGCCTACCCTACTATTTTCTGAATACAGCGTGAAGCTAAAAAAGTGACATTACGTATTTTTATACAATAACGATACTAATTTACTGTTTAATTTAAAATATTTAATTAGCAGTCGGGAAAAACAACAATAATTAACGGCGGCGGCGTTGAGTTCTGCCACTTAACACGCAATGCCTCCAGAATGCGGCAGAAAGTGGGTAACGGAGTGTTTTATACTAGGTTCCTTATGCCTACCCTGCTGTGTGCGGAATACAGCGTGAAGCTCATTGATTGAACAATAATTAACATATTAGAGCTCGTAACAGCGTACATACTCTACATATACGTCATTTTTGAACTTACAAAGACGATTGTTATTTTAGTTATGATATTTAAATTTATACATTAAAATATTTCTTTGAATAAAAAAACACCCAAAAAGAACTTATCACCGTAACTTTATCACTGTCCTGAATGTTTGTTTCTATTTATTGATAAGGATCTAACACAATGAGAATTATATTTTAAAGGTTCTTATCTTAATTAATATTTTACTTTGCATATAAATATCGAATAGTAAAAGAAAAGGCACAGTTGAATACAAGCAAGAAGAAAAACATGCCTTTTAAAAATTATCTAATTCTGACTTTCCTCAGTGCAGCACTCCTTCTGGTACAAGCTGCACCGAAAGAAGAAACTGCAGATATTCAGAGGCCTGGTAATTATAAATTAAATAAGCCGTTTTTTAAAAAATAACGCTATAAGTATCGTTCGAAATATTATACGTGACTGTTGGAACTCAATGCCGCGCTATGTCTTCTTAGTAGAATGAAAGAACGAAAGCATGCATTAAAAGTTCTCGAGTAGGAATCATCAGAAATCCACAACCGCCGCGTTTATAATCAGACGATGTACATCTCATATCCTTACTCTCTAATAAGATGTTTTATATGTTGTTTATATATTCATATATTTTTTCACTTCCTTATTACAGATATTCTCTTCATACAAAACCCTGACTCGTTTCCGGTGATCCTCCACCCAGCTGACCTGCCATCAGTCGCGGAGCGCAACAACCAGGTGTGCACGGCCGCCATGTGCCGCAACGTGTGCAACGCGCTCGGGTTCATATTCGGACGCTGCAACGTCAACAGAGTATGCGTCTGCTCTCACTTTTAATCAAACAAATTAATATTAGCAAACTTTTATGAGTAAGAGAACACACATGGTATCAAATATTTTAAGAAACTTTAGATATTAAGGAAATTATAAAAAAAAATGAAAAATATAATACTTATTTACAATACTTTGTATTATTTTAACATAGATTATTTTTATGCTCAAAATATATAAATGTAAGATATTAGATCAAGTGGACTAAGTGTTATTCCTCCGAGTGGAAATCAAACCCACAACCGTCGCGTTTACAGACACTGAGTGCTGCGCCAGTACTTTACAAAGTAAGAATATTTTTCGCAATTTTTGTGAAATTAGTACAGAAAACTCAAATAGAAATCAATATTATAACATCAAAAGAATCTTTTACTATTAGATAAAATTTCATTTATAAAAAGCTAAATATTATTTCAGTTTCTCCTGGAATAGTTACTACGTTATTTAAATTCCATTTTAAATTAAGAATAATATTAACGTTCCATTACACTTACTATTCGCATTGGATATTGCGAATATAAATTGTATTTTCGTTTTTGTGGTACTTAGGTGCAATTTACCAATGTTTTAATACGGAAATGATATGAGATTAATTACAAATTATGAAATTTATTGTTTTAACTGTAGTTATTCATGCATACGAGTAAAACTAAAGTCTGTAACAAATGTTAATAAAATTATGAATACATATTGTAACAATATGTACCATGGGTATGGTGTTGTAAAATGAATTAAAATAGTAATTAATAGCATAGTTACTTATGAATAATACAAACAACATATTTTTAATGTCATATTGATCCAGAGCAGTTTATACATGAATGTCCCGAGTGTCGCAAATCGTCATCGTTTAATATACTGCCGTCATACAGTAAAACGCATTCGGAGGGTAGTCTTTTATCAATTTTTGTTAGCTTAACTTTCAAAATTGTAATATCGTTAATATATAAGCCATCATTGTATTAGGTTAAGATTTATAAGAAATAAATCAATAAATATATGGTGAGTACTGACCGAAGGAAATGGTCGAGTAAACCTCGTAAGTACCTACGATACTAATAAATAAATGCTATAAATGTTGAAACAAATGTTGCTTGACGTCGCGGAGGTTGACGTGATGAACTTATGCAAACTGTTTTAGTGACATTAACTAAGTATGCCGTGAATAATGCCGTCTCGCAGTGCGGTTGCGGTACGTAAGCTAGGCTTGTATAGCGTTTGTCGTTGACAAAATGCGTATCACTGTGGTTCTACGACTTAGTATATGATTAGTAGGTGTGTGATTTTTGTTAGTTGATTAAAATATTATTATATATTAATTTTTGACACATATTGTATGAAATTCGCTGCGTATCTACTAACCAGTGCATAGCGTGACTCTTTCAGTTGACCTAAAATCATGTAATGGCGAGAAATGGGAATTTACAGTACTGGCCATTGAGTTTTGCCACGTTACATACAATGTCTCGAAAATTGTGTGGAAAGTGTTGAATGGTCTTAGCACTAGGTTCCCTCAGCCTACTGTCCTATACCGCATAGTATATATAAAAAATACAGGGTAAAAAAAATAGTAATGGACAGATATATTAGAGACAAAAAACCCTTACAGATTTATCGTACGCCTGTAAATTAAAATTTGTTAACATACGATGTGCTTTCAGTTGGTCAACAATAATGAAATTGTTACGGAACCCTCGGCGCGCCAGTACGACTTTATTACTGTTTTATTTTAATCAAATTATAAGAAATGTTATGAACGTCAAACAATAATAACAACAGTAACCAAGGACTACGGAAATGTTTTTAAAAATACTTTTGTATTTTAAACTAACCAATATATTTTGTTTCTGTTTATGTTAAAAAAATATGTCTTTCAGTATAAAAATTAGAGTGTCTATTTGAATGTAAAGTAGTAGGTATGTAGTACGTTAAATTACTATAAAAATATGGTTATCAAAAACAATATTACACATTTTATTTCACGCTAAAAAAAGAAAAATATTTCAAAAAACAAATATTTGACAATTGAAGCCACGCTACTTGGATGCCGTCCTTCGAACGATCTCAGTTGGATTTTTCTGTAGGCGTGTTGGTTGTCCAGACTGCTAGGATGAGCTTTCTAACGTACTCCCGAAGTACTGAGTTCATGAATGTTTATTTATTATAAGAAAAATTAATATATATTTTTTTATATAATACATATTAATAATTACACTTATCTACTTTCCAAATAGGTACTGGTAGATGGTAGGTGGTGGCTAAACCTATAAACCTTAGAGCAAGTTCATGTGGTTTATTGGTTACAAGAGTATGACTAGCAAACAATACATGCATATTTAATGCTGGTCATTCTGCTGAATCTTTCCATTAGTCCTGTAAGATTCAAATAATGCGTAAAAATAGTAAATAAACACAGGTCGTACCATTAACGAATTTTTATTATTTTCTCGCTTTAATAACAAGACTTACTGTAGTGGAAAAGTGGTGAATAGTCTTAGCACTAGGTTCCCTCAGCCTACTGTCCTATACCGCATAGTATGTATTAAAAAAATACAGTTAAAAATTTTCCTTCTTTTCTAGCACTGTATCTACTATATTCAATTGATTTTAAAATGTGTAACAAAAGAAATTCAAGTCAGTGTTCTGTTTAACTTATATAAAACACACAAGACTCAGAACTTCTACTATAAGAAAGCTTTGAAAATACGTCGTACATTAACGAAGTCATACTAAACTTAATTACGACTGTATACAAAGTGAATAAATCAAATTAATTACCTTTTCAGTAGACGAATCTATCTCTTACATTATAGGCTTGTTAATATTATATTACTTTGAAATATATTTTTATACCTATAGAATTAGTTTTTGGAAAAATGTATGATTGAATTTAATATTTCTGTGATTTGGCAATTCCTATTCGACCAAATTCGGCATCATCTTGATGACAATGAATTCTTTTAAGATTATAATTATTTTCTTTCCATTCCACTATTAGTGCCGAATCTGTGGGTGTAATCCTCAAAAGGGGAGATGTTAAATGTAAAGATTTTTAATTTTTTTCCGCTCCGCCCCCTTTTGTCTCATTACAAATTTTCTTTCCTTACGCTGTATTATGTTTTACCGTTAATTCCGCCTATTGTACATTTTTTTATGTATTAAATATTGTGCCATAAAGAATTTAACAAAAAAAGTGTAAATAAAAGTCAGATTATTTCTTTTGAAGTACACGACCCCCAAAAGGTTTGTGTATACAAGCACACAAAGATACTCCTATAATTTGCCATTAACATAAATTATTTTTATACTGTATTCCGAAAACAGCAGGATAGGCAAAGGTAACCTAGTGTTAAGACACTCCGTTCTCCACTTTACGCCAAATTCTCTAGGCATTGTGTGTTGAGTGGCGGAACTCAACGCTGCACTTTGCCCCGACACCAGAGCGAAGAAATGGAAATATTAATTTAAATAAATATTTTATTTCCTCAAAGCCGTAGAATTTATTACGAGTTTGGGAGAAATTATGGGAGGTGGGGGAGGTAGAATAGACAATTAATACTCAAGTTCCTACAATTTTTGCTTAAATTATATTAGCTTGTTTTATTTTTAATTTGCCCAAAAAAATTTAATAAACATGTTTTTAAGTATTTTTTATGCTGATTAAAAATTTGTAGTATACAAATAACAGAAACTCTAGTCTGATTCTTAATTTTTTGTAATAAAAGACAAATCTGCGTAGTGATTGTTTTATTACATCAGTTACATCGATTATTTAATAAAAACATAAACCAATGTTATCTAGAAATAGAATAAGAATAATAATTATTATTAACTACCTTTTTATGAATAGTTCTTTGTGCGTCAAAGTTACTATTTGATGGGGGTACCTTTAACAGACTTTAAAATGCAGATTTTCTTCTATACTGGTGTATTTTAAAAGGTTTATGTGAAAATTTTTGGATGAAAAGTATTATGAGAGCTCTAGTAAAACAAAAACAGTCTTGCAATGCGCTTTAAATTTCAAGACATAGTGTCATATAATATTTAGAAGAAACTAATAGTTTCAAACTTAAAATAAAAAAAAATTGTAGACTCATATTAAAATAACATAAGCTATTGTAAACAGGTATAGACAATTTATTAAATCACAGATAAATCTTTTTACAATTTCTTAAATATCTAAAGTTTCTTAAGGTATCTATTAAAATAAAAAAAATATTTTATTCATTTTATTAGGAGTTAGAACAAACGCATACTCTGTTGATGTTGCAGCGTCCGAACCTGAAACCGAGCGCGTTGCACACGTTGCGGCACATGGCGGCCGTGCACACCAGGTTGTTGCGCTCTGCGACTGACGGCAGATCAGCTGGACTCAGGATCACCGGGAACGAGTCAGGGTTTTGAATGAAGAGGATATCTGTAAAATACAAATTAAATGGTCTCATAAAACCTAGCGAAAGAAGATACGTTAATAGTTACAGGAATATTTCATATTATTCGATGTAGTAAGCTGTAGAGTATTCCAAATTGTATTTAATTGTAGTCCAAGTCCAAGTTATGTAAATGTAGTCAGTAAAATATCAAAAATTGTAACTAGAATTAACCTGATTCTTCTACGTCCAAAGAAGCGCTTGGTGCAGCATGTACAAAGAGTACAACTGACATGAGGGTGAAGAGTACAAATATTTTGGAAGCCATTTTGTTACTTTAGCTTTGAGTTTTCAATTATAATTTTAAAATCAGCTGCTTAGTATTTATATTGAAATTTTAAGATAAGAATGCTCCAAAAAAAACGGTACTGGCCCTTGTATTGCATAGTTGATGGTTATCGAAGTAAACAAATTATGTTTTAGGGCAACGATAAAAATAAATCGATAAGCTACTTCCAAGATGTGTTTTTTAATTCTATGTCTTTGTTGTTTTCATGATTGTAATCTAATTACAGCTTATCTATGTGTTCGAAGAAAGAAAACAAATAATAAACTGTACATAAAATTTATATTATAACTTACATACGTCCATATATTCTATCAAAGCAAAACCCTACTTTTAAATTTTGCATATTATCTGGATGCAGCAGCGTAGCTGCAAAAAACATTACTTACATGTTTTCTCTCCGTTTTTTTGCCACAATTTTGTCTCTTGTATATAATATATCTACGACGAACTTAACTGGACAGAATAGAGAAAAATATTTTTAATTTTATCGCCCAAAAGCTTCTTTTGCAGAAAAAGGTGGGCTTATAAAATTATAAGTGTTTTTTAATCGGAATATCCACTTTATTTGTCTTTGTAAAAATAATGCTTACTATCTAATTTATTGTTAAAGGTGAAAAATTAAATCTATTTCACTTTTAAAGAACTCGGTACTTACCTTAATACATAAATATTGTCATGTTTATTTGTGTGAGTGTGAATGTAAAATCGACTAGTTGTGGGTTCGATCCCCACTTGAGGAGATAAAATATGTACTTACATTTATATTTTTATGTCTCCCTCTAGTGTCGAGGCAAAACGGGGCGTTGAGTACCTAGGTTATTTGTATATCAGATTGAAACAAACAAATGTCCCATTTGTAATGTAGATGTAAATATTAACGTAATAAGCTTCGATAGTCACTGTTATAAGATATAATAATTATCTCAACACAGTGTAAAAGTTTCTGTACGTGTGTCTTAATTAAATTCAAAAGAATTATTATTATTATTAATTTTAAATAATTTCAAGCGAGGTCTCCCCATCTATTTCAATTAATTTGTATTATTTTGATACTGATAAGATAAAAGATTTCGAGTGGCTGTCCTTTGTTATCAAGTATAACATACTACAAGTGATTAATTCAATTTTCATAATTAAAATTAATTGGATTTAGCTGTTATATCTAATCATTATATTGAAATAGTATTTATATTAACTATTGCCGATATTTTTACCGATTAAATTGTACTACATAAATATCTGTATAAAACATTACGTTACTGGTGTAAAATCTTATATGAAAATAATATTTAAAGATAATAAAGTTCAACGTTCTTTTATAAAATATTATTTATTAGTTTTACTCTGTATATAGGAAAGATAGATCAGTGAAGGCAAAAGCGAACAAAGCGGGAATATAAAAATAGTTTACATGTACATTTAATACCCTCAAATGAGGATCAAACCCATAACTATAGCTCTTACCGGTGTAATGTTAAAAGCATTCAAAACCTTCAAGCAATCCCAGATTTGGGCAATCATGTTTTAAAAGACGTACGGCCATCTCTTGAGAAATTATGGACTTTGATTTTTTTACACAAAAGAATCTAGAGTATCTACCGTAGTTCAAGGTCGTGTCTAGTAAATAGTCGCTTAGGCACATACCTTGTTATATTTCTATTGTATAATATGATAATATAAAATATATATTTAATAAAATAATGTTCATTTCATAATTTAGGAAATTCACTGCGTAATCTAAACCCATAGATTACTTTCCGTGAACCGGTAGTTGCGAAATTTGGCACGAAGGGAGAACTTAACAATACAAATAAAGGAATAAAATCCAAAAAGTGGAAAGCAAAGCTTAGGACGTCAACTTTTATATTCACTTGACCGATTTTTATTACTAAAAATATTCATCCCAACGAGAATATCATAGAACTCATAGCCATAGTGCGATGTTCATAAACGACATATTTATTCTTTCAAATACTATATTTACTGAATTTCGTATAATGTATTACTAAATAGCATTCTACATATGTTACATTTTATTAGTCTTTCAATATAAAAAATAAAAACAGTAATTTTAATCACACAAAATCTAAATTAATGAAATCAAAAATAATTAGATAAAAAAATAAGAGAAAGTGATAGCTCAAGTGAAGGTATTGATTGGTTTACCTACTTATAATTTCTTATCTTTAATTTTTGTTTAAATATCGACTATTTGTGCTTAGTGTCACAGTTGAATAACTAAATTCCAAACATCAAAATGGCAACAAAAATTTTCTATTTCATTTCTGCTATCATAGTAGCTCTGCTGTTGGTAGAGGCAGTCATGTGTGAAGAAAACATTGCTCGACCTGGTAAGTACCTTTAATGAAATGATTAAAAATAGAATTTTGTACATGTAAGCAAAAGAATATGTCAAAAAACGCGTTGACAGACTGACTGATTTAATCTGAGCCTCACGATACATAAATATACGTATGAGATGTATGTAAATATATTAAGCTCGTCTGATTTATCGAATTGGCGATACGAGGTTGCAATTAGTTTGAGATGGCTAAAAGCCGCTGGAAATCTGTTTTTTTTTTCTTTTTGTTACTATTATTAAATAAAATTTGTGTTACAGATATATTATTCATCCAAAATCCAGACAAAGCTCCAGTGATACTTAGCCCAGAAGAGGCTTTAATGGGGCCTCCGCGCAACAACCTGGTGTGCACGGCCGCCATGTGCCGCAACGTGTGCAACGCGCTCGGGTTCAGGTTCGGACGCTGCAACGTCAACAGAGTATGCGTCTGCTCTAACTTTTAATTAAATTAATTAATAATAGCGTACTTTTAGTAGAATATTCTTTAAGACATTAGATATTAAGGCAATTGTAATAAAAATATCTGTGATTTAATAAATTGTTTATACTTATTCGCAATTTTATGTTTATTTATTATCTGTTTTTACTTATTTTTGTTGTCACAATAATTTAAATTGATATATTTCAACAAATCGAATTTCTAACTTTGCTCTGTTGGCATTTTTATACGAGTTCTGTTTTTGTAATAGTTTTTTTTAATAGAACTATTCATATTCTGTTAGAAATCCGAGAGTTCCTGAGTCTAAGCACAATTTAAAAAAAATGTAATTTTTCGTATAATTTTTGAACATTTCATATATTCAACTATGCTCTGCTGGCAATTTGTTTCTGAGTTCTGGTTTTTTTTCAGGCTAAATATCATAGACCTACTAATATTCTGTAGAAAAATGAAAAGTTATTGCTTCTGAGCACGATACTAATATTATATCTCAACAATTTAAATTGATATTATTCAGCAAAAGGAATTTTCAATTATGCTCTGCTGATATTTTTACACGAGTAATGGTTTTGGAATAGGCTGTATTGAATTTGTATCGAAGAGTTCCCGCGTCTGAGCATAATTTTTTCTACTCAAAATTACTTTACGATTTGAATAATTTACGAAGTGAAGGTTCTTTTTTCTGTTTTTCTACGTGAAATCAACAGGACAACATCTAGGGGCAGAGCTTTGACATGTGAAGAATGTCTTTCATCAAAATAAGCCGCCAGTTCCCAGCGTTATCAGAAGACCAACAAGCCACACACAGTAAAGACAGAGCCGGCAGTGAGCCAATTCTTGAGATCAGTGAAAAGTAATATTCCTTTACTTTATGCAGGTGTATACAAAGATAAACATCGGTGTTAGGATGAAGAAACTCATCTTCGATATCAAGAATGGGCATATATCGAAGTCAGCTGTATGTGAGCATACTGTGAATAAACCCAGCCATTACATCAGGCTTGATAAACCCTAATTCCTGGAAAACAGATATATTCCTATGATCTGCGAGGGTATTGGAATACAAAAACATAATAATTTCAATAGAGAGGGCAGTTAGAAACTTTCTACCACTTTGGATCCACTCATAAAATATTTGAAGTCTCAAATTCAGCATACCAAAGTACAAGATACAGTCAGTTAATTCTCCAAGAATCCAGGGCAGGATGCGAGGCCATTTTTTTAACATGCATTATTCTACTGTGTAAAATTATCTCGTTTTTACCATACAACCTCCTTCGTGTCTTCTACATACAACGTGACATTGCCGAAGTGATTGGTGCTCAACTGGCACGCTCAAAGCACCATAAATTAAGAACTGAACTGAACTGAAGTGATATGTGCTTAACTGGCACGCTTGGAACGCCATAATCAAAGGACCATACCATACGCGTGACCACTACTACAAAGTGTGCGAAACGTCGAGTTTCTAAAAATGTTTAACACTAAATAAACACGATTAATCCGGTAAAATAATTTTATTTAAAATGTATAATAATCGTGAAGATCAAAGAATATAAAAGAGAGAAACGTAAATCATTCAGAAAGAACCTCCGCAAAGATTCTCCGTTCTTCAATTTCCACTTAATTTCGAAACGGGTTATGAAAGGCAGTACTTAATTATTTATTTTAACTATAACATAATTTTTTGAACTAAAACTTAAGAGAAATAAAAACAAAACGTACGATGCGTAAAAACCACAGGAAGTTCTTAATTATTTACTGTATTATTTATGTATATGCTACTGTATCCCGCACTTGCAGAGTAGGTAAGGGAACCTGGGAACCTAGTGGTATAAGACACTCCGTACCCATTAAGACATTTCCGTTCCCCACTTCTCGACGAATTCTGGAAGCATTGCGTATTGAGTGGCGGAACTAAGCGCTGCACTATGCCTCGTTGCTAGAGCGAGGAAATCAATATATTACATATTAAATTTTCTCAAGTCGAGTCCACTCTCGCGTCTATATACGCCACGACTGGTTTTTTTTTTTAATGTTGCTATGCGACTAAATACTCAAATTACATTTGACTGAATGCATAGAATTATAACTTTTTGCTTAGTATTATTCCGGGCTCTCTACGTAAAGTAAAAAATATTTATAAAAACTTTATATGTACCTACATCAATGATTTTTTTTTCGTTTGTTATTCGAAATAATGTGTTGTGACAACATTCTTACCCGACTTCCGAGAGGAGGAAGTTGTTATCAATTCAACTGCATTTTTTTATGTCTGTTACCTCAGGACTTTTGACTGGGTGAACCGATTTTGATCATTCTTTTTTTAAATTGGTCCCATTTCAAATTAGTCTATTTCTGAAAATAAATAAAATGGATCACCAATGAGAATATCATAAAAGTCTTAAATTTGCGTTAAGTATGTGCGCAACAAAATATGGACGAATAACTCAATATCACGTCAACCGGTTTCGATGTTTATTTTTTAATTGGAAAGCCTTATTTCAAAAGCTTTAGAGTATTTATTTCACACAGATTTATATTTAATTTCACTTCATTTTAGTAATTTAATAAATATTATAATGCACTTGAAAATTTTAGGGAAAAATAACCTGATTTCTACACCCAAAGACTTACTTGGCATGAGGGCGAAAAGTACAACAATTTTAGAAGCCGTTTTACTACTTTAGCGTTTTTTTATGATAAGAATGCTCCAAAAAACTGGTAGTTCCCCGTTACATTGCATAGTTGTTTATTATCAAAGTAAACAAATTAGTGTAATAGGGCAACGATAACGATAAATCGATAAGCTACTTCCAAAATATGTTTAGATTCGAAGTCTTTATTGTTTTTGCGCGTTCGAAGTAAGAAAGCAAATAATATACTGTTGTATATAAACATTACATTATAACTTACATCATTGCTTAATTTGAATTTTTCTTTTAGGTTTCCATAGCAGAAACTGAGAAAACTTTACATATATACGTTAATAATAAAAAAATGACTAAAGCTTTTGTTTCAATAATCTTTTTTTTTAGAAAATCTTATTTCTAAATGCTTTATTATGGTGTGTACTTTTATACTGCTGTTTGTATAAACAACAACATTCATTATTGTTCATTGTCATTAGAACTGAAGTTGTAATTTCACGCTTATTTTATCCAGTTAAATTCAATTTTGTGTTTATATTGAAAAATTTAAAAAACAAACATTTTAATTACTTTAATTTTAACGATAGATAAGATAAAATATTTCGAGTAGCCGTCCTTTATTATAATATATGATATACTACAAGTGATCAATTGACCTGTTCATATTAAAGTCACTTGGATATAGCTTGTGATATCTAATCATTATATTGACATAATAATATTATATTAGCAATATTTTAATAACGCTTTACGCTGTATCCCGCAGCACACAGCAGGGACAAAGGGAACCTCCTAATGCCTCCAAAATTCAGCAGAAAATGGGGAATGGAGTGTCTTTACACTAGGTAGATTTTATATAATATAATATTAACAAGCCAACAATATAAGAGATAGATTCGCCTATCGAAAAAGTAATTAATTTGATTTATTCACTTTGTATACAGTTGTAATAGTTTAGTATGACTTCGTTAATGTACGACGTATTTCCAGAGTTTTCTTATTGCACAAGTTC
This sequence comes from Heliconius himera, assembly GCA_021202915.1. Lineage (NCBI taxonomy): Eukaryota > Metazoa > Arthropoda > Insecta > Lepidoptera > Nymphalidae > Heliconius > Heliconius himera. The sequence goes on from JAJHJA010000353.1 coordinate 1,118,585, forward strand.
TAAGTCTAGAGTGTTTTTGTTTAAGTTAAACAACATTGTCTTGATTTTCCTTTATTACAACTTTTATAATCGAATAAATATAGCAGATATAGTTTCATGCTACCTTTTTTTGTTTTCTTATTTTTTTAGCGTTTCGCTTTGTTCCGCATACAGCCGGATATGCTGAAGAAACCTAGTGTTAACATACTCCGATTCTGTCGTTCTTCCCAATTTTCAATACATTGCGTGTTAAGTGGCGCAACTCAACGCCGCGTTTTATTTAGTTACCAGAGAGCGAGGAAATGAAAAAATAATAATTTTCCCGAGTGGGAATCGAATCCGCAATAGTCGCGTTACAATCAAACTGTGCTGCTACGTCGCAAGGGGTAAATATTTTCGATTTTTCTTTTAATACATATATAATATATGTACATTGTTAAAGTAATAAGATCCACGGCTGTGATGACCTCAGTACTTTGTACTGGTAAGTTAACTGGTAAGTTTAGTTAGACAGCTTCTAGTTCCGGATAACCAATATAACATGCGTACAGAAAAGTACAACAAACGGTGATTTCGAGTACCGCTACGTTCAAAATATATATGTTTTATTAATATTTAAAAAAAAATATTTAAAGATGCCCGTACTTCTAATAACTTATCTCACCGTAGACCTCCTCAATTAATGTCAGAAGTTTATAATTAAAAACAGGATCTAAATATAGTTTGTTCTCTAACAATAATGTGATTTTAATCATTACTCCAGAATGTGTTGATATTAAAATATGCATGTGTTGATATTATAATAAAAATTTGTGATTTTCAAAGAAAACTTCTTTGACAATCACAAATTCGTGACAACTGGAGATCTCTAATAAATTATTTAGCTAATACTCTATGAAGAACAAACTCTAATTTTTACATTAAAATGCACTTATTATTTTTAACATAAACAAAAACAAAATACAATGTTATCTTTTATTTTGAAATACTTATCAATATGCAGTTCTGCATACTGTTATTGTTTTGACGTTGATATAATTTCTTTTAATTTGATTAAAATTAAAAACTAGTCAAGTGAGAGTCGCACCTAGTACTGAGGGTACCGTACTGATTTCGTTTAGTTGTAAACCAAATTGAAGTAAAAGTTAAGGAAGTTGACATAAATTAAATTTGTGTCAACCCTGTTATACGCATGTGATGGTATTTTTTCTGTGATATACTTATACTAATTTTCATTTTTTTTACTTCTTTCATATTGTAGGTTCTCACTTTTTGCCAAATTTTGTGTTTGTATATCAACCTAAAGTGATTACGCAGCGAATTTCACGTGATATGTTTGCGCGAGTATAGTATAAGTGTTCTGTTTTATTCCTTAAGGTACACTAAAAATTATCAATATATTCTATATATTATGTTTGTTAGATAATGTATCTAGATACTTCATTAATATGGATTAACGCATAACTTATCAGTTATGAAATAGTATAAATACTAAAAAAAAATAATCAGAAAGTACAGTTTAACAAGTATCTCATTTAAAATAAAAATGGCAATTAAAATTTTCTCCTTAATTTTGACTATAATAGTAGCTTTATTTGTACTAGAAACAGTCAGTTGTGACGAAAATATTAATCGACCTGGTAATTGTTTTACTTTACTTACTGTTCTATTACAGTAGTATTCGTTTTAATGTATCACTAAAAATAATCTTAATAAAAAAAATACTGTCAAGTAATACGAAAAAAATTCTATAATTATTATAAAATATATTTTCATATTTCTAGGCAGAAAAGATTAAAGCTTGTTCAATGCAACTTTTACAAAATCGATAAAAATTAAGGCTCTTTTATACTGTGCACTAAACAAAACAATGGGTGATACGTGAAACCAAAAATTTTTATAAAAAAAGAAGATACTAATATGGTAATTTCTAAATTTCAGATATATTATTCATTCAAAATCCTGACACAGTGCCAATAATACTGAGCCGAGAGGTAGCTTTGTCAGTACCTGAGCGTAACAACCTGGTGTGCTCAGCCGCTCTGTGCCGCAACGTGTGCCAAGCACTCGGGTACAGGTTCGGTCTCTGCAACATCAACAGAATATGCATCTGCACCAACTTATAAGAATTTATTATAATTGTGCTATATTATAACTTTAATTATTTATAAATTAATTATTAATAAAGTGTCCATACGTTTGACTGAAAATATTTTGTTTTCCATATTTTCCTAACAATAAAAAAGTAAAAGAAGCAATCATTTTAATGTTTTGGGAATGGAGTGACTTAGCATTAAGTTGCCTCTGTCTATCCTGATATATATAGAATACAGAGTGAGGCTAATAAATCTTATAAAAAATAACAATAATTTTATATGAAAGTAAATACTATAGTATTAATGAATCCAAAATTTCAATTTTGTTTGAATTAAATATTAAATAGAAGTGGTGAATGATGATTATTATTAAGTAAATTAAATTTCGATTTTATATATTTTTTTTATTTATTATGTTTTAAATCAAATGACTTCGCGATGTATCCTGCACACATCAGGGTAGGCAGAGGAAATCTAGTGTTAAGACACTCCGTTCCCCACTTTCCGCCGAATTCTAGAGGCATTGCGTGCTCGACACCAGAGCGAGGAAATGAAAATATAAATTTAAATAAATATTTCATTTCCTCGAGTGGGGATCGAACCTACAAGCAGTTTTACATTCACAGTTTCTCATTTATTATTAATATTTATAATGTTTTAATATCATATGTGATGAATAACTATTTTAAAAATAAATATTTAATAATTAGGTACCTTAATGATTTTTAATCTATGTATGTACTACCTACATATTAACATTTATTATACGTATTAACATTTATTAGTAGGTACATTAGTTTAATGCATGAAATACGAAAGCAATACATTTCATAATTAGTAATTAATCTCGTAGCATTTTCACATTGAACATACGTAATTGAAAATAAAATACCGTGAATTTATTATACTATTTTCCGATGCAATACAAAAATAGAATTTAAATTACGTAGTCGCAACTTTTCCATCAGCAACTGAAATAGATATAATAACAGATTTTCCATAAATGTATGCAAAAGAATATACAGTGTTTTTGTCATCACCATTTTAAACGAAACTAAAATTTTAATTATTCTATAAAAGCATAATACAATTAAAACAAAAGAGGTTTTGCCAAAAATAAAAAAATGTTTTCTTTTTTCAAACAAAATAATTAATGAAATTATCGTTGTAAAATAAAACGTCATTTGCTAAGAACGACGCACTCAGACATAAACCTATCAAAGGGACACCGCCGAACACGCCTCATTCAGAAATCGAGTCGTAGGTGTTGACGACAAAGCTCAAGTTGTTTAGTGGTATTTTTAGTAGTTTACGTTATTGGTATCTATTTGTAACTGCGTCAGCCGAAATAAAATATGCTAAGTTTTTGAGGTATCTTGATTAAACCCATACCGGATTTGATATGTTTTTCCCTATGGCTGTAAAAGCTTCCACTCTGTATATGTTAAAATTTGATCTTTTCTATTTCAATATTTTTTTTGTATTAATACATGAATAATAAGCAACAAAAAATATTTCTTAAACTATTTATTAAATCACAGTTAAAACAATCCTAAATTACAATTTCTTAACAATATTCTATTAATAATTCATTTTATTAGGAGTTGGAGCAAACACACACTCTGTTGATGTTGCAGCGTCCAAACCTGAACCCGAGCGCGTTGCACACGTTGCGGCACATGGCGGCCGTGCACACCAGGTTGTTGCGTTCTGCGACTGATGGCAGGTCAGCTGGACTCAGGATCACCGGAAACGAGTCAGGATTTTGTATGAAGAGGATATCTATAAAATAGAATATATGATCTCATAAAATTCAAAGACTTTTAACCTAGCGAAAGAAGATACGTGAATATGAATAGTTATAGAAATATTTCATATTCTTCGATGTGGTGAGCTGCAGCGTAGTTCTAATCGTATTTAAATGTAGTCCAAGAGGGTAAAATATCAAAAATTGTAACTAGAATTTACCTGATTCTTCTACGTCCAAGGAAGCACTTGGTGCAGCATGTACAAAGAGTACAACGGACAAGAGGGTGAAGACTACAAATATTTTGAAAGCCATTTTGTAACTTTAGCTTTGAGTTTTCAGTTATAATTTTAAAATCGGTTGCCTAGTATTTATACTAAAAATTTTAAGATAAGAGTGTGTAACAGTATGTACCTATGGTATAAGTTAAAAATAAATAAATAAATAAAATAAAATATGCATGGCAATATACATAAATAACATAATGAAATAAGAATAATAAAAACTATATATTTTAAATATCATATTAATCGAGACGCGTTCGTGTATTCTCGTCCCGAGTGTCGCGACCGTCGTTTCGTATATATAGGTGGTGGTGATGCCGGAAGGCAGCGGTCGAGTCGAACTATTAAGTACTACGGTACAAATAAATATGATGCACATAAAGACTCGTACCAAATGTATAATAAATATAATGTGATAATTCGAAGTCTATGATGGCACGATCTTTTAGGATCGAATTTCTTATAAAGGCAATATATGTGTAGGAGCGACACATATTGTGGATCTTTGATCCATATTATAATATTGAATGTTGCTTGACGTCGCGAAGGCTGACGTGATGGGCTTATGCGAACTGTTATAGCGACATTAACTATGTCGTGGCTGATGCCGTCTCGCAGTATGCTCGCGATACGTAAGCTATGCTTGTATGGCGTTGGTCGCTGACATATTGTTTACCACTTCTACGACTTGGTATACGAGTAGTAGGTGTGTGGTGCTGTTATGTCCCAGCTCCGGTGTATGTAGTAGTGTCCGCCTGTCTTGTACGGGTGTGTGGTGCTATTTAATGTCCTGGAACTCTGGTGTATGTAGTAGTGTCCGCCTACGGTTCGAGACACGACTGTGGGGTGTGTGCCGTGCGTTTATTTAACATATAGGCCGCCTTGCGGTAGTGCGTTCGTTCCAACGACTTATATTGATCTCACAAATCAATCAACATCACGAATCACTATTCTAATATAATCTTAATATAAACAAGCGTAACAACTACCTTCGGAAAGATCACACACAAACGTCTCGGAGGGTTCAACGATGACTGTAAAGCCACGATCTGGTCGGAACTCACGGTGTAGGGCGGGGGGGGGCCCGTACTCTTTCTTCCTCTTATTATAACTAGATCGCAGTTATAGTGGAGGCGAAGATAGGACGCGCTCTTGGCTTATCTTCGGACGAGCTTCGAGTTATGACAATATTATATTGTCGAGTCTACAGTTATCTAAATAACTGACGCAAGAACAACTTCTGATGGCAAATATCTTATTAAAGCGATACCTTCTAATGGCATAATATGGAATTCTTAACACTGTTTCCTCTGAATCTCTAAAAGGTTTTGGGTTCTTCACGATCACAACAATAAAGAGTTCTAACCACTAAACACATCACGAGCCAAGGCATTATTTATTAAATAATATTTTAAAAGGTGTTTGGGATATCAGTTACAAGTGCTCCAAAAAGCCGGTACTGTCCCTTGTATTACCTAGTTGATGGTTATCGAAGTAAACAAATTAGTATTTTAGGGCAACGATAAAGCTAAATTCGATAAGCTACTTCCAAGATGTATTTGTTCTTTTCTTGATTGCAACCTATTCACATCTTATCTGGGCGTTCAGACAAAGAAATCAAATAATACATTACATAGCACAAACATAGTCTGACCAACACGAGTTTCGTAGTAGTAAAAAGCAACTCGGTTAATTTAGGTACATACCCATAGCTGCACTTACCACAGTGTAGTTGAAGATGACGCTGTATAAGCGACGAGAAATGCCGTGGAGTACAACTCAAAAATGAAAGACCAGAACAAAGCAGTCATGTCCTCCACCATTATGGTACTTTCCTCATCCTAGTGCAAGGCCCTCACTTCCTATGAGACTAGATTTAAAATATTATTACCTTGCCACTCTGTTAGAATGTTTCTAGAAATTCTTCTAAAGGAAAGAGAAGAAAACGGCTTATTTTTATTTAACTTTAAGGGTCGCTGCAGCTAAATGTAAAACTTGAGAAATATATAAACAATAAATAAGTTCATACTAATATGAACTATTTAGTCTAATAGTCCCTAACGATTTTTTTCTAATATGTCAGTTCTTTTTCTAATATATCAAATCAGTCAATCGCGACAGTTTGTGGGTTCCATTCCCGCTCAAGTACGTGAAATATTTAATATATTTATTTCCTCGCTCTGGTAATGAAGCAAATCGCGGAGTTGAATTCCGCCACTCTACACGCTATACCTTCAGAATTCGGCGGAAAGTGCAGAACGGAAGTGTCTTAATGGAAACGGAGTATCTTAATGTTAAGGACCTAGGTTACATTCCTATCTCCCTACCTATCTCGTATCACTCCCCTTATCACATATTTGCTTTATCCGATCATACCTAGAAAGTTACCATATTTATGTTATAAATATTTATCTGGATAAGATTAACATAGAACACACAACTATTGTCTGATGTGCAGTACAGTAAATTATTTGTTTATATCATATATAAGATTCTTATAAAAAAAAATCTTAAATAAAATAAAAAAAATACATTCTTGAAAAATAAATCAGTGGTTCTTCAGCAAAAAAAATATAAATAAACAAATTTACATTATGAAAAATAAGGTAAAAAATTAGGGGAAGTGATAATTCATGTAAAGGTATGGATTTGATTACCTACTTTTAATTTCTTATCTATAACTTTTGTATATAAATATCAACGATTCGTGTTTAGTAATCACAGTTGAATAACTAAGTACAAACAACAAAATGGCAACTAAAATATTATATTTTATTTCTTGTATCATAGTAGCTCTACTGTTGGTAGAGGTAGTCACATGTGAAGAAAATATTATTCGACCTGGTAAGTACCTTTTAATATTTTTTTAGCTTTATGCTGTATCCCGCATATAGCAGGGCAGGCAGCACTTCCCGAGACATTGCGTATTGATTGGCGACTAACTCAACTCCGCGCTTTGTCTTATTACCAGAACAACGAAATTTCTTAAAATGTACTATAATCTATTAATCTATATATATAAAATCTATACATATAAAAGGACTTGTGCTGACTGACTGAGGTAAGACGCACGCAGAGCCGTAACCGGTGATGGTAGAAACGTGAAATTTGGGCAGATGTTTATTTTCATATTCTGGACATCCACTAAGAAGGGAATTTGAAAAATTTTAACCCTAAAGGGATGAAATAGGGGTTGAAAGTTTGTATGGAAATTTTTTTTAATCTGTACCGATTTTTCTAAAATTTGAAATTCAGACTCTTAAAAACATTTCATTCAACACGTGTTTCATGGTTTTTAAGAATTCACCACCTAAGGGTTCAAATAAGGGGTTAAAAGTTTATATGGAAAAATCTTTAAATTGCCACCGATTTTTATAAAAATTTAAATTCAGACTGTTAAAAATATTTTATTGAACACGTGTTTCGTGGTTTTTTTAGAATTCACTCCTAATAAGCGGGCGAAGCCGCGCGCGCCCTCTAGTATATTTATAAAATTACAAAATTTTATGACTTCATGACACCATTAAAAGTAGCATTTAGCACATGTATTAATGTGCAAATAAGCACGTTGACATGCAATGAAAAAAAATCAGCTTCTCACTGTATCCCGCACACAGCAGGCAGGCAGAGGGAACCTAGTGTTAAGACACTCCGTTCCCCAGTTTCCGCCGAATATTGGAGGCAGGGCGTGTCGAGTGGCGGAACTCAACGCCGCAGTTTTAGTTTACTAAAAGCTACCAAAAAAAATCTATTATGTTTTGTTAATCCACTAATTAGGGGCCGTTCAAGTATTACGTAAGCACTGTAGGGGGCCGGGGGGGTCTTGGGTTTGCTTATTTTTGATGACATGGGGGGTGGGGGGTCTAGCTAGTAATTACGTAAGCAGAAGTTATTTATTTTTTCATATATATTTTGGCTATACGACGATATAACTATTAGTTTTGTAATATAATATATAAGTTTTTTATATCTATTTAGCGGGAATGGCACATTGTCAAAAATCTAAATTTAAAATTGTATAAAAATCTGTGGTGATTTAAGAATTTTTCCATACAAACTTATTTGCACCCTTAGGGGGTGAATTAAAAAAAACCACGAAACACGTGTTTAATAAAAATCGGTGCTGATTTCGATTTTTTCCATAGAGACTATCAACCCCTATTTCATCCCTTTAGGGTTAAAATTTTTCAAATTACCTACTTAGTGGGTTTCCAGAATTCGAAATTATAAATCTGTCCAAATTTCCCGTTTCTACTATCAGGGGTTACGGATGTGCGTGCGTTTTACCTCAGTCAGTCGGAACATGTCCTTTTATAAATGTAGATACAAATAAAATATCAATAAAAAATACCTTAAAAAAAATTATATGTCAATGCTTACGTAAGCATTGGGGGAGGGGGTAAGAGGAATGCTTATTTTTGATGACATAGGGGAGGAGGGGGGTCAATAATTGCAAAAAAACTGCTTACGTAATACTTGAACGGCCCCTTATTATTTTTGTTACAGATATATTATTCATCCAAAATCCAGACAATGCCCCAGTGATACTTAGCCCAGAAGAGGCATTTATGAGGCCTCCGCGCAACAACCTGGTGTGCACGGCCGCCATGTGCCGCAACGTGTGCAACGCGCTCCGGTTCAGGTTCGGACGCTGCAACATCAACAGAGTATGCGTCTGCTCTAACTTGTAAACAAAAAATATCAGCTTTAGTTTTAAGCTAAGTCGTCAATATTATAGCTTTAATTAACTTTTAAATATGAATTAATGTACAAAATTGTGTATATAATAATTCTTGTGGAATAAAATTGTTAGTAAATAAAATATAAATAACTTTTATTCGCCCAATACAATATTTAAATTCACGAGTATAAAAGTTTGTATAATTTTCATAAGTGTGAAATATATTATACATAATTAATTGCTAGGCGGATAGAACATAATTAAACATAATTTTGCAGAATAAAGTATAAATGGGGAACGGAGTGTGTTAACACTAGGTTCCCTCTGCCTACCCTGATGTGTGCGGGATACAGCGTGAACCCGATTGATTTATTTTATTTCAAAGAATAAAGGTAATAAAAATGTATACTATCCGTAAAACCGTAAACTTCTCACACTTACAAATCAATTAGAAAATCCGCTTTTTGCCTCAAGAGATACATTTTTGTTCTCTAAGAAATATAATAATATATATGGAGATAAAATTGCAAGGCTCCCTGCAAAAGCTAAGCGACATTTCTTAGCTATCAAATAAACTCGACGTAGTGCACCGTTTTAGAATTTTACGAGAGACCTCGTCACTGCAATGTATATTACAGTATCGAGAAACGCCTATTGGGATTTACGTCCCGTCTTCAACGGGTTTAGTTTAAGCAGCGCTCTGGATTATTTAGACTTTATTTTTACTATACGACCTAAAGCTAGCATAGAGCTAGTTCTAAGTTTTTTTTTTAGATATTTTTTTATCTTCGTTATTTGTAACATAAAATGTTTTTTTTAAGAAAACTTTTAACATTACATTATTGTCTTGCTAATGGCTATTTATTTTTTAATATAATATAATCTGAATGTATGAATGCGTAAAGCTAATATATTTCTTGGGCAAAAATTGCTAATAATGAAAACGTGTTTTTTCGTTGTAAAATAAAACACCATTTGTTAAAACTGACGCACACAGACACAAACCTATCAAAGCGGTTATCGCTTTATCGCACGCGCCTCATTCACGAAATCGAGTCGTAGCGGTCGTCGTAGTCGTCGTCGTTGTGGCGGTGAAGTTCAACGTTATTTAGGTTTATTATAGAAAATAGATAATTGCGTAAATTAGAACGAGAGACATTCCTTTCTCGTTCTAGCATGTTTTTTAAGAAAAAAAAATGGCAAATCGGCATTGTTTAATAGTATTTTTGCAGGAGGTGTTTACGTTATTGGTATCTATTTATAACTGCATCACAAGTAATACAGTATGGACAAATATTGTGAAATGAAAAAAAATCCTACGTCTAAGCTGTTGACGAATTGTGATCGTTGTTTAGGGAATAATAATAATAATAAAGTTATAATAATATTTCCATTCCATTTTGTGTAAAAGCCTCCTCAAGTCTTCTCCATGATTCTCTGTCCTTACTTAGTTTTAGCCAGTCTTTCCCAGATATCTGTGTTATATCATCAGTCCACCTTCTCTTCGGTGTACCAATGTTCCTTTTTAAGCATGGGCCTTTACATCGTGTGGTCTGTATGGTCCATCTTTTATCTGTATATCGTGAGATGAGGCTAGCCCACCTCCAATTTAGTGTGAGTGCATGTTTGAGAGCGTCAGGGATTTTTGAGTTTACGGTCACAACAAACAGATCTCTTCTTCACTACGTCCTTACTTACGTCAATATGCACTTCCACCCTGTATACAATTAATTGTTTTACTATTGATTGTAAAAAAAAACATGCAAAATTTGTACTAAGCGAACAGGAAAACTTTCTATCAAACAAATTAAACTACACAGAATCAGATTACCAGACGTTTAAACCAAGCGAGTCAACCAAACCATTATTAAGTAGTAAAAAATAAATTTCCAGTACCAGCAAAGTACCGGAGAGAACTTGAAAGTATTAGGTGAAGTTTTTACTCGCTATATTTACTCCGAGAACGATTAACGCTTGAAAATATCTTTTGTTACTTCAACTTAAGCCACTGAAATGGACGAAGTTGTGAAGTACGCCTTTAATAGTAAACAAAGATCTTGCAAACTTTTTATATATCTTACGCTAATAAAGGTTTATTACTTTACATTATTAAACAATAGATTGTTATGTTATTTTTTTTTTATTTTCGTTTTCTTTCGGCTGATATACAATGTTTTCTTTATGCACTGCCTATACTGAGTAATATTTTGGTCAATGCATATTTTTTTATAGTGAAATAAAATTTGTACTAAATCAGCTCCATGCTGTATCCCGCACACAGCAGGGTAGGCAGAGGGAACCTAGTGTAAGTGAGACACTCCGTTCCCCACTTTCCAGCAAGTTCTGGAGGCATTGCGTGTTGAGTGGCTGAATACAACGCCGCGCTTTATCTCTACACAAGAGCGAAGAAATGAAAATATAAATGTAAATAAATATTTCATCTCCTCGAGTAGGGATTGAACACACAACCAGTCGATTTTGCAGTCACACTTTGTGCCCCTGCGCCAAGATTGGCCTCTACCTCATATTTACATTGTAATTTTTTTATTTACATTTTAAAATCGTTTTAGTAGCTTTAAAATCATTTTATTTCATATTTGTCATATTATTTGAAATTCGTAAAGTGCGAAAAAATTGTGCATCAAAATAAAATAAAATATGTTAACACTTTTAATAAAATTATATACCTGAAAAAGCCATAATATTTATGCATAAAAAGTTTGTATAAACATTTAATTTTCATTTAATACATTTAAGAAACAATATTGATGTAAAATTAATACATTTACATAAATATGGCTTATATTTACCCGCTCTATATCCCTTGTTCTATTAATGAACAAAGTAATATATCACTGCGTTACCTTTCTTTTCACAGTGTACAGCATCTGATTGAAAACTGAATGAAATGAAAAAAATATTTTCATTATATAAGTGGACACAGTGCGGCGTTGAGTTTCGCCAATCAACACGCAATATCTCCAATTAAGGCAAAAATTGGACATTAACATTAACTTAAGACACTGCGTTAATAAGATAAGAATACATAAGATATGCACTAAAAAGATAAGAAGAAACAAGATATAATAATAAATTTATCTAATACCTTTTAAGGGAGAGAAATCCTGAAATTGAGTAGAAAATTTCTCGACACTTTAAAATATGGCACGCTTATCTTATTGGAATTCTTCTAGTATAAACAATGAAAAAAAGTTTGAGCGTAGATTTCACGTAAATATTTTTGAGCTTACAATAAAATGTATTAAAGGCACCAGTAATAAATGTATTAAAAGCATCAGGAAAAATGTGTTATGAAGAATTAGGTAAAAATTAGTGTTCTGCTTGCGTGGTTACTCGCTTGGTATACTTTCTAATAACTCTCTAATATGATGAATTTATAAAACAAATAATCTTACTCTTACTATATATCTACCATTAAAATCTGTTGAGATCGTCGTTACACAGCGGCATAAGCGTGTGACTGCAAACGCGACGGCTATAGGTTTGATTTCCACTCTGGGGGTTAAATTAATATTTTTTTATAATTTCATATCTTCGCCCTGGTACCAAAGCAAAACGCGGCGTGGAGTACCGCCACTCCACACGTAATGTCTCAAAAATTCGGCGGAAAGTGAGGAATGGTAAGTCTTAACACTAGACTCCCTTGCCTACCCTGCTACCCTGCATGCTGAAGCAGATTTTTTTTTGTTTCATACTATGTAAATATACGTTCAACTGATACGTAATTTATTTATCATCTACTCTTTGTTACCCGTAAAGTTTTATTGACAAGTTCCTTTTAGATTTAATAACAGCACTAGTGCAATATCTTATGGCTTAACCGCCGTATATCACAGATTACCCCATAACTCTCGAGGCCTGCTCGCAAGTTGCCTCTGTGGAAAAATACTTCCTACAATAGATTTAATATCAATATTTACATTTTTGCTTGAAATTAAAACGATTTTTTTGTTTAAAATTATTTAATCTGCTAAATGTTGTTTTTTAAATAAAATATCATGTAGTTTTAATTCGTTAGACATATATAAAAGAGCATTATATAGATTACGATACGATACTATACGATATTGTGATCCCAGAACTCACAATATTATTAAATCAGCCGAAATGTGGAGAACGGAGTATTTTGACACTAAGTTATCTCTATTTCTATTTTTTATGGTATGTGGAAAACATTATGAAAAACATTTATATAGATGTAAACAAACAAACACAATCAAGTGTAAAGTTTACGTTACTCAAATAACATTCATAACACAGCTAATATATGATAAAATCACGAAAGAAAACATATTTCCTGCTGACTCATAAATAAAGTTCTATCGGAAAAACTCTTGGTAAAAGACGCACGTTCCGCACTCGGTAATTTAATTTACTTAAAAATTTTACAGCACACGCTGTAAAAGTGTCTGAGAGACGTTAATATTAAATATGTGTCTAGTCGAAAAGTCTCTAAGAATTACTAATATAAGTAACTTATGTGTTTACACGTTTCTGCTTTATTTTTATACTACGAGAAGCTTATGTCCAAAAATTTGTCGAATTATCTTTATTATTTATGTACCTATACTATAGAAATTCTTTTGACAATCTTTCATTTTTATGATGTCAGAAAGACCTTAGTGTTAAGACACTTCGCCATCTCCATTTTCCACCGATTTTAGAGGCATTGAATGTTGAGTGGCGACTTAACGCCGCGCTTTGCTTCGTTACCAGCGATTAAATGAAAATATTAAATATATATTTCAATTCCTCGAGTGGGAATAGAACTCACAACTGAACGATTGCACACTTGTGCCCCTGCGCCACGACGGCCTCAATAAATTCTTCTATTGTTAAATAAAAACATTATTACCTATTACCTTTAATTTTTTAACATATTAGAAAATATACTTTTCAGTATTACAACTCACGATACCTACTAACGAAACTGACTACTCGTGGGACTCGTCAAGATAAGGATAGCGTCCCTATCGCCCTAGCCTCTTTCATATTACATTTATGCTATACATCTCTACATATTGCTTTAGATGTCATTCGAGATATTATTATTTTGAGCTCTAAGCAAACTTCCACAGTTTTTGCTTACTATATTAAAGGAAAAATTTTCACAGATTCCCATTGTTTTTTGTTGGATTTTAAATTTGAACTATACCTCTAAAACCTTAATGTGTTAATTACTATAAATTATTCTAACACTAAATTCAATTTATAATCAGCTTCACGCTGTATCCCAACATAGGCACACGGGGTAGGCAGAGGGACCCTAGTGTTAAACTTAACCTAGACAAGAGAGCGAAGAAATGGAAATACAAATATAAATAAATATTTTATCTCCTCGAGTGGGGATCGAACCCACAACCAGTCGGTTTTACAGTCACACTTCGTGCCACTGCACCGCGACTGGCCTCAATTTATGAATATAATTAATCTAGTTAATTTGCTTACTAAAAGCCACATTCAGTTCTCTTTAACAATTCATTATTTCAGGTACTATATTCATCCTAATATGGTTAAACGGAGTTAGAAAAAAAATCCCGCACACAGCAGGGTAGGCAGAGGGAACCTAGTGTTAAGACACTCCGTTCCCCACTTTCTGCCGAATTCTGGAGGCATTGCATGTTGAGTGACAGAACTCAACGCCGCGCTTAGCCTTGACACCAAACCAAAAAATGGAAATATAAATTTAAGTAAATATTTCATCTCCTCGAGTGGGGATCGAACCCTCAACCAGTCGGTTTTACAGTCACACTTTGTGCCGCTGCGCCACGACTGGCCTCAGACTAGTGAAATATCACTCTGTTCTCTACAATATTCCATACATAATAAATATAAACATAAAAACTGACATCATATAAAACCTACAAGACCAATATAGACTTACTCAGAATCGAAGTTATAGGTATGATTCAAACAGATAGTTCGTTCAAAGAGGGGCCATACCGCCTATACCGCGGGGACTGTTTGCGGTAGTGTCGTAGGGAGGCGATTAGGGCAAATGGAAAAAGTTGTCGTCTTATATAATGGTGCAATTTTTTTCCTCGCGTCGCCTGTACCCGTTATGAGCATGAGTATGAATATGATATACGCATATAGGAGCCTCTATTAGAATTTTTTATAACTTTGCTTTCAATGTCAATTTGTGTTATGTATGCTAAATATAGTAAACTTATATATTACATTACAATACATATTTAAAGTATAGTAAACTTTTTTTAGAGATTTCGCACGTTTCGTGGGGAAAAATAAGGTTCCCAGGTTCGTTCTGTCTACCGTGCTATGTGCAGAATATCGCGTGAAAATTCAATAAAAAAATATTCAATAAAATTCAATAATAATAAGACAATGAGTTTATTGAATCAATTAAAAAAAGATCAGAAAAGAAATCAACAGAACTACAAAATTTAAAATTATTACATTCATTAAAATATATATAATATATATATTACAAATTATAATTCCGAGAAAAAAAAAAAGGAAAAGACTTTCGAAAATATTAGATTCCGCAAAAGCAAAACAAATATCATTTAATTAATTACTTTTAAAATATAAAAGTTTAATCTAAATTCTATATCAGTAGAGTAAGCTGTGTATTCTTTAGCTTATTATTATTTTTAATATTTACTAAATACTTTATTAAAGTAAAAAAAAAAAACAATTTTTTCTCACAATCTACTTGGTCGAGTCTCACAGGATTAATTCCTTATACATCAACACGAGTCTTATTACATTCTCTCCGCGCGCATAATAACCAGAGCCATAATTTACTGGATCGTACATTATTTCTCATTGTAAGAAAGCTCTACCGTATTAAATTTTATTAAGTATTAAAATGAAATATAACCGTCGTGGCGCAGGGGCACATGGATGTGACTGTATCTTGACGGTTGTGGGTTCGATCCCATTCGGGTGATTTAATTATTATTTATTATTTTAATTTCTTCCCTCTGGCATTAAGGCAAAAATTCTCCTTGAAAAATTCGTCAGAAAGTGGGGACCAAAGTGTCTTAACACTAGGTACCCTCTATCTACCCTGCTATATGCAGAAGAAGTTTTATTTATTTTTAATCTGATGAAGTATATATAAGTCAATTGTAATTTTTTCTAAAGACAAGACATTGTTAAGAGATTCTTATTATTAGTAAAGCGCTTAACAAGAAAGGGGTTGAAAATATTCAAATTAATTCAAAAATGAAGCTTTTAAATCTTTGAAGTTTCGTTTATGTTTTTTACTCAAAATCTACAGTATTAGATGATTTTCCAAGTATATCTGCGGATCCAGTGATCTATGTTTGCGTTGTGACGTCACACACCCTTCATCGTGCCCCACTCAGCTTCATTACAAATGCAAGAGCTGTTTAGTCATTATCGCGTAACACCTGTTGTCGTCGTAAGGTTGTGCCCACACGGGAACTTTCACTTACAGAGATTACTCTTATCAGCAGCTACTATCAATGATTAACTGCTAATAAATAATAAATTTGTGTTATTTTTCATGGGGAAGTTATATTTTAGATATTTCGTTTTCGAAATAGTTTGCTTTTATGTTATTATTACAGTTTTGTGATACCATCGGAGCCATACCACTTGGAGCGTATCTGATAGAAGAAATTATTGAAAATGAACTTTAATCTCACCTAGTAAAAATATTTCTTCAGTCTAAATGGTGGGTACCTCACTTTTTCCTAGTTTTATACAGTTTTATGTACAATAACAACAGAAAAAGCACATTGTACGTTGCTCAAGCAGTGATTAGAACTCACACCATATTTATCTAACAGTGTTTTCTACATCTATTTTATAAAATGCTTTATCTCAGTACCAGGAAATCTTAAATATTTAATTTCCTCGAGTGGGGTTCGAACTCACACCCGTCACGTTTACAGTCGCACAAAAACAATTTTATTATAAGACCCATAACAACTTATAATTTGTTACTAGTCCGATAAACAAAACATGGGTAAGCTCCAGCCGGAACTGTAATAGGCTCTTATATAACAGTATTGCGACAAACTTTAATAAAAAACGTCTTCGGTCCCACATTTGCATAGAAAAAGTTTGTCGTTATGTAACATACATTCTTAGCACCTGCCATTGAACTTCTCCCCATCCGCGTCTTCGCCGAGAAACGGCAATTTGAAATGGGAATGGCTGATTTTTTCATATAACAAGGCATCTACAGGTGCCATAATGCGCCACTACACGGAATACCAGCTCAGAATAGCGGTTTAAACACAAAAACACCACACACTTGTAAGTATCTACTTGTACATTTATATGATTTTCAACTTTATTCGACGAGGGTAGTAAAAAATAATTTTACGCCTCCTTCTCGATGTAACACGATATTCCATCTGATACTAACTTTCATAAATTCCTCTTTAGTGCTATTTAGGGACGCTCAGCATTGTTTACAATATGTACCAATAAACAGAAATTTATTTGATTTGCCTGACTGAGTCATAAAAAGCTATGGGTGCTTAAAATTTGATGCGATGTTTCAGTACTCCTTACATTTGACTATATCTTACTAATTAGAAAAATGTTATATAAATAAATACTTATTTAGAAAACGTATAAAAGTTTCCAGGAGGCGCGGGTTCGAGTCCCGCTACGTCCAAATTTTTATACGTTCTCTAAAAAAGTATTTTTCTTTCTTAGGTGTGGAATAATGCTTTAAAAAGATGTTTAAAAATATTATTATATAAATCTTCATTTTGTCTTCATACATAGTGGATGTCATGCGAAGTACGCTGAGAGTAAGTTCTCTACTTTGTCACTCACTTTATGTCAGTTTACTTCACTACTTTGTCTTACTAGATCAATAAATTGAATATATTTTAAATTATATTACATTAAAGTACATATTTAAATATAAACCAATTCTCAAATAGGGATTGCATTCACAAAAAGCCATATTCTTATTATTATTTGTATCTGCAACACAGTTTTCCGTGCTGGTACCATCACTGTACAAGAATAGAAAAATGTATGTGACCACGCAGTTAGGGAGGTTTCGTGGTCACTACACTTTTCTTGATGATATAACGCTACGATTTATTTAATAAACACAAATGACATATTAGACGAAGACTGTAGAATTCGATTTTTTTTAATGATGTGATCACTCACATAGATGCAAAGCTCAGCTGAAACCTCGTGAACTGTGCTGAATTAATAACAAACAACTCACCCACACAGTCAAACTACTGAGAAGAATGTAAAATAAAATGTTTTTAAGTAAAAACTTTGCATTTAAAAACATTCACGGTAACGTAGTTGCAGATATTGACTAGTATAATGATAATAAGCCTTTTATTTCACATATCACTCTTTTCATACAAGTTAGTAGTGTTATTTAAATATTACTAACATTAACAAAAATATCTTATAAATAAGTAAATTACTTTTGTTAGTTATTAATATTATTATTAGATTTTGTTTTGGTTATATGGATCCTATTTTCTTCGGTATAGGGTAACGACTGGTATATTATAAGCATCTAAAAATAAAAGTATAAATATGAAATGTGAAGGTAATATTTATACTACTAATATGAAAAAATAAAATATATTAAAGAAATAATTTGAGCTAAGAAAACATGAACATATAAACCTAAACGGACAAAGTTTGTAATATAGACATATTATGTACATATTATATTTACATAAAAACTTTCCCCATTTCTAAATTCTATGAGAATTTTTCATGTTCAAATATGGTTCATAAAAGCAAATATATTATGCAAATGATGACTCCATCATTTCACTGCTATAGCCGTATGTTAAATGCATTTGTGACGTTGGCTGTTTTCTCTGAAAATTCTATTCTACGTCGCGCTTGTACTGCGGTTTCACATCAACTCGGGCTTTCAATGTCAATCTTTTGAAACGAGATTCTGTTTGACTTAAAGCAAGTGTAAGTTCTTTTGTAGAGTTCTCGTGGATACGTTTAACGTGATATTTTAGAATATAGACATAAAAAATCTCGTTGAATTGATCGTACTTCAACTTACAACATTGTAACATTTAAAATGTAACATATAGTTTAAATATTTATTTTCGTACAACTTACATACAATTTTTATACAATTATGGTTTACATATATGTTTTATACAAATATTACTTGGTATATTATAAAATTCTTTTTAATTAAAATATGCTTCGACAAAACCTATGCTTCGTAGTTTTTGTATCCCGCATATAGCAAAGTAGGCAGAGGGAACCTAGATTATATCCACTTTTCGCCCAATTTTCGAGACATTACATGTTAAATAGCGGAAGTCAACAAGGCACGATTTGCCTACCTATCAGAGTGAGGAAAAGAAAATAATGAATTTCGCCGAGTGAGAATCAAACCCACAACCGCTGCGTTTACATTCAAACGTTAGGCCGCTACGGCAGCCTCATTCAATCATAATATTTATTGCTATCTATTACAAAACACAAATATAAGTACCTAAGAGTTAAAACTAAACATCAGTTCACCCTTAAAATTCGAAACTATACCACAATATAACCAACGTTTTTAATACTTAATTAAAGAACAACAACAGTATACTTTAGAAAAAGCAATTTTACAACACTGGTTCAACGTACGAGTACGGTATTATATATAAGTTATCTTGTTAGTATAAACAAATGGTTGCCAACTAACAAGAAAGAATTTTTCATAGCACAGTATTTTATCCAGAAACTTATTTTGATAAATTTATAACGGTTTATTATCTGTAGAGCCAGTGGGGTGTGCGGCGCGCTCGCGTGAAATGATTTGATATGCAGGCAAGTGGATATTTCACTATGCTTCTTTATATTTTGTTCACTTATGTATATATATGAGTATATGTGAGTATTTGTGTGTAGCACTTTTAGACTGAAAAGGACATAGCTAAATGCAGCAGGTTCATGCGTTTTCTCTCGTACCCGGGTAGGCAGAGGGCTAAGACACTCCATGTCCCACTTATCATATAATTTTAGAGACTTTATAGTAAGATCTTTATTTTGAAAGCTTCCGAACGGTTTCCACGGTGGTGGATCTCAGCAACGAAATAAAAAAAAAAATAATATTATCCTTCCCCCTAGTGAGGATCAAGCTGACCCGCTGCAACACGATGGCATTAGAACTATGTTAATAAGTATTTATTTTTTAAATAATATTTAAATAGTATAGCACCATTGCAGTTTAGTTTTGTTGGATATGTTTAAAAAGATTTTTACATTCAATTTTCTTTTTCAGGAAAACGTAACACCCAATAGTGGCAAAAAAAGGTTCTTTATTGCATTGATTATGTTGTTACATATAAATACAAATAAAACATGTTATAAATAAATCAAAACATTATTTTAACTAAGTACTTATACCTATTTACTTTATACAAAAAAAATATACGATACTTATTAAGAAAACGTATAAAAATTTGAACGTAGCAAGATTTGAACTTGCGCCTCTTTCGGGATACCTATTACGCACATATAGTTGCCCAAGTAATATCCTAAAAAGAAAACGGATGGATCTAGGAAATATTCAAAGCTTAAACGAAGCAAGCATACATAAACAAGAAGATAAAGCACGTATACACGACGTCAGCACGAGCTTTTATAATTCAGACCTTAAACTATGTAGAGCACACATTCATAATATTATATTTTTAGTAAGCTTGAAAATCATTTTCTCTTTCGCATTATGTATAAATAACTTAAAAATCACTTTTAACTACCGAAACAGGAGTTTTATATGTCAAATGGCTAAGCTTTGTTTAACCCAACTAGTGAAACAAAAGTATATTTTATATACTTTTCCCTCAAGCGGGATTCAAATCCACAATACCTAGCGTTACCTATACATATACTGATTGAGTCATAACGGCGTTATTTACAGCCCATTTTTTTAATCTTCACGCTGTATTCCGCATATGGCAGGATATGCAAAGGGAGTTTAGTGTTAAGACACTCCGCTCCTCACTTTCTAGAGACATTGCGTGTTAAGTACCGAAATTCAACGCCGCGCTTTGCCTTTACACTAGTGTGAAGAAATCAAAATATTTTATTTCCTCCAATGGGAATTGAACGACGACCTGTCGCGTTTATAGTCTGCACACGCCGGTGCCACTGCGCCACGACTGGCCTCAAAATAATATATCAATATCAATTTGAAGTTATGATAAATATTATAACTAAGGCATTCAGTATGTCCTTGAACTTATCGATTTCCTTCGGATACGAATTCTACGAATGGTCTTTAATTACATCTCACGTCAAATAGAGTGATGGATGTTTAGAAGTTTCATCGACATGAAGAGTTTCGCGTCAGACGAAGAAACATTTAAGTGGATGTTATTAATTATTGATGTAAGTTGATTTATTTTGTAATATGTGATTGGTGAAATATATGTAATACATTCTACACTCAATGCTTATTAGTAGGATACTAACAAAAAATCTATAAATTTTTAGAAAATATTTTTTCCTTTATATATCCTACTCCTTAATCTCAAAATTAAAAAAAAACTTTTTTTCTTTTTTATTCTACAATGCCTCAATATACGTATATAGAAATTTAAATGTTATATTTACTAAAATAATTGTTTGAAATTAAGTGTACACTGTACATTCTATATAGTCAGTATTGTATTTTTTTGTGTTAGGTCACAAAGTTCTATCTGTATTTTAACATTACTAACATTTTATAAGATAAAAAATAATTGTATTAAAAATACTATTACATTTAAGAAATATAATTGTTTTAAAAATAGTACATTCACGTAATCATTTACGATAATATATAATTCATAAAATTTTATTCTGTCAACGATTTTATCTGGTTTAAATATGGGCAGTGGAAATTATTTTTGAATAACTGTGTGCCAAACCACAAGCTATTTCAAAAACTTCCAAATATATAAAATTGCGTAAAGGCCAAAAAAATATTATTTTATATTACATTAAATTAAATTAGCTTCACGCTGTATCCCGCACACAGCAGGGTAGGCAGAGGGAACCTAGTGTTAAGACACTCCGTTCCCCACTTTCTGCCGAATTCTGGAGGCATTGCGTGTTGAGTGGCAGAACTCAACGCCGCGCTTAACCTCGACACCAGTGCGAAGAAATGGAAATATAAATTTAAGTAAATATCTCATCTCCTCGAGTGGGGATCGAACCCACAAGCAGTCGGTTTTGCAGTCACATTTTGTGCCGCTGCGCCACGACCGGCCTCTTTAAATTACTATTTTATATTAAAAATAGTAATTTAAAGTTTTAAAGGAATGATGTTTCCCCGTGCCCTATATATTCAACATCCCCGTCTTTCATTATGGGCCTGCTTCTTAAGCATCCTTGAAACTTACAATTCAAGCAAATTTCTACTTTTTATTTTTTTCCTGGAAATGGCAATTAGTAAGAAGGTACTCTTAAATGGGCGTTAAAAGGAAAATTAATATAATTGATGTTTTCCTTTATAATTAATTACTAGTGACATAGTTTCATGTATATGATAATCATGAAAATGAAAGACCTTTTAAATAAAAATATGTATATGTATATGCAGACATTTGTCTCTACTATAGATAAAAAAATAAAACGAACTTTTAATTTTTGTTTTAATTCTGTTATTGAATAAGTGACACATATAGTGTAGTGTAGTAGCGTTGTAACTGTGTGTGTGTGGTTTTGGGTTCGATACCTACTCGGGTATATTTGTTATTTTAATTTCTCCACTCTAATAGAGAAGATTAGATAAGGAATGCAATTGAACAGCCAGTGTCTTTAATTAGCAGAAAAAAGAAACGGAGTGCCTTAAGATAAGATACGGTATGCAAGGTAAAGCTAAAAAAATCAATCCAGCATTCAAGCAACATACCGAAGGATATACGAATACATAGTTTAGGTTATAT
The DNA here is from genome assembly GCA_021202915.1 of Heliconius himera. NCBI lineage: Eukaryota > Metazoa > Arthropoda > Insecta > Lepidoptera > Nymphalidae > Heliconius > Heliconius himera. Next base: position 1,141,282 of record JAJHJA010000353.1, read on the forward strand.
ATAGATATACGAAAAAATAGTTTAGGTTACCTTAACGTAAAAATCGGGTGAATAACAATAAATTCTTTTAAAAACAAATATTTATTGAGAAATTATTTATAAGAAATGATAATAAAAGTATTTATCCTTTATCACAAACGTAAAGTGGACGTTGGAAAAGTTATGTACATTCGCAATATTTACATTTGATGCAATTCCGATTTCATTAGATCTACTCATATTGCTCATATAAAAGGGATTCCCTGTATAATCAGTTCAGTACTTTGTATACCTACTACAGACATGAAGTTCTACGTAGTTCTCTTTATAATAATATATTTATTATCATATAACATTCAGGCTTTACAGGGTGAGTACGATATTATTATTTTTTTCATTTTTTAGAGTTCCGTACATCAAAAGTAAAAATGAAACCCATTTTTGTCCATCTGTCTATCTATTAAGACCATTTATATCAAGATGAAAGTATGAAATTCGCCGCAAATTAACTGAAGGTCCAGGGGAAGTACCTTAGGCTGAGGGTAAAGAATTGATCTATAGGATACGTCCCCTGGAAATAGGTCCAAACCTATTGAGTACTTCCCGTGGATCTACGATTTTGAAATTGGCAAGGTGAAAATTTACTATACAAATAAAGGAAAAAATCCGAAAAGTGAAAATTTATAGGTATTTCTTAGAAAAGAAATAATTAAAAACTTATATATTAGTTCAATTCCAATAAAATAAGTGCATGTGATCGCAAAATTAAGTTTGTCAATTTTATTTCTATAAGTAGTATTTCTCGTTGACCAGCAATCCTGAAATTAGTACGGAAGCCTCGTTAGACGAATCCAACTCGGACATGACCGAATTTTATTCGCTCGTATATTAATGATATTTTCATTGATTTACCTAATGAATGGATTGTTTACTTACTTGTTAAGCCTTGCACTTATTTTATAGAATATAACGTTTAACGTGGCCTAAAAAAAGCGCGAAATCTTATTAAAAACTCGCTAGTGCGTAGTGGGCGAGCCGCTGCTCGCCCACGGCTTCGCCCGCTTAAAATACATGATTATTGATTTAATAAGCTAAGATAAGAATTGATTGACAATTATAATGACTTCTATTATGTTTTTTTTACGACACTATCGTCAAAGAATTTTTGATTGTTTTAAATAAAAAAATACGATCATTGTTGATATTTGATATTTATAAAATATACATAAAGCTAATTATTTATTACACGTATATATTTTTGTAACTTTATATTCTTTTTACCTATATAATAAACAGAGTATCTGTTAAATGTGCTGATGTCAGTGAATAATTAATTTACTCATTCAGAAACAGCCTTAAATGTTAAATTATTAATTTGAAGGATTCATAATATTCTTTGTAACATAACTGTAATAATTGCATATTAACTCCTGTACAGTTTTTAAATTAGTTACATATATTATATGAACGAACCAACCAAAAAATCTTTGTATTTACTTGATATTTCTTTCAAGATCGTTCTTTATCTCTGCGTTGAATTAATTACGACTTCTTTCAAATGACGATAACTTTTTTTAATGAACCGATTTTGATGAACTAAACTTTAGTAGTTAAGTTGAGTTAAAACAAAGCAATTGGTGAAATTTTCAAGTAAATCGGTTCAGTTCTTTCAGGGAAAAATGCGGACAAAAATATGTCGACAGACAGACAGACAGACAAGAAATTAAAAAAATATTTTTGATTTCTATTATTATTTTTAAGTGTGCTTCTATCCATTTCAGTCAAAATTACTAAATGTACAGACAAAATATTTTTACTGTCTTATTATATATAGAGATAGAGATAAGAGATATTACAAAAAACACTAGGGGATTTCCCTGTAAATCTCAGGAAAACGTTTAATGAGTTACTATTCTGATAAAACTACAAAATATACAAAGATACTTTAATGTTTTTGTTTATTTCATAGTAGCGTAAATATAAAAAGATTTTTGTTATACTATTATTTTTTTTGTTCTAGATGAAAATATATTGAATCAACTTGAAAATGAAAGAGAGCCGAATCATAAAATAACAAAGCGTCGTATAGTAGGAGGAAGTTTCTTCTGTAAGAACAACAAAGAATGCATGGATATATGTACAAAAGTCATGTTTTATAAAAAAGGAACTTGCCATTTGATTTGTTTTTGTTCTTAATTTTAATAAATATATCTATTACTAAATATTTACGATTTTTATTTGACCTTTCTAAAGCACTTTTGATTATCAGGGAATCAGCTTCACGCTGTATCCCGCACACAGCAGGGTAGGCAGAGGGAACCTAGTGTTAAGACACTCCATTCCCCACTTTCCGCTGAGTTCTGGAGGCATGGCGTGTTGAGTGGCGGAATTCAACACTACGCTTCGCCTCGACACCAGAGCGAAGAAATGAAAATATAAATGTAAATAAACATTTCATTTCCTCGATTGGGATCGAACCCACAACCAGTCGATTTTACAGTCACACTTTATGCCCCTGCGCCACGATTGGCCTCGTTTACTTCGACGTTATATTTACTTTACTTAAAAAAATATAGGTAAAAAACGTCATTCGAACACAGTAAGAAAACGTCTGAGAAAACACAAAGTAATGCTTGTTTTTTATTTAAATTTTGATAACACCACAGATATATTCTTCTTTCCACACCAAAAACTTTTTTATATTTAAAAAATATATATATTTACTCTAAACCTAAAGCTAAGCGATGCCTAAAGGAGTTTTTATTTTATTTTTAAAGTATAAAAATTTAAACGTAGCGTGATTTGAATTAGGAAGTATTTATCTTTCCTAAGAGTGGAATAACACTTGAAAAATGTTAAAAATATTTTAAAAATAGCATTCTCACGCCAAATGATAATTGTAAGTAATTACGAGTATCTTTGGGTAGCGGAAATTTGTAAAAATCTCCATACAGAGCTGCTAACAACAAAAATAAGTTGTAACAAGCATATAAAAAAATAATATATTTAATATAGTATTATATTTCTCTTTTTATAATAGAATTATTTCGCATTAAAACCATTTACTAAATTACTAATATACTATCATTATAAAAACACAAGGAATTGAAATAAAATCTTACTAGTACTTATCGGTTATTTCAATAAATATATATTAAATCGTTCTATATAAACATTTATAGGAAGAAAGTGTAGTCTGTTTGGTGATAAATCCTAATCTTATTTACACTGTATCTGAAAATAGAAGAGTAATACAATATTTATTTCAAAGTTAAAGTGAATTTCTATGTATTTTATTAGTTTGCTCGAAAGGAAAAGTCTACTTATCCTTTTATGAGGTCACTTTATAACACACCAACAATGTATGTATGTTGTATTTTACGCCTCACAATGCTTTTACCATATTTCAAAGTATCAAAATAGTTTGAACCAGTTACTTCGGAATATTTCCGATTAATAATTAATATATATATATATATATATATATATATATATATATATATATATATATATATATATATATATATATATATATATATATATATATATATATATATATATATATATATATATATATATATATATATATATTGGAATATCAATTTTAACAACACAACACAACACTCGGTTCCCATTAAGAAACTTCCGTTCCGCCTGATTCCCGACGCGTTATGCTTTGCCTCATTGTCAGAATGAGGAAATGAAAATATAAAAATTGCATTTCCTTGAGTGGAAATCGAACCCGGAATCTGTCGCATTAACATTCGCGCGCTTGTGCCTCAACATCATACAATTCTCTTAGTGTTAAACATACACATAGTCAACAGCAGCAATTATTTAAAATTATTTTACGTAAAGTATATAAATGTGTATGTAAAATTCCAAAAAGCTTTTCACTCAGAAAAGCTTTCGAAAACATTAAAATTTAATTATTTATTGATAGAACTCAACTATTTTGTGGTAAGCTAGTTCCTAGCTTTTGCAAAACTTAAAAATTCTACTTTGTATAAGTTTTTTCCTCTTGGTTGTTTATTATTCTTTGAAACTTTAATAGGTTAGGTAGAAAACAACTTGATGTAGATTCTAAAAATATATTTGTAAATATAAAAACTTAACCTTAGTTCATGGAGGGTGTATAAAAAAAATTACCAAATTTCTTTGATAATTGTATTTTTTTTTAATTGTATAATCTTCTATTTCAGAAAAAATATGGACATTATTATTAAATATTATTATATAAAAAAAGAAAGATTTAACATAGCCCTACTAATGCAGATTAATGTTACAAGCTAAGTTATAAAATGGTTATTTTAATTTCTACTTTTAGTTTTCTCAAAAAATTCTATTATATCAAGTGCAGTTAAAAAGTAACGTAAATAAAATTCGTAAATAATGTTTTGTAGGTGCGTTGTGTCCTCATGGTATCGGATACGGACACAAAGGCAAATCACGTGGTGACTAGATCCGCAAATACAGCACATAGTACATTCGATAAATCGCTAGTATTTATCTGAATGAACGCAAACTGATGTTTTGAACTATTAAATTTTTTAAAGCTATATTTCGCATACATAACACAACAGATAGAGAGAACCTGTTAAGACACTCAGTTCCCATTGAGACAATTCCGTTCCCCACTTTCCGTTGAATTCTGGCGGCACTGCGTGTTGTTTTGCCTCGTAACCAAAGCGGAGAAACGAAAATATAAAATATATTATTTCCTTGAGTGAGAATTGAATCCATATCCTTGGGCGTGTGTGCCACTGTGAGCCTCACGCTTAAAATTTAACCTAAAAAAATATACTAAACAGTAAATCACCCACTATAAGAGTTATATATTTTTTTCTATTAAGAGGGTCCCTTAATAGAAAAAAAAGGCCGTTAAGTTTTTTTTACTTATGAAGACACAAGAAAACATCACAATTCAAGGCAATAAATATATTTCATAATACAAAACGCTTAGTTAGCTCAAATTCAATCAACTAAGAGAGCCATTTTAAAATAGAAGTTTCCTTGGCCACAATCTCTTTTAAAGGCGACATATCGGCCAGTAAGAGGATTGTATGGACTAGGTTTGTTCCAGTCCACTGTCTTTGACATGTTACTGGTTTTAGGAGTTAGGTTCAGTAATTCTTGTGTTGAAATCGAAGCCGGATTAGACTTTATTTTCTTTTAAGATTTACTAGTGACATAATGGTGCTACTAAACTTTTTGGTGTCAGGTGATATTACTATATGTTTATTTATTTAGAAATCGCTTAATGTTATGTTTAAAAATAACATTAATCTTTTCTTGTTTGTCAGAGTGTTTCATCTAAATCTTTAAATATTATCACCAAAACTTGTTTTAATACATATATTTAGTATCAGTTAAAATTGTAACTGACATCACAGAGTAATTAAATATGTATTTTTAGTAAATTATAGAGAAATAATTAAAATAATAAAAAATATTTTTAAAAATTACTGAGTTTATCACAATAACACGGCTAATTGGATAAATTAGCCGTGTCATTGTGATAAACTCAGTTTTTTTTTACTATTAATTATAATTATTTACTATTCTACATATTTTTTATTAAGATTTAAAAAATATATTACACCGAAGTGAGTTAAAAAAAGTCACGGGTTAATATCCGAGAGAAGTAAATATATGATTTATTAAATTTGATTGTGGATATGAAGTATATTAAAATGTAATACAAAATATTTATGAAAAATAATTAATATCTACATTGGATAAACGCCATTTAATATTGTGACTTCTTTAAACGGTATAGTAAATAGTAATGAATAACCGTATTTAATAAATTGTATTTACAAAGTTAGTTTTTATAAGCCAAAGTGGTAAGTGTCTTTTTATATTTATCCTTACTTACTATTTTGCTACTGAAATACGATTCAAGGGAAGATTTATCTTTTTTAGCTCACACTGTATATTGAACATAGCAAGGTAGCTAGAAGGAACTTGGTAATCTAGTGTTGAGACACTTCGTTTCCATTAAGACATTCCGTCGACTTCTGGAGGTATTGCGTGCTAAGTGGCAGATCTCAACGCCGCGCTTTGCCAGGGCCAGGATATGAAATAAAATAATTATTCACTTCCTCAACAGGAAATCGAATCCATAACTTGTCGAGTTAACATTCGTACCAAAGAACGTATGCTTACATGCTCTTACCAAGCAAAACCGGAAATTCAGATGTCAGATGTCAAATCTTTACTTTTTTAATTGAATTAAAGGATACTATCAGTTTCACGCTGTATCCCGCACACAGCAGGGTAGGCAGAGGGAACCTAGTGTTAAGACACTCCGTTCCCCACTTTCTGCCGAATTTTGGAGGCATTGCGTGTTGAGTGGCAGAACTCAAAGCCGCGCTTAACCTCGATACCAGAGCGAAGAAATGGAAATATAAATTTAAATAAATATTTCATCTCCTCGAGTGGGGATGGAACCCACAACCAGTCGGTTTTACAGTCACACTTCGTGCCGCTGCGCAACGACTGGCCTCAAAGATAAAGTAAAAACGTAAATAAAAATATTCTAAATAATTAATTGGTTGAACAAAGTCTAAGCGTGTATGTAATTGTCTGTACAGCTCGATTTGTGGGTCTCGAGCTTAAACCGTGTTAGTCAATTTGTGCCAAGGGATTAGGTATACGATACAGTTATTTGAACTAAGTATTAATTAACTTTACTTTCTCGAAGCAAAATAATGTTGCCATAATATATTGCTTATATTATTAATAATAACGTGTGTGTAATGTAATAATGTTTTAGTAATGAGAAAAAAAAACAATGTTTTTTAATATATTCTATATTTGATAAAATCATGAAGAAATGTCATCATAGCTGAAATTACTACGCTGCTATTGAATTGACTTGTAATTTATAAAAAATGTTTTTGTTAATATTAGTAAAAAAAACATGTATTTTATGGACTTATCCAAGTGCTCTGAATAATCGAAATATAAATGCAGTTTTTCGCTTATTACCACATTGCGAGGTAGGTGGTAGAGAAAATCACTCTGTTTCCATTTTGCGCCTATTTTTCCGATATATTTGTCTACCAGAGCAGGGAAAATTGAAATAACTTAAACGCAATAATTATTTCCCCGACCGGTCATCGAAACCACAACCATCTCACTTACAGCAAGACACTATCTTACTGCACTATGACAGCTTCAATCTACAATATCGTTATTTAATTTTACATACTTTAAAGTAGTCAATCTAAAGCAATCAAAAATCTTTGTAAATATCAAAAAAGAACGAAAAACAGTACCAAAATAAATATTTTACTAAACTTCTAAAAATTTGATCAGCAATTTCAACTTTTACTGACTTACTAAATAATTCGAATTTATTTACTTTGGTTAATCTGGTTTAAGTTTTATTAGTATCTTCGGGAACACACACACACGCCATTCCTATTACACTGTCCCACTCTGTAATTCATGGCCCTACACGACCCCTGGCAGCTTCTACTGGTACAGTATCTACGATTGCCCGCAACTGGAAAATAAATTATTCTTAAAATTGTGCATAATGTTACATAAATCTTTAGAAAATTTTATTTGTAACTTTTATTATATCAGAAATAGAAATTAATTTTCTATGAAAAATAATATAATTATGTTATGATTTTTTTTTAAAGCTATAATTGCTAGTAAATATCAACGTGTTTAGTTCAGTTATTGTAAAGAGAATCGCTTATAACACTTTTATGAACGGGATAGCTTCACGTTTTACATCGTATAAAGAAAGGTTGACAGAAAGAACGTAGGGTAAAACACATACTACCCTTTCCGCCTGATTTCGAGATATTGTGTTGAGAGCGAGAAAATAAAAATAATTCCTTCCCTCAATTGGGGGTCGAATCTACAACCATCACGTTTACATTCAAACAGTGTCTCTTGCACATGGTGCGCGACTTAAAATAAAATTATTTTTAGATTAGCTTAATGAAAGAAATCCAGAGTCGGGCCAAGTCATCGTGGCGTAGAGGCGACGCCAAACGTGCGACTGTAAAACCCGACGGTCGTGAGTTCGATTTCAACTTGGAGGAATGAAATATTTAATATTTTCATTTTATCGCTGTGATAATAAGATACTGTACCTATGATACCTTATGAATATGAATATATTTGTATTTGATTTATATATTACGGCTTAATTAAATATACCTCTTTTATAAACAGCATGCGATGAGATTTCCACATTACGGTACGAGTCATCTTGGGTCGCTGAAATGTTGAAATATGATAATTTAATGCGATAAATAAGATCAAAGCGGTAAAATGCCTATATTTCTTTAGGCAAGATTTAGATATATAACTATAAAGCGCACACTTGTTCTAATTTACTGCAATATTAAAAGACTTAAATTACAATAAAGTTTTTAAAACAAAAAGTCATACCAACCAATATTTCCGTATATTGCACTTGGATAACATAAATCCATAGAAAAAACCACCAAAAACAAAACTAAAAGAATCGAAAAAGACAAGAATTGTTCGCTCGTCATGTTTACTACAAGAGTCACGTAACGCGTCGTTTTATATTACAGTAGGAAACGTCAACGATCAAATCATATGTAATTTTTGCCTCGGAAAATCCCACTGTAAAATTTTCTATACGCAGTTGTGTTTTGCATTATTTGATATATGAGTATGTATACGCCTATTAAAAGGTTTCAATTTTTTTTTCAGCTTCACACTGTATGTGGCTGTAGGGAGTTCCTGTAGGAGAGTTGAATGGCGGAAGTCAACGCTGCATTTTGCCTCGACACCAGAGAAAATATGAAATATTTTATTTCCTCGAATAGGAATCGAAACCACAACTAGTTGCGCTTACAGTCACATATTTGTGCTCCTGCGCCAGGACTGGCTTAAGTCATGTACATATTTTAAGATAATGAAATCTTATTCTGTAATACTTAACATAGATAACGTGCCATTTTTTCTATTTTTTTTTGGAAACGTACAGCCACACGCAGAAATGTCAATTAGCGCTTACTTCACAATTAATCTATACAAATATAACTACGTATATGTACTACTGACATGGATCTACTGAAAACTGTATTCCTACTTATTTAGAAAACGTATAAAAATTTGAACGTAGCGGGACTCGAACCCGCGCCTCCTGGAAACCGAGCAGGAGGCGCGGGTTCGAGTCCCGCTACGTTCAAATTTTTATACGTTTTCTAAATAAATATTTTTCTTTCCTAAGTGTGAAATAACACTTTAAAAATGTTTAAAAAAACTGTATACCTATTAATGTCATTTCGTGCGGCAAAAATAATATCATATAATAAATTCAGAAAATATCTCGTTTCAACATTCATATATGTTAAAAAAAACATGTGTTCATTATTGGTTCATTACACTTTTACTGGTTTATGAAAACACACAAATAACCTCTATATTATTAAATAAGCACGTAACTTAAAAAGAATTGTTAAAAAAAGAAAATTTCCAAATTCCTTTAACGTGTGAGTACTACAGCTCAGATTTAAAGTCGATAGCTTTCTAAAAATCTATCCTAAAACGAAAGCACCGCAGAATAGCATTAAATATAAATGAGGTAGTGTACCTGTTTATAGCCTTTAAAAAATCTACAATAATAAAAAATTACAAATATATATATATATATATTTGTAATCAAATTTGGTTCTAAGTAAAGATGGTACCTAAGGTAGGTGGTATGGTACCTTAGTAAAAACTATTTCTTTGCCTCTAATTCAAACGTACAAACATCGACTAGAGTAAATAGGGCAAAAGACTATTTTGAAAACATCCAAGTAAGTAAAATTTTAATATTTTTCATAGAAAAATATATTAAAAATTAATAACAAAAGTTGTCTGTCTCAATAAAGACAGGAGAGCAGTACGTTCTCATAAGGGACCGATACAAGCTCGTCCACACGTCATCAAACTTTAATCATACCTAGTACAGTATAAAGCAATCATGTGATCTAATTCGTCGTTAACTGAGTTCGAAGCAATCGTTATTAGCCCATTGGAGACGCGTCAATTACGCTTCGGTCTGATTAATGCGATCGTACAATATTGCAAGTAGAGTACAAGTAACTCTTTGTGTTGTACTCTTACAGTTGACAGTGCCAATTTGTTCAGAATTATCTTTTTTTTTGTGTGAGGACTAGGTTTCTTTTTATCAGGATATATATAGCTTTTTGTATAAAAAGGGCCATAGGCGTGTAACTGTAAAACGCGACGGTTGCGGGTACGATTCCAACTTCGGGGATGTTCACGTACGTGAATTCTATAAAAAGTTGATATGGGGAAGATCGTCTTTTGTAATTTTATAGTTGAAACGTTGAAATATAAAATTTTATAAATGAGAAATGTTTTGTGACGTCAAAATAAATAAATGAAACTATTTGTTTGACCGATAAAATAGAATAGATAAAATATGTATGTCAATTAAGTAATATGCAACCGTGGCGCAATGTCAGAAAAAGTGTCAGATTGATTTACCTTATATTGTGAATTTCATTTGCACTCGGGGAAATGTTTAGGTCTATAATTAGCTATAAACACCGCTTAAGCCGGTCTTTTTGTAAGACAATAATATAAAGTGAAAAGTAACTATAATGATAAGAAAAGAGATAAGTAGGAAAGGAGCTCATCGAGACACCTTACAAGCAATTGGGTCGTAGGCCCTAGACACTGCTGGTGTAAGGTCCTCTCCTTGTGAATCTATGGACCCAGCACCTGTAACAGAATCCATTAAAAATTCAATAGATTCTTCTCATTCCTATATTTTCTTTGAAATTGTAAAATAAATTACTTATTACTAGGAAATAATCTGAATCAAATCAAATTTCAGGATTGTACGTATACGAGAAGTGCAACTTATAAAAATTGATAAACTTAAGTTTGCAGGCGTATGCATTTATTTTGCATGAAATCAACTACAATTATTAATTAAATTAAGTTAATCATATTTTTTATCTATAGTATAATGGCAGTACAAATATACTTACAGTGCAAGTTCTCATTTCTTGCTAAATTTCATAAATGTAGGTCTACTAATAAAGTTGACTATTTGTATTAAGTGTCTAAGTAATTACTAGTTTATAACGATTTTAAATGAAAAGTGAAAAATACCTATAATTTTTCACTTTTCATATTGTTTCCTTAATTTAAATTGTAAGTTCTCATTTCACGAAAAATTTTATAACTATATATCCACGAGAATTACCCTATAGGTTTTAATTACGATGCGAATTTCATACAAAATGCTGCAAAAATAATGCATAAATACACGTATTATTTTTCGTTTCTTCCTGTGACCGTAGATCTGAATATTTATTTTTAATTTCAGCTTGATACCTCTACGCAATCTTAGCATAAATCATCTTAAAAGACAACAAAGTGATCCTAGAAAGGCACCATATTTAAAGTAAGGAACCCTAAAAAAGAACCAGAAAAGAAAAATTGCATATTGAAAGTTGCAGTTTTTATTAAAAACACACAATTAAACCCAATAGTGGCGCAACGGCACAAAGTGTGACTGTAAAACCGACTGGTTGTGGGTTCGATCCCCACTCGAGGAAATGAAATATTTATTTACATTTATATTTTCATTTCTTCGCTCTGGTGTCGAGGCCAAGTGTGGCGTTGAGTTCCGCCACTCAACACGCAATGCCTCCAGATATCGGCGGAAAGTGGGGAGCAGAGTGTCTTAACACTAGGTGCCCTCTGCCTACCCTGCTGTGTGCGGGATACAGCGTGAAGCTGATTACTGAGAATTGACGTCATAACCTTAAAATATTGATTTATTCTCATTTTAAACTGAGACTAAAACGTTCCAGCAATTTGATTAGGCGACGTATATTGTGAATGCAGCAGGCACGAGACTGCACTTGGCCGAACTTAAGTATGCAAAGTCAATCTAGGGACGCTGAATCCAACGTATGTAGCGATCAATACTCACATAATGCCTTTAGGTACAGTTGACACGTTCATTTAACTATTGTTTTGGTTAGTGATTCGATATTTAAATGTTCTTGTTTGTGGTACAAAAAAATATATTAAAAAAATTACATATTTACATTACGTACAAGTACAAGGTATAAGGGTAAGTTACAAAATAACTTTTTTTTTCAATACTAAGCAAAACTTTAATGTATAACTTGTAATTTATAAAAGAGGGTGCAATATATTCGAATTTAAACTCAGCCTATCTACCTCGTTCTAATTAACGGGAATAGGAAGATGATTGTTAAAAAAAATGGCATAGACAAAAACTCTAAAATAATTTTAAAAAATAAAATGCATTTATGGTAATATTATACGTTATATAAACAGTATTTTAGGCGGTAAAGTTTTGCCTCTGAGCCGCGGCGACATGAAACTGCACTTTACCAGTTTAAATATGCAAAGTCAATCTACTTATAGGCTCACAATATTACACATCGAATTTTAATCGAAAACTTCTATTCTTAAACACTAATCTAATAATATATACAACGAGGTATTATATTATTAGTTTAAAATATATTATTATTTTGTTCAGTGTAAAGATGTAGTCATCTCTATCCTACTAATATTATAAATGCGAAAGTTTGTGAGTATGTATGGATGTTTGTTACTCTTTCACGCAAATACTACTGAACCGATTACGATGAAATTTGGTATGTAGGTAGCTGAAGACCCAGAATAACATATAGGCTACTTTTTATCCCGGAGTTCCCGCGGGATTGATTCCTAATTGAAAATAGATACATTTATCGCTTCTGAAAACTGAATGCGTGATCTCAAAGTCAAACCTTGAAGGTAGCAGACCTACATTTGGACACGCCATGTTTTTCTCAAGGGCAGCTCTATGTGGCTTGCTCACATGTTTCCAAAGCAAAAATCTGCATGTTTATGCTGAAGGAAAAAAAATCGTTAAATATAGTTTATAGGAGCATACTGCTGTAGCTACCAATAGACCTATGATTAGAGCTTTGCAATACTTAGTTACCATATTTCTTATGTTGATAATATTGTTACGTTATCATAGGGTTTCCACGCGGACGAAGTCGCTGGCCTCCTCTAGTATATAATAAGACAGTAAAAATATTCTGTCTGTACATTTAGTAATTTTGACTGAAATGGATAGGGACACTTAAAAAGAATAATAGAAAGCAAAAAGATTTTTTTTGAATTTCTTGTCTGTCCGTCTGTCTTTCGACATATTTTTGTCCGCATTTTTCTCTGAAAGTACTGAACCGATTTACTTGAAAATTTCACCAATTGCTTTGTTTTAACTCAACTTGATTACTAAAGTTTAGTTCATCAAAATCGGTTCATTAAAAAAAAAGTTATCGTCATTTGAATGAACTCAAGGCATTACTTTGCCTGCGAATATTATATAGCAATCGCGCTGGTATCACCCTGGCTAAAGAATGACATTCGAAACGTCTGGTTTATATGATTGTTGATAAAAATATATATTTTTGAAGCACTATTATATAATATTTTATACAATAAAGTAAGCAAAGTTGAATTGTTAGTGGAGATTACCTTCATAAATCATAACAGTTAAGTTTAAGTCGCAATTAATTCAACCGTTCGGTCGTTTCGCAGCGGCACGAGGTGTGACTGCAAAACCGACTGGTTGTGAGTTCGATCCCCACTCGAGGAGATGAAATATTTACTTAAATTTATATTTCCATTTCTTCGCTCTGGTGTCGAGGTTAAGCGCGGCGTTGAGTTCTGCCACTCAACACGCAATGCCTCCAGAATTCGGCAGAAAGTGGGGAACGGAGTGTCTTAACACTAGGTTCCCTCTGCCTACCCTGTTATGTGCATTTTAATTCAACACGTGTTGTATTAAAATGCACATAACAGGGTAGGCAGAGGGATTCAACGTGTGTGTATTTTAATTCAACACAGAGATAAAGAACGATCTTGAAAGAAATATCAAGTAAATACAAAGATATTTTGGTTGGTTCGTTCATATTTTACAAAGAATATTATGAATCCTACAACCTAAATTAAATTATTCACTGACATCAGCACATTTAACTGAGTTTTAGAATTAAGATGAGACGTATATTATATAGGTAAAAAGAATATAAAGTTACAAAAATATATACGTGTAATACATAATTAGCTTTATGTAAATTTTATAAATATCAAATATCAACAATGGTCGTATTTTTTTATTTAAAACAATCAAAAATTCTTTGACGATAATGTCGTAAAAAAAATCATATTAGAAGTCATTATAGTTGTCAATCGATTGTGCTTATTAAATCAGTAATCATGTATTTTAAGCGGGCGAAGCCGTGGGCGAGCCGCTAGTTATATTATATACCGCTTATGAACCAATCGTGGTGAATTGAAACAGCGTTTGTTATTATGACTACAGGTTCGATTCCCACTTGAGGAATTATTAATAATAATTCATTTGGCAATAATAATAATTTATTATTATTTTCACGCTTCCTGCAAAATAAAGTGCGACGTTGAGTTTAGCCACTCAATACGCAACAGTAGTAAACAAAAAACGGAGAGTCTTGACATAATTTCTTACCTTCGTCATCTTTCTATGCTGGAAATAATTCTATACCCACCTGACGGTACGCTGTTGGTACGCGACTATGTGAAACAATATTCATGGGTTAGATGATGATTTTTCATTTGATATTTTGAATTATTTTATTTATAAACAAACTAATCTAGTAAAATAACATTTAGCGTTCAGTTCTACCATTGTATAAAAGAGCACATTTAATAAAATAATAATATACATTTTACTATGTACTTTTATTAGAGAATATAATATTAAAATGTGTGATCAAAGATCCTCGTCACCCCTTAATTATTTTTGCGCCTGAAAAATTTTATTGGCAAAAAATTGTCTTCAAAATTAAATGACTCAAATAAAAACAGTTCATTGAATATCAAAGGAGTTGGAGCTCACCGTAACAATACTCAGTTCAGTAAACCATAAAGCAATTTAATTTTTTTAATTGCGTAACGAATTTAGTCTGTAGACACAGGAGAAAGAAAATACTTGAAACTAATTTAGCTGATCTATACCATATCTAAGTGGTATAATCTCAATTATAAAGTAATCTGTAAAACCGACTGGTTCGTTCGATCCTTAGTCGAGGAGATGAAATTAATTAGCTTCACGCTGTATCCCGCACACAGCAGGGTAGGCAGAGGGAACCTAGTGTTAAGACACTCCGTTCCCCACTTTCTGCCGAATTCTGGAGGCATTGCGTGTTGAGTGGCAGAACTCAACGCCGCGCTTAACCTCGACACCAGAGCGAAGAAATGGAAATATAAATTTAAGTAAATATTTCATCTCCTCGAGTGGGAATCGAACCCAGAACCAGTCGGTTTTGCAGTCACACCTCGTGCCGCTGCGCCACGACCGGCCTCAATTTGATGAAAAGGAGATGAAATATTTATTTAAATTTATATTTCCATTTTATCCTGGAGTCGAGGCAAAGCGCGGCGTTGAGTTCTGCCACTAAACACGCAGAATAATATTATATGAAGTTAAATGCTGTTAATGTTCACTCGTGAAGTTAGCATCTATCGTAAATTACATTTAAAAAAAGCAACTGTTGAGTTTCTTGCCGACTCTTCTTAGCAGAACTGCCTTCCGAACCGATAGTACTTTTCCTGTAGAACTGACACTACTGACATTCCTATGTAACGCGACGATTCAAAGAAAAAATACTATTTGGATTTTATTGATTTGTATAGATAGTACAAAACAAAACACAAAAAAACAAAACACTGGTATTATATAAGAAGTAAAGTTATGGAGAAAAATCATTGAACCATATATCTTTTTGCGTAATCTGAGGTTCCTTAAGATCTGATTTGAGAAAGGTAGACACTTTTGTAAGAACACTCGTACTAAATAACGAAACACGCTATTCATTTGAGATAAAGTAGAAATATTTCTTTATGTCACTACCAAACCTACCGGAAACAAATTATTCTGTATAAAAAAAATGTATTAATATATTGATTTCTTTCATTTCCGTACATGAAAATATTAACATTATCAGTGTAATAGTCAGTCACAACCATGTGAATGTAAGCACGACAAGTTAAAGGTTCGATTCCCACTCAAGGCAATCAAATATTTATTATTAAATTCTTTTAGCTCTGGTGTCGAAGCAATGAGTAATGAGCGATGTCGATAGGTTCTGCCATTCACCATGCAATGACTCCAGAATTCGGTGGAAAGTAGGAAACTGGAATGGAGCACTAGGTTTCCAGGTTCCCTCTGTCTACCCTCCGCACATAGGAATGTGCAGGATACAATGCAACTCTGATAAAAAATCTATGTAATATAAGAACTTCCTTGAGTGTATGACAGACAACGCTTCGCCAAAAATCTGTATTTTTTATGCTTCATATTCTTTTTTCTACATAGGTAGAGGGTCTTAGTCCATCCTCCACTGCCCAATTTTCGACAAAAAAAAATCTTAAGTAAATTTTTATCCTACATTTTTAAATATTACAACTTTAATTAATATTACAAATCAATAGTTTTAATTTCATCTTCTAAAATTTTTGTCTACAAGGTACTTGCATTTACTAGCAAGTTAACAAACACGTCTGTATAAATACGCCGACGTCGAACCGAGTACCTACTTGCCTACACAAACTAACCACGTCCAAAAACCTTTGCTTAAACAAACTTTAAGGATTTCACTGTGAGTACAATGTTACAGTGTATATAGCAACTTTGAAATTATACTATAAAATGATAAAATTTTTGCTTGTCCTTCAGTTTAATTTTAAAAAGGATACTAAGGAAAAATTCTTTTATATATAAAATTTTCATGATTTTATCTGATCACCTTTTTTTGGAATAATGAAGAAAAATTTTTTAAGAAAAAATAAAAAACAAAATTTAAGAAATAGTATTGAAAACTAGGATTAAACATTTACTGTAGGAATAGGTTCAAAATTATGTTTTTAATATTTTGAACCAAGAGGTATACAAATATTTTTAGTCATTCGTATGTTTATCGAATTTGGGCGACAGGTAAAGGACGAAAGGACACTATAATTCCCCACCAGCCCTATTTAGATACGCTATAAAGCATGGAGCCAAAAAAACCAAGAGGCCGTCATGCCACAGCAGTACAGCGCCAACAGTAAACGTCACAGTTGTGGGTTCGATTCCTACTCGGGGAAATGAATTCTTTCATTTCATCGCTCTGGTAATAATGGCCTATATACGTTGAACACACAATGTCTCAAAAATTAGATGGTAAGTGGGGATCGGAGTGTCTTAACACTAGGTTCCCTCTATAGGTATACTTCTATAACAGAAAAACTGTGAAGCTAAAATAAGCAAAAATTTATGTCGAAAATAGTAATTTATATGCGTTCCTCTTCTGTAATAAATGCCAACGTTGAGTTAATCTAACGTCAAGAGTCTTTATGACAGTACATGACTTAACCAAACCGAACAGGTAACAGCATAACGCCATCTCAAACACGCCTCAGAACACTCAGTTGCAATGCACTGAGAGGTTATTGAGTTGTACGTTATATGTGAAATTCATTTTCTTATACGGAAAGTTAGCTTTTGTTTTAGACGAAGTCAGTATTTACACTGCGAGATAGTTTATTTTGTGTACTCTTTTATTGCATTAGATATTTTGAAAGCAATGTTCTATAGAAAAATTCTGCAAAAAAAAAATCTATAGAGTATATAAATTTCATTCTATCGTAATACAATCAATGGATTGTATTACGATAGGCACACTTTCAGATATAAGTTTAAGTATAAATCAACAGCTTCAGGCCGTCGTGATGCAATGGACTCTCGAGGAGATGAAATATTTATTTACATTTATATATTCATTTTTTCGCTCTGGTGCCGAGGTGAAAACGCGGCGTTGAGTTCCGCCACTCAACACCCAATGTCTCCAGAAATTGGCGGAAAGTGGGGAACGGAATCTTAACACTAGGTTCCCTCTGCCTACTCTGCTGTTTGGGGGATACAGCGTGAAGCTGGAAAAAAATCTAACAGTCGCTAGTACTTCATAAGCAAACAAGTCAATATAAAAAGTCACAAAAAAATGTATCATAGTTTCCAAACTTGTTTCCAATAATCTATAATTAACTTGATGTTAATCATATATTTGACAATAACATTAGCGTATGCAATTTCGCAGCAACCGTTGTATCTCAATTTGAGCCCAGACAGCTGATATCGTCAAATTAGTTTACAAATCGGATCTTAATTAATAGAATAGTGGATGTGTAGCTATCGATCGCGCACGCCTTTGTGCGTACGGCTATTTATATGTAACATATGTATATTTTTGTTAAATAAAATATCTACTATTTATTTTATGTATTTAATAAATGTCGTAATATATGCTGACTCATATAAATATATATATATATATATATATATACATATATATATATATATATATATATATATATATATATATATATATATATATATATATATAGGGGAGAGGGGGGGCACATTCGAACGATTTTTAAACTTTGTGTCATATCTAAAAATTCTACAGTTTTTAACTTCTTTACTATTTCACAATGCTTAGTCCAACTATTGTGCCACACAATCGTAGCATCATATGTAGAAAAATATATAAGGTAAAGGTGCAATATCAACTTTAGTATCAGTAGTCAAATGTTCAAAACTGCCCCCCTTGCGGGGTAGCTTTGAACATATACGGGGCAGTTTTGAACTATCATCGAATTCAATGAAATTAAAAGGCTTTTAAGTCCTTTTATTAATAAACTTAACACTAAAAACGATGGAGATCAAATATCAGTACCATGTTAACTTAAAAAAATAATATACCTAGTTTAATATTGCGATTGTACTAGTACTAGTGTTAAATAACTTTAATATTATTAAAAGAGAGGCCGGTCGTGGCGCAGCGGCACGAGGTGTGACTGACAAAAATCGACTGGTTGTGGGTTCGAATCCCACTCGAGGAGATGAAATATTTACTTAAATTTATATTTCCATTTCTTCGCTCTGGTGTCGAGGTTAAGCGCGGCGTTGAGTTCTGCCACTCAACACGCAATGCCTCCAGAATTCGGCAGAAAGTGGGGAACGGAGTGTCTTAACACTAGGTTCCCTCTGCCTACCCTGCAGTGTGCGGGATACAGCGTGAAGCTAATTTATTTAATTAATTTATTATTAATAGACTTTAAAAAACGTACAAACAAAAAGGTAGCTTTGGCTTCCTAGAAGTAATGAACATTATGGGATCAATCATAGAATAAATCTATTATTATGAAAATAAAACAAAATATTTCATCTCCTCGAGTGGAGATCGAACCCACAACCAGTCGGTTGTACAGTCACACTTCGTGCCGCAGCGCCGTGACTGGCATCAAGTCTAGTCTACGTAAGACTTTTGAAAAACTAACGTAGCACTTGTCCTCTTTCTTGAGAAAGAAAAAAAATACAAGCTACTTTTTTATTATTCACAGATGATGAGACATTCGCTAAAACGAAGTCTCCAATATTTATTAAGTTGTAGTCTAATTTTGTTTTTCTTTCGCGGTATTTTTTACATATAATAATATTCAAAACTGCCCCCTTTATTTTGTTCAAAGCTGCCTCAGTGGTCATTAAAAAATTACAAACGTTTTTTTTTTCAAGTAAATGTTTAAAAATTGTAGTGATTTCTAGTTTATTGCATGATATATGAAACATTCTAACTAACGGAGGAAAAAATAAAACCATATACCTTGAATTGGATCCCTGCGATCCTTACGCGCTTATTTAAAAATGCATAAAATTTTACTCAAAATCAAACACTCCTCGTAACTCAACAACTGGTTCTCATATATCAGCGGCGACAAGTGACACGTGTGCAGATTAGTGCTGTCACTACTCAAAAAAAATCTACCAAAATTTCTTTTTAAAATAGCCCTGTTAACACATATTTTCAAAGGTGCCCCTGTTCAAAGCTACCCCCCTCTCCCCTATATATATATATATATATATATATATATATATAGGGGAGAGGGGGGCACATTCGAACGATTTTTAAACTTTGTGTCATATCTAAAAATTCTACAGTTTTTAACTTCTTTACTATTTCACAAGGCTTAGTCCAACTATTGTGCCACACAATCGAATAGAAAAATATATAAGGTAAAGGTGCAATATCAACTTTAGTAGCAGTAGTCAAATGTTCAAAGCTGCCCCCCTTGCGGGGTAGCTTTGAACATATATGGGGCAGTTTTGAACTATCATCGAATTCAATGAAATTAAAAAGCTTTTAAGTAATTTTATCAATAAACTTAACATTAGAAACGATGGGGATCAAATATCAGTACCATGTTAACTGAAAAAAATAATATACCTAGTTTAATATTGCGATTGTACTAGTACTAATGTTAAATAACTTTAATATTATCAATAGACTTTAAAAAAACAAAAAAGTAGCTTTGGCTTCGTAGAAGTAATTAACATTATGGGATCAATCTTAGAATAAATCTAATATTATAAAAATAAAACATAATATTTTTTTAATAAACAGCTTACTACCTTAATTTGAACTTAGAAAAATTAAATTTAAAGGAAAACATGAATGTAGTACATGACGTAACCAGCAACTGAAATTGGGGGAAGTAGTCTACGTAAGAAATAAAAATTAGCTTCACGTTTTATCCCGCACACAGCACGGCAGTCAGAGGGTTCAAACCTAGTTTTAAGACACTCCGTTCCCCACTTTCTGCCGAATTCTGGAGGCATTGCGTGTTGAGTGGCAGAACTCAACGCCGCGCTTAACCTCGACACCAAAGCGAAGAAATGGAAATATAAATTTAAGTAAATATTTCATCTCCTCGAGCGGGGATCGAACCCACAACCAGTCAGGATCAATCATAGAATAAACCTAATATTATTAAAAAAAACAAAATATTTTTTAATAAACAGCTTATTACCCTAATTTGAACTTAGAGAAATTAAATTTAAAGGAACATGGATATAGTATAGTGACGTAAGGAAAAAAATTGTACAAGCTACTTTTTTACTATTCATAGATGATGAAACATTCGCTAAAATGGAGTCTCCAATATTTATTAAGTGGTAGTCCAATTCCATTACGTAGTCTTCATACGTTAGTTTCTTGTAAAAAAAAGTTCAGTTTAGTTTTGTTTTCCTTTTGCGGTATTTTCTTATATATAATAATATTCAAAACTGCCCCCCTTTTTTTGTTCAAAGCTGCCTCAGTGGTATTTGAAAAATTAAAAACGTTTTTTTTTCAAGTAAAAGTTTAAAAATTGTATTAATTTCTACTTTATTGCATGATATATGAAAAATTATAACTAAAAGAGGAAAAAATAAAACCATATACCATGAATTGGATCACTGCGATCCTTACGCGTTTATTTAAAAATGTATAAAATTTTACTCAAAATCAAACACTCCTCGTAACTTAACCACGGGCTCTCATATATCAGCAGTGACACGTGTGCAGGTTAGTGCTGCCACTACTCAAAAAAAATCTAACAAAATTTATTTTTAAAATAGCTCTGTTAACACATATTTTCAAAGGTGCCCCTGTTCAAAGCTACCCCCCTCTCCTCCCCTCTCATATATATATATATATATATATATATATATATATATATATATATATATATATATATATATATATATATATATATATATATATATATATATATATATATATATATATATTAATTGTATGTAAAAAGTGCACGCACACTATTTACATTTTCTAGCAAAGACCACCAATTTTCCTTATGTATAGCTTAGTATGGAAAAAATAAAAGTATATTTCAACTGAAAAAAACTTTATAGTACTAAAATTGTTATAAAGATTGATGTGCTTGTAGCTCTAAATGTGCTTCACACAAACAACTGGCAGTTTAATAACTGCAATCAACAAGCAATTTTTTTTAGCTTCACGCCGTAACCTTTCATATAACAGAGAAGGCAGAGGGAACATAATATTAAAACCTGTATTCCCCACACATCGCCCATAAAGACAATACGTTAAGCCATTCAATGGCGGCATCCAACGCCGCGCTTTGTCTTGGTACCAAATCGGAGGAAAAAATCATTGTCTGAGTAGGAATCTAACCACAACGGCCTAAAAATACCTTTACATGAATGGTAAATTATAAATTACATTTCAATCATGCTGGTAGATTTAAAGTAACAAAAAGAAAATTCCACTACGAAAATTGACTGAGGGATTGACGAGGCTAACGAGTTGTGGAGGCGGGGCGGCCTGCGGTTACACGGAATACCACTTTAACTATCTAGTTCTTATTACTGGGTGTATGTAGAGTCGATCTGATTTAATTCTTGCATTTTGTAGTTCTTCATTGGTACTATGATTTAACTAGTATATTTGTTGAGAGTTATTCCAAAGATAAATGTCTGCCTGTCTGTCTATCTGTCAAGAGCCTTTATCTCAGGAATGCTTGGAGATATCGAGTTGAAATTCAATCTCCATGATTTCCTGAAAAAAAAAATTACCTTCACTTAAAAAACTTTGGAGGTTTTACACAGCTAGGCAGGAGAGGTTTAATTTCTATATGTAATGTTTTCGCGTCTTTTTAAGTATTTTTGTTGTAGGGTCTTCGTCAACAATTTTATAAGTTTTTCGATCCGATAACAATAATTAATTAATTAATTAGCTTCACGCTGTATCCCGCACACAGCAGGGTAGGCAGAGGGAACCTAGTGTTAAGACACACCGTTCCCCACTTTCGGCCGAATTTTGGAGGTATTGCGTGTTGAGTGGCAGAACTCAACGCCGCGCTTAACCTCGACACCAGAGCGAAGAAATGGAAATATAAATTTAAGTAAATATTTCATCTCCTCGAGTGGGGATCGAACCCACAACCAGTCGATTTTGCAGTCACACCTCGTGCCGCTGCGCCACGACCGGCCACAACAATAATTATTTTTTTAGTATATACTCATCGGTGTCTAGTATAACCATCGCGAACCTTTATCGGCTTTGAGAACTACTGTATCCTCGTTTTTCCGTATCTTGCTAAGAACCAGAGATTTATCACGTTAAAATTCCCCTTCAGAATAGCAGGCACTTCTACCATATGTAAAGGGGGACAGACAGGATTGACATTAACTATAATTCTATATTAAATATAATTCTATACTATAATTTAATATAATTATGGAATCTCTTCTTAAGGTGTAGAAGAGCTTCCATAATAACCATATGCTTAACAAGAAAATAAGCCAATTCTTCAGTGAATAATACCTAGCATTTTCACCCTATAATAAAATAAATCGCGACGTTGAGTCCCACTATCCAACATGCAATATCCTGAATTGTCGGAGAGTTTGAATTTTGGGAAGAGTGGAAAACTGAGTTTTTTCATATTCTCTGCCCTCTGCTATGCGAAAAAAAGCATGAAGCTGCATTTCCTTCATATAAGTTATCGGTTATTGTTTAGAATTCATCGTTGTATAGATTTGTAACAAAAATGTAACAGTTGTAAAAAAATTGTAATCCTACAACATATAGAAATAGAGTGACATTTATTCAATTTCTTTAAACAAACTCAGGCCAGTCGTGGCGCAGGGGCACATGTGACTGTAAAACCGACTGGTTGTGGGTTCGATCCCCATTTGAGAAGATGAAATATTTACTTAAATTTATATTTCCATTTCTTTGCTCTGGTGTCGAGGATAAGCGCGGCGTTGAGTTCTGCCACTCAACACGCAATGCCTCCAGAATTCGGCAGAGAGCGGGGAACGGAGTGTCTTAACACTAGGTTCCCTCTGCCTACCCTGCTGTGTGCGGGATACAGCGTGAAGCAGATTTTTTTTTCTTTAAGCAAGCGTGTGTCTTTATACTTTACTTTATAACTGTCCTTGTCCTCGTAAGACCTCTAAACTGAACATTTACAAGAAACTGTGTATGTAACTAGATACATAATTATCTCACACATTCTGAAAAAAAAAAGGAAATTGTCATATATACCTATCCAATAAATCATTTATAATCCATTAGTACAATTCTCTTCGATTCGATTTGTATCACAGTGGAAGGTGGTAAATGATGGCCGGATCAGGCATGGTCGTTTAACGCGCATTGTTTCCTCTAACAAAGAGTGGGCTGCCTGTAATTGATCACGTAGCTACCCTTACACGGTCAAAGGCAAAATCTACACTTGCCGGTACGTAGCTTGGAATTAGTTACCGCGGATTTATAGCTTCGATTGTTATTTTAGCACTGTTTAATGTAAAATGAAATTATCAGTATATTTGGAGTTGTTGTCTCTAGAACAAAGCGCGAAGTTGAGTTTCGCCACTGAACACGCAATGCCTAAAGAATTTGGTGGAAAATGGGGAACGGAGTGTACACTATGTATGAGCACTGGGTTCCCTCTTTCTAACCTTTTGTGTACAGGATACAGCGTGATGCTAAAGAAAATGTCTATAAATTGGGTGACACACTTATTTTTACACTTTTTTTGCAGTTGGTTTTATTTCTAATATGTAAATTTTGGTAAGTGTAATCTGAAACCAAAATTGTTCTAAAAGGACGTTTGAAAATACATGAAACTACGCCGACGAAGTCAAGCTAATTCATTCTCTTTACCGCTGATTCCTCTACGCAATTCAATATCTCTGACGTATGCGTGATGGATGGCAAATTCAAAAGCCTTGCCTATTCTAATAGAATAAAGTAAACTATGTTGGTTTGGTTATCGAAATAAATATTTATTTATTTGATTCCAGTCGTGTCGCAGAGGCACAAGCGCGACTGTAACGCGGCGGTTGTAAGTTCGATTCTCGGGGGAAGCTACCTACCAAGCAATGCCTCTTAAATTTTTCGGAAGCGGGAAACGTGTCTTAACCTTTGGTTCCCTCTGCCTATCCTTTAATATTTGGGATACAGTGTGAAGTGAAGTTTGAAAAAAATATTTTCACAAATGGAATTTAAATCTGCAACCATCATATTTAGAATGTCCCAATTGTGCCATGTTGCTGTCATTATACAGGACGAAGACACTTAACACTAGTCTCCATATTTGTTCGGCAAAATACATTAGTATCATCGAGAGAAAAAATCTAATTAATAAAAAGAATTCTCCTATCTATTCAATGAATAAATCTCAAGGATTATACGATATCATATTCTATAAATATTCGTTTAAAAATGTATCTTTTCTTTAATCGGATATCATACTTAATTAACGTGCAGTCGACGAGCGTTCATTATCTGCTCATTGGAATAGAAAACTCATTTAGCTTATGTTGTGAAGCATACGAAGCATTTAAGTGTAATTTATTAATTCTGATGATAAATATTCTAGATATTCTTATATGAGAATTGCTTTAAGGATAGTGACCAAACGGAATTATTACACAATTTCTGACTGTACCAACAATGGTTGTGAGTTCGATTTCGTTATGAAGAAATGTTTTTGAACCAAAAATGTTTTTATATGTAACATTTTTTGTTTTGTACTTTTGTAGATAAGATATCGATCTTTGCTATCTACGAATTTGGTTGAGTGTTAAAACCTAGTGGCGCGTTCTAGTTTCTTCCTTCTTATCCCATATAAAATTAAATAATCCTAGTAGCAAAACAACAAATTTTAATTAGTATAATATTGTAACTAACAAATTAAAAAATAGCCAAATCGAATCCATGATCATATAAATTCTAACTCTACAATATAGTTACTTGCATAATAGTAACAAATATACAATAGTATTTTATTTGAACAACGCACCACCAAATAGAGATGTTCTAATAACAGAACTCTATTTCGAACTATTAAACTCGAACAATGGCAATTTTGGTACAATATTTCACGTAATATTATGTAACTAAATAGAAAGTTTAATCTGAATTGTTACTTTGTTAGATGACTTTGATACATATTCTAATTAAAATAAATAACGATTCTTAAAATACTTATAATATATGAAGTTTATTATTTGAAGCTACTAAACGAATTACATCACAGAATGTTTGTTATTTAATAGTATTACAGTTACATTCAGTACAGCCAAAGAGGTCTGATTATTAATAATACATTCAAAATAAGAAAATACTTTTACCCTGACTTATTATATATTATACTATTTTATATTATTATTTATATATATATATATATATATATATATATATATATATATATATATATATATATATATATATATATATATATATATATATATATATATATATATATATATATATATATATATATATATATATATATATATATATATATCCTATCCTCCATAAAGTATCTAGGAGTTGTTATTGACGAAAGTTTTACCTGGAAGAATCATATACTAACTATGACTTCTCGTATACGAAAACTCGCATACATATTTAAACAATTACGATGTAGCACGAACATTGAAATTCTAAAGATGATCTATTACGCTCTTGTACAATCCATACTTACATACTGCATACCGGCTTGGGGTGGTGCAACTAGATCGGTCTTGCTCCCTCTGGAGAGGGCTCAGAGGTGTATTCTGAAAGTTATGATTTACAAACCTATACATTTCTCTACAACAGAATTATATATGATGTGTAAAGTCTTAACAGTTCGTCAATTGTTTGTTCTGCGTTGCATTTTGCGAAAGCATAGACTCACGTCCTATGATGTCCAAGTAGTGACCAACAAACGTAGATTTGATAAAATCTGCCAAATAGAAGCACGTCGTACAGCCTTGACACACCGACAATTTTATTATTCTAGTCCCTTATTGTACAATGACATCAATAAAAAACTAAATATATATCCCTTAACTTATCAACACTGTAAAACCAAATTAACTAACTGGTTGTTAGAGCTAAATTATAATCAGACAGAAGACCTCCTATCAGCCTAATTAGATTCAGGACCTATAACATGTAATCATGCATACCAAATATAGCGAAACATATTCACACACACACTCACAATCATACATCCACACGCTCATGTACTGAGCACATACACACATCATCAAAGTTAAATGTATTGTTTTTTTTTTTTTTATATTACTTTTTTAATCTGTGTCATTTATTACAATATTACTTTTTTCTAATTTGTGTCATTTATTCTAATATTATTTTATTACAATTTTTTTAATTACTTTTATTATCTTTTGAGTAATTAATGTATATATTTTTAATTATTGAATTTTGTTTTTATATTTCATGATTGGTTCTTGTTAAATATTATGTTATTATTTTATTTGTTTGTAAAATTAGTTTTATTTTTTTATATTAAAGGACGATTGCGAGGTGGGAGTTAATAGCTGCAACACAGTTTTATACTAATGCAGTTATTACCGATTTAAGTTTTTGTTATGTACGATTTTTTCTTAATTTAATAAATATTATTATTATTATTATTATATTATATATTAATCCTTAAACTTCAGCTGCTAAAATAACGTAAATCTGGGGGTCACAGATCTCAGTCTATAAATTAAGCCCATTTTTCTTATGTAAAATATTTCAAGCGCCCGTTTTGTTTTTTTACGACATTTCCCCAACTTCCGCTGAAATCTGGAGGCATTGCGTGTACTAAAATTAATGAATGAAAGATAGCAAACAGCGTTGAACCAAATAGTACATACTAATAATTATAAATACAATACTGCCTAGCAAAATTTGAATCAGCAATTTCAACGCTGTTTTTGCTGTTTACCTACACATTTTGAAAATTTAAGAGAAATGAAAAAAAAGAAACAAATAATTATTATTATTATAAGATGTACTCGAGAAGTCGACGGAGCGTGATCAATCGCTTTGGCGGGCCAGCCCTCGACGATCTCAAGAGTGCACTTGAAGTGCGACGTTTGCCCTTGTCACTCTACCAGCACGATTAATTAGAACGAATACAAAAGTAATAAGACTTATTTGGAAATAAGTATAAAATGTTTTAAGGTCACGGTCGATGGTATTGGAATACCTCTGAAGAAATTTTCACAAAAAATAAATTACCTCAATACGTAAAAAGTTCAAATAATATTTTTATTGAGAATAAGCTTTTACCTGCGTCTTCGTTTTAATGGTTCATCACACATTCTAAGCACCCGAGGCAGTCAGAGTTGCCTCGGTATCTTGTAGAGATAGTGGGTTAAATCAAAACGTTTAACGTGATTTAACTACACAAAATTTAGCCTATCTCGATAAATGAATCCAACATAAAAAAATTCTACACAAATCAGTAGTTTCCGAGATTAGCGCACTCAACCAAACAAACTCTTCAACTCTCTATATAATTATACTATAGAAATTTTATATATAAAAAAAGAAGTAACTACACTCACTAGCATAAAACGTAAACAAATCGCGTACAAAATACAAATTATTTTAACTATTTACTTTCATCGCCCATTTTTCTTACACGCACACAATTCACATTTCACAATACAAGCCCTGCCTTTATTTACATAATTTGCAAAGATAAAACCGGTTATTGCTGTAAAATATAGGAATACAAGAACGACCATTATTCAGAACCATACGACTACAAAGCTGAGACGTGCGAATTGCAAAGAAATATAATTCTATTGTTGTTGTGGGTATAAAACAAGGGAATGTACTGATTTTATTGAACACACTTCGTTTATAGGTAGTTAAGGGACATCACAATCTCGTATTGCCTGTGCATCGATTGCCTTTTTGCCGCTCTGCGCAGTTTCACTTTGATACGACCCTTCGTCTATCGTCTATCACCGCGCCCGTTCGTGCATTAAAATATTAATAATATTGTGATATGATGTAATTATTTCATTAGACGATCCTAACCGATGATAAATGTTCATGATAAAAGAAATGGTTAGTACTTTTAATTTATTTGCTAGTGTAAAAAGTATATTTAGAGTTTCGTTACTTATAGGATCACTTTGTTTTTCTATTATTATTAGCATTATTTTATGAAATGTTATGTGTATCAAAATGAAATGAATATTGAAAGCGTAGTTATAATATTACGCTTTCATACATAACACATAATAACGTCCTGTAAATGGCTAAATAAAAAACGATACATATTATTAAAGATATATGTCCAATACCATACAAGCATCGCTTATGCATCGTAAGCACACCGCGAGACAACGTCGATCGCAGTTTAAGAATAAAAGGCCATAACAATTTGCCTAGCCAATACTAACCGATGATGCTGACCCCATCACTAAAGCGAACGACCCAAAATATGTAGATAGGTCTACAAACAACCGCAGCCACACACGCTACACACACCGTCCCAGCCGGTGGAGACGAGGTCCCAGTTTTTCTGTGGCCCAATCGCGCCTCGGCGCGAGAGGTGCCCGCAATTAAAAATCCAAAAGGGCATCAAGAGCCCTACCCAGTAGGCCTAGCTCGGACCGAGCGAAGCAAAGTCCTCCACTACAAATGGTGTACGCAAGTTGCGGTCCGAGTCTCAAAGGAGACGCCCTTGCGACACTGTGTTCTCATTTGTTGGTGCCTTCCACGGTAACCAAGCCAAGGTCATAGCTCTTTTAGCTCGGCCTCCCAAAGCCCGGTGAAGCTGTAGAGGCCAATAGGGCCAACAGCATACTGCTCAATCGAAAAAGGTAAAAGGTGCCTAGCCAATATTAGTAGCAGCAAAGCCAAGCAGCAGTCGGTTGTGACTCCAATATCAGTTATTAGTAAAACATAGGGTCAATGAACTCCGACAATCGTACAAATAGTTTATAATTAATATTTTGTTATTGTCTAACATCTTTATGATAATTAATTAAATATCTTGACAGATCACCTTTATTATAGGACATTAAATAGACTCATATTATATTATATTTATAAATTGTAAATACGTATTTTGATATAATAATTTTATATCATATTATAAATGATACTATTATATTTATATTTCCTTTTATAGTAACATGTTAAATATTTACTAATATAATATATAGACATTACATTTATAAGTAATTATAATTCACCAAATCTATTTAACTCTCATTTCACAATTCACATACAAGCATCAGACAAAGATGGCGCAGATATTCTGCGTACATCATTCATTCATATAATTGTAATTTTACATACCTCATAAAACATCTTCATGTATTTATTTCCATTTACTAAATAAATAATATTTATCTCTGGATATTGACGGTATCATATGCGTTAATATCACTCTTCTTTCTTTTAATAATAATCTATTAAAAACTTACCGACGAAGTATTCCAAAACAAACAATCGTAAATAGTGAAAGCACTTATAACTTATCTTAGTAGCGTCGAATACTTATATCACAATTGAAGACATAATCTGACATGCTTTTTAAATATTAAATATAATTAGATATATGTTAATTATAAATTAAAACTTCTCTAAACATTTAAAACATCCATCTTTCGTCATACGCGTCCGCCATCTCCCCTCTCATTCTTTCCTTTTCTTGACTTTGACGTTGACAGTAGCTTATTCAGCCAACATAATATTTTACAATAATTACAATATTAATTATGTTATTATTTGTTTAAAATTATAATACACTATTTTAAATTATTTTTAATAAATATATTTTATATCTGCGTGTTTTACCTACGATATATTACGTTACTTTAATATTACTTGTGAACGGAAAGCGTAATCAAAGAACTGAATTAACTATTATTTATAAGA
Source organism: Heliconius himera (assembly GCA_021202915.1). NCBI lineage: Eukaryota > Metazoa > Arthropoda > Insecta > Lepidoptera > Nymphalidae > Heliconius > Heliconius himera. The sequence goes on from JAJHJA010000353.1 coordinate 1,171,902, forward strand.
TTGTATTTATCTTAAGCTATAGATTAAATAATATTATAAATTATATTTATAATATTTTTTTTATAAATTATTTATCTTTTTTTTTAATATATATATTATTTACCTACACATTTTAGTTCTGGTATGGATCGTTATACTATGCGACAACACCTACTTCAATGGTATATATTTTGTCAATCGATAGACAATTCATCTACTAAATAAAAATTCTATAAAAAGAGCATTCCATCAAGTTATCTATGTATTTTATTTAAATAATTTTATAGGATCTCTTTCTTTTCGAAAACTTGATATCAGTCGCAGACTTACAATTTGTGAAAAGGCAAGTCACGACTTCTTCATAATCTACAAGAATCGTTTGTTCAATCACCACTGCTTACTTTAATTGCACTTCTAAATTTCTTTTCGCAAACGTTGAACAGGCATCGGGTGAAGTGTATTTCTTTTTATTACTCTTTCAGAGTAAACGTAATAAGTAAAATCGAAGACTTATCAAAAACTATACTGCCGTCATAAGGTAAAAAGGCACAACTAACATTTTCTGCGAAATTGAGTTATATATATATTCGGCATCAGGAAAATGAGATTTATCTGCCTAATTTTTTGTTTATTTTTAGTAATAATATGAACAGAGATATCATAAGCGCAAAAGGCACAACTGCACCCTATTGCAAGTTTTAGTACAGGAAAAGGGCACATTGTGAGATGTTACTTTTATTCACATGTATATTTTAAATATAAAATTAAAAAATTAAAAATTAAATTAGCTTCACGCTGTATCCCGCACACAGCAGGGTAGGCAGAGGGAACCTAGTGTTAAGACACTCCGTTCCCCACTTTCTGCCGAATTCTGGAGGCATTGCGTGTTGAGTGACAGAACTCAACGCCGCGCTTAACCTCGACACCAGAGCGAAGAAATTGAAATATAAATTTAAGTAAATATTTCATCTCCTCGAGTGGGAATCGAACCCAGAACCAGTCGGTTTTGCAGTCACACCTCGTGCCGCTGCGCCACGACCGGCCTCGTCTATATAGACAACTCTTTTAGCCAAATTAATATTATTAAGTTATATTGTAATTACTTCATTTGTTTATTTGTACTTTTCTTTTACGTCGCATTATAACTTCGTAGCTATAAATGTCGAGAATGCTGAAAGACGAACTTTTTTACAAATACTTAAAAGCTTAGCTAGTGATTATACTAATGTCTTTGTTAGTTATTACAATACGTCATCACGGAGCGCAGGATTTGTAGATGCTGCTTTACGCAACAAAAAGTTTGAAAACGAACAAATATCTGTCCCATCTAAAAGTACCATACAAAACTCCGTACAAGCATCAAATGAAGAAATTTGGACATATTTTGAATTTGATGATTCAGTGTTAGGCAAAATTTTAAAGTAAAAACATGCAAACATAACATTAGTAGCAATGAAAGTGACTGTGAATCCGACTTAACACCATATTAATAGGAATAGAAATTAAAATCAAATCATATAATATCAATGGCGTGAGTGAGCGCTCAATATATTATTTACCTTTAGATTAACACGTTGCCTACTCTAAATGGAGGAGTTTAAAACTGCAATCTTTTGCCCGCGGCTTATTGTTTTGAATCAAAGTTTTATGCCTATTGGGAATAAAAATATACATAGAGGGACATGGACTGGGACATACTTTTTCTGATCTAATAATGTCATAGCGTATCTGGTAAAAAAGAACTGTTTCTCTAAATGTTTTAAAATCAAAGTTTGATTTTATCACAACTACCATTTTGTATTCATAGAAAAATATTTTGCATGTAATTTTAAAAATAGTGTTAAAAAGAGAAGAGAGAGAAGAATAAAAGTGTCTTTTTATTGTAACACTTTAAAAAATTGGTTAAAAATTTTACAAAGAAAAGGCACATTTGGCTATATGTGCCTTTAAATCGTAATATTTCTGATTTTACTCTATTTTTTATGTTAAGTTGAAAAGAAAAAAACGAATTATTTATTATACACTTTAAAAATAGAACTTTACAAAACCATAGTCTTATACTTACTATATAAATGCAAGTATTTACATTTAAACATTTTCGGAAAACCAATTTTATTGGCGTTTTTTTTCAACAAAACCAAAAAATACTTTAAACCCCTTTTTCTCGATATTTACAAAATGTTATTTGTGCCCTTTATCCTTATGACGGCAGTATATATAATATCCACCTTCAAGTGAAATTTAGGTTTATCGGCTCCTGGTCACTTTATTTGAATGTTAAATATACAAAAATAATGTAACTAAGCCTTGTACCGATATATTACAGTTATGTGACAGTTTAAAGGCATTTAAAAATAGCATGTTAGTTCTGTATTAATATTTCAGATGATTTCTTAAAATGATTTTAAGTATCTATTGTGATTTTCTTAACCATTAAGAGCTATAATGAATTACATAACTCACTAAGACTGTAATGGATGTAAAAACACCTTATTTCCAAAAGTAATTAAATTATTAATTAATTGTAAGAAATTAAGAAAATTATGATGAAGAAAACGATATTGTTTTGGTTTACCATATAGTCTTCTGAATAATAGCGTACGTAACTTACGAATGTACTTATTTATATTTCTATGAAATTTGAAAGTAACTTATTCAATTCTTAAATGATAAAAAAAGATTTCTCACAGTATGTGGAATAATCCACAAAAAGTCTATGCCCATTGCCTGTCCCGATAGGGAAATTTAATTTTTGGGCTAAAAATGACGTCCCGCCAAAATCGGAACAACTGGCAACACTAGATAGAACTATGTCAGTGTTTCAAAAAATATATGATTTATACTCGTATACATAAATAACATATAATATATTAAAGTATTTAAATGTGCTATATACACAACTTAAAAAAAAAGTTATACATAAAAATAATTGTAAAATTTTACATAAAACAGCAAATGTTAACGAACCAAAATACATCAATCATTTAAATGGGACCAGCCGCAATCCGATATTCGGACAGTAGGTATTACAGAAGAAATTAATATAGATTATTTGACAAGCATTTTATAGAATCACTAAACACATTTAGCATGTGAAGCATGTAAATAAGAAGAAATATATACAATTTTTGTAACATGTGTGCGTAAAAAGAACAAGAAGTAGGGCACCGCCAATCAAAAGTTTGCCAATAATCTCTTCATTTATTTAAATAAACAAATTAAATGTATATTTGTTACTATATTACTAACTAGCGACCCGCTCGCGGCTTCGCCCGCTTTAACTACTGAATTATTCATATAATGTACCTATGTTTGCAAAGCACTTAAGATTACTAATGTGAAAATTATTGAAACCTTAATGCAACCCACATTTTCGTAGCTCCAATAAGAATGTTCCAATTGTTTAAAAAAATACACACCTGAACAAATGACACAAACAACAGAAAACTTAAACGAAAGAAATTATAAACAACAGACTACCTACTATTCTCTTACCCAAAAATACTTAAACGAAAGATGTAACCAACAATGCCGCGACGAAATACATTATAATTATTGGATAACTCCAAAATACGTGCAATCGCTTCTAAATTTACTTTGCTATAGACCCAGGCACAGAATTGAAGCATTCTCTCGTCCATCTCCGTAGTAGCTCCGAACGACATCTGGGCGTTGGTTCCATGGCCGTGGTCTCAAGCGATAACCTGCTCTAGAGCAGACACAGAGAGAGGCGTGCGGGACGGGATTGGAAAGATTATCAAATGCCATCTAGGCGGTCAACTCAGTCAGGTGAGACCCTCGGTTTCCTGAGGGAGGCCCAGCTTAAACGACCAAGGATCAATGCAAGGCTCATGAGTCGCATTTGGAGGAGGATAGAAAGTCCCTCGGAAGTCATCTGACGTCTGACCTCGGGCGGCCGGATATGCCACGGAGTGCTGCTTCTTAGGTGCAGGTGACCCGATACATTGACGCAGCGGAATGCGTTGGACGCGAGACGACCAATGTGTACCTCCAGGCTTTCTATTTTTAGGTTGCGGTGATGCGTGGTGTTTCTCACGTAGTATGGCGCCTGCGTCACTCGACGGAGGATGAGGTTCTGGACCACCTGCAGGATTTCTCTTTGAGTGATACTCGCTAGGGCGATTTGATGTCATCAGTGTATAGTGCGTAGAGAGCAGGTGACAAAATGCTGCCCTGGGGAAGAACGGCAACGATCGAGTCGCTGCTATACCTCGAACTCTTAACTCTCAAGGAAAAATGTCCTGTCACTGAGGCAGGGAGGCAAAGACATGCGCGACGTGCTGGGGGGTGCCGGCTCTGAGCACTTAATGAAGTAGGTCCGGGTGCCAGACGTGGTCGAATACGCGTACTACGTCGAAGAAGACTGCTATTGCTCTCTCCTTTCGGTTGATCGCTGTTACGGCGTAGTGTAACCAGAGTAGTATACCCGCTCGCCAAACTGCTCGCTTCATGGGTGGATGTGCGCCTGGAGAAGTGAGAGGAATAACTTCTCGGACAGCTTGGAGACCGCGCAAAGGAGGGTTATAGATCGGTACCCCTCAGGCTGCTATGGGCTCTTCCCAGCCTTGGGCAACATGATGAGCAGGCCCTCCTTCCATGCCCGGGGGAAGCTAGGCGGTTGCGGCGGATCCATTTTTATAAGCAAAATATCGAGGGCGCGGGAGGAAGCGTGGAGGTCGGCGAGCCGCTACACAGCAAGAATTTTTTAGTATCGTAATTTCAAATCTGTGCTACTAATCAACATTTTGATCTACATTAAATGGCCAAGATAACTAATATACTTATTTATACACTGAGAGTAAGGGATAACATGAGTCGATATAGCTTTTCTCTAAAACTATTTGTTATTTCGAAATATGATTAATGAAGGTAATCTCCACTAACAATTCAATTTTGTTTACTTTATTGTATAAAATATTATATAATAGTGCTTCAAAAATATATATTTTTATCAACAATCATATAACCCAGACGTTTCGAACGTCATTCTTTAGCCAGGGTCATACCAGCGCGATTTCTATATAACATTCGCTGGCAAGCTAATGCCTTGAGTTGCATTCAAATGACGATAACTTTTTTTTTAATGAACCGATTTTGATGAACCAAACTTTAGAACCTAAATTGAGTTAAAACAAAGCAATTGGTGAAATTTTCAAGTAAATCGGTTCAGTAGTTTCAGAGAAAAATGCGGACAACAATATGTCGACAGACAGACAGACAGACAGACAGACAGACAGACAGACAAGAAATTCAAAAAAAATCTTTTTGCTTTCTATTAGTCTTTTTAAGTGTCCCTCTATCGATTTCAGTCAAAATTACTAAATGTACAGACAAAATATTTTTACTGTCTTATTATATATAGAGAATAGAGATTATATTTAGAAATTATTGCAAATATAAATAAATATATTACACCTTTATGGTGAAACGATCATAAATGTGGTCTTTGGCAATAGCCAAACTAAATGACGTGCATATAATGCAAAGTTATATAAATAAAGTTTTGCCTTAATAAACGTTTGAAGCAAAATATAAGCATTTTAGAGCTAAATGCATTTTTCTGGGAAAAATTCCACTGGTTGAACTGGACTCAGAAGCAAAAAAAATTGAATATCAATCGTAAACGTATATCCACATTTACAATATTATGAATATTTTCTAAAAACATATTAATAATATATACCTAAATCCACTGAATATATGACAATACACAAACTAATCACTAGCATTGATTTCTTCACAAAAGACATCGCATCATGGGTAATTGATCACGTATCTATCCGCCCCCAACTTCAGCTAATATCTCGTAGCGAAGAACATGACAGTTAACTATTCAGTAACATATAGACAAGTTACGATGTCACCTAATTACAGTAAGTTACATATATTTGTATAGCATTCACATATGTTTATATAATATACTATATAGATGATAGATGACGCGATGCAACGAGATGTCTCTATCCATCAATGGCTGTGGAGATCACAAGATCAAGCTTAAATTGGTTCAATTGTATTTTGATCTCTAAATATAAATATTCGTTTTAGCTTTGAGTTAAAATTGTTTTCATAGTTTTAAATAAAAAAATCAGCTTCACGCTGTATCCGGCACACAGCAGGGTAGGCCGAGGGAACCTAGTGTTAAGACACTTCATTCCTCACTTTCCGCCAATATCTGGAAGCATTGCGTTTTGAGTGGCGGAACTCAACGCCGCGCTTTGCCTCGACACCAGAGGAAAGAAAGGAAAATATAAATGTAAATAAATATTTTATTTCCCCGAGTGGGGATCGAACCCACAACCAGTCGGTTTTACAGTCACACTTTGTGCCCCTGCGCCACGACTGAATTACAATATTCATTACATAAAATTATTTATTGAACATTCTTCATTACTCCAAAATACGTCAAAGCTATTAAAAGTATGACGACAAGCGCAAATAATTTTATTTTTTTCGAAATAAATTATAATTAACGTTTTTTTCCTTAAAGGAAAAACGTTTCTTTGTGTCGAAGGCGAAAATATAGCAAGTCAATTTATTTTTTAAATTTTAATTACGCGAAGTGCGAGTTTCATTGAGTACGAATGAAAAACGATATGAAAGTGGCACCGATGCAGCTTAAATTAATTAGTTATAATTTTCAAAGGAAAAGAATATATTTTTAGCTATAATAATTATTGAAAAATTGAAATCATAATCAATCAATCAGCTTCACGCTGCAGTAGGCAGAGGGTACCTAGTGTTAAGACACTCCGTTCCCCACTTTCTGCTGAATTCTGGAGACATTGTGTGTTGAATGGCAGAACTCAACGCCGCGCTTCTCACCACCACACCAGAGCGAAGAAATGGAAATATAAATTTAAATAAATATTTCATTTGCTTCAGTAGGGGTCGAACCCCCAACCAATCGGTTATACAGTCACACTTTGTGCCGCTGCGCCACGACTGGCCTCTTGGAAATTGAAATCAATTATTATTATATTTAATTTTGTTTGTCTTTTTATCAAGAAATACAATATTTTCATTGAAGATTTAATTATTATTTATGAATATTTTGTTGGTGTTTCCCGCATTTAAGTGCATATTGTAGTTGTAAATTCACATAAAATTACGTTTATTTAGTAAATGTAAATTGCAAGATTATTTTCTGTAGCATAATATTATTTATACCGATTGGATAGAAAAAGGGAGATCCATCACTTCATTTTCTGTTTTCTATTGACTTTCTCTTGATTTTTTAAGTAATACCAAAAAATATATTAATATTTACGCTGTTCCTAACATAACTGCCTTGTACCGGTGGTGGGTTACCGATTTAAAAAATGAATATTTTCATACAAAAGCTAATATTTAATATCTTAGTCTAACCTTATGTCTAAATATATAAGTCTAAATATATCTATTTATAGCATTAAAAGTTTTAAAATCTCCCTTAAATTACCAACAACAAAATATTTTTTAATCTAAAAAGTGTTAGCTGGTAAATATATCAATAGCTAACGTAACTGCTGAATGCATTCTTGAAGCGAAGCGTGATCAATCGTTTCAACGCGCTAGAGCAACGAGCTCTCTTCATACAAGACCAAGTCCATTATAGTCTCGAAGTAAATATCTAGAACTGGATAGTTTCCTTGCAATTCTTAATTAAATTCAGGTTTTTTTCTTTGTGAAAACAATGAATTTGGGTACATGTTTGATACTTATGTTAACTTATAAGCTTTGTATCTGGCACTGATATCTTATCTGAGGCCAGTCGTAGCACAGTGGTACAAAGTGTGACTACCATTGCGACTGATTGTGGGTTCGATCCCCACTCGAGGAGGTGAAATGTTTATTTACATTTATATTTTCATTTCTTCGCTCTGGTGTCGAGGCAAAACAGCGGCGTTAAGTTCCGCCACTTATCATGCAACGCCTCCAGAATTCGGCAGAAAGTGGGAAACGGAGTGTCTTAACACTAGGTTCCCTCTGCCTACCCAGCTGCGTGCGGGATATAGCGTGGAGCTGACTAATACCTCACTCGAAGCTTCCGTTGCGTGAACTCCGCGCGTTGGTTGTTTCTCAATTTAATGTTTGTTTTGACTAACTAAATAATATAAATAATTCAAATCTTATTTGATACGATTGTATTGGATTAGCCACATTTAGTCCTAGATGTGAGTTTCTTTTCATTGTAGAGAGATTGAAGCCTACACTTGAGTCGAATTTCCAAATACATGGTACATCGTCTGTATTTGATTCAATAATAAAGTACCTAATTATAAAGAAAAGTGGTTTCTTACATATCATTAAAATACAGAAGATAACCTTATTAAAAACATATTAATAAAAGTCAACCGACCGAGGCCGGTCGTGGCGCAGCGGCACGAGGTGTGACTGTAAAACCGACTGGTTGTGGGTTCGATCACCACTCGAGGAGATGAAATATTTACTTAAATTTATATTTCCATTTCTTCGCTCTGGTGTCGAGGTTAACCGCGGCGTTGAGTTCTGCCACTCAACACGCAATGCCTCTAGAATTCGGCAGAAAGTGGGGAACAGAGGGTCTTAACACTAGGTTCCCTCTGCCTACCCTGCTTGGTGCGGGATACAGCGTAAAGCTGATTTATTTGATTTTTAATAAAAGTCAACACTTTTATTACTAAAAATACAGAGTAATCTGTTACAATATAACTGTCTGCATCTCTTGCACAGACTAATGGACTGACGAGGAAGCCTTAATAATGGCGCACTAATTACGAAACTCTGAAAACTAAATCATGACAGTATAGAATGGTGCCAAAATGCTGCAATAATTATAGCCTTTGGCCTTTATATAGAAAAATCATAATTTTTATTTATTTTCACGAAGGAAAAAAAAATATTTGCGATTCAGAATGTAAGGAAGACCTATATTATGAGTTGTATATATTAAAGGATATAGACCTATATATGTAATTTTTTAGTACCTCATAAATCTCTTTGTTGTCCGCCTGTCTGTACATCTGACTATCTGTGTGTCCGGATGTCTGTATATTATCATTACCTTATTAGTACACCACAAAAGAAACAAATATAGACATATCTATAATTATTAAAAACAAAATGCACAAAAGGCGGACTTATGGCTAAATAGCCATCTCTTCCAAACAACCTTTAGAGCGAAAAAAATCTGTCATAGTTATGAGCAAGTAGGTAGGTGGTGAATCTAATTATAAATATTTGTATAATATACACCGTAGCGTTTGGCTCCGTTCTCTCTGACTACCCCGCTAGGGATAAAGCGTGAAGCTAAGTTAAGTTGTATAATATACACAAAGAACAATAAAAGCAATACATACACATTTATATATACACATATAGTTAAATACATAGCAATAAGTTGATACATAGATATTTATAATATAATGCAATATATAGACCAATAGATAATACACAATTAAATATATAAGACAAATAATTTTACACACATATGTACACACAAATAAGTCTGTCTGCCTTTGTTTCTGTTATATATATTCTAATTAGTCCCATAAAATCTAAAGATTACGTTCTTCTATTTACTAGAAGATAGAGGATATTATGGAGCATCATATAAGCTAGTTTTTATTCTGAAAGCCCCACGGGATCGTTATTTATACGGTAAAAACAATGCTTACCGTGTGCGTGTACCTACCGCCCAAAATTTATTTTCTTTGTGGTGATATAAAGAAAATAAAATTCTAAACGTTTAAATTACAATGTATTCATGTATGGCTAATATATATGTACATTACAATACTTAATTTTTTCCGTAAAGACACCTAAGTAACATTATTATCATATAGGCTACTTTTTATCCCGGAATTTAAACACATAAATAATATTTAACACATATTCGTAGCGGAGGCCTCTAATCTCTAGCTCTATCTCTATCTCTTATATAATAAGACAGTAAAAATATTTTGTCTGTACATTTAGTAATTTTGACTGAAATGAATAGAGGGACACTTAAAAAGAATAATAGAAAGCAAAAAGGTTTTTTTTGAATTTCTTGTCTGTCTGTCTATCTGTCTGTCGACATATTTTTGTCCGCATTTTTCTCTGAAAGTACTAAACCGATTAACTTAAATTGCTTTGTTTTAACTCAACTTAGGTACTAAAGTTTGGTTCATCAAAATCGGTTCATTAAAAAAAAAGTTATCGTCATTTGAATGAACTCAAGGCATTAGTTTGCCTGCGAATGTTATATAGTAATAGCGCTGGTAAGATTCCTGGCTAAAGAATAACATTCGAAACGTCTTGATTATATGACTGTTGATAAAAATATATATTTTTGAAGCACTATTATACAATATTTTATACAATAAAGTAAACAAGGCCAGTCGTGGCGCAGCGGCAAGAAGTGTGACTGTAAAACCGACTGGTTGTGGGTTCGATCCCCACTCGAGGAGATGAAATATTAACTTAAATTTATATTTCCATTTCTTCGCTCTGGTGGCGAGGTTAAGCGCGGCGTTGAGTTCTGCTACTCAACAAGCAATGCCTCCAGAATTCGGCAGAAAGTGGGGAACGGAGTGTCTTAACACTCGGTTCCCTCTGCCTACCCTGCTGTGTGCGGGATACAGCGTGAAGCTGATTTATTTATTTATTTTATTTTATTATGGTTGTCAATCAATTCTGCTTATTAAATCAATAATCATGTATTTTAAGCGGGCGAAGCCGTGGGCGGGCCGCTAGTTATTAATATAACTATTATTTTATATTGTAAATACTGTAGTATAGTGCCTACAAAAAATAGACCAGTGACTGGTGGGGTCGTCAATTTTCTACGCCTTAAGGACGCACGTCGAGGGTCTTGTAGTAACGTATGGTTGGCCACACGTCACCAGAATCACCCTGCAACCTCAGTCTCGTGCCAGTCATAGCGGTTACTCGGACCATTGGCTTTCGGATACGGAAGATGAGAGAGTGGATTTGCATCTGTTCAACTGTTTGTCCATTCCAATTTAATCACTCGTAAATCTCTTATTATACGCTGCTGAGACGTGGTGCTGCTATAAGCAGACATTCAGCGGCTAGACACATTTCGCTTTAACTTAAGTGTCGAAGGTCAATTTTAGGTATAAAATACCATAACCGTGTCACAAAAACACTGAAGTTTTACGATGTAAAAGCAATTATTAATATAAAACAGCAGCTAAGATGATGTGGACACCTCTTGCGGATGGACGACGACAGATTGCCTAAAGCAGTATTTTTCTCGGACCTTGCCCATGGAAGAAGAAGACAAGGCCCCCGCAGTCTTTATAACAATGTTTGCGTTATAAAGACTTACTCAAGTGAAACCTTTTGATATGCCACATACAGGCAGAATGTTGGGAGTAGCGAGGCGACGCATCGTTCATGAAAATGTACACAAGTGCGAAAAAATCCCTCAAACGATCACGATACGAAACACCAATTACGGAAGACTCAACTCAAACTCTCCTGCATCTATCTATACATATAACAATGCTGGCCAACTATACTGTGCGTCCTGTAAGCGGATTATCAAAACGAAATTTGGCTTCGCGAGTCATAAAAAAGCTCACCAAAATAAAGCTAAAATAAAGTGAAACATGCAAGGAGTCACCATCGCCAAAATCGGTGTGGATATATAAATATATATTTTTATACGTTTTCTAATGTTTCTATCCTAAATGTGAAATAACTTTTTAAAAATGATATATATATATATATATATATATATATATATATATATATATATATATATATATATATATATATATATATATATATATATATATATATATCTATAAGAGAATTTACACTGTAAACTATGTTGTACACAAAAATATTCTACTTACTACTTTGGAAGTAGTTGCGTCGAGTCTTAAATTTATTATTTTGACTATATATATTTTGAGACTTGAGGCCATAGTGGCGCAGGGGAACAAGTGTGTGACTATAAATGCAACGGTGGTGGGTTCGATTCCAACTGGAGGAAAGGAAATATTTAATATTTTCATTCCCTAGCTCTGGTAAAGGCAAAGCACGGCGCTGTAACACGCAATACCTCCAAAATTCGGCAGAAAGTGAGAAACGGAAATATCTTAACAATAGATTCCCAGGTTCCCTTTGCCTAACCTGATATGTGCGGGATACAGCTTGAATCTAAAAAAATGCTTTTCAACACAGTGCATTTTTTTTATTCATTTAATAAACATGGGCATGTAAAACACAATAATTTATAGTCTCCTTTATAACATGCATTCCATATATTTCAGGCATAACTATAAATCATAATACACACACACCACCATTTGTTACTGTTTCGGCTCTATGAGCTCGGGAGAGATTTATACGCGGTTTGTTTTACGAATACAGGATGGACAATTGATTAATTTATCCAAATGGAGATAATTAATTTACAACAGTTTAGTCTAATTCGTTGGATCGTCCGTAGCTATTATATTGACATTGAGCTTCATTTAGAAACGCTGTTTGAAATATATATATATATATATATATATATATATATATATATATATATATATATATATATATATATATATATATATATATATATATATATATATATATATATATATATATAGAATAGAATAGAATAGAAATAGCCTTTATTAACAAACTTAAATGTTTTACAATATATAATAAGATACTTATATCTAGACATCGGTAAATAGTTTGTTTTGCTTCTCAGCAAAGGCCTCCCCCAGATCCTTCCACACTTGACGATCTCGTGCTTTCCTCGTCCATGTTGCTCCCACTGCTGCCTTTATGTCATCTTCCCATCTCCGTAGTGGACGTCCTCTTTTCCGTTTTCCTTCCCTTGGATACCACTCTGTGACATCTTTAGCCCATTTGTCTAACCTACTCCGAATAATATGCCCTGCCCACTTCCATTTTAATTTTTTTACTGTGTATGTTACGTCTATTAATTTAGTCTTATTCCTTATGGATTTTAACCTTATTTTATCTTTTCTCCTTATAGACAGTATACTTCTTTCCATGTTATGTTGACATATTTTTAATTTTTGGATATTTTTATTAGTAAGAGCCCATGTTTGGCACCCATACGTCATGATAGGAAGTATACAAGAATTATATGTTTGGCTTTTTACTTCTAATGGTATATAAGCATTTTTAAAAATTTCTTTTAAAGACCAGTACCTTTTCCAAGACGAGTGTATTCGGTTTGTAATTTCCTTGTCGATCATTGCTATTGGTGAAATAATTTGGCCGAGATACGTGTATTCCTCGACGTACGCTATGGTGTAATTGTTTACAACAATGGATATTTTTCTACTGTTAGTCATTAATTTCGTTTTTGTCGTGTTCATTTGAAGTCCTACTGCATTACTTTCTTTGACTAGTTGATTCAGCATTATTTGTAGCTGGTCCGGATTGTCGGTGATTAATACCAGGTCATCGGCAAATCGTAAATGATTTAATATTGCTCCATTTATGTAGATTCCGTAACTACTCCAGTCGAGATTACTAAATACTAATTCTAATGTAGCTGAAAAGAGTTTAGGAGATAATGGATCGCCTTGTCTCACCCCATTCCTTATTTCAAACTTGTGACCTAATCTTTCTGTTTTTACTCTAGCAGTCATATTGCTGTAAATATTTTTAATCAATCGTATATATTTTTTATGTACGCCTTGGCTCAGCAACGCACTCCAGATGCTTGAGTGTTTCAGAGAATCGAATGCCTTATTGTAGTCTACGAATGCTATATAGTATGACTTTTGGTATTCACTATATTTTTCAATTATTTGTTTTACAGTATGTATATGGTCGATTGTCGAAAACCCGCTACGGAATCCCGCTTGCTCCTTTGGTTGATTCTCGTCTAGGACATTTGTTATCCGTGCCAGAATTATCTTAGAGAAGATTTTGTACATATTTGACATCATGCTTATTGGTCTATAATTATTTATGTCCTCTTTACACCCTTTCTTATGTAAAAGGATAATGGTTGATGATAGCCACTGATGAGGTATTTTTTCTGTGACAATTATTTCATTAAATAAGCAGTTTAAAGCGCCAAGTATAATATCCGATATGCCTTTCAATAGTTCGTTGGATATTCCATCTTCACCAGGAGTTTTCCCACTTTTTTGTGATTGTAAAGCTTTGCTTATTTCATTATTTAAAATAGGTGGAACATCCTCTTCATAAAGATTGTCTTCTAGACTGGATACAAATGTGTCTTCGTTTTCTTTGTTGTATAATTTTTTATAGAAATTAGTCGCTATGTCTGATATATCTGTTCTTTTTGATTTGTTTTTCTTACTTTTGTCTAGCATTTTCGGAATCCAATCTGTTGATTCTTGGAGTTCTTTCAAAGCCTTTTTCAGTCCTCCTGTGGCCTTCATATGGGATATTATTCTTGCTGTTCTCGTCTTTTGTTTATGTTTTCTAATACTTTCTTTGATATCTTTACTGATTTTTGCTATTTTACTTCTATTTCTAGACTTCTGTTGTAGTAATTCTTGACGTTGTATTATTAATTGTCTTGCATTTTCACCTACCTTGTCGGAATTTCTTTTTATTGATGACATCGACCTTTCCGCTTCTTGGAGTTGCTTTTCTAAATAATCGTATTTACTTTGTATAGTTTCTATTTCTTGTAACTTGCCTATTGATGTTTTAATAAATGTCAAAGTTTCGTCGGGTAGTGGAAGATGTATTTGTTTTTTTTTGCTTCCCAAATTTTTCCTAGATGTTTTAGGTGAAATTCCAAAGATTTTCGCACGGACCATGCGGTGGTCGGTGTTGAAATTTAATTGTTTAATTACACTAACATTCATAAATATATTTGGTTTATTTGTAATTATTAGGTCTATCTCATTTTTTACTTTACCATTTGGAGAAATCCAAGTCCACTTCTTGTGTGTTTTTTTGTTGTAAAAGCTATTCATGATATACAAATTCTGTTCGTGTACAAAGTCTGTAAGCCTTTGACCATTCTGGTTACGTTTTCCAGTTGTATATGGACCTATATATTTACTTTTGAAGTTTGATATTTTCCCAATTTGGCTATTGAAATCACCTAATATTATTTTTGTGCTATGTGAGCAGTCCAATGTTACCTTCAGTTCATTGTAGAAGCTATCTTTTGTTTCTATATTGGATACTTCAGTGGGTGCGTAAACTTGAATTAGCGATATTGGCTGCTTGTAGCCTGGTAAGGCAATATTTAAAACTGCTATTCTATCAGATACTCCGATGAACTCATCTATCATTGGTTTGAGATGCGCTTTCACTATGAATCCAACTCCATATTGGCCAGGAATCTCGTTCTTATAGCAGAGTAGATAATCGCCGTGGTCTTCTATCTTTTCGCCTGAACGTCTTATTTCGCATAAGCCCACTATGTCCCATTTTAGAATTTGAAGAGCTTGTTCTAATTCGTGTAATGATTCGGATGATTTTAAAGATCTTGTATTTAAGGTTGAAATATATATATGTTGTTTTTTACGTTTTGATTCTGGGGGGTTGTGGTCAATAGCCCCACGGTGACCAGCCGGATTGGGGATTTGTAAGGTTTTTATTTCTTTTAATTGTTCTAGTTGAGATTTTCCTCGTTTACCGATGTCCAATAATTCCTATGCCTTAGATGTTGTTTTCTCACTCAAAGAGTGTGATCTGCACCTCATATACGCAAATGGATCTGTTTTTTGAAGTTTTGCTGGAGCTAAGATAGGTTTTGCAGGCCCTTGATGCAAAGACTTAAGTGGAGATACTGAATTGTCTCGCTTTCTTTTGTCTTTCTGTATTACTATAAGCTTGTTGTTTTTTATATAAGCTTCGTTACCCTTCTCCTTTTCCTTATTAACTTGTTGCTGTAATTCCTTGCGTATCATTAAAGTCTCTTTCGATAAATCTTCAGTCACATAAGTATTTGGTGGCATTTTGTTTTTGCATTTTAGAATTTCAATTTTTTTGTTGAGCGTAGTAAGTGAGATTATAATTGGTCGTATCTTACCTGCATTTGTTCTTCCGATTCTATGAATTTTGTTAATATCATATGATTCCATTTGTATATTTAGTTTAGAAAATATTTCTGATATCATATTGCAAAGATCAATGTGGCTTTTTTCAGTTTCTTTTATTCCATGGAATATAATATTATTCTTTCTGTTCATATTTTCCAAGTTAATGATTTTTTTATTTAATATTTGTATTTCCAATTTAAGATTTTCGTTTTCTTCTTTTAACGGTTTAATCTTTTCATCAATCATTAGCATTACTTTTTCAGATACGGAGTTGGTAATTGCAATAGTTTGTTTTTCGAATTCTTTTTTCATCATATTTAGCAGAGATGACATATCTGAACTTAGTATATTCTGTGGTGTACTCATTGTTGCAAATTCGTAACGTGGAACGAAACGTTTTTATTGTTAGGTTGGTAGCTTTGAGTTGTGAAGTTGACAGTACTAACTTCGTGATTGTTTACAATTTGCTAATGCAGTTGTGATTTAGCAAATTTGCATATATAACGGCTAATCAAAGCTTGCACTTACTTCAAAATTTAGTAATTAGAAGTATATTCTTGTTGATTACTTGCGTTACGTGTTGTCACTTCTTAGTTATTGTGAAATTTGTGGTTCTAATACGTGAATTTAGAATATATTAACACTTTTTTAAATAAATACAGGGAGCGACCCGACTTTACGTGTTGTGTGTAAAAGCACCGGAAACGGAAATTCGGAAATATATATATATATATATATATATATATATATATATATATATATATATATATATATATATATATATATATATATATATATATATATATACGAAACAAACAAACTCTTTAGATTAATAGTAATTGTATTATAATTTTGGTATTTATTTGTGTTATAATAGACTTTTTTGTCTATATCCATCATAGAAAAAAACAAAAACCCCGACTGCATAAAACTAAAAAGAAAATAAACAAGCCCAATAGTTTATTAGGATTAACAGTCGGGACCCCTTTAAATTATGCGGGGTTCCTGGTAAAGATTTTATTGATTGAAAAATGACTTATAGGTCCCGACTGTTAATCCTAATAAACTATTGGGCTTGTTTATTTTCTTTTTAGTTTTATGCAGTCGGGGTTTTTGTTTTTACAAATATTTTTTTATTTTTCATTTTTTTGTTAGAATTTATTATGGTAATGATAATCATGATATACCTTTTTGAAATTCTGAAATTAAGCTCTTTAATTTGATACCCATATTGTATTATTCGAAACGAAAAATTTTTTTTTCACTACGTCCAATGGCGTACCACAGCCGCCATGATTATTTTTTATTAACGTCACCTATCTAAGAACACTTGGGCTGCTAATACAAATCTAACGACACCTCAAATATGTAAATCCGTTCAGGGGTTCTGGAGATACGAGGTAATAAAGAATATTACATACATACAAGATACGCGCGAAAAACATAACCCTTCCTTAGCAGTCGGGAAAAAGTAGATAAAGATAATATAATAAGCACATCTTGTTTCCCTTTTTTATTAAAAATATTAAAAAAATCACCAAGAACGATAAGATATAACAAAATTATACGTTAAAGAAGAATGTACTCATAAATTATGTAATTTTTGGTTGTATTAAGCTCATCGTCCTACTTCATCTTAACATTACCTCTACAAGATGCATCAAGCAGAAATAATCCGAGCAAGCAATAAGCAACGTTAAAATATATAGGTCACATATACAAGTATCAAGTATTAAACTAACTTAAAGCTTAACTTAACTTACCTTCACGCTGTATCCCTAGCGGGGTAGTCACAGAGAACGGGAGCGCCAAACGCTTCGGTCTCTACATACCTCTTTCACCTCGTCCACTGTCATCAACCTCTTCATATATGCCCTCCGGGAGTTCTTCATGCATTTTACGTGACCTTACTCCAGTATCTTTGATCTCTCAATCGGGCGCTTAAAAAGTTTACAATGTATTAATAATATTAGTTTATAATATATTACAATATCGTGAACAAAATTATGAACTAACGGCGTTTATAATATTACGGTGAATTTACTATTAAAACCGATAAATAATTATTTCAAATTCCACGTGAGATAAAAATACGCAATGTTCAACAAGGACGAGAATAACGAAATATTAAAAACCATATCATATCAAAATATAATTATTATTATTATAATGTAGTAAATCTCACAAATTAAGCTCTCTAGCCCTAAACTTATATAGGCTATTATTTATTATTATTAGGTACGTATTGAGGCTAGCCGTGGCGCAGCGGCACAAAGTGTGACTGTAAAATCGACTGGTTGTGAGTTCGATCCCCACTCGAGGAAATGAAATATTTACTTAAATGTATATTTCCATTTCTTCGCTCTGGTGTCGAGGCAAAGCGCGGCGTTGAGTTCTGCCACTTAACACGCAATGCCTCCAGAATTCGGCAGAAAATGGGGAATGGAGTGTCTAACACTAGGTTCCCTCTGCCTACCCTGCTGTGTGCGGGATATAGCGTGAAGCTGATTTGATTTTTTGATTTTATATAATAACATTTTACTATATAAAATCAAAAAATCATCGATTATTTTATCAAGCCGATTGTGATTTAGTCTCTCATAACAAACATTGATATTGAATTATAACAAGGACATCAGATTCCTCCGCTAAAAATAAACTTACGTACCTGAATATATAATATTACGATAAAATATATTTTTTGTTTATAACAACAGTCTATTGCAACTTCAATTTAATATCAAGGGACATAAGGTTGAAATTATGAAAACTTCTGTGGTTTCATACTGCTTTAACGCATATCACGCATTCAGATTGCTGTAACCAGGTGGAAGCTCCTGGATCGATTGCCTTTTTACTGTGCTGTTACAGCTCAAGTCCATCTTGGAAGCTTCATCAGTCTGAATAAACATATGTAAGTAATTTTTTTTAATAAACTGTCCATTATAACTTCTTTATTTGCGTAAAAAAACATATATTCAGTACTATTTAGTCCCAACCGCCTTCACACAACTAAGTTGAAATAGTTTCCAATTTTCTTTTGGTTTGTTGGTTTTCAGTACTCAAAATATAAAGCTTTTATTCTCATATTAGAGATATATGAATCCTAACAAATAAAGAATATATTCAAGAGCAAACGTATTTTTTTAGCTTCACGATGTATCCCTTACACAGCAGGTTGACAGAGGAAACCTAGTGTTAAGACATTCTGTTCCCAATTTACCGACGAATTCTAGACGAATTGCCTGTTGAGTGGCAGACCTAAACGTCGCGCTTTACCAGAGCAAAAAAAAATAAAATATTAAATATTTTATTTGCTCAAGTGAGAATTGAACCCACAACCTGTCGCGTTTACAGTCACACGCTTGCATCTCTGTGCCACGACTGGCCTAAACCAAAACCAAAAGAATAAAAAAAAATCCATGAATTTATAGAAATCTATGATTGACAAGGCTGTCAATGTACTATAGTACCGGTAAAGGGGAATTTCTTGGGTTGTCACCGCGCCCTCTGTCTCTCCGCGCCGGTATTACTCGTGACAAATTACATCGCGCCCGGAAGCGACGCTTGATGTGTCAAAAGCATTTAAATTTTCATTGGATGTAATTATTTTGATTCCTCTCAGCTCTTCCGGTGATATTTTTCATTTAGACATCTTTGTTTTGCGAGACGGACGTGACCAAATTATTTTGTACTTTACTAATTGCCTTTTTCGTGTTGGATATATATATATATATATTTTATTTATTTATTTAATGAATTTTAATATTTGAAAATTGACCATACGTAAACAAGTTTGTACCGTAACTTATATTAATTACTACATCACAGAGGAACGCTTTAAAGCTTTTCAATATATTCAAAACAGAATCAGAAAGCATACATTTCTTTTATATCGTTGACATTGACTTCTGTCTTTATACTTTTATAATTAAGACCTAGCAAATATTACAAATGACAACTTTATAATAAATTTTAGTCTAATCTTTAAATTAAAAAAAAAAAAAAAATGTTCACAGCGACATTAGTAATAAATAATTAGCAAACATTCTTACTTTGTATATCTATTTACTGAAAACAAGAAATATGGAGATTAAAATTCTCATTTCTCTCATTCATTTTCATCTCATTCTCATTTAAACTCTCATGTGTAATTCAGAGTCACGGTAACTAAAAAAAACTACTTGAAGAACATCAATCCTCAAAAAAATATGTAATGCATAACACTATCTTATTATAATAAAGTGATCTTATTTGCCTAATAAAAATAATCAAATGCTCAATTAGATATAAAATTATATAATTTTTATTAATTCCCCTAGAGTATTCGCCATATTTATACAATAGACGCTGTCATGCAACGATTCAATTTATCTCTTATTATCTCATACATTTCCGTTCGCTATAGAAACAGTATAAAGAAAGATTTTAATTAAAATAGAATAGTTTTCAATGAAATGAAATAAAACAAAACTTTATGTTATTGGATTAATCTATTGACTATTAAGTTTTTTATATTATAATAATGAATAAGTGCAGAAAATGGGAGCAATTTTCTACATATGGAAATACGAGTATGTACATGCATGTTAATCCTGTTATGCAACAAATGTTTAATTGTGATTATAAAAAGCTGTCTTGTTATTTAAGGAATATTACAAAAGCGACTGAGGCGCTAAACCATTCACTAAATACAGAAGTGGTCGGCCATGTAGCGCACCTACAAGATGAGAGATGGACAAAAAAGGTGATTTAAAGAATGGCCCTATGGACCAGCGACATATAGGAAGGCCGCTTACGAGATGGCCAGACGAGATAGTTAAGCTGGCTTGTCCCTCTTGGACTAGAATTGCTAAAAATAACAAAAGTTTGTAAGCATTGGAGGAAGCTTTCACTTAAGAACGGATTATTGTAAATCAAGTAGTGTTTTTAAAAAGTTCGAAATATTATTATTTTTTTTAATTATTTTTAGCAAGAAATAAAAGCCTTTTTAGTTTTTTTTATTTACTGTTACGACACTGCGTGGTTTATCGTGGCCTATAACCGGTATAAAAGCTATTAAAAATTTGTGCTTTTATTCTCAAAATACCATTTTCCCAAAAAATTTAAAAACTTACACTAAAGGATTGGTACCTTTCTTACCGTCACTTCGACGTACCAAAATATTTGTCACTGAAAATACTGACGAAAGATATGCACTTACAAAAGCGATCTGGGTGTTGTAAGCTGTGACAGTCAACTGATTTGGCAGGAACGGCCCATTTGATGACGCAGAAAACCATTGAATTATATCGATTTTTCAAAATTGATTAACTGATTGACGTAGTTTATCTATCTAGGGTTAAGCTATTGTAAAGTATCATTCCACACTTAAGACAGAAAAATATTTTTTATAGAAAACGTAAAAAATTGACTGATAGCAAGGGCGAGTAGAGTTGAGCCTTGATGTAAGCCTGAATATAAGTAAGACAAAGATATTTAAAGGGAACGAAGGAAGGACAAAATTTACGGATATTAGAACAATTGAGAGAAATAGAATCTTATGTGAGAAATATGTTTAGTAGAGATGGAAGATATGAGATGGATGTGAAAAAGAGTATTGCTGCCGGTACAAGAGTTAACGCATCCTAGGGTGCATTGATGAGACGGCGAAACGTTAGCGTAACTACAAGTTTGGCCGCACACAATGCAGTGCTGGTACCAAACCTGCTATACGGCAACGATACGTAGTTATTACAGAACAAGAATGAAAGAAAGAGAAGCTATAGACATGTGATCTTTCCAAAACTATGCCTCGTTACTTTAGCTTGACCGGTTCCAGTCCGCTTCCGGTGAAGAAGCCCTCAGAAATACTAATGAAGATTTAACGGTGAGAATGAAGATAAACATGCTCAGGTTGTTTGAGCACTTTATGTGTGTGTATATTATTTATGTGTGTGTGTGTATGTGTGAGTGATGAAGGAATAACAAAAAAAAAATATGAGGATAAATTGAGATGTAAGAGAGGCAAAGGATGATCTGAAAACGTGATATTAATGATATTGGAGGTAGGTCACGAAAAAGCATGCCGACTTCCCAGAGGGCACGAATGAAGAGTTTGATAACAGTATACAAGGGCGAATTATATAAAAAATCCAGCACCTAAATGCTTATAATTTGTATTTAAACATACGTTAAATTAGTCTAACATTTAACGATATTAGCAATAACAATATATTATACATACAAACAATGTATAAATGGTAGATAGAAAATATAAATTTATTTATATAAAAGAGAATAATCTATTATGTGCTTCATGACATAAATTTACTGTAGGACGCGCTACGTTAATACTGTAGAACGGAACGAGTCAGTGTCTCCGTACTAAGCAGCGCAGGATAAATCGATGCGCTTCCCTTTTATTCATTTTCTAAAGGTGTATTGATATTCTACTTACAATATTAACTGTTAAGAAGACATTTTGTTATAAGAATAATAATGCAATAATGTTATTGTTTTTAGATTACTTAACCTTTTTATAAAATTTATTTGGTTTTTTCTTCATGCTTTAATTTGGCAAATAGCATTAGAGAACCTTATGTTAAGTCAGTTCGTTCTTTACTCCTCACCCAAAATTACCGCCTATTAACCGCATATTGCCTAACAAGAGCGGGTAATTGAGTATAATTTTTTCCCACGAACGGGGATCGAACCAACAAGATGGCTTTCGGTCAGATGCTGGCATACTGTGCCATGATGGCATCTAACTTGTATACAGAGTGTTTTTGTCTTTACTACTTTAAATGAAAGCACAATTTTAACTACTCTATAAAAGCCTAATACAATTAAAGCAAAAGAGATTTTCCCAAAAATGTAAAATAAAACGCCATGTGTAAAGAATGACGCATACAGACATAACCTATCAAACCTCGCGCACACCACATTCACGCAATCGAGTCGTAGGTATTGGCGGTGAAGTTGAACATTGTTTAAGTTTTTTATAGAAAATAGGTAATTGCCTAAAATAGAAAGAGAGATTACCCTCTTACTCGTTCTAGTATGTTTTTTGAGAATGAAAGTATTTATATAGTAGTAGGTGTTTACGTTATTGGTATCTATTCGTAACTGCATCACACGTACTAATACAGTATCAGATACAGATAAAAATCATGAAATGAAAATAATAATCCTACATCTAAATTGTTGAGTACTGCTGTAAAACTGCTGAGAATATAAAAAAAACAGAGTTACCCGCTACTTGTTTTAACAAAAAGTACGAATCATACGTTCTTAGTATATAAATAAAATATAAATGTCTATGATTTTGAAATAAAAGTGTTTTTCCAGGTGCATATAGTCATTTACACTCAAAATTCAAAAATCAATAAAACAATTTTATTTTTTTTTGTCTCTATTTCTTTTTTTTTTGTCCAGGCTAATCTTCAATTGCAGCTAAACCGACATTTATAATACTAAAATATAGAGAAAGTTGTGAAGCAACATAGACGTAACTTTTCTATCCTGGAATTCCCGAGGAATCTAAACCAAAAACCACTAAACTTTGTTCTTATACGACATTTTTTGTGAGCAAAATCAAATGCCATCCACAGTGTAAATTATATAAAAAAAAATGTTAGTAACAACACGATAAAAACAGTTAAAAATAAGATGTACTCCAGTATAAACACTTCAAACTATTACATTCACTTAGAGCTTAGGAGATAAGTATATCCGCTTCTAAAACGGAAAATAAATTAACTTATATAAGTCTCGCCTGCTTGTCGGGTCCCCGTTATTGTTTTTATCTCGACTTTTAAATTGTAACTTAGCTAAATAAGAATAATATTATTTCTCTTTCTTGGAAACTAGTCAGAAATACAATTAAGTGTTCTATGATATTGGAATACATTACGTTCATAATTATTTTTAGATGCCTTTGAAATTTAAATGTGATTAAATTAAGATATTTTTTTTATTTTGTACTTATTATTTTTATACTTGGTCTTCCATACATTGGATTTTTTATTCAGCTTCACTCATCACTTGTTATTATTTATTAATAAATTCATTTTTTTCCCTTAGTATCGAAGCAAAGCGCAGCATTGAGTACCTGATTTAATTTAATTTAATTTTTTAATCTAACATATCTTAATTTTTTTAAGAAAGACCAAAATTTTAACTTTAAAAATTAAATTAAAATTATTGAACGAAATGTTTATGTTTTAATGTTATTATTTAGAAGATATACGGGTACCAGTTGTAATTTTCTACTACTAACATTATCTAGGATTATATAGGAAAATTTAGAAATAGAAATTCGCATAAGAGAAGGCAAAATATTAGAAAAAAAATCAAAAAGTTATTTAAAAAAACATTTTTTAACACAACACACCTCCATTTGCTAAATAATTAATTAATTATAACCAAAGTAAAACAATATGCACTGACAAACTACGGCGAAATGCGATAAGGAAAAGTTTGAATTCTGAAAATTGGTAACATATTATTAAAGATAATATATTAAAGATAATAAGATTAAAGGGTTGTGGCTTTTTTTAATAGAAAATAATGAAAAAGTAAATAAAATGCACATGACCTGGAAAATATTTTTGGACTTTCAAAAGGAAATAAAGGCCATCTTGGCTCAGAGGCACAAGCGACGTGTCTGTAAACGCGAAAGTTATGAGTTCGATTCTCACTTGGGGGAACGAAATATTTAATATATTTTTTCCTCGCTCTATGTTGATTTCCGCGACTCAACACGCAATGTTCCTGAGACTTTAGCGAAAAGTGGAGATTATATACGTCTTAATGAAAACGGAGTGCCTTAACACTAGGTTACCAGGTTCCATCTGCCCACTCTACTATGTTCGGGATACAGCGTGAATAGGGGTCGCAATCCGGGATCCGGGATTTTTGAATCCCGGGATATCGGACCAAATATAGATCTTTAAAATCCCGGTTTTAATTTTACAAGAAACCGGGATTTTCGATATTTTCGGATTTTAGAAAGTTAAAAGTTAGTTATTCGAATTAAAACATGCCTGCTATTAAATTCAGGCTTATTTAAGATATGCAATGGTACATAACATACATCGGCAAAAGTAAGCGATGAGTTTTCCTCAAAATCCGGCATTTTACGACATTAACCGAGTTTGACCGACCCGACTAACGAACGTACGAATACCGAATTTTCTCATTGGGCGTCGTTGTTGCGCGTTTTTGTTGCACGTCGATGTTCCAGGTGTCATTATTGTTTTTCGTTAATATGATATATATGTTATAACTAACTTCACGCTTTATCCCTAGCGGGGTAGTCAGAACGGAGCGCCAAACGCTACGGTCTCTACATACCTCTTTCGCCTCGTCCATTGTCATGAATCTCTTTATACATGCCCTCCGGGCGGTCCTCATGCTTTTTACGTGACCTTCCTCCAGTATCTTTGATACTGTTTTCGAAGGTCAACCGAGATTTCCTCCTACCTCTCTTACCGCTCACTTTTCCATCATAAATCTTTTTTGCCATTCTTTTATCACTCATTCGTTCGACGTGCCCAAACCAGCTGAGCACGTTCTTCTTCATTCTCACCGTGACATCCTCGCTAGTACCTGCCATTCTGTGTACCTCTTCATTGCGGTTTCGATCCGCTAAGCTGACGCCGCATACATCTACGAAGAGATCGCATCTCCACGGCATTCATCTTTCTTTAATTCTTCTTCTGTAATACCCACGTTTCGCTGCCGTATAACAGGGTCGGTCGGCATTGTGTACGGCCAAAAACGCAGTTGTGCTGACGTTTCGCCATCTCATCAATGCAACCAAGGCTCCGTTAACCTAGTTACCTGCAGCAATACGCCTTTTCACATCCATCTCGCATCTTTTATCTCTACTGAACATACTTCCCAAGTATACCACTTCATTCACTTGTTCTAATATCTTTTCATTTACACTGATCTTGCATTCCGTCCTTTCTTCATCTCTTTCAAAAATCAGAACCTTTGTCTTATTCGCATTGAGGCTTAGACCATTATATTCCCACCCTTCTTTCAGAGTGGTGACCAATGCCTACAACTTGCATTCTGATGATGCAATAAGCACTGCATCATCTGCGTACAGCAGGCAATTCACATTCAGGTCACCTATTTTCACTGTCATATCACTTTGTTTCACTCCTTGGAGACAGCTATCCAAATACAAATAGAACAACCAAGCTGACATGGCGCAACCTCGTTTAACACCCGATCGGATATCAAACCAGGGCGACATGCCAGTTCCTACTCGCACGCAGGCTGGGTGATCTCTGTAAAGAGACTTTACAGCCTGCAACAAAGGTCCACTCACGTTGTACCGGAGTAGTATCCCATAATTTCGCTCTGTCAAACACCTTTTCCAAGTCCACAAGAGTACAGAAAACTTTTTGGTTAACGGCCAAAAATTTTTCCGTGATCATGCAGAGGGAAAAGATCTGATCCATACCTCTTCTAGCTCGAAAGCCTCCTTGGGCCTCCCACAACAGCCTTTCAGATCTCTCTTACATTCTTCTCGCTGAAACTTTAGTATAAACTTTACTATCTAAGCCAATCTGATAGCCCTATCTTGCGCAGTCTATCTGTGAACCTTTGCCTTTATACAAAGGCACGATGACC
Organism: Heliconius himera; assembly: GCA_021202915.1. NCBI lineage: Eukaryota > Metazoa > Arthropoda > Insecta > Lepidoptera > Nymphalidae > Heliconius > Heliconius himera. The sequence goes on from JAJHJA010000353.1 coordinate 1,198,520, forward strand.
GCATCTTGCCAATCGTCTGGGACCTCCCCTGATTTCCAGCACAAATTGCACAAAAACCAGAACAAGTCCAAGACGCGTGGCCCACCATATTTGTTCATCTCGGCAGTAACTCCATCTGCTCCCGCTGACTTACCCCATTTCAGACTTCGTATTGCACTCTCAACTTCTTTTACACTGATTCCGCCATCAGCTATATCAAAACTCAGCGTTTCACTGTTACTTGAGACTGAGGCGTCATCACATTCATACATCTCCTTGTAAAATTCCGCTCATCGTTGCAAAAACGCTGCAAAATATATGTTGTTAAATAATAAGCCTATAAGATATTTTTCGTAGCAAATTATTATATATTTTTTTATAGTATATTTGATAAATATGATTACTAAAGTGTATATATAGTCTATAATAAAAAATTGTTTTATTGAGTAAATATAATTTAATTTACTACTTTTCTAAAAATACCCCCCTAACTTAACTCTAAAAATAAGAAGAGGCTTGAAAAATTACTAATTTTGGTATAAAAAAACTAAAATATCGAAAATATCGAAAAAACCGGGATCCCGGGATTTTTCTGAAGTCGATATCGAAAATCCCGGTTTTGCTTGAATGACCCGATATTGCGACCCCTAAGCGTGAAGCTAAAAATGGTAACAGAAATTCCGGGACCCGGTCAATATACGGATTGTCACTCAAAATGTAGATAGATGTGCATGGTTAAAAATAACAAAACTGTCTAAAATATACGAAAATCTTCTACTTAATGATTTATTTACCTCCTGGAGTACACATAGAGGTTACCCAAGAAATGTTATGGGTTACAAATCAAAATATTTTTTACGATTGTCTATTTCTTATGATTATTACGATTATAAAGTACCTACTATACTAGTACCGAAATGCCTAGATAATATGACAATAGATCGTTATTGTTCAAATTTTATCCATATTGTAGTACAATCCAGTAATGGTTGGGTAAAATGAATGATGCTGCTCGTAACCCGAGATATACAGTCGACAATCGGGACAAATTGCACAACGCACTTAGGTACTAGAGTGCCGCCACTGCCAGAGAATTGGATGGGATTACACGTAAAAGGCATAGCCAAGAAGCAATTTCTTTTGGCTATTAATTGTACCTTTTCGATTGCCTATAATACAATAAACTATAGTTGGTTTGATCATTTTGTTAATTTATAAATGTTGTTTTTTTTAATATTTTATTTATTACTTACAGAACATGATAAGGCCAGATGAGGAGCGGGGGCACAAGCGTGGGACTGTAAACGTGGGCGGGCTGTGTTCGATCCCCACATGAGGAAATGAAATATTTAATATATTTTTATTTCTTCGCTCTGGTAACGAGGTACAGCTAGAGACGTGACACAAGTATAAATACTTTGTAGTATCGAGTACATTGCCTTTCGATACCGATGCCTTTGTACTTGATACTTTGTATTCGATACTTTTACTTATCATGTACT